>CAMAPE010000047.1:272500-1472500 GCA_945859875.1 Cuscuta europaea | reverse complement strand
TCCTCTGTTGCCGTTGCCATTGGATGCAGCAAGGCACTTCTGCCGTGTGGCAGATGATCCAAATCCCGAAATTTCAAAGAGTTTTCATTCTCTTTGATTTCTTCTTTATACTTTCTAAGATATCTTAGTACTTTCTAATATCTTCAATTTTAACCTTCTAACTTTTGGTCGTGCCTCTTATTAATCATGTAACTTTACTAGCTTACAAATTTGGTTCTCTAACTATTTTTTTTTTGTGCAATTTAAGAATTTTTCAGAAGAAATGTACACTTTCCGGCTAAAAAGATGCCAGGAAAGATGCCGCCACATTATTTTTCTAGCGAAAGTTCACTTTATAATGAAAAGGTCCTTAAATTGCAAGGTTTATTAATTATAGGACTAATATTGAGCACAACCTAAAGTTACACGGGTAAAGTTTGAAAATTTCCCTTATAATCATAACAAAAATTCCTCTTACAATAGGGAAACAATCAGGGGCGGAGCAAGGACACTGGGCCAGACTGGGCCGGTACAAAGAATATTTTTAGAAAAAAAAATGGGAGAACTATCAAATAAGCCCTCGAACTTTCATAAAAAGTGCAAATAAGCCCTTTTATAGGAGGCTTTGTCCGGCTGTCGCCATTTGGGGCAGTTTCCGGTGGAATTTTTTTATTAATTTTTTTGAGCATCTTCTTCATTAAGTCTAATTTACCCATACCAAATTTCAGCTAAAACTTCAATCGATAAGGCATTCAAATGATTTTCTGAAATATATTGCGTTGTCTAACTGCGCAGTTATCTTCAAAAATTCATTTGACTGCGTTCCGGATTGAATTCTTAGCTGAAATTTGGTATGAATAAACTAGACTTAACGAAGAAGATACTCAAAAAATTTCATCAAAAAATTACACCGGAAACCGCTCCAAATGGTGACGACCGGACATAGCCTCCTATAAAAGGGCTTATTTGCACTTTTTATGAAAGTTCGAGGGCTTATTTGATAGCTCTCCCAAAAAAAATTACACGAAATTTTTTACCTTAAAAATTAGGCCATTTTTAAAATTTGGGGTGGGCCACGGCCTAGGATGGCCCACCCCTAGCTCCGCCCATGGAAACAATGCATGCCAATGCCTACAACCAGGGCACTGAGCCGGACTGGACCAGTACAAAGAATATTTTTGGGAAAAAAAAATTACCTGTAACTTTTTACATTAAAAATAAAGACATTTTTTAAATTTGAGGTAAGCCAGAGCCTACGTTGGCCCTCCCCTAGCTCCGCCCCTGCTACAACTAAGGAAAGAGAAATCCTAACTAATTATTTCCTGAATAAATTAATACTAATGGAGCCATGGAGGCATTAAATTCTATTATTAAATTCTAATAGGGTACCGTACCTATCATTCATTTGATTGGTCCAATATATTATATCACTATTAATTTTCATTTAAATAATTCAACTATAATATTTCGATTAGTCCATGAGGAGAAAGATATGGTACCTTATGGTAACCATAGAATCTACCTTTATATTTCCATAATAATATTATATTGTAGCATACATTGTCACAACAACTTGTTATATAGTACTACAGGCTTGTTTGGTAATACTAAGATTGACTGAATCGGTTGAATTTATAGTTCTCCCTAAAAACTAACATTGACAAGTTCAGACCAAATATTTTCAGCTAATCCTTGACATTGACTAAATATACACTATATGTACTCCGACTTGCACTCACACTGTTCTCCTCTATTATTCATTTTGAGTTAATCTTACTAAATATACTTGACATGTACTCGGTTTTGGTTGATTTTGAGGTATTTAATGTTGGAAAAATGTGTTAAAAATTGCATTAATGGTCATTTTGGGGCAATTATTTAAGTGGGGTCCACTTCCGATTTGGGTCGGGTCAAAGTGGTTTCGGATTGTCCTTGTTAAGGGCTACAATTCGATATGTGGTACACTCAAAACGGATAACGGGTGAATGAGAAATTGATTCTCGAAGTTCACTCGTTGAAATGGAAAAACTGGGAAAAATGATGAGTTTTTAGTGTGTTTTATCCCACACCGAAAAACTCAAGGGATTTTCACCCCCTTATAAAGGGAAGCCTTTTTTAAGGAGTTAAGATTTCTAAAGGGAAAGGCTCTCTCTTACGTGCAGGGGGGGTGCCGATCAAATCCCGAAACAGAGAAGAAAAACCGCGACTCGTGTGCGCGGGCGAAATGTTTAATTTTTGTTTTCTTCCCGAAATGTTTATTTTTTCCCAGAAGTGCTCCGGACAGAAGGCCTCGAACAGAACCCCTCGAAGGGGTGTTCTGTTGGCTTCAGGCAGAAACCCTCCAAGGGGTGTTCTGCTGGCTTCGGACAGAAACCCTCCAAGAGGTGTTCTGTTGGGGTCTTCTGTCGCGCATTTCTTCCGTTACAACAATTAATGTCCAACGTTCTTCTCTTTTAATGCTGCGTTAAATGGACAGTTTATGGACGATTCAATGCCCAACGGACTGGTCATTGATGTCCAACGTCCAGGTCCATTAACACCCCATTTAACACACAACAAATCCTCCTATAAATAGCTGGCAGGTGCTTTGCAACAAACACACGGTTTGACACAACGCACAATACTTTTCTCACGTATTCTTGAGCTAAAAACACCTACAGCTACTCTGCAAAATTCCTTCTGTGCTCGTACTTGGTTCTCGTTCGCTGGAACTCTTGTTTGTGTGTTCAAACATTAGTTCGTAGTCATCGTATCCTGGGAAATGATTGTTGCAACGCTCCTAGCACCGTGGGAGGCAACAAATACGTTTTAAGGAAATCGTGCGTAGGACGAGCTTTGACTAATTCTGCTTCATCTCCTTTCTTGTTTTTCTTAAGTCATTTTATTTAATTAATTTATTTTAATTAATTTTCTTTATTTTCCGAAACACACCCAACAATCTTAAAACATATTTGTTTGATTGTGTTACTGTGGTAAACAATCTTAAAACGTATTTGTTTGATTGTGTTACTGTGGTAAACAATCTTAAAACGTATTTGTTCAGCTTGTATCATACGGATACAATCTTAAAACGTATTTGCTGATTGTTCTACTGTGGTAAACAATCTTAAATCGTAGTTTGTCACTTTGGTGAACGAACATATTTTTTTTGTGTTTTCGGAAAAACGTTAAAGAACGAAAATGACTTCTCAAGAAAACGAGATTGGTGTTGGGCAGAATGTTCTGAACGACAATCACTCTGAAAGCGGAGCACCGGTGAACAATAGTTCACAACGCGGTGCATCTGCTTTGGCCAACCAAAGGGCTATCCCTATGGTGACCGTGCCAAGCAACTCTGTGGAAAAACCCGAGAAATTCAACGGGTTAAACTTCAAGAGGTGGCAGCAAAAGATGCTATTCTATCTCACTACTCTCGGTCTTGCTAGATTCTTGACCGAAGATGCGCCGGTAGCAATCGGGGGTGAAGCTTGGAAGCATTCTGACTTCCTTTGCCGAAACTACGTGTTGAACGGGCTGCATGATGCTTTGTACGACGTTTATAGCAAATTAGCTACGGCTAAGGAGCTATGGAATGCTTTGGACCACAAATATAAAAGCGAGGATGCCGGCGCAAAGAAATTTGTTGTTGGTCGATTCCTTGACTTTAAAATGGTGGATTCGAAGACGGTCTTGAGTCAAGTTGAGGAGATGCAAATGATCTTCAACGAAATTCGAGATGAAGGAATGACAGTTAGTGAGTCATTCCAAGTGGCGTCAATTATTCATTTATTGCCACCGGCTTGGAAGGATTTCAAGAACTACCTTAAGCACAAGCGAAAGGAAATGAACTTGGAGCAATTGATCCTCCGTCTGCGGATTGAAGAGGATAACCGGAAGAATGATGGGAAACTCCCAATTGTTCATGGCGCCAAGGCCAACGTGGTGGAGCATGCAAAAGGCTCCAAAAATAAAAATAATGAGAAGAGCAAGCTCGGTCCCAAGGGAGGCGTTTCCAAGACGAAGTTCAATGGAAAATGCTTCAATTGCAACAAGAATGGACACAAGTCCTCGGATTGCAAGGCACCACAGAAGAAGAAAGACTCCCAAGTCAATTTGATGCAAGGTGGGCAAAAGGATGAAGACATCATCCTAGCGGCTGTGGTTATGGAAGTCAACCTCGTTGGATCCAATTCCAAGGAGTGGTTTGTGGACACCGGTGCAACCCGGCACATTTGCTCAAACCGGGAGTTATTCACAACTTTTGAGCCATAAAATGGTGAGAAAGTGTGGATGGGTAACTCGGCTCATTCCGCGGTTGAATGCGTGGGCAAGGTGGTCCTGAAGATGACTTCGGGCAAAGAGCTGACTCTCAACCAAGTACTGTTTGTTCCGGAAATACGCAAAAACCTGATTTCCGGTTCGTTGTTGAACAAGCATGGCTTCCGCATGGTTTTTGAGTCGGACAAACTGGTTTTGTCTAAGTCGGGAATGTATGTGGGCAAGGGATATACATGTGATGGGCTTTTTAAGCTCAATGTAATGACTATTATTAATAATAATAACAAAATCCCTTCTGCTTACTTGCTTGAGTCTTCCAATGTGTGGCATGGTAGACTAGGACATGTTAATTTTAATTCTATACGTAGATTAATTAACATGGAGCACATTCCTAAATTCACAATTGATGTGAAGCACAAATGTGAAGTTTGTGTAAAGGCAAAACTAACGAAAACGTCTTTCAAATCGGTTGAAAGAAAAACGGAACCACTTGAATTAATTCATAGTGACGTTTGTGATTTTAAATCAATACAAACACGTGGCCGTAATAAATATTTAATTACCTTTATCGATGATAGCACACGCTATAGCTACGTTTATTTATTAAAAAATAAACACGAAGCAATCGATAAATTCATTCTTTATAAGAATGAAGTGGAAAACCAACTTAATCGAAGGATTAAGACGGTTAGGAGTGATCGAGGTGGTGAGTATGAAGCACCAATTGGTGACTTTTGCGCTAGTGTAAGTATAGTACACGAACGTACCGCACCCTATTCACCTCAATCAAACGATGTTGCCGAACGAAAGAATCGCACATTGAAAGATATGATGAATGCGATGATAGTAAGTTCGGGCTTGCCACAAAATATGTGGGGCGAAGCAATCTTGACAAGCAATTACCTTTTAAATAAGGTTCCCTGGAAAAAATATGATAAAACTCCGTACGAGTTGTGGAAAGGCAGACGGCCTTCCTATCAATATTTAAAAGTGTGGGGATGTCTTGCTAAGGTGCTTGTACCAACACCTAAGAAAATAAAAATAGGTCCAAAAACGGTAGATTGTATTTTTATTGGATATGCACAAAATAGTAGTGCGTATCGGTTTTTAGTATACGATTCGAATAATCCGGATGTACATAAAAACACAATAATTGAATCAAGGAATGCTTCATTCTTTGAAGACGTATTTCCATGCAAGTCCAACGAAGGACCAAGCACGTCAAAACGAACATTTGACGTAGCTATGGAAAATACTAGCGAGGGATCCGGAGAAGAACCCGAACCCAGACGTAGCAAACGTGCTAGAGTTGAAAAATCCTTCGGACCGGATTTTCTCACCTACCTGGTAGAATTTGACTCGGATATTCTAACATGTATGGTAGAAAATGAACCGGATTTTCTAAAATGTTTGGTAGAAAATGAACCACGGACTTATACGGAAGCCGTGACGTCTACTGAAGGTCCTATGTGGAAAGAAGCCATCAAAAGTGAGGTGGATTCTATCCTTAAAAATCACACATGGGAATTGGTTGATCTTCCTCCGGGAAATAAACCTTTGGGATCCAAGTGGATTTTAAACGGAAAATGAAACCTTACGGTTCCATCGATAAGTACAAGGCCAGACTTGTAATCAAAGGATACAAGCAACGTGAGGGCCATGATTACTTTGACACGTATTCTCCTGTGACGAGAATAAATTCCATTAGGATGATACTAGCAATTGCCGCATTGCGGAAATTGGAAGTTCATCAAATGGACGTAAAAACTGCTTTTCTAAATGGCGATATAGACGAAGAAATCTATATGGAACAGCCCGAGGGCTTTCGTGTTCCAGGTCAAGAAAGGAAAGTGTGTAAATTAATTAAATCATTGTATGGATTGAAACAAGCCCCTAAACAGTGGCATGAAAAGTTCGATCATGCAATGTTAATTAATGGGTTTAAAATAAACGAAAGTGACAAATGCGTCTATGTGAAAAGCACGGTAGATGGCTATGTCATTTTATGTTTATACGTGGATGATATACTCATCGTGGGTAGCAATAATCTAATGATTAATTCTACCAAAAGCATTTTAAATTCTAAATTTGACATGAAGGATATGGGGCTGGCCGATTTAATCCTTGGGATTAAAATAATTAGAGAACCTGACGGTCTTACGCTAAGCCAATCCCATTACGTTGATAAAATCCTTACGAAATTTAATAAGGATGATTATACAGAGGCAAAGACTCCATTAGATAAAAACGTACAACTTACCAAAAATCGTGGAGAGTGTATTTCTCAAGTAGAATACGCTAGGATTATTGGAAGCTTGATGTATCTAATGAGTTGTACCAAGCCTGATATTGCCTTTGTGGTTAACAAGTTGAGTAGATATACTAGCAACCTCGATGCTGAACACTGGAAGGCAATAGTAAGGGTTTTGAGGTATTTACGTAAAACCCAAAATCTTGGACTGCACTATGGAAGATATCCAGCTGTACTTGAGGGGTATAGGGACGCTAGTTGGATATCCGACATAAGGGACTCTAAGTCCACAAGTGGATATGTTTTCACTTTGGGAGGTGCAGCCGTGTCATGGAAATCCTCAAAACAAACGTTAATAGCTAGATCCACGATGGAGTCTGAGCTAATAGCCTTGGATAAGTGCACTGAAGAGGCTGAATGGCTACGCCATTTTCTCGAGGATATTCCAAGTTGGGAGAAGCCTGTCCCTCCAATATGCATACATTGCGATTGTCAAGCGGCAATTGGAAGGGAACAGAGCAATCTCTACAATGGTAAGTCTAGACACGTTCGTCGTAGACATAACACCATTAAACAACTCATCACAACGGGTGTTATCACTGTTGACTACGTGAAGTCAAAGGATAACATAGCGAATCCGCTAACCAAGGCATTGGATAGAGAATTGTTGGAGAAGTTGTCACGAGGAATGGGACTAAAGCCCGTGAATTGAAAAGTTCTATAGTGTATACCCAACCTAGTTGGTCCTAGGTTCAAAAGGGACAACTAAATTATAGAGCGAAGGATGGTCACTGTGGGGGTCCCGGACTCCTACCCACTCCTCATTAAAACAGTGACTCCCGCACGAGGTTAGTAAAAACGTTTGCTTTAATGATTCTAAAATGTTGATCTACTCGATAACATCTGAAGAGTATGCGGGATACTCGTGAAAGAATGACCTATGAGAGAGAGAAGAGGGCCGCTTCAAAGGAGAACTGTAAAGGCTCAGTTCTTTAGAAACTCTTGCAGAACCAGGACGGTGACCCATGGCTAAAACGGGCACACCCAGGAGAACGGAACAAAGTTGGAAGGTTCTTGTGTAAAGATAAGTCAATGTTTACACGACGGCAATATAGTTCAAGGACATCGAGTCTACTAGACAGCCAGTAAATAAACGTGTCTTTACAACGGAAGGTTCAAAGGATAAAACCTACCTCTCCGTATGCAAGGATCATCCGGTGAACACAACGTGTCCTCCTATCTTCGTGTCTTTTAAGTCTCGAAAATCAATTTTCATTCATGTGGGAGATTGTTGGAAAAATGTGTTAAAAATTGCATTAAATGGTCATTTTGGGGCAATTATTTGAGTGGGGTCCACTTCCGATTTGGGTCGGGTCAAAGTGGTTTCGGATTGTCCTTGTTAAGGGCTACAATTCGATATGTGGTACACTCAAAACGGATAACGGGTGAATGAGAAATTGATTCTCGAAGTTCACTCGTTGAAATGGAAAAACTGGGAAAAATGATGAGTTTCTAGTGTGTTTTATCCCACACCGAAAAACTCAAGGGATTTTCACCCCCTTATAAAGGGAAGCCTCTTTTAAGGAGTTAAGATTCCTAAAGGGAAAGACTCTCTCTTACGCGCAGGGGGGGGTGCCGATCAAATCCCGAAACGGAGAAGAAAAACCGCGACCCGTGTGCGCGGGCGACCTTGGCTTCGGGCAGAAACCCTCCAAGGGGTGTTCTGCTGGCTTCGGACAGAAACCCTCCAAGAGGTGTTCTGTTGGCCTCGGACAGAAACCCTCCAAGGGGCGTTCTGCTGGCTTCGGACAGAAACCCTCCAAGAGGTGTTCTGTTGGCCTCGGACAGAAACCCTCCAAGGGGTGTTCTGCTGGCTTCGGACAGAAACCCTCCAAGGGGTGTTCTATTGGGGTCTTCTGTCGCGCATTTCTTCCGTTACAACAATTAATGCCCAACGTTCTTCTCTTTTAATGCTGCCTTAAATGGACAGTTTATGGACGATTCAATGCCCAACGGACTGGTCATTGATGTCCAACGTTCAGGTCCATTAACACCCCATTTAACACACAACAAATCCTCCTATAAATAGCTGGCAGGTGCTTTGCAACAAACACACGGTTTGACACAACGCACAATACTTTTCTCATGTATTCTTGAGCTAAAAACACCTACAGCTACTCTGCAAAATTCCTTCTGTGCTCGTACTTGGTTCTCGTTCGCTGGAACTCTTGTTTGTGTGTTCAAACATTAGTTCGTAGTCATCGTATCCTGGGAAACGATTGTTGCAACGCTCCTAGCACCGTGGGAGGCAACAAATACGTTTTAAGGAAATCGTGTGTAGCACGAGCTTTGACTAATTCTGCTTCATCTCCTTTCTTGTTTTTCTCTAGTCATTTTATTTAATTAATTTATTTTATTTAATTTTCTTTATTTTCTGAAACACACCCAACATTTACAAAATGATTCACATAATGAGGAGGAACAGTACTGCCCACTTTAACGTACCTCCTAAATTCTTCACTGTTGGTAATGCCGACGTAATCAAGACGGCGCCTATCTTCAGAGGCAAATTTCTCTAGTATTGCAGACATTATCTTGGAAAGCCTGAGACCCATGGCAGCAGAAGCTCGAGGTTCACTATCATTTGTGGATCCCCTGAAATTGTAACATTTGGGAATGAACGGTTCATGTTCAAGGAACCGATAGAACTGCTTGTTTCCATCCTCAAATTCGTTTTCCCTGCCATACAATGATATCATTGAATTTAAAAACCTACACTCAGAGTACTATGGTTTAAGGTTTGCGTCACAAAAAACTGCAGACTTCTTACCCAAACACGTGGTGGATAAAATGCCTTCTAGCTAACTGTTTCCCAATTTCAATAGCCTGTGATGATTAAAAACACAGCAGTATATCTTATTGTCAAAACACAGCCATCCAAGGGACTTCGATTAACGTAGCCTTAAGATGTAAGACAGTAATTATTCATAGCCAGTTGCCTACTTGTGTTTTAGAAACTCATGCTCACACCATCCCACAAATTGATAGTCTTATTTTGACTATTAAACTTTTATTATTCTAATACTTGTATACGATAGTACTCCGTATTAAAATATGAAAATACTTTTGACCAGTTCAATTGGGCAATTAGTCCTATTACCCAAAATAAAACTAAAACAGTTTGAAAATTCCAAAATAGGACTGCCATGTTTTTATTCCCAAAATAGGACTAATTACTGCCATGTTTTGGCAGTACCACACTTCAAACATGGCAGTATTTTCTAAACATGGCAGTAATTAGTCCTACTTTGGAAATAAAAAACATGACAATCCTATTTTGGAATTTTGAAACTGTTTTAGTCCTATTTCAAGAACTTTCCCTTTGATGTATTGTTTGAAAACGTAAAGCTATAATACGGAGTAGTATTAAGCTTATACGGAGTATATTACATAAAAGAGCTTAAGCGTTAAAGATTATCATATTAGTCTATCGTACTCCGTATAATGTACATTGACGTACAAATTAGCAATTGAGAAAAACAGTTTTTTAGTAAAGTAAGAAAAATTTTAGGCCCATTTTTTATGTAGGTATCATGTCCGTAGTTTTATGCATTTAGGCCCAATATTTTCTTAAAAAATACTAAAATAGGTCGTGTACACTTTGACAAACCTCTATATAAGGGTGGCGGAGCCAGAAAAATGACCTAAGGGGAGTGGAAATAAACTAAATACAGAATAAAAAAGGTGTATCATTTTTAAACAATATAATAATGAGTTGAATTTTTCATAGGTAGTTTAAATAAGACTATTTTTTTAATAAGACTAATAAAGTTATAGGTTTGTAATATATGTCATATGCATTATAGACTTCACGTAAGTATTGGGTGAATTATGCGTTATTTTTGAAATTTGAAAATATAATCAATACTCCCTTTGTCTCGAAAAACTTCGTCAATTTGACTTTTCTTAGTCAATGACAATTAACTTTAACCCATGGTATTTCTTAATACGAAGTTATTTTGAATATGAAAATTATATTAAAATGTAGGTTTTAGGAATTAATCTTCCTTGAATATTATTGAGCCATCCAGTAGGAGTATATATACAAATAACAAACTCCCTGTACAGATCCTAAAATATAGGATCTTATCTAACTGCGTGCATATCTCTTAATTAAAGAGGTCTAACAGCTCTAAACTCTTATCTATACAGCTACATACGTACATTAATTAAAAAATAGAAATACATGTCACATTTTTCTACACTCCCCTCAAGTTGGTAAGTATATATCATACATTCCCAACTTGCTTATAAGTAGTTCAAACACTGGTTTGAACAACCCCTTTGTGAAGATATCAGTTGTTTGTTCTTTGGTAGATGTGAATGGTGTACACACAATTTCAGCTTCAATCTCCTCTTTTATGAAGTGTTTGTCCACTTCAATATGTTTAGTACGATCATGTAGCACAGGATTATGATCAATACTAATTGCTGCCTTATTATCACAATATAATTTCATAGGCAGATTCATCTTCATCTTTAGTTCTGAAATTACTCTCTTGATCCAAAGTAATTCACAGATCCCATTATCCATAGACCCGAATTCAGATTCTGCACTACTCCTAGCAACCACATTCTGCTTCTTGCTTCTCGAAGTCACCAGATTTCCCCATACATAGGTACAATACCCAGAAGTAGATCTTCTATCAGTAATTGAACGAGCATAGTCTACATCTGTAAAGGCTTCAACAGTTCTACTGTTGTTTTTTCTAAAGAATAATCCTTTCCCTGGACAGCTTTTTAAATACCTTAAAATTCTGTAAGTGGCATCAAGATGTTCTTGGAATGGATTATGCATAAACTGACTAACCATACTAACTGCAAAGGCAATGTCAGGTCTTGTATGTTCCAAATAAATCAATCTTCCCACCAATCTTTGATATTGCTGAACATTAACTGGAACTCCCTCTTTGACATCTCCCAGCTTTTGATTAGGGTCAATTGGGGTATCTATTGGTCTGCATGCACTCATACATGTTTCCTGAAGAAGGTCTAGCACATACTTCCTCTGTGATACCACAATTCCTTTCTTTGATCTAGCTATCTCCATCCCCAAAAAGTAATTTAATTCTCCCAAATCTTTGACCTCAAATTCCTGGGCTAGTTTCTCCTTCAGACTTGCAATTTCTTTATAATAATCTCCTGTAAGAATTATATCATCAACATAAACAATTAATATTGCAATCTCCCCCTTACTTGAAAATTTCATAAAGAGTGTATGATCAGCTTGAGCTTGTTGGAATCTCTCTCTTTATGAACTGAGTGAACCTGTCAAACCAAGCCCTTGGGAACTGTTTAAGTCCATACAAGACTTTCTCCAATCTGCACACCTTTGAACCATATTTTCCCTCAAATCCAGGAGGGGGACTCATGTACACCTCCTCTTCAAGTTTCCCATTCAAGAAGGCATTCTTCACATTTAACTGTTGAAGTGGCCAATCTAGGTTAGCAGCTAAAGATAGAAGAATCCTTATAGTATTTAATTATGCAACAGGAGCAAAGGTCTCAGTATAGTCTATGCCATAGGTTAGTGTATATCCTTTGGCAACTAGCCTGATCTTGTGTCTTTCAAGTGTTTCATCTGCCTTGAACTTAGGGGTAAACACCCATCTACATCCCACAGTTGGCTTGTTCTTGGGTAACTCTACAACCTACCATGTCTGATTCCTTTCAAGAGCATCCATCTCTTCCAAAACAGCTTTCTTCCACTCAGGTTTAGATAGAGCTTCCTGTATGGTTAATGGAATTGCAATAGAGGAAAGAGTAGAGGTAAATGCTACAAATGATAAGGACAACCGGGAATAAGACACATAGTTTGAGATAGGGTATCTGAAACATGACCTTTTCTCTTTTCTGAGAGCAATTGGCAAATTAAGATCATTGAAATTATTACCTTTTTCATTTACTGGTATCAAGTCAGATTCATGAGCAGTTGCAGGATCAGAGATGTCCTCTATTCTTTGATTTGGAACTCTCCTTTCATAAACTTTGCCAAAAAATTTACTTGTCTGCTGCTCATCTTCTTTCCTTGTTTCAGTTATATTTATTCCATTTTCCTCTAATTTTTGACCATTTTCTGATGCATCTAAGTTTCTAGTATGATGTGCATCTAGATCAATGTCAAGAAAATCAAGATTTTCATGAATATGTAGAACATTGTTACCATCTTCACTAGAATTCTCCCCCTGAAGATGAGAACTAAAAAAAGGCTGATGCTCAACAAAATGAGTGTTCATGGTTACAAACATCCTTTTTGTTGTAGGATCAAAACATTTATATCCTTTATGTGTTGAAGATAGTCCCAGAAAAACACATTTTGTACCTCTAGGGTCAAACTTGCTTGCTGTTTTATCAGGATTGTTGACAAATACTATGTAACCAAAATTTTTTAAGGGAAGAGAGCTGATAAGTCTGGTTTTAGGAAAACAGATTTGAACTGTGTCAATAGGAGTTTTAAATCCTAGAGTTTTTGATGGCATCCTATTAATTAAATAGGTAGCATGTAAAACAGCATCTCCCCATAAATATTTTGGAACTTTGGTTGAAAACATGATTGCACGAGTAACTTTCAGTAAATGCCTATTTTTCCTCTCAGCTATTCCATTCTGAGCAGGTGTATTTATACAAGAACTTTGATGTACAATCCCTTTTTCAGCAAAAACTTTATTTAAACTTTGAGAAAAATACTCACGACCATTATCACTTCTTATCATTTTGATATTGGTATTGAATTGAGTTTGGACCATTGAGTAAAATTTTCTGAACACATCTTCAACTTCAGTTTTTTCTTTAATAAAAAAAACCCATGTTACCCGGGTATGATCATCTATGATAGTTACAAACCACCTCTTTCCTTGTAATGTAGAAACTCTAGATGCACCCCAAATATCACTATGCACAAGAGTAAAAGGACTAGTTGGTTTGTAACTATGAGGAATATAAGAATTCTTGTGATGTATTGCAAGTGCACACATATCACAATGAAATGATGAACGATCTTTATTATGAAATAATTGAGGAAACAATTTTTTCAAATAATAAAAACTAGGATGACCTAATCTATAATACATTAAATACACCTCATTATTACAAGGAAAAGAAATAGTTTTCAGACAAGTTTTTCCTTCGACCTTCTTTATTTAATTCACTCCCTTCATCAAAGATATAGAGTCCATCTTCCTCTCTAGCACTGCCAATCATCCTCCCTGATGCCAGATCCTGAAAAATGCAATAAGATGGATAAAATTTAACAGAGCACTGGAGGTCTTTGGTTAACTTGCTAACAAAGACAAGGTTACAAGAAAGTTTTGGAACATGTAGGACTTTAGAAAGGCTAATAGATGAGGAAATCTTGACATTTCCCATCCCTGCAATGGCTGAAAAAGAGCCATCTGCAATTTTGACTTTTTTATCCCCTGCACAAGGTTTATATGAAGAATAGGAATTTGGAATAAAGGTCATGTCGTCTGTTGCACCTGAGTCAAGGATCCAGGTGTTTTTTTTATTTTTCAGAACAGGAATATGATATAGTTTTACCATTTTGGGCAAAAGAACAAGAAGGTGTTTCCTGGTTGGATATTTTTTGGGTAGCTAGAAACTGGAGTAGGTGCTCTATCTGTTCCTTTGTGAAAGGAAGTTGTTCAGAATTAACTTCTTGCTCTTGTTGGGTCTCAGTCACAGTAGTATTGAGAGCTTTCTCAAATTTCTTTTTTCCTGCTCCTGGTGACTTTCCATGGATCTTCCAGCAAGTTTCCCTTGTATGTCACAGCTTCTTGCAATGATCACACCATGGTTTCTTTCTTTCTTCTCCTTTGGCCACCAATGCCGAGGAGTCTCGAGTATGAGGTCCTGGATTGTTATTCATAACCATTTTTCTGCTTTCTTCAATCCTGATTTCAGAGAAGACCTCCCTGATTGAAGGCAAATGCTTCTTTCCCAGAATCCTTCCCTTCACATCATCAAAACTTTGATTAACTCCTGCCAGAAACATATAAACCCTATCATTTTCTTCCCTTTTTTGTATTTGGCCAGATCCTTTGCACTCTCCCATTCATCATCATAATACTGATCCAACTCTTGCCATAGAGACACCATTTCATTGTAGTAAGTGGTGACATCTCTATCTCCTTGTTTGGATTGCCAGAGAATGGTTTTTAACTCAAAGATTTGAGAAGAGTTTTCAAGGTCTGAGTAGGTTTCTTTTATGGAATCCCAAACCTCTTTTGTTGTCTTCATAAACATATGAGGTTTAGCAATTGAGGCCTCCATGGAACTGAGAAGCCAGGCTGTTACAAGGGAATTTTCTAACCTCCATGTACTGTAGCCTTCCTCACCAGTTTGTTTTGATTTGATTTCTCCTGTTAGGTAGCCCAGTTTTCCCCTCCCATCAATTGCGAGCTTGACAGATTGAGACCATTCCAAATAGTTCTTTCCATTCAATCTATGGCTAGTGATTAGCATAGATGAATGAATAGGAGACTGGTAATTTGTCATAGGGCTAATTTGGGAGGTAGTGTTGCTTGTGTATGATGAATCAGAATCACTAGCCATCGTGTTGTTTAAACCGACGCTCTGATACCATGTAGGTTTTAGGAATTAATCTTCCTTGAATATTATTGAGCCATCCGGCAGGAGTATATATACAAATTACAAATAACAAACTCCATGTACAGATCCTAAAATATAGGATCTTATCTAACTGCGTGCTTATCTCTTAATTAAAGAGGTCTAACAGCTCTAAACTCTTATCTATACAGCTACATACGTACATTAATTAAAAAATAGAAATACATGTCACATTTTTCTACACAAAATGTTCCTCATTCAAAATATTTTCATACGAGTATAAAATTTACAAATTATACCACTACTTTCAAAACCTCATTCTGTAAAGCTCGCTGAGCTTCGAGCTCGAATCAAACACCACTATTACCGAATCGAGCCGAACTCGAGCTCTGGGTGTTCGGGCTCGGCTCGTTAATAGCCCTGGTGGTAAGCGCTTGATCCTTATAATGTTTAAATTATCGTCATATATGTTTTTTTTTTAAAATAATCTTCTCCTCTCATACTATCTCAATAATCATCTCCAAATAATCTTTTATGGTCTTGTACTCACTGATAAACTTTAATTCATATTTTGATCTCAATTTTTTAGGTCAATCATCTATCACATTCAACCATACTTGCAAAAGTAGTTAACCACATCACTAACTTCATCTTGAAGGATAGAGATGTCCTAGAAATGTACAAGATTCTTGTATGATAACACTACACGGTGATATAATATGATAAAATGGAAGGCAAAACTATATGCTTTCTTGAAAGTGTAAAACAACTAATTGCGATTAAAAGTGATTTGGTTAAAGTCCTTTAATGTTGTTTGGTAAAATGGTAACAAAGCTCAAGGGCATAGTGATTGTTAAGTGTATGAAAAGTGGTAAACATTATGGTTATCATAATAATTAGAGGCCGTTTGGTAATATTGAAATTGATTGAACCAGCTGATTGTGCTGAAATTTATGAAGTTCTAACTAGGGCTAAGCATAATCCGGTCCGGACCAGAAAACCAGACCAAACCAAACCGGTCAGTCCAGACCAGACCCGAACCGGATAGATACTGGTCCGGTCTTTAGTCCAAGGGCTTCACCGATTCCGGTTCCGATCCGGTCTGGACTGATTAGAACGGAATTAAATTATTATATACAAATATATATATATATATATATATGTGTGTGTGTGTGTGTGTGTGTGTGTATATATATATATATATATATATATATATATTAAAATTTTACACACAAACACATACATAGTACATTAAATAATTAATTTACTTAAAAAAGTACATTAATTAAGTGATACAATAGCTTAGGCATTAACTCAAGTTACATATGTAGTATTATCTACATATTTACACTAGTATATTCTTGTAGCATAGAAACATTAGAAGTTAGAATGGTGCATTGTATTTACTTATTTTTACTTATTTTAAACATAATACATAGTATGATTAATTGAATTCTTCTTTATTAAATACGCAAAGCTATTGAATCAAATCATTCACTAATTTAATCAAGCAAGGAACATTAGTATCCCGTAGACCCGTACTAATATGATCATGCATGAAGTTTTATAGTCAAAGTTGAATCACATATTTTTCATATTTCCACTAGTCATAGTTCATGTGTTTATTTCTACTTATTGGATGCTATATAATGTATATTGTATTGATTAAAAGAGACATAAAAAATGCAAATCATAGATATAAAATAAAAAATAGAAAATATCACATATAAAACCTCATTAAAGAGTACTATGTAATAGAAACAACGAGCTAAGAAGTAATTTTTAATCAAAACTATTTTTTAAAAGATGAAACATTGTAAAAAAACTAAAAATAATAAAATTAAAAATCCGGTCCAATACCGGTTCGGACCGGAAAAACCGGAATAATCCGGTCCGGTCCTAGATCGGAATTATATAGGTATGGTCTTGGGTCCACTTCTTTTGAGAAATTCGGTTCCGGTCCGGTCTTGGACCTGTGCTCAACCCTAATTCTAACTGAAGTAACTCGATTGGTTGATTCTGCTGATTTATGTAAAAATTATACTTAATTTTTTTATTAATAATATAAAGAAAAAAATATATGAAAAAACATCTAAAACCATCCTCTAGTGTAACTTCAGTCAAGTCAATACAATCATAAAAGTAAGTTCAACTTTACTTTTTGTTATTATTTCACAATTTAGCATGTAAAACCAAAAGTTTTACACGTTTGGTGAAAAAGTTGACTTATAAGTCGATAAGCCGAAAAATAGAGCCACCAAACGGGGTCTTAAGCTAAAGACAAAGCACAACTGTCAACTGCAACGTCACAGTCACAACGCATGAATAAATTTCTTACATAGACAGCGTAGTTCATGGCTAGCAAGTGATTCATTCATTTTTTTTTGATAATCCAGGTGTCGGGGCTTACGCTCCCATAATCCTGGAGTCTGTGAACTACCCTCCAAAGCCCCTAGACAGTTAAGTCCGGATCTGATCACAGTCAGCCTCGTCAGTACTGGCTCCAAAGGACGAATCCAGCAGGACTTACATCACCTTTCAGGCTGCTCCTCCCACCACACGAACCCGCTACCTTCATTACCATCCTCTTCTTTCTCAACCGCTGAGCAACTCCGTGAAGGTAGGTAGAATCATTGGGAGCAAGACCTCCCTCATCTCCCTTGGTGGGAATTGAACCCAAGACCTCCCACAAAGAAGAGACTTGGGGGTGAATGGCCATCCATTGGACTACACCCACCTTCCCGGCAAGTGATTCATTCATAAAGTCAACTACTTGCACCAAATTTCTAAACCGCGTTTCGATTATTTAAAAAAAACAATTACTCCATACAAAGCAGGCGGCCAGTGGGGCCAGGGAAGCGTCCATGTTGAATTCCTTTTGTTTGGTGAAAAAGTTGACTTATAAGTCGATAAGCCGAAAGACAAAGCACAACTGTCAACTGCAACGTCACAGTCACAACACATGAATAAATTTCTTACATAGACAGCGTAGTTCATGGCTAGCAAGTGATTCATTCATTTTTTTTTTGATAATCCAGGTGTCGGGGCTTACGCTCCCATAATCCTGGAGTCTATGAACTACCCTCCAAAGCCCCTAGACAGTTAAGTCCGGATCTGATCACAGTCAGCCTCGTCAATACTGGCTCCAAAGGACGAATCCAGCAGGACTTACATCACCTTTCAGGCTGCTCCTCCCACCACACGAACCCGCTACCTTCATTACCATCCTCTCCTTTCTCAACCGCTGAGCAACTCCGTGAAGGTAGGGAGAATCATTGGGAGCAAGACCTCCCTCATCTCCCTTGGTGGGAATTGAACCCAAGACCTCCCACAAAGAAGAGACTTGAGGGTGAATGGTCATCCATTGGACTACACCCAACTTCCCGGCAAGTGTTACCACAATCAAGTCAAAGTGTTACATTTATTTAAGAATGAAGGTAGTATCTGTTCAAATTTTAAACAGACTAATCCGTATTTCAGTCTACCACATATGAGCCAACTTTGACTTTTATGCAGAATAGTGCGTTTGCACAAGCGACACTAGACAAGGTACTTCAATTCAATTTTCTACTTGAAAAATAAAAGATAAACCACGTCCCTGAAGGCCCTAAGAACCAGCTGAAAGTTTGACGAGGGAATCAAATTGAATTAACGTAGTTACTCGAATTGATCCCAATGCACACTTATTCACACTCCCTATCATGTTCACTTGTGTATAATTGAATGATAAACAGGCAATAAATAATACGGATACCAGTTAGTTCAACTAAGAGTGAAAGTTGAAATACAGTTGTTATTGGATTAATGTGTGTGATGCATCAGAAGTGATGGACGTTTTCACTAACAACTACGGAGTATTAGGGAGTCGGTATTTATTATCAATTCTGTCCCAACTCGTTTCATGGAATAGACATATAAATGGATACAATCAAACACATATAAAGATTAGAGCTCTAAAGTGATACGTACCGTCCTGGAGACTGTGTTCCTATTAAGACAGTAGGATATAATTTTTTGTATCATCAATGTATTGTTAACTATATGTCCTATTCTACAACTACCAATTCAACATATCCCCCATGGCTCCATAAAAATGATTCAGAGCGTATTACAGAAGTGAATATTATACCAAGTATTTTTAATCATTTCCTTGGTCTGAAAGATTATTGAATCGTGTTTTATAATAAAAATAAGGACTTTTATTCATTTTTGAATATTTATTTCCTAGTTTATGTGTGTTCAACTAGTTTTTTTACGTCTTGTTTTGTGTTATACTCCATATCTTCATCTTGTTTATAATACTACATATATATACTACAGGAGGATTTTCACAAAAAATCAGTTGAAAATGTAATCCCTCCGGTCCTTAATTAACTTTACACTTTCCTTTTGGGTCATCCCATATTAAACTTTACACTTCCTTATTTGCCTTATTTGACTAACAAATCTACACCAAACAGTGCCAAACAGTGTCAAACAATGTCAAACAGTGTACTCTACAGTAAAGTTAAATTTATTTCCTTAATATGTGTGAAGTCACAGTGTAAACTTCATTAAGGACCGGAGGGAGTATTAATTAATAGAGTAGATTATTTATTTATCATTATTGTGGGACTCCTATTGTAATTATAACTCTTATTCTCTATATATATCTCCCTGGGCTACCATTACGGTTAAGCCTGGTAATTATTCTCACATGGTATCAAAAGTCACAACCATCTTATTCTCACATGTCTGCGCCGGTGTCTACAACTACAGCTGCGACATCAGGACCTCTCTTCTCCTGGCGCACACTGCTTCCGCGACGGGGCCCTCTTCGGCTGCTTCCCTATTCTCAACGACGGTCATCTCTCATATCAGTTCGTTGCAGCCGCCTTCAGCCCTCTTCTCTTCCTCGGATGGTGCAACGTGGGTCCTGCCGGTCTTTACCTGGTCTCCAACACGGCTGGCGCTCCATCAACAGAACCCCCCACCGGATTTGGCGTTCTCCCGCGGCAGCACGGGACCACCGTCTGAAGGTTCATCTCGTTTTGCTGGCCCCACTTTTGTTGGTGCTCCAAGTGTCGCACCGCTTCCCTCTCCTGGCATCATTGGACCTCGCACTACGGAATGTAGGTTCTTCTTTGGCTGATATGGTTAAGAATATATGTTTTTCTGCCCTTAATATTACAAATATTGTCACTGCCAAATTAGCTGTTGTGGAAGATTATCTATCTTGGCGTACTCAGTTTGAGTCGTTTTTGGTGTCTCATGGTTATCTGGGTATTTTAGATGGTTCGATTCCTGCTCCTCCTCCCTATGAGTATGATATTTGTCATCGCCGGAACAATTAATCCTGAATATTGTCACTGGTTGAAACTTGACCAAACCGTCCGTTCTTGGCTTTTCGCGGCATTATCTCGTGATGTGTTTGATTGAGGTTCATGAACTTAAAAATTCGTTTGCTATTTGGGATCGTTTGCAGTCCCACTTTATGTCTACTAGCCTTGCACGTTCCATGGAATTAAAACGACAACTCACCCATTCTAAGAAAGAACCTAATCAGTCTGTGGAACATTATCTTAGAGATATTAAAATTATTGCTGATAATTTAGCTGCTATTAATGCTCATGTTTCCACTCTTGAACTGTTTCAATATATTTCCGGAGAGTTTTACGTTTGAGAAACTTCGGACTAAGTTGGTTGAGAAGGAACAGAGTATTCAGTACATGCTGTCTATGGAGGAACCTCCTCAGGCACATGCGTTTGCGGGACAGGTTGCTGCCAGACCACCTCCACAGCAAGGTGGGCAGCCACACAGGGGAAAAGGACAACGCGGCCGGTGTGGCCGCAGACAGCGTGGACGAGGCGGCCGCAGGCAGAGGGGCCGCGGTTATGGACCACATCCTGCAGGTCACGGCTATGGGCAGCAATACGGATATGGATACCCCCACCTCATTACTTTCCGAGGGTGCACCACATGCTGCATTCTTGGGACTCCAGGCTCGGCGGGTATGTTTGTTCAGTCAAATTTTTATATTTATGTTTTATCTGCTCCTTTTACTAATCGTGGTTATGCAGGCTCTTCTTCAGTTGAGGGGAATTATGTCCCTCCTCATGTTGTTTGTCAGATTTGTTATGCTCCATGTCATCCCTCTTTCACTTGTCCGTCCCGTTTTGTTCAGCCGGCTGCACCTCCTCTTGCTGCTCAAGGTGGGCAGGTTTCGTTATAATTACCAGGTTTAATTAGTGTATAAAAAGTAAAAAGTATGGGAAAATAAATATATATTGCCGAATAATTGTATATTGACAATTAACAGCTTTCAAATGAAACAAATAAAAATTATTCTTCATAGAAAAAAGTAGAAAAAGTAATAACGAAGTAGGGCCGGCACAGACCAAGGGCAAATAGCCTAATCGCGCAAAGCCCCTCAAAACTAAGGGCCCAAAAAAGTACCTTCTCCATCCCGCTAAGATTGTCCCATTTTATTTTTCGGTCCGTCCCACCAAAATTGTCACATACCAATTTTGATAAAGTTTGTGTAGCTGTAAACCATTCTTACTTTATTCTTACTGTATCAATTCAATATCAACCACATTAATCACTTTTTATTGATTTGCGTGTCACTCCCTCTTGTCTCATTATTAGTGAGACGAGAGAATAGTATTAAGAGGCCAAGAGTTAGGAATGTAGTTAGAGATGGACTAAACCGGGCCGGGCCGGCCCGGAACTGGCCCGGCCCGGAACCGCTACTGTGCGGGCCCGGACCGGAGTGGGACCGGTTAGCCGGTTCGGGGATTTTAGCCCGTTTGGGCAGGTCAGGCGGGCCGGGCTCGGGCCCAGTTTTGGGTGAACCGGCCCGGGCGGTTCGGGCTGGGCCCAGGTCATATTTTTTTTGTTTTTTCATTTTTTTTTCTTTTCCTAGGGTAGGGCTGGGTGTTTTAGGGAGGTTTGGGGGTGGGGTGAGGGGGGGGGGGGGTCGGGGGATAACAAGAAAGCAAAAAAAAATAGACATTGAACCGGGCCCGACCCGGTTAGGCCCGGACCCGGTATCAACCCGGGCCGATTCCGAGCCCAAGTATTGCCGGAACCGGACCGGCCCGGGTCCATCCCTAGATGTAGTCCTCTATTTGAGATTGTAACCCACACGCTACACCAGAAGAAGTTCCCGTATACAAGGGTCTAGGTTCTCTTTTCAATTACTACGTATAAATTATTAATATTCCTAATTTCTTAATCTCTCAATCCCAAAAAATACTTTCCAATTTGACTTGACACGCTTATTAAGAAAATTAAAATAAAGTAGAAATATATGATTGTGGTTGATTAAAAAAAGTTAATGGATGTTAACCAAACAAACTTCTTCAAAAAGGGAAATGGGAAGAATTTTTGAGACATCTCAACCAAAATGATAAGTGGGAAAAATTTTGTGGGATGAAGGGTGTATGTCCTAATTTATTATACGGTTGACTGTTTGAGTTGCTTATCTATTAGGCTTGACCAGTTTTAATTGAACTTAACAAATATGCTTGAAAAAGGTCTCATTTAAAGAGTATTGTATTGTATATTGTTAATAATACTTGCATTTTGTTCACTAGTAACATAAATTTCAACACAAATCATTAGCTCTTTATCATTATCATTATCTTTATTTATGTTATATTTCTACTCGTGACGGAATAGAAAGCCCCATTTTCCGGGGCCCCATTTTCATATGACCGGCCCTCCAAGAGAAGAAGAAAATAAATCTGTTAGCATGTTGTTCTTTAATAGCATGTTGTTCTTCACCCAACAAGTGGGTTGAGGAGAAACTCAAACAATATGTAGTAATCATTGATCATTACTACCCAAACAATATGTAGTAATCATTGGTCATTACTAAATTGATAAGACTACTTGTAGTGCAAAGGTTTTAAAATAGAAGGATAAGGAGTATTGACAAGGAGAAATAAAGGAAAAATAAAATAAAAACAAAAAGGAAGGGAAGAATGACGTCATACTAGTGTCGTTCTTGCATAAAAAATCTCAGTTTTAAAGTCTTACAATTTTTTATTTGTACTCCAAATTTATCAAATAATATACCAGGATTCATAAATTTTATGATTTTTAATATGATACCAATATTACATATATAAAGTAAAAAATTGAAGTTTTTAAAAACTATACATGACCCCATTTTATTTTATTTTTATTAAAACTGTAAATATTAAAAAAATTATGGTTTTTAAATTTTTTACATCAGAATAAAAAAGAAAAGAATATAAAAAAAGGTAAAAAGATAAGTTATTATAAGAAAAATTATATAAAAAGGGATACATAGTAAGATATACATAAAATGATAGAATAAAAAGGATAATATATAAGCCTTTTTCAATGAATATTATTAAAATAATTTAAAAGACAACAATATGACTTAATTTAAAATTTCTAAGAAAGTGATATATTTACTTCAAAATATATTGTATTTAATCTTGTTCAATTATTCGTACACGTTGATATACATGTCATTTTTTAATACTCCTTATTGAACTATATTAACTTTCTTTTTTTATTTATCCCAAAAAACTTTGTCAAACTTATTTTTTCTTATTTCATAGTCAAAGTTAGTTAGAGTTTTAAGTTGTGGAATGAGTATGTATTGAAAAAATTAATTATCAATATAGGACTAAAAGTCACTCACTTTGCACAAATAGCACCAAAATATAAACTATGTTTTCATAGGACTAATTATGTGTGTCTTGGACAAATATACCCTTATAGCTATTGAAATGTTTTAATTCATAATAAAATAATAAAAAATAATAAAAAATCGTAAAAATACTAAAAAATTAATAAAAATATTTCGATAATAATAATAATTTATTTATTTAATTATTTTCAAAAAAAAAATAAAAAAAAAACTCAAAAAAAAATAAATAAAATTCAATGTCACCTCTGGCGCCTCTGCACCACCACCTCCAGTCACCAGGGAAAAAATGCCAAGTTTATTACGAATGACATATTTATGGTAGAAAATAATGAAAATGTTGGCATTCTCAAAGAGAAATATGTCATGTTTTTGGCATTTTCAGAAAAAATGTAGTTTTTAGGGAAAATGGCATTTTTTCACCGCCCGGAGATGGTGGTGCAGGGAGGTAGCACCATGGGCGGATCTATGTAGGGCCTAGGGTGGGCTCTAGCCCAGCCCAACCCAATTTTTTTTGTTGGTATAGAAAGAGATTTAATTTTCAGCCCACCCAAAAATTAAAACTCAGCCCACCCAAAAATTAAAACTCAGCCCACCCCAAGTCCACCCCAAGTCTACAAGGAAGTGTTCTAAGAAGCTCTAAAATCAAAAGGCTGCCCAAACTTTGTTTAAAGCCCATAGTCATGGGAACAAATGATCCCGAGAACAAATGATCCTGATGTGTAATAATAGAGCTTGGTGTGATTGCACCAAGAAGTGATTTATATATAGGACACTCAGGAGGGTGAACCATCCTTGCAGTCGGTGTGGGATAAATTGAGGAGCAAAACTTTACATACGGAGTATTAAACAATTGTATGTAGTTGGTGTTTGGAGCCAGCTGCAAATTATGCAATCCCATCTCACCCACTCACCCACACCATCAATGAAAGCACTTTATATTACAAGTTTACAATATTATTTTACAACATAAATTTTATGATTAATATTATATTATTATTATAATACTGTTATTATTATATGAATAATACTATTATTTGACCCAAGTCACCATGAGTAACTTTTATAAGCATTAAAATTTAAACATAATTATAATCATTAAAATAACTAAGTTACTCTTTATCAACTATCCTTATGTGGTCATATACTATATCTATTATTATTATTATTATTATTATTATTATTATTAATAATAATAATAATAATAAAATTATAATAGTTTTATTAGTGCATTAGTTTTATTTAATAGTTATGTAATTCTATTTGATTATTAATTTAATTTATGCTCAAACTCTGCTTGAATAAAATAGATATATGAACTCTATTTTTTTAGTGTTCAAATATATTTAAAAAATTGCAATGAAAATGTTTAAATTTTAAGATAAATAAAATTTATTTCTATAATTTACGAGTTATTGATAGACTCGAGTCCGGATCAAACCGAATACCACTATGCTCGAACTCAGCTTGAACAACTATTCGAACTCAAAATCTAGCTCGTGTTCGAGTTAAAAAAAGCTTCTTAAGCTCAGATCACTAAATTAAATTCGAAATCACGCTCGAATTCGCGTAGTTCGAAAAAAACTCAATTCGATTACGGCCCTAAGGAGTCTAAGCTAAACTTATTGTTTGCAATAACAATTTTTTTCCTGCTAAGCCCACCCCACTCTTCATTCCTGGATCCGCCCCTGGGTAGCACAGGCGGTGGAAAAGACATCCATATTTTTTTTTAATTTTTTATGGAGTTTTACTATTTTTTATTAATTTTTTAAAAAAATTAATTTTTTATTTTATGAATATTTTATAAATTTTTTAATTATTTTTCTACGAATTTTTGAATTTTTTTTCGAATTTATTATGAATTAAACATTTAATTAAGTCATATTTAAAGAAAGAGTTAGATTGGAATGAAAAAATAGGTATGTTACGAATAGGACTAATTCGGTCCTATTTTAAAAAAATATAGTAAGTCCTATTTTGAGTTTTTGACATAGTTTTAGTGTTATTAGTAATTTCTAAAAAACAAATGGTAACATCAGGAACTTTGAGAAAACGTACCTTGTGACGGCCGCAGTCCAGGTGGTGTATTACAGCCTCCACGAGTTGGCCGCCGGCGAAGCAGTTCTTCACTATCTTCATCCTCATTATCCGGTCCTGGATAGGAAGCTTTTGCCTCACAACTCTCACAATGTCCGCCATCTGGTCCCTCTGCTCCTCTGGCTCACCAAACCCGTAGACCGGAGGCGACGGGGCATCGTCAGGGCACTTTACGGCCATCATTTCTCCGAGTTTCTTCTCCAGCATTCCGCTGTTCCGCAGGGAATTCAAGACCACAAGGCCTCCCAGAAACTTCTCATTAAGGAAAACCTGCGGCACAATTGCATTCCCAGTCCGCTCCACTAATTCCTTCTCCCTCTCCGGATACACGTCGATGTTGATTTCCACAAAATTGAGCCTTCTCTCGTGCAGGAACGAGCGGACCGCCGTACAGTCTCGGCAATTGGATCGCGAGAAGAAGGCCACTCTTCCTAGTAGCCGCGGACCCTGTTCCTCGTCCGGCTTCAGTTTCACGACCACTTTCAGACCGGAGAGATTGATTTCCGTCACGCGACAATCGGCCTTCGCCTTCTCCTCCTCGACTGGTTCCCTCAAAGACGATATCCGCCTAGTGATGGCTGACGATAAGCTACTGCTCTTCTCCCGAAAGAATTTTCCAATCGCCGGCACATCGAAACTCTCCGGCATAGACTTAGAGCGTTCAAGGTCACGGGGGGACACCAGCGCAGACACACCTGGCGGCGCCTCTGGCTGCGGCAGCTGCGAATGTGGTTTAATCATCTGCAGAACCTCTCCGCTGGCTTTCTCAGAACAAACCTCGAAGAAA
Source organism: Cuscuta europaea (assembly GCA_945859875.1). Lineage (NCBI taxonomy): Eukaryota > Viridiplantae > Streptophyta > Magnoliopsida > Solanales > Convolvulaceae > Cuscuta > Cuscuta europaea. Next base: position 1,445,838 of record CAMAPE010000047.1, on the reverse strand, counting down.
TGATCAGTAACCGAATTCAAATCACTCCGTTCATCCGCCGCGAGAAGATTTGGATTCAGGTTCTCAGCGGTGCCCGCAATTTCTCCGCTATCAGCTGCGGACTCCTCGGCAATCTGGCCGTTCTCCATCCCGATTTCTGTGCATTCCGGTGTGGTGGCTTCAACAGCGGCTGCGAATTCGTCTGGGATGGACATAATAATCTCCGATCCGCTGCAATCAAAGCGTTGCCAGGGGAGACCGAATCTCCCATTTACAAGCATTCTGTTGGAGCCATTGCAGACTGAGGGGAGGCATATAGGGCGGTTATGTTGGAGGGAGTGGTGGGATCTAGAGGTTTATATGGAGATTTCTACGGTACCTGCAGTGTCTCTATATGGCAAAAATATTTTTCTCAATTAGACAAAATTAAAGTTTAATTCCTTTCATTATTATTGTTGACTTGGTAATGGGAACGAACGGGTGAGGATAGAAAACTTCAAAAGAAAATGAAGGCATAAAATCCAAACTAGGTCAACAACAAACACAGAAGCACCAATACCGTTTTTTTCAATAGATATACTTTTTCTTAGATTTACACCCATATTTTCCGGATAAAACTTAAAGGGGCTACTTTATAAAATTTACAATATATTAAAATCGAGAACAAATACAAGACAATTTTTCAGACAAAAATGAGAGATCTAAACGTAAACCCTAGGAGTAGACTTAGAGTCAGTCACCTCATACAAAGCAACATGACTCGCTAAACTTGAAATGGGCAAATTTAGGCCTAAAATGATCGGAACCAAAACTCTGTCTATCAAAAGAACTCAAAAAATCCAATCATTCAAACCAAATCTACTCGGTCTTAAACAGAAACAAGTGTTACTAAAGAGAAAATAATATTGAAATAAAATCCTTCCACAAAACTCTTTCTGGTATGGAGGTGGTTCCGGAAGAGGACGAGCTCTTATAAAATGGATGAATACAAACTCCACCACCGTCATAATGGCAGACCAAAGCTTCATGATCCCGCCTCGATACAACCTCCAAGTCGCACCTCGTTCATCCGCCAACGCTATTTTCTCTAACATAGTTGCAGTCTCAAGCATTAGAACACTTAAAAGTAATAAAATCTGTCGCTCCAACCCCATATTGATAGGGGCAACGGAAAATCTGAACCCCTACAAAGAGGGGAGATGTCCGCTAGGGTTTCTCGATATCTAGAGAGAACCGTTCTTTCCAATTGACATCGGTCAAACTTAGTACGCACTCTTGTGAACAGTTTGAAATACTGCATATTTTATTTTAGCATATGTAATTACTGAAAATTGGCCTAAATAGGATTAGAATGACCTAAATAAGAGTAATTATTGTTATGTTTTTACAATAATATGAAAATAATGGGAAAGCAATACTCCAATAGAAGCCCTGACAGGTGTATTTATAATAGAATAAGAGTTTCCAAAATACACAAGAATTCCTAATTTAATACTCACTCTATCCCTTAAAACTTTGCCAAGTTTAACCGGCACGGTGATTAATAAAGTAAAAATTGTGTGGTTGAGATTTGTGTAGAGGAGAGAAAATTAACTGGAACCACAAATTCTTTACTTAAAATGGAAAGAGGCAAAGTTAATGGGACATCTAAAAAAAGAAAGTTGGCAAAGTTTTAAGGGACGAAAGGAGTATAACTATTACACCCACTCAAGCTGTACGGGAGGTGCAACGCGCAAGTTGTCTTTTAAAAAATGAATCTGCTTACTAGATAAAATTTTAGTAAATATATCAGCAAGCTGAAGATGAGTATGAATGTATTTAACAACTAAATCGCCACGCACCACTCTCTCCCGAACAAAATGATAGTCAATCTGAATATGCTTGCTCCTAGCTAGGGGTGGCAGCGGGCCGGGTTTATACTGGGTGAAGGCTCATTCGTCGTCCACCCGTTAATTTTTCATAGTTCACCCACCCGTCCATCATCCATTAAAATCTACATCCACATCCAACCCATCCATCATGAACGGGTTTTCGGGTGGATTGGGTGAGTAACGGGTGAATATAAAGGTCAAAATTGAAAGACAAAATAAATAAATCATAAAGAGAAATCATGACAAAAATTAAGAATTCATTGAAAAATTACTTCAAAAACTTGAACAATTAAGAATATTATAATCATTAATTCACTGGCGATGATAAAGAAAGAAGTAATTGTCAAACAACATAGACATAAAATTTCTTCAAGTTGTCAATTCTACATTTCTGCATCAACACAAAACTATCACTTCTTGAAACTCTCCAATTGTCTTTATTTCACCAACTCATAATCATAGATATGTGTCTTCTCCATCCCGTCATTATTGACAAAAAACATAAAATTCATTATATAAAATTCACTGTCATTGCTTAGAGGGAGAATTAACAAAAAAATGAATAAAAACTGAAGAATTTAATCATATTACAGAGTCAACACCTTCATTGGTAGCATTTTGATCCCCTTCCATATCCATTGGAAGCACATGCTTGGGTATTAGCCAAAGAAATTTCTGAAAAATATTAAATAAAAACATGTCAATTGTCACTATAATTAAAAAAACAACTCAAAAACATATTTAATGAATATTAAATAAGTAGTATTTGTTAATATATTAATAGTAATTATTATTACTATTATTAATATATATTATTAAATACATATTTCATCCATATTAATATTATCAATATATATATATATATATATATATATATATATATATATATATATATATATATATTCGGGTCAGCGGGTGCGGGTGGACGAAACGGGTGACGGGTCGGGTGACGGGTTGGATGAGTGTTCATCCATACGCGATCCAACCCGTCTTTCAATCCACCCGTCATCCATTTTTCATCCATATTTCTTCGGGTTTTCATCCATTTTTTCGGTTCGGGTTGACCGGATAGAGAAGATTAATCGTGAGCTATGAGGCAGATATATTATCACACAATAACTGTACGGGAACCTGCACCGAGAAGCCGAGCTCAAACAGAATTGATCTGATGTGTAAAGTGTCATGTACTGTATAAGCAATAGCTCTACACTCTCCCTCTGTGGATGATTTAGACACTGTAGGCTGCTTCTTGGACTTCCAAGAAATAAGATTAGGACCCAAGAAAACAACGAAACCTGTAGTAGAGTGGGAGCTATCCGGACAGCCTGCCCAATCAGCATCAAAATAGGCCAAAATACAATTGGGACACATGGAAGTTTGTAACCATAGTCCATGATCCACAGTGCCCTGTAAATATCTAAAAATGTGCTTGACCGCAAGCATATGAGTAGTACGAGGGGCATGCATAAACTGAGACACTAAATGAGCTGCATAAGTAATATCAGGTCTTGTCAATGTTAAATACTGTAATGCGCCTACCATAATGCGATACTTAGTAGCATCAGCCATGAGCTCACCATCAGTGAGGGGGAGGGATGTGTGTGTAGCAATAGGAGTGCGTACAGGCTTAAGTGTGTGAAGGTGGTAACGAAGAAGCAGATCAGACACATATTTTTGCTGACTCACAAAAAGACCTTCGGAATTTCGAACAGTCCGAACTCCCAAGAAAAAATGGAGATCACCCAGATCCTTCATAGCAAAATGAGAAGCAATGCGAATAATAAAGGATGAAATTAGAGAAGATGAATTACAGTAATAATAATGTCATTCACATATAATAATAAATAAATGACTGACTATCCCCAACGATAGATAAACGAAGAATTATCTGACTTACTACATGAAAAATTATGAGTAACGAGAAAACTACTGAAACGATGAAACCAAGCTCACGGGGCCTGCTTCAGAACATAAATGGCCTTGCGCAAATGACACACATGATGAGGAAACTGAGGATGAATAAAACCCCGCGGCTGACGCATATAAACCTCTTCAGTGAGGTGTCCATGTAAAAAGGCAATTTTCACATCGAATTGACGTATAACCCACCCAAAAGAAATAGCAAGAGTAAGAACAATACGAACTATGGTGGGTTTTACACCTGGACTAAAAGTCTCAGAAAAATCCACACCAGCCTGCTGGTTAGAAACCTTGAGCAACTAAACGTGCTTTGTGGTACTCAATACACCCATCAGAGTGAAATTTAGTTTTATAAATCCACTTAGACCCGACTACATTCTTATAGTTGTCACAAAGAACTAAATCCCAAGTATTATTAGTGATGAGTGCATTGAATTCATCCATCATCGCCTCACGCCAAATTAAATGCATATTCGCCTCAGAAAAACATGTAGGATCTGCTGAGGTAACAACTGTGTTTAATGTAAAAATTGTTTTTGGTTTAAAAATACCAGACTTGGCTCGGGTTTGCATAGGATGGACATTATTCTGGGGAACGGGTGGACTAGACGGTGAGGTCGGTAGCGTGGGTAAGGGGGCACTGGACATATGAGGATGTAAGGTGGAGGACGTGGTGGATGACGGGATGGGTGGTGATTGGTGAAGGGTGTTTGGATGGAGTGGTGGCGTACAGTGGGCTTCGGGTTGGTTGGTTTGAGTTCGAGGCGGAAGGGATATCCTCAATGGTAAAATCCAAGGTAGTAACAAGCGTGCATGGGGAGGGAGGATAGATCAGCACAGGTGGCTGTGCAGTCGGACTAACTGCCGGTAGGGGATGAGATGGCCGAAGAGTATTGGTGAGGAAAAAGTCAGAACTAGTATGTGACACCGCACCCGAACGTCATGTAAATTTTAATTTAAATATTAAAGTTTATGTCATGAATTTCCCTATTATTGAACAATTGTAAAACGATTAATGTTTTACGTAATGCGTGGTTAATCATATTACTAATTGGGCTCGTATATTAGTAATGGGCTTTCAAATACTTAATTGGCCCTTTTGGGGACGTTCGTCCCCATGAGTTGACTCTTGGTTCCTGCTGGACCCAAAGTCCTTTACGACGTACGTCCCATATAATGACCGAGAGGATGTTCCGTTGCATTAGGCCTTCTGGGGATGTTCGTCTTCATTAGCTTGCCTATGCAAGGATACATACGTCCATTGGATGATCAGAAGGATATCCCGTGGTCTTGGACCTTCTGGGGACGTTCGTCCCATTAGCTTGCCTCCTGTATCCTGTTGGGCCAAGTACTGCGAAACATGAATAGCCGCTACCCTTGAGTCAAGGCACACACCTATACTTCAATACGAACGTCTCCTGTGCCTGTTGGGGACGTTCGTAAGGAGGCCCTGATATAGGGAAACGTTCATAGGGAACGTCCGTAGGGGACGTCCGTAGGGAGGGTTTTATGGGCCAACCCCCGTTCAGCCATTAACCCAACAAATATGATGTAGATATTTGACTTGGTCTAAATAAATTAGAATGGGTACAAAAAGACATCTTATGACAAAGGATAAAATAATAAGACCCATATTTCCATCTTTGGAAGTATTGATAGATATTTTGGAACCCAAATTAATTAGGGTCACTTGGAGGCCACCCCACACCTTCACGGCACCTGAAAAATAAGGAAAATAAGTTATAACACATAAATGGGCTGAACCTATTGAGTTTAGAGCTCAAACAATACAAAAAGAAATAAAAGAGGGGGACCACCCACGTTTGATTGCAATCAAACACCTTACCCTCTTATTTTGTGAACCACATTCCTAGCTAACATTATTGAGACCTCCTATAGCCTTATCAAGAGCCCCCATTCGAACTCTTATCATTTGAGGAGAGGATAAGATCTCACAACACAAAAGAGAGGTAGAGAGAATTTCTGACCGCACAGTTGAAGTCCTTGGTAGTGTTTGCTTCATATCTCGAGCTTCACTCGTTCAAATAAGGCGTGTGAGGTGTATAAAGAAAGATATCAAGATAAGGAATCCGTAAAGGTGCGGTGTGAAGCTAACGGAACAGTTTAAGGCCTCTATAGAATCAAAGTAAAATGATACCTCGCAGAATACGTTTTTGTATTCAAAGTAAGTTTGAATCCAAAACTTTCCTTTCTATTGTCTAAATCATATAATGATTGAAGAGACTGTTATACACTACTACAAGTGTATAATATGTTATTGAGAAGGGTATTTTGTTGATGTAAAGGTTAGACACTAATCTAGAACAAATCTTGAACGATTAGGAAACAAATCCACCGGAAAACATCCTTCCTAAGATTGTTTTCATAATTTCGAGTAGAGGTTGAGCTAGCACCTTGAAGAGGATGCCTAGCACTCATTTCCGAGCAAGGAGTAAGTTCTCAACTTTCCTTGGCCGAAGCTTGACCATTGGTTTGAGAAAGAAAGGTTCAAAGCTCATTTGAGGTGATGATCGACATCCAGTTGCTTACAACTTGTAGGTTAAGCATGAGATTACCTAAATGTATAAATCATGTTTTCATGGAAGATGAAGATTGATTATTGATGAAATATTGACATATTTGATAAGCATTGAAATTGGAAATGATTTGAAATCATATTGATAAAAATAGAGTTAAATGAGCTATTAATAAGCTATTATGTAAAATAGGCATTTTTGCTCATGTGTGAAATGTGTAGATACATAAATGAATATTTGTGTATCACATTGGATGCTTCAGTTGCTGCTACATGTCTCTAAATATGTAGCGATTTACAAATGGAATATTTGATTGATAGGAATAATCTTAATAATATTGAAATACTAGTTAATGATTATTTGTAATTGTTAAAGAATTGATTTTAAGGATTTGATTGTAAGTGATGCACTTGAATGTGATTCAAGTGACTAAATTGATTTAATATGAAGCTAAGATCATTTTATGGGCAGTTCTTAAGGATGTCCCAAAGTAAATTATTGATATGTCAATTCTAGGCATAGGTTGCTTAGGAATTGAGTCTATGCCATGGCACAGTGATGTACTTGAGTTGGACTATAGAAGTGCATGGGTAGACAAGGGGTTGTGATTGATGACATGCATGGTGATGTATTTGAGTTGGACTCTAGAAATGCATGGGAGATTCAAGGTTGTAGCCTATGATAGATGTGCATGGTGATGTACTTGAGTTGGACTCTAGAAATGCACGGTGGAGTAATTAACTTGTGACATATGATTTGCATGGTGATGTACTTAAGTCGGACTCTAGAAATGCAAACATATGTGTTAGGGTTAGACCCTAGGAATTGTCGTGGCTGGTAGTCACGGGGTATTGGGTTGATGCTTTGTAAACAAACTCGGGCCTACGTACGGGTCGACTACTTGACTTTATAAAAAGTAAGTATATTTTGAAAAGGGATAACTTGGGGTTACGACCTAGGTTATATTATCACCCTATTTGAGGGTCTCGTGTTTGAAATACTTGTTGTATAGAGTACTGACCCCCTTTCGGGGGGTGTTCCACCACCATTTCAGGTTGAGGCTAGAGCTTGCTTCCTGTGCTCGTTGCTCGAGCGATCATCTTGGAAAGAAGACTTGGTTCATGCTTCCTCCATTCTGTTTTTGAAAATTTATAAACATTCTCATGGATATTTTACTATAGAGTCTGCGTGCTCATGCTTGCCCCGTGTGGCGTTTGTTTTCAAACTATGTTTTTCGCTGCGTATGGAATTGCTTATTATGTATGTTATTGATGACTTATGAGTGAATGATATTCGAGACGCTTTGTAAAATATGAATGTGCTCAACTGTGGTTGACTATTCATATTGTACGGCGGGTTGTTGACGTGTCCGGGTAGGTCCGGGGCATGACATAGTAGGCATGGTGGTTGACTCGGATGGGGAAGACACAAGAAATGGAAAGGGAAAACTTTTCTCAAGGAACCTAACATGACGACTGATGTAAACTCTACCAGACTTAGGTTCAAGACAACGATACCCTTTATAGCCAGATGCATAGCCAATAAAGACACAGTTAACAGACCTAGTAGGCAGCTTATTGGCAGACGAGGCAGAGATATTTGGAAAATAAGAACACCCAAAACATGCATAAACGAATAATCAGGAGCTTTGTGAAAAAGTTTTTCATAAGGGGATAAGTTACAAAGTAAGGGAGAAGGTAAATGATTAATAATATATGCAACGGTAAAAATAGCATCAACCCAAAAATAACTAGGAATAGAGGCTTCAAGAAGCATAGTTCTAGTAAGTTCCAAATTAAAAGATGTCTGATGGAGTATATGGGCCTGGACCCCAGGGCCCACATACTCAGGAGAACAGGAGGTGCCACGATCACCTGGTGGGACCCTCATCGGCCAGATGACCTCCATCGGTCAGAAAGAAGTCTACTCAGAATATGACCCAGAAGCCAGGAGAGCCGGGTGACCTCGTTGGTCAGGTCTTTGTCGGCCATGCCCTCGTCGGCCATAGACAGCCTCCAGAACAGGATTTTATACTTAATCATTTCTATACACTTTGTATCCAGCCCATTAGTGGCCCTATTGTAAATGGGCTTCCCAAGCCCAAGACTTGGGAGTCCAACCCTGATTTTCTCTATAAATACTCCCCTTGGGAGTAGTTATAGGGGCTGACAAATCATTTATTGCAAAGAGTTATTGCACTTCTCTCTCTAACTCTCCCTTCTCTCTAGACTTAATAATCTATCATTTGGTGCTTTCATTGAGAGCTAGAACAATCAGGTTAGCCTCCTTCGTCGCTACCAAGCACAACTAACTGACAATGGGAAGAACTAAGTCAAACCGCAACCTCCTCAGCAAGGGCATCCCTGAGGCACAAGAGAACCAGGAACACGAGGAGGATGCTACGACCGACAAGGCCGTCGAGGGGGATGTCTTCAAGGAAGCCATCGACCTCGCAGGTGACCTGCGCAACAAGCTCAATGGTGGCGCCCCAGACGCCCGCATCGGCTTGGACAAGAAGCGCGGGGAAAAAGGCGACAACGCCTCGGTGCAACCGGCCTCTCCTGCTGTTGACCCTCAACTTCAAGCCGCACTCTCGGCCATCATCGCCAGTTTGTCCCAGAACCCCACCGTCCTCAGCGCACTCATGCCAAGGACGGGGGAGAACACGACGCTGCCTCCTCAACCCCAGCCATTGGGCGTTAGGCTAGGCAATGATGAGGGGGTGGTACCCCAGAACACGACGTCGTCCCACTCCCACCCTGCTTCCCCGCTTCGAGCTGGACCGACCCCAGCGCGTGGAAAAGACTCAACCTTTAACAGGCTAGGTGACACGTGCGTCGGCCTGCTTCGGAGAGGATGGCTGGGCGGATTGGTCAGCGTGAGCCTGGCTCACCCAGGGAAAGCTTGGGGTTGGTATCTCGGACAACGGATCGGCCCTGCGTGGACAAAGGCAAGGGGAAACTGCACTAGGGTGATGCCCGTCATCAAATCAACACGTCTCACGCAGCCCGCTTGCAGACGCAGGGCGCCACCACAGCCTCCAGGGACCCCAGGGATGAGGTAATCGCCCAACTCGAGCGAAGGCTCGCCCAGATGAAGGCCAAGCAGCTGGCTGCCACCCCCGCGGGCAACTCATCCCGAGAACCCGGCTTCAATGCCCTTCTAAACAAGGTCACCATCCTTGAGAGGGAGTTGGCCAAAGGACGAGGAGACCCCATCATCCAGGTCAGGACGAGGACTCCCTTCACTGGCAGGGTACTCTCAGCCCCTATCCCCGAGAAGTACCGGGGGAACGCCATAAAACCCTACGACGTCCGTTCCGACCCCCAGGAGCACTTCAGCCGTTACCAAAATAATATGCTGATGGTGAACGCGTCAGATGAATACCTCTGCCGTTGGTTCCTTTCTACTCTTGAAGGGTCAGCGTACGAGTGGTTCAACGCGCTCCCCGAAGGGAGCATAGACTCGTGGCAGGACCTTGCCCAGCGCTTCCTCACTCACTTCGCCGGAAGGAAGCGCGCGAAGAAGTATTTCACCCATCTTCTCTCCGTCAAACAGCAACATGATGAATCACTCCGGTCATTCATCGACTGATGGACGAGGGAGTCCGATGAGGTCGAGGGGGCCGATGAGTGCACCCTCCTTGTCCTATTTCAGGGCGCCCTCCGCAGCACCCCATATGCAAGGAGTCTCATCACTGTCCCACCGAGGTCCTATTTGAAGGCGCTTCAGTGAGGAAACTTGTACACTGATGCCGACAAGCTCCACAGCCACAAGAAAGACGGAGGGCACCCCTCCAAGAAGACAAAACGCCGCGCCAGCTGCAGGCGCATTCTCGGCTGGGGACCAAGGTCAGGGAGGACAAGGCCGCCACGGAGCTAGCGGAAAGAACAAAGACCGCGTGTGGCGGCCGAGGATGGAAAGGCCGAAGATCCCACTCACTCATTCGGTCAGCACCATTCTCGATTACGCCGAGGAGCACGATCTCATTGAACGGGATCCTCAGTCGGCCAAGGAGATCTACGCCGTCCATCAAGGTGGCACCTACTGCCGTTATCACAGGAACACCTCCCACAACACAGATGACTGCGTCACGCTGAAGCGAGCCATCGAGAAGCTGATTCGCCAGGGGGAACTCTCTTAGTTTGTTAAAGGTGGCCCACGCAAGAATACGTGGGTAAACACCGGCAAGCCTGGGGGGGAACTCTCTACGAAGAAGTGAGAGATCGGCAAGCTCAGCGATGACGAGGAAGACATTGAAGAGCCCCACCCGAAGAGGAACCACATCAACATCATAGTGGGGGGTATTACGGGGGGGGGGGGGGGGGGACTCGGCCACCCAGAGGAAGAAGTGGGCCCAATCCCTTTACATTGGGGAGGTATCCCACGCTCCCCCCAGCCGAAGAAGCAGTGGACGGAGGCGATCACCTTCACCGACAAGGATCTGCCTCCGGGACCCGCGTCAAACAGAGATGCCCTCGTCATCCGGTGCGAGATAGGTGACTCTATCATCCACCGCACCTACATCGATACGGGGAGCTCCGTCAACGTCATGTATCTTGACACCTTCAGGCAGCTAAAGCTGGGCAAAGCGCTGCTCAAGCCGATAAGGACACTGTTGTCCGGCTTTACCGGGGACTCTATCGACGCCGAAGGCACGATAGTCCTTCCCGTGGAGGTCGGCGACGCCTCCCATCGCACCAAAATTGACATGGAGTTCATGGTGGTCAACCTCGAGTGCGCCCACAATTTGATATGGGGGCGGCCAGCACTAGAGGATCTGGAGGCCATCATCTCCATGAAACATATGTGCCTGAAGTTCCCTACCAGTGGCGGTATCGGCTATGCCCGGGGGAACCAGAAGATAGCTCGAGCATGCTACATAAAGCTCACAAAGCCGGCAGCTAGCGCCGGGACAAGAATAGACACCATCACCGCCACCGTTACCAAGGACGAGGAGAGGCCACACGCCAAGCTAGCCGAAGAGGTAGAAGAGGTCCCCCTGGATACCTCCCGGCCGGAGCGTGTCCTAAAAATCGGGAAACAACTCCCACAGGATCAACGCGATGGCATCCTCAACGTCCTACGATCATATGCAATCATTTTTGCGTGGGGGCCGGACGATATGCCTGGTATCAGTCGAAGAGTGATCACTCACCGACTGTCAGTCGACCCCGCCTCCACGCCGATCAAGCAGAAGCAGCGCTAGCTCTCGGCCGACAGACGGGACTTCGTCAAGGGGTGGGTTACCATGCTCCTCTCAATCAACCACATTAAAGAGGCGAATTAGCCCACCTGGTTGGCCAACGTCGTCCTCGCCCAGAAACCGCCGACGTTCAGAATGTGTGTTGATTACACTAACCTGAACAAGGCGTGTCCCATGGACCCATTCCCTCTCCCCAACATTGATCAATTGGTGGACGAGACGGCGGGGTGCGAGTTGATGTCGTTCCTTGACGCCTACATGGGGTACCACCAGATATTCATGCATGAAGATGACGCCGAGAAGACGGCCTTCATGACCCCGGAGGGAATTTTCTGCTACCTCGTCACGGCCTTTGGTCTCAAAAACTCAGGTGCCACATACACCAGGATGGTAGCCAAGGTCTTCAGAGCAGTCCTCGGCCGGACGATGGAGGCATATGTCGACGACATGATCGTCAAGAGCAAGCAATCTACCACTCATGCTGATGACCTCCGGGAGATTTTCGAAATCATGAAGAAGTTCCAACTCCGCCTGAACCCAAAGAAGTGCACCTTCAGCATCCAAGGGGCAAGTTCCTCGGCTACATGGTCAGCCGAAGGGGCATTGAGATCAATCCGGAGAAGATACATGCCATTGTCAACATGGAGCCACCACGAAATGTGAAGGAGGTACAACGGCTGAAGGGATGCCTTGCGGCCCTAAACCGTTTCCTCTCAAAATCGGCTGAAAGGTCTCTCCCTTTCTTTCAGATCATGCGCAAAGCAACCGGCTTCAGATGGACGACGGAGTGCCAGCAAGCATTTGAGGAACTAAAGTGGTACTTATCATCCCCTCATGTGCTTGCCAGCAACCCTCTTTTTGTACTTGGGGGTGAGCGCGTTGGCCATCAGCTCCGTGCTCATCCACGAGGATGAGGGGGTACAGAAGCCAATTTTCTACGTAAGCAAGACGTTACGGGAGGCCAAACTCAGGTACTCCCCCATTGAGAAGACGGTACTGGCCATCGTCCATACAGTGAAAAAACTAGGGCACTACTTCCAGACCCATGCCGTCCACGTCTTAACTCAGCAGCCCCTCGATGCGCTCATGCGGAGCCCCACCAGTTCCTCACGAATGGTGAAATGGGTGATCTTCCTCAGCCAGTTCCAGATCGAGATTAAGCCGAGGCCATCCATCAAGGGGCAGGCCTTGGCCGATTTCGTCACCGAGTGCACAGCCAGGGAAACGACCGCTACCATGCCCGGGCCAGAGCCAGACGAAGCATGGCTCTCTTCACTGACGGTTCATCGGCTGTGAAAGCTTGCGGTGGCGTCGTCTTCCTCATTTCCCCTGAAGGATTCAGAGCCTATTATGCCATCCGTTTCAACTTCAGAGTATCTGACGTGCACTTTGTCACGGTGCGTCAAAATAAATTCAATACTAAACACTTATACGTAGTATAGCGTAGTAGAGTTCGTATCCACAGGGAAAAGAATAATTCTCTTTTTATGAAACTTAGTAAATAAAGGGTGGATTTGGATTGAGTGATTTAATTTAATTAAAAACTAAGATGAACGACCTATATGAGATTTAAGTCAAAGATAAAAAGGACTTGACATTGCTACTTTCCGCTTGTTGATATATTTTAGTCGATCATTGTTATATCTATAACTTATTCCCTCTCGAATACTCAATCGGGGAGTATATCCACTTCATCGAGGGTAGTTATTAACAACAACCGTTCATTAATAACCCTTACTATTAATCAAATATAGAACAACGCCTTATACCGATTTAATAGTAGCATTTAATCTTTCTAACTCCTTGATGAAATCAATTGAGAATGATAACCTCAACACAACGGTTTCGGTTTAACCAACAAAATTAATCCCTCTTAAGTTTATTAACCATGACCGTGCATTAATAAACTGAAGTTACTTACTTGTGAAACCATCAACGATTAACCATCGGTTCGTTGATCGTTTCTAGTAATAATTAATATATGAAACAAAACTAGTTGATCCTTTAAGTAATGTTCAAAATATTAATATGAAATATGAGTAGGAATTAATTAACATTCAAGGAAGAATATTATTAAAGAAGATGAATCCTACTATAATTAATATCAAGATGTTAACTAATTGTCATCTTAGCAACACTCCCCAACATTAATATAGAGGAAGAAAATACCATTCTAACTAATGTTGAGATGTTAACTAATTGTCATCTTAGCAACACTCCCCAACATTAATATAGAGATGGTATTAAGGAAAGAACCATTAATTAATATTCAAGGAAAGAAGTTAAGAAAATAACTCACAACTTTAATAATCAACAAGCTTCAAGAGCAACACCAAGAATGGAAGTTTAGCTCCTCATTTGGAGACTAAACATAGCTAGAAAAATATAAAGAAATGCTATTCTAAACTGAGCTAAAGAGAATGGAAGAAGGGATTATGAAATGTGAAGGAAAATGGGGTTATTTATAGGTGTTTTGAAGACCTATAGCCGGATACCCGGCCGGGTATTTGACATACCCGACCGGGTATTTCTCTAATCAAATCTTTTTCCCATGTTCTTGTGTTCTTTTGCACGTTCGTTTGCCCGAAATCACTTCATACCCGACCGGGTATAGGGAATACCCGACCGGGTATTTGCTAATTTCGTAGAAATTTCCTGTCACTTCATACCCGGCCGGGTAAAGTCCATACCCGACCGGGTTTTGAATAAAACTCAGGTTTTTCCATCCTTCTTGCTTCCAAACCTATCCTAAACTTATAGCTCAACTAACTACAACTTACAACACACAATAAAATGCTAAAAATACGATTACAATCAAATGCAAACTAGCAACTATAAACTTACACAAAACTAGTAAATAAACATTACAAACAATAATAAAAATGTATACTTAGGCACTAACAACTAGTGCCCATCAAACACCCCCACACTTGAACCTTTACTCGTCTCGAGTAAATTAAAACCTGCCCATGAAGTTTTCAAAACCACAAAAGTAGCAGAACAACCATCCAACATTTTCTTCTTTTTTTTTGATTATCTTCTGCATAAATAGATATTTTTCTCTCATTCTCTCATTTTGCCTAGGAGCCTTTTCAGGTTTTCATCCTAGCCTCTCTTTTTATTTTTTCATTTCTCACAACTCACTCATTTTAGCCACTTTTGCTTAGATTGCCCATTTTTTTCTGGGTTTTCAACCTAACTAGCATTCTTTTTTTTTCTTTTATTGTTTTTTTTTTGCTCTTTTTTTTTTGTTGATGAAAAATAATGCAAGTTACAAGGTTAAAAAAATGAGTACATACCAAATGAGTGTCTCCCCTACACTTTTTTCGAAACACTGTCCCTAGTGTTTGGAACCATGATTGTCGATGTACCCTCCATAACCGCCATCGCCACCAAGACCATGTTCACCGGAGCTAGAACCTCTAAATTTCCCTAACATGAGGGATAATACCACGTCGGGTGTTGTACTAGGTTGGGCATGTTGGAGAAGTACCTTTGGTGGTCCAAGTTATGTGTTCTTTTTGGTGCTTTTTTTTTCTCGTTTTTATTTTTTTGTGAATTCCAAACTTGAGCTTGGGGGGTTAGGGAATTCGATTTGTAGGGTATTTGGGGGATTTTGTGGGTTTTGTGTGTGTGGGTTTGGAATGTAGGGTGAGGAGAAAAAGAAATGGCATTTTTTTTGGAGGTTTTGGGATCGGAGAGGATGATGTGGATAAGAAGAATGTGGAGTTAATTTGGATGTTTTGGTTGAGATTGGAGTGGTTTGAAGCTTGGATGATTGTCAATGGAGGTTGAGGGTTTGAGTTTGGGACATTAGGGAAGAAAATGGGTGTTTTGTGGGCTGATTTAGGACCAAAACGGACTGAAATCTCGATTACCCGGTCGGGTTTTAGTAATACCCGAATGGGTATGTTGTTTTTCGCTTGGCAGAACGTTTTTAGACTGTTTTGGCCAAAAACCCGGTCGGGTATTCCCTATACCCGGTCGGGTTTTCTACGTTTTTATTTTTTTTTTTTCATTTTTTTTTCGCGCCTTCGACCTATTCTCAAACTTTAAATAGGTAGGAGGGTGCGGCTGCTTTGTTGAGCCGTACCACGGAATCAACAACTCCAAGTGGGCCATTTTTGGTCACCCGGGCGGTTTTAAGTTAAAACCCGAATGGGTATTAATTCCAGAGGGCATAAATCGGTGAAAACCCGGCCGGGTTTTTGGTATACCCGGTCGGGTTTTAGCTCTTTTTTGGTTTTATCAAAATTTCACCCTCCTGGGGTGTTGCCCGGGTATTCATTCATTGTTCTGTTACCCGACCGGGTGTGTTATATACCCGGCCGGGTTTGTTCCCAATTTTACTTCAAAAACTTTTTTTTTTGAAAAAAAAAATACATTCTCACACACACTCTACTAAAATAAATTGAGATAAGAAAAGATACCTTGCATGGGTTGCCTCCCAAGAAGCGCCTCGTTTACCGTCGCGGCACGACGCCCTCATTTTGTTCAGTCGTTTAAGCTTGGATCATGATAATCCATCTTCTTCTTTGTTACACTTTCTTAGAAATGCTCAATTTTCCAACCCGTCACTTTGAAAACCTTTCCAGGATCAAATATCCCGATTTCCATTGAATCATGTGGTGAGAGTGAGAGTCCATGATTTTCATTAAGCATGGTCAATGGAAGGGGTTTTGATCCGGGTGGTATGAGAGTGGGTATCAAATGTTTACTTAACTCCATTGTCATTTCCTGCATATTGGTGAATGAAAAGAAATCCAAATGATATTCTCTCGGTTTATTTGCAACCGTGACAAGTACCTTTGAATTACCCTCACATTCGCTGAGGATTTCGTCTTTGTCCTTCTCTACCCTTTCTGTTTCCCTTAGAACCTCAGGAAATGGTGGCATGATCTCAGGAATGATCGGTGGTGGAGTTGAGTTTTGATGTTCCTCCTCCTTCGGTTGAGCTTTTTCTGCAGGCTCCTCTTCTTCCTCCTCCTCGCGGATGTAGTTCACAACGCTTGGCATTTGTTTTATCTGATAGTCCAAGTTCTGTTCGTTGGACATTACTTCTTGCGGGCATTGTGACATATTTTGTTGCATATTTGTCACATTGATAGTGAGAGCTCGGATCATGTCTTCAGTGGACATGCTGGAATAAGAACTTGAGTATGGATTATATGTGTTGGAGAATGAATAATACCTCTCTTGGAAACCAACACCATTCTTTTGTTCAAAGTATTCTCTTTGAAGCTCTGGGCAAAAATCCGTAAGATGCCTGTGTGACATGCAAATGTTGCATGTATGGACATCTTGAGATTTTGAGCATGCAATAAACTCCTTTATTAGAGAAGTCAAGTCGGAAATTTGACTCTCTAGGGATGATGTGTTGGTATCCATATACTCATGAAAGCTCAGAAAATAGAAAAGTAAGATTTTTATTTATTTTTTTTTGTTTTTGATTTTTATGAGATAAAATAAAAAGAAAAATAATTGCCTTTCCCCGGCAACGGCGCCAAATTTGACGTGCACTTTGTCACGGTGCGTCAAAATAAATTCAATACTAAACACTTATACGTAGTATAGCGTAGTAGAGTTCGTATCCACAGGGAAAGGAATAATTCTCTTTTTATGAAACTTAGTAAATAAAGGGGGGATTTGGATTGAGTGATTTAATTTAATTAAAAACTAAGATGAACGACCTATATGAGATTTAAGTCAAAGATAAAAAGGACTTGGCATTTCTACTTTCCGCTTGTTGATATATTTTAGTCGATCATTGTTATATCTATAACTTATTCCCTCTCGAATACTCAATCGGGGAGTATATCCACTTCATCGAGGGTAGTTATTAACAACAACCGTTCATTAATAACCCTTACTATTAATCAAATATAGAACAACGCCTTATACTGATTTAATAGTAGCATTTAATCTTTCTAACTCCTTGATGAAATCAATTGAGAATGATAACCTCAACACAACGGTTTCGGTTTAACCAACAAAATTAATCCCTCTTAAGTTTATTAACCACGACCGTGCATTAATAAACTGAAGTTACTTACTTGTGAAACCATCAACGATTAACCATCGGTTCGTTGATCGTTTCTAGTAATAATTAATATATGAAACAAAACTAGTTGATCCTTTAAGTAATGTTCAAAATATTAATATGAAATATGAGTAGGAATTAATTAATATTCAAGGAAGAATATTATTAAAGAAGATGAATCCTACTATAATTAATATCAAGATGTTAACTAATTGTCATCTTAGCAACACTCCCCAACATTAATATAGAGGAAGAAAATACCATTCTAACTAATGTCGAGATGTTAACTAATTGTCATCTTAGCAACACCCCCCAACATTAATATAGAGATGGTATTAAGGAAAGAACCATTAATTAATATTCAAGGAAAGAAGTTAAGAAAATAACTCACAACTTTAATAATCAACAAGCTTCAAGAGCAACACCAAGAATGAAAGTTTAGCTCCTCATTTGGAGACTAAACATAGCTAGAAAAATATAAAGAAATGCTATTCTAAACTGAGCTAAAGAGAATGGAAGAAGGGATTATGAAATGTGAAGGAAAATGGGGTTATTTATAGGTGTTTTGAAGACCTATAGCCGGATACCCGACCGGGTATTTGACATACCCGACCAGGTATTTGTCAAATCAAATCTTTTTCCCATGTTCTTGTGTTCTTTTGCACGTTCGTTTGCCCGAAATCACTTCATACCCGACCGGGTATAGGGAATACCCGACCGGGTATTTGCTAATTTCGTAGAAATTTCCTGTCACTTCATACCCGGCCGGGTAAAGTCCATACCCGACCGGGTTTTGAATAAAACTCAGGTTTTTCCATCCTTCTTGCTTCCAAACCTATCCTAAACTTATAGCTCAACTAACTACAACTTACAACAAACAATAAAATGCTAAAAATACGATTACAATCAAATGCAAACTAGCAACTATAAACTTACACAAAACTAGTAAATAAACATTACAAACAATAATAAAAATGTATACTTAGGCACTAACAACTAGTGCCCATCAGTATCCAACAATGAATCCGAGTATGAGGCCCTCCTCAGCGGTCTCAGACTCGCCGCCGGCCTCAAAGCACGGCACATCAGAATCAGGTGCGACTCCAAGCTAGTGGTGTGCCAGATCGAGGGCTCATACGAGGCTAAAGAAGGGAGGATGAGGCAATACAAACAGGCGGCCGAGGAGTTGCTCAAGGCATTTGAAACCCATGAGATTACCCAGGTCCTAAGGGCGGAGAATGCTGAGGCCGACATCCTCTCCAAGCTCAGCACAGACACTCCAGAGCACATCTCTAAGATAGCCAAGGTCGAAGAGTTGAGCATGTCCAGCATCCACGTCAGCCCGGTCATGTGCATCCAACAGCGGCCGGAGGACTGGATCACCGACATCATGACCTTCATCACCTCAGGAGAACTGCCCCAGGACGAGGAGAGAGCCAAGCTAGCCAAACTCAGAGCCCCAAGCTAGACAATCGAGGATGGGAAACTTTATAAAAGATCTTACAACGGCACTCTCCTCCGATGCCTGCACCCGGATGAGGCCAAGATGGCCATGGAGGAAGTCCACTGCGGCGTCTGCTCCTCTCATCAGGGCCCCTTCAGCATGTCCCAGCGTCTCGTCGTCCAGTGCTATTTCTGGCCAACGATGGCGCGGGATTGTGCCAATCTTGCAAGGAAGTGTACTGCGCGGGATTGTGCCAATCTTGCTAGATGTAGTATGTAGGGGAGAGCACGGGTATAGCAGACACATGCTCTAATTGTGTATGAGAGGCAGTTGAGCTTGAAATAACGCTTCCAGTACCGGAATCAGAGTAGTTGGACACATAATCATTAAATAACTCATGCAAAGCAAGCTTGATTTTTTCAAAGAACTTCACACCCTTTGGTTGAGTATAAAGGGCATTCAGTTGAAAAGGCATGTATTCAAGCTTGTCCCTTGGGTCAAGCACATTTGCAAAAAATATCAGATAGTTCATTTTCTCTGGGTCCCCCCAATATTTATCCAGTTTAGATTTCATAGTAGAGCTCATTTTACTTGTGGAAGCCTTGGGAGACTTCATCATGTCTTGAAGCACCAGAACTAAATCAGAAATTTCAGAGAAGAAAGTATTGGAAGTAACATACAAAGATCCAGAAATCCTTAAGGTCATTTCATAAAAACTTTCAAAAATTGACACTAAGGATTCACAATTCAGCCAATCACCAATATCAGGCACTTCTGCACCTAAATCAGACCCATAACAACTCTGATTCTCCTCATATTCTTCAAAAACTCTTTCATTGGATAATGCTGACTTCAACATCAGATAGGTGGAGTTCCACTTAGTTGGGACATCTAGGTGCATGCCACATTTGGACTCTGCTCCTATCAAATCAGATATATCCTTGAATTTTTGGAGCCTAGAAGGAGAATTCCTAACATACTTCACTGCTTCCCTGACCCTCACTACAGATGTATCAGCATCTTTCAACCCATCTTGGACTGCCAGATTCAAGATGTGGGCAATACATCTCATGTGTAGGTACTGCACTCTAACAAGAGAAGCACCCAATGACAGAAATTTTTTCTTTAAAAATCCTAGTGCAGTATCATTACTGCTTGCATTATCAACAGTCACAGAGAATATATTCTTTAATCCCCACTCTAATAAGCAATGTTCTAGGGCGTTGGCAATGTACTCCCCTTTGTGGGAAGTGACTTGCACAAAAGAAATCACCTTTTTCTGTAACTTCCACTGACTATCTATGAAATGAGCAGTAATACACATGTAGTTGATCCTCTGAATAGAGGTCCATGTGTCAGTTGTTATACTGACCCTTTGGGTGGTCTCTTTGATCAACCTTTTAAGGCTCAGCTTCTCATCTAGATATATTTGGTAAATGTCCCTAGCAATAGTCCACCTAGAAGGGACAACAAATCTTGGACATGCCACAGACACAAACTTTCTAAACCCCTGCCTCTCAACAAACCTAAAAGAAAGCTCATCAATTATTAACATTTTTGCAAGAGCTCTCCTGATTAGACTTTGGTCAAAGACCCAGGTCCCTATAACCCCAATTGTTTATGGAGAGGTGTTTTGAGTATTAACAACTGGTTGGAAGGTTAATAGGGCTTGTCTTGTCTCTTTAGAGTGGGTATTTTTCAGGCAACTAAGCATGTGGTTTCTCGGAGAAGAAGTTCCATGCCTTTTAGACTCACAACAGTACACCTTAGCACAATATATACATCTTCCCTTCACAAGGACTCCTTTGCTATCATACATTTTGTGAAAGTGATCCCATATCTTGGATCTAGGTTCAACCTGTTTCCTCTTTTGTCCAACACCAGCAGTTGAAGCAATGTTCTGAGTTTGAGCTTCCACATTCTCAGCTTCCACTGCAGGTTGTTGGGGTGGAGGAGGTTGAGCACCAGATACAGATAGATCTTGGGATTGCATCTATAACAAGGAATTCAGAAACTTAGGGACCTTTTCTTAGCTTCCACAATCAGATTTCAGAAAGAACAACGAATCATTCTTTCATCATCATTCATTCATTCATCATTTCAAATCATTCTCAGTCAAGGCAGCCATAGAAATCAAGTCTGGAACAATCACCAAGGTGATTTACAGAATAGTATAAGCAGTGAGCTTAACTATTCTCTACAGACTTAGAAGAACCAGTCAACTCTAACTACTCAGCTTGAGTGTTTGAGTAAATCAGGTAACTTCTACAACAACAATAACCAACTTGTAATAGGCAACATTCATACATATAACCTTACACAGCTTCCACTATGACAATTCAGAAAGAAGCAATCATTCTTCCATCATCAATCATTCATTCATCATTTCAAATCATTCTCAGTCAAGGCAGCCATAGAAATCAAGTCTGGAACAATCACCAACGTGATTTACAGAATAGTATAAGCAGTGGGATTAACTATTCTCTACAGACTTAGAAGAACCAGTCAACTCTAACTACTCAGCTTGAGTGTTTGAGTCAATCAGGTAACTTCTACAACAACAATAACCAACATGTAATAGGCAACATTCATACATATAACCTTACACAACTTCCAGGAGATCAGAGTTAAGCTTTTGGTTCCGACTAGGGTTCCGGCCGTATGATGAGTTCTGCCACCCGAATTGGGGCGGCGCCACCACCCCAGCCCCCTGAAAGCAACGTTTGGAATAAAAAATCTTTTGTAGATGTTTTAACTAATCGTGCAGATCCTCCGTTATCAAAGAAGACCCCTGTTCGATTCAAAGGTATGCCGGCCATCCAATTTCCAGAAGAAGAGATTCAAAAGTTAGCTGCTCGACACAAGAGGTCTTTGGTTGGTTATTTTTACAAAGGACGACCTAATCTTTCGGTGATCCGCAAAGCCTTTGAAGTTATAGGATTTTCTGGTTTGTTTCACTTGGGATTACTTGATTCTAAACATATTTTAATCCGATTTGATTCGGATGAAGATTTTTATAGATGTTGGAATAGACAAACATGGACTATTAGAGGATTTATGATGCGTGTGACTAGATGGACCCCATCTTTTCGTCCAAATGTGGAATCCCCTGTGGTTCTAGTTTGGATTGGTCTGGAAGGGCTGCCTATTCATCTACAAGATCAGAGAGCCCTGTTTGACATAGTTGGTCTAATTGGAAAACCAATTAAAATAGATGTTGTGACTGCTAATCTGTCTAGACCATCTATTGCTCGAGTATGTGTTGAGCTGGATCTTACCCAAGATCTACCCCAAAAGATTTGGATTCAATGTGGGTCTCAAGGTTTTTCTCAACAGATCATCTATGAAGACATGCCTCACTATTGCAAAGCATGCCTTCATTTGGGTCATACTGCAGATAAATGCCCTAAGCGTATTCAGCATAACAGCTCCACACAGCAACAACAAAATGCTACAGAAAATGCTAATGAAATTACACACACTGCCAAGCTAAAAGAAAAGTGGATTCCTAAAAATACACATATTTTGCAGATAACAAATGGTGAATCTGGCGACAACATGATTATCAGAGAGGCTCCTTCTACAAGCAAAGCCAGAGATCAGAGCTATGATCCTCTTGTTGAAGTCCAGGATCTCCCAGACACTGAGGAGGTTTATCATGACCCACATCCTGATACAATGAAGAAAGATGAGGTCCTCACTGATACAAATCCTTAGGGTGATATTATTGATATTGACTTGCCATTAACTTACCATAAGCCTGTGGGACCTTTAGTAGATGATGCTCAGCTCCAGAATTTGGTCAATGTTCTTGATTTTGATCCTGAAATTATCAGCAAAGACTATTTATCAGATGGAGGAGAACCTAACAAAAAGGAAGATATACAAGCCTGGAAGGAAGCATTACCGGGTATTATCAAAGGAGTTGATTTTGTGATCAAACAAAAAGAAAAAATGAAGGAAGTACAAAATCAGAATGCTAACAATGATGAAAACAATGGAGAATTTATTGTGGTCAGATGGAAAAGATACAAGAAGAAAAAATCATTTCCAGAAATTCCTCCTCGAGTGACCAGAAGCACAGCTAAGAAATTAAATTTTACTGAAGGTAATTCAGAATCTAATGCAGCTTACAGGCTTCCACAAAATACTCCTCATTCCATTTTGAAATGAATTGTCTGGTATGGAATCTAAGGGGGCTAGAAGGTGCTGCTTCTAGGCTATTCTCCCTAATTCAGCAATGGAAAATTCATTTACTTATTGTTATTGAACCTATTGTGGCAAATACTAAAGCAGAACATTTTATGAGACATCTGGGCTTCAACAAAGTGTTTTGTACTGATCTTAATAAGATTTGGATATACTGGGATGAATCTAATCTCACTATATCTCATGTGGAATGGGATTCTCAGTATACTCACTTCAATATCAGCTCTAATCTCTTCACTGGTCATTTCACAGCTATTTATGGCAATCATAGCTATATACATAGGAGAGTTTTGTGGCAAAAGTTAACTGATTTCTCAAATCAGATCACAGGAAATTGGTTAGTGGGTGGTGATTTTAATGCTATAGCCTCTCATACAGAACATTTTGGTCCTTCCCTTCCCCATTTAACTAGCATCATTGATTTTGCAAATTGTATCTCCTCTTGTGGGCTTAATGATCTTCCTGTTAATGGATCTAGTTACACTTGGACTGGTGTAAGATCTAATGGTAGACTCTGGAGAAGACTTGACAGAATTCTAGTTAATGGTCATTGCATTGATGCTTATGATCACATTCAGATTACACATCTTAACAAGACCCCTTCTGACCATTCACCTGTTCTTATTCAGCTTCTTAATAATGGTTATGCTGGTCCTAAACCTTTCAAATTTCAGAACATGTGGATTTCTCACCCCTCCTTTTTTGAGATGGTTTCTATTAGTTGGAACCCTTATAAATTTGGTGGTGGCATGCTTGGTCTGACTAAAAAACTTAAATGCTTGAAACAAGACCTCAAAAAATGGAACTCTGACAGCTTTGGAAATATTTTTGAGAGCATTAAGTTCTGTGAGCAAGAGGTTTCTAATGCAGAGATTGCTTTTGAGAATGACCCTACTGAAGATAATAGGTCTACCTGGTCCTTCAAAAGGGCTTTGCTTCTTTCTAAATACAAGCTTGAAAAAAATTTTTGGAAACAAAGGGCTCATCTCAACTGGCTAAAAGGGGGAGATGCTAATACTAGTTTCTTCCACTCTTTTGTGAAAATCAGAAATAGAAAACAACAAATCACATCTATCACCAACATGGAGGGGACTAGAGTTAACTCTATACCTGAGATTGGGGAGGCTGCTGTTCAATACTTTTCTTCTCTCTATTCCCATGAACAGGAAGGTGACTCTGATGAAATCCTGCAATACATTCCATCACTTTTAGAAGAAGAAGATAACAGATCTCTTATCTCCCTTCCAGATTCAGAAGAGGTTAAAGAGGCAGTATGGTCACTTAATCAAAATGGGGCTGCTGGGCCTGATGGTTATAATGGTAAGTTTTTAAAAAAATGTTGGCATATTGTGGGGAAGGATGTGGTTAGTGCTGTTCAAGATTTCTTCATTGGAGTTCCTATTCCTAAAGGTTTATCTAGCTCTCTACTGGTTCTTATACCTAAGAAAGATAACCCTGCTTCCTTTACAGATTACATGCCTATTTGTTTATCTAATTTCATCAATAAAGTCTGTACTAAAGTGCTTGCTAACAGATTATCCATCCTTCTTCCTAAGATAATTTCTAATGAGCAAGCTGGTTTTCTTAAAGGGAAGGATATGGCTGATCAGATCCTTATTGGTCAAGAAATGATTCATGATATTGACAGGAAGGTTAGAGGATCTAACATGGTGGTCAAACTTGACAAGGCCAAGGCTTTTGATAGGTTGTCTTGGGGTTTTCTTTCCAAAGTTTTGACAAGATTTGGTTTTCATGAACATTTTATCAAGCTGGTTCTTAATAATCTTAAGTCCACATATTTATCAGTTTTGATTAATGGCAGTCCTCATGGGTTCTTTCAACCTAAAAGAGGGGTTAAACAGGGAGACCCTCTTTCCCCTTTTCTGTTCATTATTGCCTCTGAAGCCTTTTCTAGGGGCTTAAATTGGCAAGTGGCTAATGGGAAGATTGGCTACTATGGGATGGGCAGACATGGTGTTCCTATTACCCATCTTGCTTTTGCAGATGATTTGTTAATTTTTATGAATGGGGGTTCTAGGTCTATTCTTAATTTTAAGAGATTTCTTACCCAGTATCAAGGAGCTTCAGGACAAGCAGTCAACTTTGATAAAAGCTCTTTTGTTGTTGGTAAGCATGCTCAGGCAAGAAGTCAGATCATCAAAGAGTTGCTAGGAATGCACAAAACCACTCTTCCTCTGAAATACCTTGGAGCTAACCTACACAGGGGTATAAATAGACATCAGCATTGTCACCATATTATTCAACAGTTTGATTCTAAACTTTCTACTTGGAAACAAAAGAATTTAACTCAGGCTGGGAGACTTATCTTGATCAAACATGTGTTAGGTTCTATCCCAATGCACTTTCTAGCTGTTGACCTTCTGCCACAGAAAATTAAAAGGATTTTAAATAAGAAGCTTGCCAATTTCTTTTGGGGATCTGATAATGATAAACCGAAGTATCATTGGATTACTTGGTCCAAGATGTGTTATCCTAAAGAAGAATGGGGATTGGACATACGCTCTATTAAAGATCTTGAAAAAGCTCATTCTTTAAAACTTTGGTGGAAGTGGAAATCACATTCTGGTTCTTGGTCCCAATTTATGCACAACAAATATCAGAGAGGGGATGATATGCAACCTAAACTTACTGATTCTCCAAACTGGAAAAGAGTATGCAGAATCAATGATTTTGCTCTCTCCTGGACAGAAACTTCAAATGCTCAGAACCTGATTTGGTTACCCTTTTCTGATGGTCTCTTCTCCTACAAATCTGCTTTTAATGTCATTAGACACTTCCAGGGATCTGCATTTTCATTCAAACATATTTGGCACCCTAAACAACAACCTAAAGTGAAGTTATTTCAATGGAAGTTATTTAGAGGTATTTTACCTATTTCAGACAATCTTAGAAGATTCCAGATGGTGCTTCAGCCCTCTATGTGCCCTATTTGTAGAAGAAATAATGATACTACTGATCATATTTTCTATGGTTGCTCATTCTCTAATATTATCTGGAGTTACTTCTCCAGGATCTTGAATATTACTATCCCCACTAATCTTTTTTCAATCAGAAATATATTTTTTGTTTGGTGGCTTGAAGCAGGAAGCAAAACCCTCACTGATGTATTCAGACATAATCTTCCGGGCATTATCAGTTGGCATATTTGGAAGGTTTACACTAATCTAATCTGGGGCTCTTCTTGTTCTATCCCTTCGGTTGAAAGTATTATTTGGAGAATCAAACTATATACTCAAACCTGGGTCCAGAGTTTTAATTCTTCTAAATTTTGCTCCATTGATAAGATTCTTTATGAAGAAAATCTCATCCCCAGTAACTTTAAATCTAATATGGTTCTTCAACCTATTCGATGGATTAAGCCTAAAAAAGGTATTAAACTCAACGTTGATGCGGCATATTTACCGGGAAAAGCTTCCGGAGGCGCAATCTTGAGAAATGAACTGGGAGCTTTCATCGGAGCTATCTCTTTTCCCATCGTAGCTTGCTTCAGTCCTCACCCAGAACTGCTGGCACTCCTAAGGGCAACTACGTGGGCTATTAACGAAGGGTATGGAAGTTTTCAGGTTGAAAGTGATGCTAGGGAGATTGTGGATTACGTTTCAGGTAGGAAGAGGGATCGGTGGATGGAGGAGATTGATGACTTCAGGAGGTTATGTTTTAGGAAAGGCATCCGCTTCAGACATATTTTGCGTGAGGTTAACGAGCCGGCCCATTTGCTTGCTCGATTTTCCTCAGCCCATTTTAGGCATTGGTCTGATCTGAATTTGTTACCTTGGCCTGTTAAGAGTGATGCTACTTTAGATATGTTTGGTTTACCTTCTTTTAGATTTATGACTTAAAATGTATTATTTGTTGAAAGAGGTATTGGTATAGTCCCCCTCTTTTTGTTATCTTTCTGCTTCTTCAATAAAACCCGACAAATGTCCCCCGGCATTTGTCCCACTGATTTTGGTGGTTTGCCTTCCGGGGGTTAAAAAAAACCTTACACAACTTCCACTATGACAATTCAGAAAGAAGCAATCATTCTTCCATCATCAATCATTCATTCATCATTTCAAATCATTCTCAGTCAAGGCAGCCATAGAAATAAGGTCTGGAACAATCACCAAGGTGATTTACAGAATAGTATAAGCAGTGGGCTTAAGTATTCTCTACAGACTCAGAAGAACCGGTCAACTCTAACTGCTCAGCTTGAGTGTTTGAGTCAATCAGGTAACTTCTACAACAACAATAACCAAAATGTAATAGGCAACATTCATACATATAACCTTACACAGCTTCCACTATGACAATTCAGAAAGAAGCTATCATTCTTTCATCATCAATCATTCATTCATCATTTCAAATCATTTTCAGTCAAGGCAGCCATAGAAATCAAGTCTGGAACAATCACCAAGGTGATTTACAGAATAGTATAAGCAGTAGGCTTAACTATTCTCTACGGACTTAGAAGAACCAGTCAACAACAACAATAACTAACATGTAATAGGCAACATTCATACACACAACCTCAAGCAAAGACATAACAATAATTTATACATAATTACAGTTTCGGACAGACATGCCAACAATACAGTTTCAACATCATGTTTTACTTCCACAGTTCAACATTCAAGGCTACTCGAGTCACACAATAAACAACAACTCACAAGTCAGTAAGTCACAACCACAATTTACACACTCTTCATCAAGCAGAGAATAGAAGTTATACCTCACGCTTGAGGGTGACTGATATGAGAGATTGGGAGACTAAGACTGAGCTTTGGTTTACCAGAACGTCCAACCGGAAAAGGGGCAAATCGGGCAATGCTTCCACAGTTCAACTTCCGATCCGATGACTTTAGGGTTTCATCTTCAAACCAAGAACTCAAGAAGCGTGTGAGAGTAAATGAAGAACACACTCAGACAGTCAGATCCTCATAGAGTCACCACTCACCAACTCTCAACCGGAGTCCGGAGAAGGAGGCGGAGAGATTTGGAACAGAGGGTGAGAGTAACCGAGTAAGGTCAACGAAGAGAGTAGTTAGAGAATCAGAGTAGAGAGATGGCGATGGAGGCGGAAATGGGTTACGGTTTATTAGGGGAGTATATATATAAATATATATGGGCTGGGTACTGGGCTGGGCCTTCAGGTTTTCGGACGGGTCGGTTGGGCAAAAACCAAAACCCACCTGGCCCATTAATAATTATGGATAATTCTGGGCGGGGTTCGGGTTTGCTGTTCGGGTCGGTTGACCCTACCCGGTCGGGTAATATCCGAAATATCCGGTCGGGTATTCGGGTTGGGTCGGGTTTTGCTCAGCCCTATTCACGGAGGCCTCATCATCATATGGGTAGTACTCATCATCCAAGGGTTTCATCATAACAACTAGCTAAAGCCTAGAGGGGATTACTTTGGATCTAAGGGTGATTCTCTACTAACACCGGATCAAAGTCTAAAAGAAGCAAAGTATGCAAGGAAGTGGAAAAGGTTCGATGAACTGACCTTTGAAGTTTTGAAGAACGGAAGAACACATGAACAAGGCTCTCTCTCTAGAAAATTTGGCAGCACATTGTTATCTCAAGAATGCAATGGGGAGCCTCTTCGGGGGAGGGGGTATTTATAGCCCCCCCAACGGTCACTACACGTGGCACACACTCGTTGGCCACGTAAACGACCACCAACCCCAGGGCCCATTGGGCTGGCACCGATCCAAAAGACGGGTCAGGTCCACTTCCATCAGTACCAACCCATCACCAATGTGACTGTAATCAGCGCCCTTAACGGCCAACCACTCAACGGCTACACTAAGAGAGCACGCATACATCGGCCTCAACGCAAAAATGACTTCAAAAGGGTAGGTCACACCACAAGGTGTGCCCATATCGGCCCAAGCAGAATACCAACAACATGGCCCTTTCAACGGCCACGACAGCAAAGCAAAAGCAACCCCACAGCCATCGGCCTTGTATAAAACCCTGATGATAACTTCTTGCAAGTGAGCTGCGTCCAAGGGTTCTTCCACAGGGTTACCTTGGTCAGGAAATCGCCAAGGAATTGGATTCAGGGGAATACAAGAATCCCGCTTCGACCTAGGGTTATTCTTTACTCCTACACCCCTCGATCACTCTTCGGCCTAAGGCAGTGGGGGACTGGGGGACTACACCGGCCTCTGGAAATCAAGAGAACAAAATCAAAGAAATCCAAAAATATGCTAAGTCCACGACTACAACATCAGATCATATATGCACCACAGCATCCATAACCTTGTGGTTCACCGTCGGCCGCAACAAAGTCAGCAAACAAAGAATCCCTCCCAAAGATGCAACACCTGAGATCACAGGGCACTCAACGGCTTTGAGACCACATACTCCACTCTCGGCCAGGAATTAAAAAAAGGAACTCAACGTCCTTAGATCACCGTCATCCACGAGACCAGGATATGCGCTACTCCTTCCGGATCAGTGCCGCTATCGTCCTAAAAAACATGGACATCAAGCTACGGATACCACCACTCCTTGGCCAAAAGCACAGAATGAGAGCCGTGACGGCCAAATAAAGCAAACAGCACCCTCACCGGCCACCCGGAAACTAAAGGACACCCATCATCCCCAAACAAGAGATAACCACAATGGTCTCCTCGGCCCAGACTACGAAATTCGACCATCAATGGTCAGGAGTAAGGAAGCACCGTCTTCTTCGGCCACTCATGACAGAGAACGTTCATCATCTCCACCAAGCAAAGGCACTCGTCGTCCTCAAACAGAAAACAACATCATCCATGGCTAGGGCCCTTTTCGTCCGCAACGAGGGCCACACAACGGCCAGAACGTAAAGCGCCCAGAACAATGAAAAATAAAGGACCAAAGCAAAGGGTGCCCATAACGGCCAAGACTCCATAGCGGCCCCATAATGGCCAGAAAACGTCAACGCCAGGGAATCTACTCTCCTTCACTTCGTCTACATCTCAGCTCAGAGAGTGGGGGACTCCTGATGGAGTATATGGGCCTGGACCCCAGGGCCCACATACTCAGGAGAACAGGAAATACCACGATCACCTAGTGGGACCCTCATCGGCCAAAAAGAAGTCTACTCAGAATATGACCCAGAAGCCAGGAGAGCCGGGTGACCTCGTCGGTCGGGTCTTCGTCGGCCATGCCCTCGTCGG
Organism: Cuscuta europaea; assembly: GCA_945859875.1. Taxonomy (NCBI): domain Eukaryota; kingdom Viridiplantae; phylum Streptophyta; class Magnoliopsida; order Solanales; family Convolvulaceae; genus Cuscuta; species Cuscuta europaea. The sequence continues at coordinate 1,415,463 of CAMAPE010000047.1, read as the reverse complement.
CCATAGACAGCCTCCAGAACAGAATTTTATACTTAATCATTTCTATACACTTTGTATCCGGCCCATTAGTGGCCCTATTGTAAATGGGCTTCCCAAGCCCAAGACTTGGGATCCCAGTCCTGATTTTCTCTATAAATACTCCCCTTGGGAGTAGTTATAGGGGTTGACAAATCATTTATTGCAAAGAGTTATTGCACTTCTCTCTTTAGCTCTCCCTTCTCTCTAGACTTATAATCTATCAATGTCTATGTTTGCGCTCAGCCACCCCATTTTGTTGGGGGGTGTCAAGGCAATTTTTTTGAAAATAAATTCCATGATCATCAAAAAATTGCTGCATATTAGAATCAACAAATTCATCCCCTCCATCACTTTGAAAAACTTTAATTTTAGCACTAAATAGATTTTCAACTAAAGCCTTAAAGTTTTGAAAATGATGAAAAACTTCTGCCTTTTTGCGCATAGGATAGAGCCATGTAAAACGAGAAAAATCATCAATAAAGCAAACATAATATTTAAATACTAAATTAGATAAAATAGGAGACTGTCAAACATCAGAATGAATAATTGCAAAGACATAGTAGTATTATGACTAGCATCTTGAAAAGATAATCATTGAGATTTGCTTAATCGGCCGAAAATACAATCATGAGAAAAACTAGAGCTGTAGAGATATGTTGTTGGTTATGTAGAATACGTAAAATAGAATTGCCACAGTGACCTAATCTACGGTGCCAAATGGGTCCAGATGAGGTGATGGATGACAAGGCGAGCGAAGGTGGTGAACTGAGGCTGACTGGATAAAGATGACCAGAACTAGGGTCTCGAAGAAGGACCGCCCCCGAAAGTTTGTCCTTAACACAAAAAGAATTTTTATCAAAAATTACAACACAGTTGTTATCAGCACAAAGCTTGTTTATAGATAATAAATTAAACTTAATATGGGGCACATGATAAACAAATTAAGCATGAGAGGACGGCCATGTGACTTTTAAGAAATATCACCAATATTAACAATAGGAAGTTTAGAGCCATTAACAACACTGACAGAAAGTGTTCCAGTATAAGGTAAGTTATTAACTAAAATACCTTATGCAGGTGTCATGTGAGCAGAAGCTCCAGAGTCAGGATACCACAGAGCATCGTTTGAGTCACCGGTAAAGGTCAGAAGAGTTGGTGCAGACGGCTGACTAAAACGAGATGGACACTGGAGGGAAGAATGATGACCTGCAGAGAAACAAATTTGGCAGACGACAGGAGGTGGAACGTAACCAAGAATACCCTCAGATGATGGGAAGCCTTCATAGCTAGGGTGAGTGTTACACATAAAATATGGATTAATATTTAAAGTTGACAAAACTGAATTATATGCAAAACCTAAAGTGTTCGTATGCTGAGAGTGCACCCACTGCGTTGGAGCTTGCGGCACATTGAAACCCAGAGCTGGATGACCGTGACCAGGAGCCGGTTGACCGTGGGGACCCTGCTGGTGGCTTTCAGTAGGATGCTGTGAACCGTAGTAGGGCTGCCCGGCGTAGTACGGCTGCTGTGGACCTCGGCCATGATCACGGCCCCCCTGCCGCGACCCCCTCTTCCGCAACCTCCCCGTCCGCAGTACTGGGGTACTGGAGGCTGTTGTCCAGTAGCAGCAGCAGCTGTAAAATCTTGATGGCAGCTGCTTGATCCTGTTGTCGTTGATAAAGGACCCGTTGTTCTTGTTCCAAGAGGCGAGGATGAAGAACATTAAAGGGAAAATTGTCGGGAAAAGAAAGAGATTGTGGTAACTAGGGAAGGATACTCAGGACCCAGACCACTTATAATGGGCTGGAGTAATTCTTTGTCTGACACAGGAGAATTAATAGCAGCCAAGGCATTAACCAAATTCTTGATCTCTCTCAAATAATGCTCCATGGATTGATTATCTTTCTTTTTCATATTGGACAGTAAATGTTTTAGTTCCATACACCATGGTAAACTAGCAACCATAAATCTTGTTTGAAGCCGATTCCAATTATCAAAGGAGTGCTTTAAATCATGAACATCAACCAGAACATCATGAGTGAGAGTAGTAAACAACCAGCAGCGAATTGTTTGATCCACTCTCAACCAATAATAATACTCTGAATTTGGAACTTGACGATTAACAATATCAACGGTGTACATAGGGGGTACCTGGATAGAACCATCAACCATGCCAAAGGGATCCTGAGAGACCAAGAATGATTCAAATTGGGTGCGCCAGGTGAGATAGTCTTCAACCGCCTTGAGTTTTATTGTCACAATTTGCGAGATAGTGGTAATACGAGATATGGACTGAGCAAGAGAGGCCATTGGAGAAGCAAAACTAGTCGTGTTATTCAGTCAAATGACACCAGGAGATCCCGAAAAAGTGGAGTCGTAGAGTGGTGTAGCTGGCGGCGGCGGAGTCAGATTTGCCGATGTGGGAATGGGAGGCACCTGCCACGAAAAATGAGGCGACAATGTCTGAGTTTAACCTCTTCTCTGTATTTTTTTATTATCAATCAAACAAGGCAAATGTTCCCCGGCGTTTGCCCCACTGATTTTGGTGGTTTGCCTCAGGGATTAAAAAAAAGGACACTTGCACTTTTCTGTAGTTTTTCTTGTATTCAACTATATATGTAGCTATATATGTAGTGGTTGATTTAGGACTTCTCAACTCCTGTGAAGTTTAGGGCATAACCCTTTCAAAGTTCATCTCGTTGATCTTGGAGGTGCTCTTATTTTAATAATGTTCAATTGGTTATTTATCACCACTGAATTGTTTTTATTTAGAAACTTCATTCTATTGGGTCTTTTTTTTTTATTTGTTGTCCATCAGTTTGTATCCTAGAGAAGAATACATATTCGGGGAAGTGCTTTAAAGTTGGTTCTTGATTGTATATGTACCTCTCCATGCAAGGTGTGCATATTTAATTTACATTTTTCTTTCATTATATATGGTTGTGGTGTCATTTTTTTCCAATGTAAACTTGACTTGTGACTTGCCACATGTGATATTCCTGCATTATGTTTTTTATTCCTTATAAGTTAGATGTACTACTCAATAATGATATGATATACTTTGTATTCATTAATGGACTAATTATTGCATTCACGTAGACCTATCTTAGAGCAGCTGGCAGTTCCTGATTGCAAAGGCACCAAATTGATGGTCTAGTGCTCTCTCAATGACAATCTCCCTTTGAAGACACAATCATTGGACATGTTTAGCAAAAATGTACAAAAGTACTCACCAAGCAATGAAGAGAAAATAATAGATGAATCGAAATTGTGTGCAAAATCAGCTTAACCTCGATAATATGGGACTAGACATTCTAGACTTAAGAACTACAAATTCAGTTCTAGTTGAAGCCGAAATGCAAGGTATTCTAAGTGGGTCTATCAATACCGTTGGGTCTTACTACTTTAAGAATTTGATCTTGAAATTCAGTACAAAGGGGAGAGCGAAAATCTTGTTGCAGATTATCTTTCCCGTCATGAACCCAATGCCACTACCAACAAGGAAACCATTCATGCTGATTTCACATATTTTTTGAGTTATCTTGCCAAGAAGAAACTTCCTCAAGAACTCATTTTTCATCAAAGAGACTTGCACGTAAAATAATAAAGTAAAAATTGTGTGTTTGAAATTTGTGCAGAGGATAGAGAAATAGTTTCAGCCACTTAATTGTTACTTCAAATGGAAATGACAAAGTTTTTCACTTTTTTGGGACGGCCAAACAAGAAAATTTGACCAAATTTTATGGGACGGAGGGAGTGTATTATTTACCTAATTTAAATTTGTATGAGAAATACTTACTTTTTAATGGTTTGCATTATGGGTAGACAAGGTCTCAGTCCCAAGTTCAACGGAGTTTTTAATCAAGACCGGGACTAGAAAATAAGGTTCCAGACAAAGACCGAGACCAGACTGGTGGGAAAGAGGACCTGGGCCTCACTTATTTGGACCAGGATCGGCCAGCTCGGTCATGATCCCATTTGTTATTTTTTACATTTAGATCATTGAGGAGAATTTTAAAACGCATGAGGTTCATTTAAAAGATGAAAAAGAAGTGGGTATGGAGATAAAGGGATTAAAAGTATATAAAAATAAATGAAAACCGCGACTGCACCAAGATCAGCTGGGGTTAAGAGTCGGAAATATAGGTCTATGTCATCCGTAATTTTTAGCACCGACTGGTTTGGGGGTAAAACATGCTCGAAATTGGAATATTATTTTGTCTAGGTTCGCTTCGATCATTAGTTCACATGTAAGCATGACCATATTTTGTCAACTATTATTTTAAAAACTATTATTATTATGATCTCATATTCAGTGTGAAGAAAGAGTGTCTAAAAAGAAAATTAGGGATGTTAATTGCTGCTTTTTTTATGGTAAATTTTTGGAATGGTAAAACTGACAACAAAAATATATACACTTTATCGTTAGTTTCGGACACTTTAGAGTTAGTTTCGGTTAATTTTGATTGGTTTGTTCCATTTTGGTAATTTTAACATGTTTAGATAATCTTTTTCCAATTGAGGGTTTTTCAAATCCAAAGGTATAATGCGAACTATCTATAGAGAGGTAAGTTTTGATATTTTTTTTGTTTCATTAAGTTCAAATTCCAGTGGAAGAGCCTCTGATGTGGATACGCCGATAAGCTTATTAATTATCCAATCAGATATGTGATTGAATAAAATTACAACATTAAAAGTGGACACAATCAAAAGTCACGGAACTATGGCTATTGATGGAGTATATTCTCGTATACCCCAGGGGTATCATAATCGCCGGTGAGAAAGCAACACGGAGCCACATCAAAGTGCGTGAAAAGACTAAGTCCACAATTGGACCGATCCGGGCCCCGACCAACCAAGGTCAGGAATAAACGCCAGACAGCAAAATGACTAAGGACCAAAAAGACATTCGACCCCGACCTCGACCCCCGAGGTCGGGAAAACACCAGGCTCAGGAATGGGCCAAACTCGGCAAGTTATGAGCCCGGTCCCGAATGCCTGAACTCGGCACCAAGCTCGACCTCGGAAGTAAAGCATATGGGCAACCAAAGTCAAAGTGTCAAGCAGTCAACCGCCACAAGGACAGAATAATAGAGAGGAGGCAAATCCCCTCCCAGTGAACCCGAGTCTACAATCATTGACCCTGATAAGCTCGAGGTCAGGTCAAAGCATTATGGACTTAGACAAATCCGCAAGGACCAGCATCACAAGGAGATGCTGCCACGTCATTCCCAGCGGTGGATAATATGCCAAAATGCACACTCTTAACCACACGGGTATTCTGGTAGCAGTTTGCTAAGAGATAATTCCAATCAGCCAGCTGTCCAAGACTATCTCTCCAATCACCTTTACACGTGGCTGCTCCCCATCAAATTAGACTGATAGTTTATTAGGATAGCTTTACACATGTCTCCTTCCCATTAGATCAACATCTTTTTACTTGAGCACTAAGTATTGCCTTTTTTCTCTTAGTACAAATGTCACCTTCCAGCTTGTGGAAAGGGATCGCATTCTCAATTCTCATACTGTTACTCTGCCGGATTATACACCTGTGTTTTCGGATCAATTCACTCTCTCATTTTACGTGGATTCCGACTACCCCCGGTCTGTTAATTCCATCATTTTTTGGTGCTCTCGTTGAGAGCTGAATTGTGAACAGGTCAGATCCTCCCACTTTCCCAGATTTACGCCAGAGTTCCATCCTCGACAATGGCTGGAAAGAAAATTGTGAGAAACGGACGTGTTGCTGTCGCCGTCACTCAAGCCGAACCCTCGCTGGAAGCTACTGCCACTTCTGGAGCCAGAAGAGCCACTAGGGGGAAGCAAGTCGCTGAGGCTTCCGCTAATCCGCGTAGCCAGATCCAGCGCGCTTCCATAGATCTCCGTCAGCAGATCTCGCTGAATCGCGATGCAGCGGTAATGCCGTCCATAGACTTCCCCTCTCCTTACAGGGACGCTCTAGTGGTGAAATGCGAGGTGGACGCGGGTATCATTCACCGCGCCTATGTTGATATTGGATCTTCTGTCAACATTATGTACATCCAGACGTTCCATGAACTGGACCTCCACTTCAACTCTCTGAGGCCCATCCAAACTCCCCTCTCCGGGTTTACCGGTGACTCCATAGACGCCGAGGGCACTATCGAGCTCACCCTTAGATTCGGGAACGAATCTCACCATTCTAAGATCCCTGTGGAGTTCGTGGTGGTGAGACTCGAGTGTGCTCATAATGTTATACTTGGAAGACCAGCATTGGAGGATTTGGAAGCTGTACTTTCTATGTGGCACCTCTGCATGAAATTCCCGACTGAGACCGGGGTCGGCTACTGCAGGGGGAGTCCAAAAATAGTCTGATCCTGTTATATGAAGATGACCAAGCGGATGGCTGCCAGGGACATGCACATCAATACCATATCTCAGGTTACACTTCAGGAGGAGACTCCCAGGACTGAGCCCGTGGATGCACTGGAAACAGTTATCCTGGACAAGGCCAATCATGAAAGAGCCGTTCAGATTGGAACAAACCTGGAGCCAGGACTGAGGCAAGCAATAATCTCTGTTCTTGTCAAATACAAAGTCATTTTCGCACTAAGTCCTGATGAAATGTCGGGGATTAGTTGATAGGCACTAGTTGTTAGTGCCTAAGTATACATTTTTGTCATTGTTTGTAATGTTTATTTACTAGTATTATGCAAGTTTGTAGTTGTTAGTTTGCATTTGATTGTAATCGTATTTTTTTGCATTTTATTGTTTGTTGTAAGTTGTAGTTAGTTAGGCTATAAGTTTAGGATAGGTTTGGAAGCAAGAAGGATAAGGAAACCTGAGTTTTATGCAAAACCCGGTCGGGTATGACCTTTACCCGGCCGGGTATGAACTGACAGAGAAAGTTGCTACGAAAATAGCAAATACCCGATCGGGTATTTCCTATACCCGGTCGGGTATGAAGTGATTTCGGGCAAACAAACGTGAAGAAGAACACAAGAACATGGGAAAAAGATCTGATTCGATAAATACCGGGTCGAGTATGTCAAATACCCCGTCGGGTATCCGGCTATAGGTCTTGAAAACACCTACAAATAACCCCATTTTCCTTCACTTTTCATCATCCCTTCTTCCATATACTTAAGTTCAACTTAGAATAGTATTTTCTTTATATTTTTCTAGCATGTTTAGTCTCTAAATGAGGAGCTAAACTCTTTCATCTTAGTTTTGCTACTTTGAAGCTTGATGAATTGTAAGTTGTGAGTTATTTTCTTTAATCTTCTTCCTTGAATATTAATTTAATCTAGCTCTATATTAATGTTGGGGAGTGTTACTAAGATGACAATTAGTTAACATCTCGATGTTAATTATAGTAGCATTTACTTTCTTTAATCTTCTTCCTTGAATATTAATTAATTCATATTCATATTTCATATTACTATTTTAAACATTACTTAAAGGATCAACTAGTTTTGTTTCATATATTAATTATTACTAGAGTCAATCGATTAATGTGCTTGTTATTAACTCGGTTCTTTCAACGGTAGTAAACTTGGATTATTAATGCATGCGTCTCATGGTTAATAATCTAAGGGGAATTAATTATATTGATTAAACCAATAAACCGCTTGTGTTGAGGTTATCAATCTCAATCGTTTTCATCTTAAGTTTATTGCTACTATCGGGTTAATATACGGCACGTGTTCTATATTGACTCGGTAGTAAGTTTTATTAATGATCGCGTCTCGTTATTAATAACTACCCTCGATGAATTGGATATACTCCTCGATTGAGTATTCGAGAGGAAGATAGTTAAAGATATAACCGGGATCGACGAACATTTCATTAAGTGGATAAAAGCAAAACCAAGCCTTCATCTCTAATTAATTAAACCACATAAGTCATTCAACTTAGTGTTTAAATATACTTCAAGTTCAACAACAATCAAAAACCCCCATTTGTTACTAGTATTTAATTAAAAAGAAAAGTATTCCTTTCCCTGTGGATACGAACCTTACTACACTATACTACGTATAAGTGTTGTATTGTATTTATTTTGAGTGCACACCATGACAAAGTGCGCATCATTAGTCGTGACATAATCACGCACAAGCTGATCGTGGATCCCAACGCGACGCCTGTCAAACAGCGCAAGCGATACCTATCTACGGACAGGTGAGAATTCGTCAAGGCTGAGGTGACTATGCTCCTTAGCATAAATCATATCGCCGAAGTCAAATACCCGGATTGGCTAGCGAATGTTGTCTTGGCACCCAAGCCACCAACATTTCGTATGTGCGTTGATTATATCGACCTCAACAAGGCTTGCCCGATGAATCTATTTCCACTACCAAACATCAATCAGCTCGTTGATGAAACAGCCGGCTGCGAGCTCATGAGCTTCCTGGACGCCTTCCGAGGTTATCACCAGATTTTCATGCAAGAGTCCGATGCCCATAAACAGGCATTCATGACTCCAGAAGGTATTTTCTGTTACCTGGTCATGGCGTTCGGGCTCAAGAACTCGGGCGCCACCTACATCCGCATGGTGCCCAGGGTCTTCAAGGTTGTGCTCGGCAGAACAATGGAAGCATACGTGGATGACATGATAGTCAAAAGTCATAAAGCCGGCACTCACACCGAAGATCTAGAGGAGATCTTCAAGATCATGGACAAAATCAATCTCTGGCTTAACCCCAAGAAGTGCACATTCGCAGTTCAGGGGGGCAAATTCCTGGGCTATATGATAATCCAACATAGGATTGAGCCGAAGCGGAGAAGGTGCAGGCCATACTTAATATGGAGCCACCTCGAAATGTCAAAGAAGTCCAGAGGCTAACTGGGAAATTGGCAGCCCTCAACCGTTTTCTTTCGAAATCGGCCGAGCGCACACTGCCTTTCTTCCAAATCATGAGGAAGTCTGCAAAATTCCAGTGGACTCCCGAGTGCCAGACAACATTCGATGACCTCAAACGATATCTTATCTCTCCACCAGTACTGTCAAAACCTGAACATGGAGAAACACTGTACCTCTACCTTGGCGTCAGTCATGGGGCCGTGAGCTCGGTCCTAATTCGTGAGGACAATGGAGCTCAAAAGCCCATCTACTATATCACCAAAACTTTGCATGACGCCGAGCTCCGGTACTCCCCAGTAGAGAAGACTGTACTGGTAGTGGTATGGACTGTAAAGCGCCTGGCTCATTATTTTCAGGCCCATATAGTCTATGTTCTCACCCACCAACCATTGGGTCAATTAATGCGGAGCCCGACAAGCTCAGCCAGGATGGTCAAGTGGGCCGTTTTCCTGAGCCAGTTCCAGATCGAGATCAAACCGAGGTCGGCCATCAAGGGCTTAGCACTTGCCGACTTCATGGCAGAATGCACTGCCAGGGATCTCACTCCGGTCACCTCAACTGACGAGGATGGCTGGTGGACTCTTATCACCGATGGCTCTTCAGCCACCAAAGCATGTGGGGGGAGTCGTACTCATCACCCCCGAGGGATTTCGGGCTTATTATGATATACACTTTGCATTCAAAGTCTCCAACAACGAGGCAGAATATGAAGCCTTACTGTCTAGCCTATGTCTTGCAGCTAACATGCAGGCGGGAAAGCTGAGAGTCAAATGTGATTCAAGGCTCGTGGTTGGGCAAATCAACGGCTCCAGTGAAACAAAGGAGGCCCGGATGAAAAAATACAAAGCTGCTGCACTGGAACTCCTAGGAACATTCCAGCTGTATGAGATCTTGCAGATACCACGGGCACAAAATCAAGAAGCTGATATTCTTTCCAAACTAAGCTCGGACACACCTGAATATATCTCCAAGATAGCTCAGGTGGAGGAACTGTCAACACCGAGCATACAGCAGACCCTCATCCATCAGGTACAGGCCACCCTAAGGGACTGGACCACTGACCTAAAAGAGTACATTGATAATGGGCAACTGCCTAAGGGGGAGGCTGAGGCCAGACTGGTCAAGCTCCGAGCTCCGACCTATACCCTTCTTGATGGCATACTATACAAAAGATCTTACAATGGCACGCTCTTGCGCTACCTCAGTGACAATGAGGCCAAGATGGCCATGGAGGAAGTGCATGTTGGGGTCTACTCTGCACATCAGGGCCCCCACACTATGTCCAGGAAGCTCTTTTTGCAGGGGTACTTCTGGCCCACTATGGCAAAAGACTGTGCTCGGATGGCACGTACCTGTAATGCATGCCAACAAATCCAAAACGCCCCGGGACGTCCAACAGTGAACTATGCTCCCATCAGTACAACAATTCCATTTTCTAGGTGGGGCCTGGATCTTGTTGGGCAGCTTCCTCGGGGCACAGGCAACTGCAGGTGGATCATAGTCGCCATCAACTATTTCACCAAGTGGATAGAAGTAGAACCGCTGGCCAGCATAACTGAGGTGCAGTGCAGGAGGTTTATCCACAAAAACATCCTCACTCGCTTCGGTGTGCCGCAGCATCTCATCACAGATAATGGGACCCAGTGTTAGGCCCGTAGTTTCCAGTACATGCTGGTCAACTGGGGAATCAAACACACCGTAGCCTCTGTCTTCTACCCGCAGTGCAACGGGCAGGTTGAAAATGCCAACCGTACCATCCTGGCGGGCTTAAAAAAGAAGCTCACAGATGAGGGCGGAGGCTGGGTAGAATAGCTCCACAACATCCTGTGGGCCTACAGAACAACACCCCGCAGAGCGACGGGTGAAACTCCATTCTCACTCTGTTACGGCTTTGAGGCTAAAGCCCCCACAGAGGTCACACTACCGACCCAGCGGGTCCTCTCCTACGACCCCGAGCAGAACGAACAGAATATACAAGTCGATCTCAACTTCATTAATGAAAGAAGGGAGAACGCGTTCCTGAGGTCAGAGAATTACAGGCGTCAAATCAAAAGCTATTACGACACGCGAGTCCGAGGTCGGGAGTTCCAAGTGGGGGACTACGTCCTCAGGAGACGAACGACAAGCCAACCCACAGAGGGGGGCAAAATGGCCAAGAAGTTTGAAGGGCCCTACATCGTCATCGCAGTAGTCAGGCCTCGAACTTACAAACTATCCACTCCGAAAGGCACGGAAGTTCCCAGATTATGGAACGTCCACCACTTGGTGAGGTACTACTAGTGACCTAGCGCTGTAAAGGAGACAATGAGCCCTCACCAAATGGAGATTTTGCACAATCACGGGCATTGTAAATCCGGGGTCACTGCTAGCAACCTCGGTCGTACACTGTAAGTTGTTCACGACTATCACACAAATCAACAAAGGAGGGATTTAACACATGACTCACCCTGGAGGCAATTTATAAGTCTTCCAGTCCGAGCTCAACGCCACAACAGGCCAAGGTAACTTCATAAGCCCTCGCAAAAATAGGCTATTCAGCCCACTTCTCAACCCCGAGGCCACTGCGTAAGCCCTCCAAGCTACGGGGACGACAGCCTCAACGGCTCCCAAATCTGAGGCCATTTTATAAGTCCTCACAAGCACAGGCTCTTCAGCCCATTCTCAAATTTCGAGGCCACTACGTAAGCCCTCGACGCTCTAGAGAACAACAGCCTCAACGGCCCCCAAATCTGAGGCCATTTTATAAGCCCTCAACAACATAGGCTCTTCAGCCGAGCTCCAACAAGCCGAGGCAACTTCATAAGTCCTCACAAGCATAGGCTCTTCATCCCATTCTCAAATTCCGAGGCCACTTTATAGGCCCTCGACGCTCCAGAAAACAACAGCCTCAACAGCTCTTAACATCAGAGTCCACTTTGTAAACCCTCCTCGCTCCAGGGATAATAGTCTCAGCGACTCCCAATCTCCGAGGCCACTTTGTAAGCCCTCAACAAAACATGACAATAGCCCAACACGGCTCTCAAAATGAGAAGTCAAGGCATGCGTATAAGCCCTTGTTCCTTACTCACCAAATAAGCAGGGATAGTAGCCCAACGCGGCTCCCGAATATAAGCCGAGGCATGGGTATAAGTCCTTGCACCCCACGATTTTTCGTCTCCCCTTTTAGCATTGAAGGCGAGGGGAGATAGAGGCAAAGCCGAAGGGTTGGACTACTTGACGGTCCACTCCTTGAGGAGTAAGTCTCCACACTTACCGAGTGAGTGTGGGGATGATCCTCCCTAAAGCTGTGGTACTTGCCACGAGGCTGGACTACTTGACGGTCCTGACTTTGAGAGCACCTCTCGCTTCCGACCTCGCCGGGCTCTCGTACGAATCCCGCACAGCCGAGCTCTAGTCCATATCTCGCGGTTCGGAAGGAGGCAACTCTCTAAATTGATGGCGCAACGCCACAGTCTGGAATTAAAATCCGACTGCACACACCTCTCTTGTGACCTCGCCGGGCTCTCGTACGAATCCTGCACAGCCGAGCTCTAGTCCATATCTCGCGGTCTGGAAGGAGGTCGCCCTCTGAATCGCTGGCGCAACGCCAAACAGTCCGGAATTAGAGTCCGACTGCACACAACTGTCGGGCCCACTTCTCAAGCCCAGCAGACCTCTCAGGACCAATTAACCAGGTTTTATTTATATATTACATCTGTTTGGGATATTTTGCAAAAAAAAAAATCTCTCTGCAACAGTCATTCACAGCAAGTGAAGCAACTGGTGCAGTTCTGCCAAAACATTTTCATTACAAACTAGGCAAGTGCTCTTGAATAGCACGACCTCAGCCCTGTGAACAGTGCAGTTCTGCTTAACCTCACCTGTTTAACACAAATGTCACCTTTACATTATGATAAAAGCAAACCAAAAGAAAATTTTGAAACTGTTTTCCTAAGGAAAAATTAGTCCCAAAAGCTTTGTGTTAAGCAACAGGGGACCAGACAAGCGAGCTCCCAGCTGCAAAGAAACTACACAGCCAGAAGCTCCTGAACCGAGATACGGATGAAAGCTCCAGTGAAAGCTTTAATGACCAGCAATCATCGCTGATGAAAACGAATCAGCAATGGAACTATGAAAGTCCATAGCTGTACAAATACAAGACAAAGAGCAACACGGACATGCGAAAATCCATGATTGCAGACAAAACAAAGCCAAGTTCCATGCTACTGTGAAATTAGCAAGGAACTTATCACACCTGATTCCAGGCAAGGCTGACTATGCAACCTATTCTGGGAACACTGCTACAACTTAGCAAACTCATGCTAAGTTCAGAACAGAAGGAGGACAGGCCACCTATGGCCCATCCCCACTCAACAAAACCTGTGCAGCATACAAACAGACATGCAAAGTACACCAAACACAAAATTGCAAGAAAATGGCATTTCATACACAGAATATACAAAAGGTGTTCAAGTGCTTGCAGTTACAATGAAGGCTCAACAACCAAACCTAAAGAAAAGAGTAAGGGGAGGGGGAACCTATTCCTTCCTCTTCATCTTCTTCTTCTCCTGCTCCACTTCCTTTATAGACGTTATATTTACTTATGTTTAACATACGTATTTATAAGTATTTGTTGAAGAAAAGAAGAGAAATTGGGAAAATATCTTGAGAATGTGAGTTAGAGCATAAAACATTGTGATGAACGGCTTTTGGGACCAAAAGGATGACGTTTTGCCCATCATTTGAGTATAACATAATGTAGAGATCTAAAAATCACTCCATTCGAATTTCATGTGAATGGTAACTCAATAAGGTACAAATGTTATGAAGACATCATGGCCAGAATAGGAAAGGAACAATACTCAATCAACCGATAAAGTCAGATGTTACTGGTGGGATTTCAGGATGCATACCTCTCAGTGTTTTATCCATATCTGTTGTTTGGATGAATAACATCACGTCATTCAAGTTTGGTTGGATAGAAGACTTCATTATCTACAACTTTGGTGAAGGAATCATGTCCAAATTCTTAGCGGAACATCTCCCAAATCCCGGTACAAAAACCGACACTTTTTGATCCATTTCGGAGGAAGAGAAATGAATACATTTTTGGGCGCAGCAACCGGCGCCGGTCGGTCTTGAACCGGCGCCGGTCGGAACGTTTTTTCTCGCACAAATGAGCCTGTTTTCAACCGGGGCCGGTCATCTGACCCACCGGCGCCGGTTAGGTCGATTTTCTGCTAAAACACAACGACGTGCAAGCTTATTGTTGATGGGAAAACTCCATCTTCCTCAATGTTAATCAAATATTGCTTCCATACCTGATTGTGGGGTTCGAATAGACTAAAAGATGTCATTCTTTAGCCTATATAAAGCCCTCAAATTATCAAACAAATACATTCCATTCCATAGATTAATTTTTAGCTTTTATATTTTTGTTCTTGGTATTTTCTTCAAGTTCTTGAGGAGGGAAGTTCATCCTCCGAAATCATTGGTGTTGAGGTATTATTTCCTTTGTAATTTCATGTTCCGTTACATTTATTATTGTATTGTGATTAATATGAGCATTAGAGGCTAATTTCTTACCTAAGGCTATGGATGAACTTCTATGCCCACTAGGTGTTTGATAAAAGTTCTAAACCAATAAATTGTGATTTATCCTTTATATATTGGTTGTTTATGACTATGGTGTACAACATAGAAGTATGTTAAATTTAGTTTATATTTGCAATTAACGTTGAAGTTTAAACTATGAACATTAAAGGATAAACATATATAGTACCGAGAATAGAAATATATCTGGTCTTATATGATACGGGTGTGATGTCTTGATATTCAACGGGGTTTTTGGTAGATGAATGTAAGCCGTAACGGGACTTACACGTAACGAAAACTACGCTCTCGCTTCCTTAAACGGAGTTGAGAATATATTAGCGACATCGTATTCATAATTATTGGCAAAGAACTAATATTCAACCCTATTTAAGCATTTAAGTGAATCCCAAAGCCTTAGTTGTTGTTATCATTTATCTTGAACTCAAAGTTCAGTTAACGATTATCTTGTTGAACAAAAAGTGAAAAAACCAAAAATATAAAACACAAATCAAAATTCCTGCACTTTATTCAATTCTTCATTTAAAATTATCTACTCTCGGACTTGAATTAAACAACGTTTCCTTGTGGATTCGACCCGGTATTTTACCGGAATTTATTACTATATCGGCACTTGTACACTTGCAAGTTTAGCCCGGTCAAGTTTTTGGCACCGTTGCCGGGGAAACGGTCTTGTTTAATAAAGTCCAAAACAAAACAAAAATCCTGAATTTTTCATTTCCCATTGCTTTCACTTGTTCATGTAGCAGTGTTAGTTTATTTATTTATTTTTTAAACAAAAATGGGTGGTCATACTCATAAAAGTTCAAGAATCTAAGTAAACTTTGGTCCCAAAGTCAAAAGAGTGTGCAAACACATAAAAGAATAGAAAAAAAATCCTACACCAAATGAGATCAAGATGCTCATTATTGCCTACAACCCGCATTTTCAAGCTAGAGACATGAAGTTCTCCGGAGTGAAGGAAATATCTATCGGTGATGTGCTTGATAGAAGATTTCTGGAGTTGGAACGAACACTGAAAGAAAGCCTACAAACCACCTTAGGGAACACTCTTCGTACACGAGAGTATGCTATTCAAACTGAGGAGATCAATTACATGAACTTCTACGAGGAGTGGGGGAATCATGGAGGTAACAACTACTACAACTCTTCTCATCAACAAAGGGGGGAACCAATACAATAGTTGGAAACCGCATGGGAGTTCTTCAAACTCTCAATCCACATTGGAGGAGATGATGACGTTTTTTACCACAAGTATTCAAGCTGAAAATGAAAGACATTATAGTAGAATGGAGGCATCCATTGAGAATCTCCATTCTCAATTTACCAAACTTGGCAGCCGAATTGAAGAACAAAACATGATTCTTAATCAAAGGATGGACAACCTCGAGCGAGATACCAAAAGCTCCTTCCACACTCTACAATTGCAGATTAACCAACTTTCTCAACAAGTTACTATAACAGGAAGTGACATGGTCATCACAACAGAAAGCATAAGAAGAAAGGAGGATCCCAAAGTTCCGGAGAGCAAGAAGACCCCAAACCTAATTGATGTACACGACACGACTAGAAAGCTATTTGTGGGAGATAAAGATGACATATTTCATGTGTGGAGAGTACAACCCACTCTAGAAAATTTCTTGAAAGCCGAAGCCAATGTTCTCATGCCTCCAAATGGTAGAAGAGACCTCTTTTTCATTCAAGAAGGATACGCCAACAACAAAGGAGGACATAATCGGGATACGCCAAAAAGGTACATTTTTGACCCAGGTGATATTCTTCTCAATATTGAAAATATGAGCTCAACATCCTCTCCTCCCCTGCAAGATTTTAAAAGAGAGGTCCTACTAGCTAAACATATGCGGGAATTCAGTTGCACAAAAGAGGTATGTTCGTCCGGCCTATGACGTTAAACTAAGCGCTAATTGGGAGGCAACCCAAACAAAAACAAAAAAAAACAAAAAAAAAAATCAAAAAAAAATCATCGATCTCAGCTCAAGTATCTTGCATTTCCTTCTCTCAAAGACATCTCATTCCACTATTGAAGATTTCATCTTGCATTGCATTCTCCAATCTACATTGAGGACAATGTAAATCAAGTGTGGGGGGTGAATAATTAGTTGAGAAACTTTTCTTTGCAAATTAAATTTTTTCTAGGAAGGTTAAATTTTTTGATATTCTCTCTTTTAAGGGTTTTGGTTGAGAAAGATTTACTTTTACTCACAAAAATGTATTTTTAGATTAATTAAAATATTTATTAATCTTGAAACCACCACTTTCACTCAAATTTGTGACAATGTTCCAAATCCATACAAATGTGCATTGAGTGCAAAATTCAAAATAAAAGTTTCATCCCAACTCCAAATCACTCTATTGTCGGATTCTCCTCATTTCTGACAATCTAGATATATAATTACGGAGAACAAAAAAAAAGAGTTTATATACAAAAGCAAAAAAAACTCATGTTCTCCTAGAATAGTCTTCTCTACAAAATCAAGTTGTCAGTCCACAAAAAAAACACTGACATACCCACACATTGCCTAAATTGTCACAAAATAAACTCATCAAGTGTTTAAACATTTTTCTTAATCTTTGTTAGTCCCTGTTTCTGTAACAGCAATGAATAATCGATCTAACAAGGAAGATTAAACGTAAGGATGAACACAGAATGAATCACCGTAAAACCTTCTTTGATAAACCGTGAACTCGTACAACAGAAAGATATGCGCGTAAGGCTATGAATAATAAGTACGACGTTAACCTATTCCTAAACCTCGGCTCCCTTTTTATAGGTGAGGTTTAGGTTAGGCGTACCAGGCTTTTAGCCTGTTTATATGGGCCTAACACTTGGCCTGATTTCTATCTAATTCATGCACTAATTAAATACAAGGATTAAATATAAAGCTAATCTATGACCAACTTGATTCACAATTAAATATCTCCAACAATCTCCCCCTTCGTGATCAAGTGCCATTCTCTTATTGCTTCTGAGACTTGAAGTAGTGCTTCCTCATACCAAGTGCATGTTCATACTGCCTCAGCACATTTCTCTTTTCGAGGCGATCGTCAATGGCCTTTAAAATTGTCTCTACAGTAGAGTGTTCCTTTTGAACATAAGACGATGCCTCTTGAAGATTTTCCTCTAGCTCTGCCTTCATCTTTAGAATCTGCTCTTTGATTATCTTCAGTGTTCCGTCACAGTACTTCTCAATCTCACTGACTACCATCAGACGTTTTTCATTCTTGTGGTTCAGATAGGTGACTGTTGGCGGTGTGAAGAAGATGTGGTAGGCTGGGAAATCTTCAAGTTCTGGACCATACAGTCTTGGCTTTGTCATATTTGTCTTTTTCAGATTGCACTCAATAGCCATCTGTAGGTCGTGTGAAGAGTGTACTCGGATCTGTCTAAGCATGAATCTCTTGATAGCTGCGAGGCCTTCGCTGTATATTATGCTCTGCCTGACTGGATTTGAAGATCTTACAAGGTTGAGCAGAAACCCAGGGATCCGCAGACCGTAGGTAGGGTTCTTGTCTGCTTTAAAGTATTGCAGCTTTGGGGCATTGTAGTGTGGATCGGAGCTGCGTTTTGGGATTGACGAGTGCTCTGACATGCAGTCGTTGATGATCAGCCCAAGCCACCTTGCATATGGGATGGTACCTGGCCTATTCTTTTCTTTGGCCTTGACCAGGTCCATTAGCTCTGAGAAGAAGAGTTGTGCCATGTCGTAGTTCTTGTTGAAGGCGATGCCATGGAAGATAAGCAGGATCTGCTTGTTGCACTTGTCGAATCCGGCATGCTTCGGCGACAGGCACTTGTTCACTAGCCCGAAGAGATTCTTCCACGGGTGACGGAGATATGCGCCGTTGAAGTTCGACAGTTGTGGCAGTAGTGATGTGTAGCCAAGGGATGCCACGTCTTTGAGTAGATCTGGGATGGACGGCAGCTCATCATATGTATCTCGGACTGGCAGCGCTAATGTAGTGCGCAGTGTTGATGGTGTAAGGATCACCCGCATGCCGTTTAGCTTGGTCTTTATTTTTGAGCGATCCTTCGGAGATTCTGTATGCATGTGCCCCCAGAACTGTTGTAGGTATATCTCTGGCACCGGTTTTGAGTTGTGAAGTGCAGGTCAGAGATAGTGACCTTTCATGATGGCTGGTACTATTGGGTTCTGGTACTTGAAGACTGCAAGGTCTAGCTGGAAATTGTTGTCCAGCACCTTGATCCATTTTTCTTGGGAGTAGATGGCATCATCGATCTGTGCTTTAGTGTTTCCTGCCATTTTAAAACTGTAGAAGTAGGGGTCAGCACATGAAGTTCAATTGTTTGATTTGATTGAAAGAGTTTGATTTGCAGTTGACAGATAAGTTTATGCAGATGGAGTTTTGGAAAAATTTTCTAAGTCCAAATCTCGAGATCTGTATCTCGAGATCATGATTTCGAGATCCAAATCTCGAGATCTTGATTTCGAGATTCAAATCTCCAGATCAAGATGTCGAGATGCAGATCTCGAGATCTTGATTTCGAGATTCAAATCTCGAGATCAAGATGTCGAGATGCCCATCTCGAGATCTTGATTTCGAGATTCAAATCTCGAGATCAAGATGTCGAGATGCAGATCTCGAGATCTTGATTTCGAGATTCAAATCTCGAGATCAAGATGTCGAGATGCCCATCTCGAGATCTTGATTTCGAGAAGATGAACCGACGAATTTTGAAGAAATTTTCCACCTGCAAAAACAACGATATAACAAACAATAACAAGCGATTTCGACCTAAAGTCTAACAAAAACCTTTTTATGTTGATTTTGAAAAAAAAAACGATCGAGATGCCAATCTCGAGATCGTTCGTTTTCGAACGCAGTTGAAGATTATGATTTCGAATTCGAGTGAAGAGAAGATTTTTCGTTTGAGGCGTCTTTATTGAACTCGAAATCGATGGAAATCTACCTTATAGAGATTGCGAAAGTGAATCGGAGAAGGAGAAGTTTTTCGAAAACAAGGTTTTGAGAAAAAGAAGAACAGTCGGAGAGCTCTGCCTTTGCGAAAAGTTTAGAATAGAAAGTGAAGGGCTTTTTCGAGGCTTATATACGCGAGAAAAAAAGATTTGGACCTCCTCCGTAACAATTGAGCCCGAATGATTGGGCTGGCACACAGTGCCCTTTAAAAAAGATTTTCGAGGCCCAAACCAGTAAAAATAGAGAGCTCCCCCTTAATCAGCTTAATCAGTGAAAATTAGCTCCCCCTCAAACAGTGAAAATTTTCTCCCCCTCAAAAAGTGCAACGAACAATATGTACAGATGCAACGCACACACACTATTTTTGTTCTTTTTGATTTTTCACACCCACTCAACACATGCAACACACGCACATTATTTTTTGTTATTTTTCTGGTTTTCTCCCCCTCAACACATGCAACGCACACACACTATTTACAAATCACACGCACACACACTTTGCAGATCAGTGGAGACAAAAATTAAACAGGCTCGAGGTTCAACATGCCCAACTTGGAGACTAGGAACTGAAATCTTTTTTCATCCAATGCCTTAGTGAACAAGTCAGCCAGTTGAAGCTCTGAGCTTACAAAATACATGTCAATATCTCCTTTCTCCACGTGATCCTTGATGAAATGATAGCGCAGGTCGATGTGTTTGGTGCGGGAGTGATGAACCGGGTTGCTGGTGATGGCGATGGCGCTCTGTGAGTCACTGTAGATCGGGATATGGCGGAAAGTGTAACCGTAGTCCTTTAGCTGGGTCTTCATCCATAATATTTGTGAACAACAGCTCGCAGCCGCGACGTATTCTGCCTCGGCCGTAGATGTTGACACACAGTTCTGTTTCTTGGAAGACCAGCAGACTAACTTATCGCCCAAGAACTGGACAGCTCACGATGTACTTTTGCGGTCCATCCGGCAACCAGCAAAGTCAGCATCCGAGTATCCGACTAGGTCAAAACCTGACTGCTTGGGATACCAAAGGCCTAGATTCACAGTGCCTTTGAGGTATCTCAGAATTCTTCGAACAGCGGTCAGATGGGATTCCTTCGGATTTGCCTGAAAGCGTGCACATAAGCATGTGGAGAAGACAATGTCAGGCCTGCTTGACGTGAGATATAGCAAAGATCCAATGATGGCCCTGTAGTTTGTAGCATCAACTGGCTTCCCTGAGGGGTCTGAGTCCAGTTTGTTGTTTGGGGACATAGGGGTAGTCATGGAAGATTTGCCATCAATGTTGAATCTCTTAAGCATTTCCAGAGTATACTTTGACTGATTGATGAAAATGTCGTCAGAGAGTTGTCTTACTTGCAGGCCTAGGAAGAAATTCAGCTCTCCCATCATGCTCATTTCAAAATTTGTTTTCATCAGTTTCTCAAAGTGTTTGCACAGACGTGGATTTGAGGAGGCGAAGATAATGTCATCAACATAGATCTGAATCAGGATGATGTCAGACTTCTGTCGCTTGATGAAAAGTGTGGTATCAATCTTCCCTTTTGAGAAACCTGAGTCAACTAGAAATTCGGTTAAGGCATCGTACCAAGCTCTTGGTGCCTGTTTCAACCCATACAGAGCTTTCTTTAGTTTGTACACATGGTCGGGATATCTGGGATCTACAAATCCTTCGGGCTGAGCGACATAGACTTCTTCTTCCAAGACTCCATTCAGAAAGGCAGTCTTAACGTCCATTTGAAAGACGGTAAAGTTCTTGTGGGCCGTGTACGCAAGAAAAAGGCGGATTGCTTCAATTCTTGCTACGGGTGCAAATGTTTCATCATAGTCTATGCCCTCTTGCTGATTATATCCTTTAGCGACCAGTCGTGCCTTGTTGCGTATCACTATGCCTTCTTCGTCCTTCTTATTCTTGAACACCCATTTAGTGCCAATGATGGTTTTCTGAGGGGGTTTAGGCACGAGTGTCCACACGTCTAGTCTGTCAAACTGATTTAGCTCATCTTGCATGGCAATCACCCAATCTGGATCAGCGAGTGCCTCTGAGACTTTGGACGGTTCATTCTTGCTTAGAAAGCATGCATAGTGACATTCATTTGTTGTTGCTGATCTCGTTCGCACACCTTGATTTGGATCACCTATTATTTGTTCAAGGGGATGTGCTCTCGTCCACTTCCTCTCATGAGCTAGAGGAGTAGGAGTAATTATTGGTTGATCGGAGTCCTGATATGTGGTTGAAGGCTCTGGATCAGCTGTGGTGTGTAATGGAGATGATTCCGGACTTATAGCAAAGCCGTGATCATCCACACCTCTGGGATTGGTTTGAGGGGTTGAGGGTGTGGATGGTACATCATCTGGTCCTGTGAGGAGCGGAATCTCTGCTGTTGGAGTTGATGTTGACTCTGGAGTGTATGCAGGAGGTGGAGGTTGTGAGTTCTCGTAGAAGTTTCTGAAGACAGAGTCGAGAATCACATCATCGTGTTCGGTGTTTGGTTCAGCTTTATCAGCAGCTACTGGTACAGCAGTTGATGGATCGGTCTGGAGATGTTCAATTGCAAAGTCTGCCATTTCATAGAATGTAACATTTACACTCTCGATGACAGTCCGCTTGTCTCTGAGATAGACTCTGTAAGCTTTGGATTGCAGTGAGTAGCCGATGAACACGCCTTCTGTTGGTCCCGGTTATACTGGATACAGTCTAGAGGGGGGGTGAATAGACTGTATTGGTTTTTAGCTTTTTAAACTAAGTACCAGATTTTCAGAATAGCCTGTTCTGTTGAAAGAACAGACTGGCAGCGGATGGGGTTCTGGCAGGGAGTTCTGTTAGCCTCAGAGAAGCAAAGGCAGAAGGCCTTCTGTTAACTCGTAGAACCAGTTCTGCTGAACACAGATACCAAGTCCAAGGAGTTATACAGTTCTATCTAAGTGCAAGTATTAAAAGCAGTAAGTAAACGACACCAGGGATTTTTATAGTGGTTCAAGGAACAACTCGTTCCTCTAATCCACTGTTCCACTAAGCTGTAAAAACTGCCGTTTACAAAGCCTTAGTCCTAGCACTCAAGAAGCACTTCACGTCTTCTTCAAGCCTAGATGTGTCCTGGGATGCACTGCCTGGCTTCCTTTAACACTGGTCCTTTCACTGAGTTTCCTTGAAGTATCACCACTTCACTACTCCAGTTATTTGGACGTCCTTCTTGTAGCAAGAAGAGTTTCTGTTGAAACTGAGGTTCCTCCAACTAGCTTCGTTACAAAATATTTGTATGTGATGAGCTTGAAGAGTTGAAGAACACTTGGAACTTTGCTTGAGTTGGAAAGAGTATTTTTCCAACTACTGCCTTCTCTTGTAGAAGATATTGAGTTTGAATCTCAAGGAGGCTATTTGCTTTTCAGAGTTTGAATATCTTGCTTGTGGTTAGCAAAGTTGTAGCAAAATTATGTAGGCAAAGTTATCCGGTTGTTCTTCGTAGTGTATCTTTTATACAGAGGTTGTCTTCCCGTTGGAGGAGTAGGAGGACAACTGCATTAAATGAGCGATCAGTTGACTTGACTAGTAGAGCCCGGTAAGGTTGGCGGATTACTATTTTGGGATAAAGTATTCCTGACATTCCGCCCAATCATCTGCAATTACTCTACGTAGCATGGGGTGCATTAAATGAGCATTTAATGCATGCACTGTAGCTTTTCCGTTTCATACTCCTAGCCGTTGAAGGAATCTTTAAGTTGACTTCCCGGTTCTTTGAAAATCTTCTAAGTGTCAGGCCTTCTGGTGTCCTTGTCTGAGAATAGAACAGAGGAGGTCTGGAGCACTTCTGTTGGGAGTATCCAACAGAGACCCAGAAGGGTTTCTGTCAGAGTCAAGACTAACAGAGGTCCTGAGGACTTCTGTTCTGGAGCAGAGAACCAAAGGTCCTTTGTTTCAATAAAGCCTTAAGAGGCACTTCTGCTCTGGGAGCCCTTCTGTTCTTGAAGCCCTTCTGCTCTTGAAGGTCTTCTGTCAAGTCGAATACATCTAAGAATTTTACAAAGGAAAATTCTAATACATAATTTCTAAAAGGGGTACTTCTAAAGTCCTAATTAATATAGCATCATCAAAATCTAATTACAATTATTCCTTACAATTTCCCCCTTTTTGATGATGCCAAAACCCTTTAACTATTTCCAGAGAAGTGCCTTCACCATAAAAATTTAAAGTTTAAGACTTTTCATTAAAATCTTGGTGGGCAACTTGGCATAGGAAAATAGTAAGAGTACGATACATTCAGATAGCAGAAAGTAAATGAAATAAGCAAACACAAACAGAAGGCAAAAAAGACAGGAATTTGAGGAAAAGCACTTCAAAGTAAGAAGGCAGAGATGTGATTTTATTAGATAGGTTTTACAGAGTTTAAACCTTACACATTCTCCAGATTAGCTGCCTGTAGAGCTTCTTCCTCTAGTCTTTGAAGCCTGAGCAGTTCTTCATTTATTTCAGCTCTGATTTTGAACAGATTGCCCGACCTTTGATAAGATGCCCATATTGGAGAGAGCTTGCAGTCCAAGTAGTTGAGGACACCTTCATGTACAGTCTTTCCAGGAACAATGTTCTTCTTGTACCACTCTTCTGCTTCTTCAAGAGATCCTCCATACCTAACTCTGACAACACCATCTTTGTCTAGATAAAGGTGTTGTTGTTGGGTAGGAGTCATTTTAGCTTTCATTTCCTCAAATTGGGCTCTGTCAATATTCTGAGAGCCACCCAATCTCCATTCAGTAAAGTTGAAAACTTTCTTCTTCTTGGTGCTCTTCTTGACTGGAGATGGGGGTCTTGGTATGCCTGCTGCTCTTTTCTTTTGTAAGGCAGCCTCAAAGTAGGGAGCCGGATCTACTACAGGCTCACCAGAGGAGGGTGCTCTGGTAGGAGTTCTGTGAGACCTAGGCCTGGTCTGTTGAGGGTCCTCTTCCCCCTTTTTGGCATCATTCAAGTCTTCTATCATAAGACTGATCTTCTGGAATTCTGATGCTTGGGTTGAGGCTATCTGCTCCAGGGCCTCTGGTAGTGTCTGGGTGACAGAGGTAAGGCCTTCAATTAGACCTTGCTGCTTCTGGATGGCAGAGAAGATGTCCTTGTTGTTGGCTTCAAGGAGCACCATCTTCTGATACCGGTCTCTGTCAGTAGATAGGAGGGCTTGGGCCTGTTCTTGATGAGTTCTGTACATTTGCTCAATAGAGGTCAGGTGCCTCTCTATTCTGGCATCAGATTTCTTCAGAGCCTCAAGATGCTCTGAGATATGGTGGATTGCCTGTCCTTGACTCAGGAGAGTCTGCTGAAAGATTGACAAAGTGTTGTGGATGCCTACCACTTCTGTTGACAGGATATCTGTTCTGGCAGAGGAGGAGGCGATGAAGTTGTTGAGTGTCCCAGTAAGGTTCTCAAAGCGGTCAGAGATGAACTGCATCCCTGAATTCAGATTGTCATTCACATGAGCAAGATGCCCATAGTGCTTATCATTTATCTCAATCAGCTTGTCCAAGCCTTGGAGGATCTGTCCTCCAAATTCTTCTGCAGATTCAACAAACTTGTTGAAGGGAATGTCATTCTTTTGTCCATCTGCTTGAGGCATCTCTAGACCTCTTCCCCTAGGAAGTGGGTGATGTTCTTGGACAGATGACAGAGAGTGAACAAGCTGTTCATGTTCCAGTTGAGTCAGAGGAGGGGTCTTCTGTCTCTTGGAGGTGGCCTTGTATGATTTGCTGATCATGAATCCATCCATGTCAGAGGATATCTCATATGGGGAGTAGATAGGTTTTCTGTTGCGAACCACCTTCTTCTTCTTTCTCAGAGAGGGATTGGGAGCAACAGAGTCCCTAGAATACCCTTTGGGTGCAGAGATGGGGGAGACAGTTGTAGGATCTGAGTCTCTTAGAAACCATACAGGTTTTAGGTTTCCTGCAGGTTGTTGAGGAGGTGAGGATTCTGGAGGAGGAGATTGATGATCAGATTCTGATGAGGATGAGGAGGAGGAGATCTGTTGGGGTGAGGGGTTCTGGTGCAGGGGTGAGGAGTGAATAGGTGAGGCATTCTGTTGAGGGGGAGATGGGGGAGGTGAAGGTGAGCGGTTTCTGTAGGGAACAATTGCTCTGCAAGGAGATGCAATTTTCAGTTTGGGTGATGGAGGAGGGGTGGGGGTGTTCTGTTCAGGAGATTTATGTTGAGGGTGTTCTGGTGGAGGGGTTTCTGTGCTGGTGGAAGGTGAGGGAATATGTGGTTCTGTTGGGATAGAAACAGAAGGGGTTGGAGAGTTTACCTCAATGATGTTGTCCACGAGCAAGGAAGTCCTTCATTCCTTGATTTGCTCCATCATTGCTTGTCCTTCTGTCTTGAGTACAGAGGACTCTCCTGGGTTGAAGTTGGGCTGAACAGAGTCAGTTGCCATCTTGGTGAACAACCATTCTTCAAAGGCTTCAATTTCCCCATCTTCAAGAGGTTTGACAGCTTCCTCTGAGGGTGAAGAAATGAGAATAGCCTTACCCTTGTAGCTGACCTTCTTCTTCTCAAGGACAGAGTGAAGAAAGTTGAGGGCAAAGCACTTTGAGACATCATCAGTCCCAACCCAATTCAGGATGGCTTCCTCTTCTACCTCATAGTGATCAAAAAACTGGATTATTTTGGAGAGGGGTCCCATTCTCCACCTTCTCCATTCAAGGACCCGGGTAAACTGTCTGTCAAGCAGGGACAGATACCCATCTTTGACAGGACTGGGGTGCTCTGGTGGAGTTGGCATCCTGTTCTGTTCAGGAGATGCAGCAGAGGTGGGGATCTCTGGTTCCCCCTGAGTGTCTGCCACTCCTACAGATTCTGAAACCATAGGTTGAGCAACCTTTTTCTTTGGTTTGGAGGTCCTCTTCCTCTTCTGTCCGGCCTTAGGGGGGGCAAGAGGTGCTTCCCCTTCAGTCTTCTTCTTCTTTTTTTTCTTTTCTGCCTTCTTAGCAGAAGTGGCTACAGAGAGAGGTTTCTGTACCTTCTCTCCCTGTTTTCTCTTAGCTTCAAGTTGAAGCTGTCTCTTCAGCTCTGCCTTTATGGCTTTTTCCCTATTGGGAGAGGCAGTTAGGAAAATTACCTTGGTGTGATCCAAAGCTGTAGCCTTCCTCAAGCTTACCCCTTGTTTGAGAAGCACTTCAGAAATGAGCAGTCCATGCCCTAGCTTCCCAGAATAGAGGCTAGTCTTTGGATTCTTCTTCTTGATCACTTCAATCAGGGACTTCACCATGATTTGTCCCCAATTGATGTTCACCCCATGATGCACTGCATACAGGGCTTTAGCATTGGCCGTTGTAACATCATCAGTGGAGGTGTACTTGCACCATAAACATTTGTGGAAAATGTTTATAAGTAGCTCAAATTTCCTCTTGAGCAGGTGCTTCTTTATGTTGACCTTCTCAACTTCTTCCCCTTTTCTGCAGAACTGCTTCTTGAATTCTGACAGAGGAATGTCAATATCCTCCAAGTCAAGTAGAGAGTCCCTTCCTCCCTTTTGCTGAATATTAAAGATGTTGTTGATGACGTCAGCATCAACCACCACCTTTTCTCCTTGGACGACGGAGGAGATGACTTCATCCTTGAAGGATGCGTTGAGATAGAACTCAACTGTGTCAATGTTGCTGTATGCCTCATAATCATGAGAGATGACCTTGCTCAGTTGACATTGTGACAGTCCGTCAACAATGGAGGTCATCCTCTCCTTCTTTTCTGCGAACCTGGGTAGTACTTCCAGTTCGCATCTCAGGCCAGTCAAGACATTCTTGAGAAGTGTTGCCTTTTGTTCCTTTGATAGGTCGGAGAAGCTCAAGATGGCCATGGAGTTTACTGCGGTTAGAAAATTCTTGAGAGATAAGAGTTCAAAAGCTTGAGAGTTATGAGAGAAGTAACGGTTTAGGTTTGCGAAAGGGGGTTTTATGGATATGAGTTAGTGGACGTTTGAGATAATTTACGGTTCCAAGAAACCAATAAATGTAAAAAGGGGCGCAGTAAATAAACGGGGGCGCAGTAATTTTTATACGGCTGGATACTGTTTTAAGGGTAAAAGGGTAAAAGACCTTTAATAAGTTACTAGGTCACCCGGTTTACAAAATTTTCTTTTCTAAGTCCACCACCTTCTGTTTGACAAGATAGGGTTCTCTGTAGAAAGGGTTTCTGTTGCATAGGTGTTCTGCCAGGGTAGAGAACAGAGGAGGTTGACAGAGGAGGTTAACAGAAGGGGTTCTGCTACAGGAATTCTGTCAACAGCAAAAGAGCAACAGAGGGCCTTCCTTTTCATCTTTCCCTTGGAATCTCATCCATCATTCCCAATTCTTCTCTCAGTTTGTTGAACCTAGCCTCAGGAAGAGGCTTTGTCAGGATATCTGCAAGTTGGTCTTCTGTTGGCACATGTTCCATGCAGATGTGCTTCTTCTCCACATGATCTCTGATGAAGTGATGTCTGATCTCAATATGCTTTGTTCTGGAGTGAAGAACTGGGTTCTGAGTGATAGCAATGGCACTGGTGTTGTCACACAACAGCTTGATCTCCTTTGCTTGAATTCCATAGTCCTTCAGTTGTTGCTTCATCCAGAGTAGCTGAGCACAGCAACTCCCAGCTGCAATGTACTCTGCCTCAGCTGTACTTGTTGAGATGGAGTTCTGCTTCTTGCTAAACCAGGAAACAAGCCTTCCTCCTAGCAATTGGCAGTGACCAGAGGTGCTCTTTCTGTCTAGTCTGCAACCTGCAAAATCTGAGTCAGAATAACCAATTAGTTCAAAGTTACCTCCCTTGGGATACCATAGGCCTGCATTGGGGTTTCCTTTGATATATCTGATGATTCTCTTTGCAGCACTTAGATGGCTTTCCTTGGGCTTTGATTGGTATCTGGCACAGATTCCAACAGAGAATGAGATGTCTGGTCTGCTTGCAGTTAGATACAACAGAGATCCTATGATTCCTCTATATGTTGTTGCATCTACATCCTTTCCTTCATCATCTGGACCAATTCCTTGTGAGGTGTTCATGGGAATCTTCACTGATGATTTGCCTTCCACTCCAAACTTCTTGATTAGATCTCTGGTGTACTTCCCTTGATTGATAAAGATCCCTTCTGGAACTTGTTTGACTTGGAGCCCTAGGAAGTAACTGAGTTCTCCCATCATACTCATTTCAAATTGACTCTGCATCACTTGAGAGAATTTCTTGCACAGTTCTGGATTAGTACTACCAAATATAATGTCATCAACATATATTTGTACTAACAGAATATGATTAGCAACAGAGATTTGAAATAGAGTTTTGTCAACCTTTCCTTTAGTAAACCCATGGTTCACTAGGAAAAGGGACAATGTGTCATACCAGGCTCTGGGAGCTTGCTTAAGACCATAGAGGGCCTTTTTAAGCTTGTAGACACACGAAGATTGAGTAGGGATGACAAAACCTGGTGGTTGTTCCACATAAACCTCTTCTTCAAGATCTCCATTCAGAAATGCACTCTTGACATCCATCTGGTAGACCTTGATGTTGTTGTAGGCAGCATAGGCTAGAAAGATTCTGATGGCTTCAAGTCTGGCAACTGGTGCAAAGGTCTCATCAAAATCTATTCCTTCTTCTTGGCAATATCCTTTAGCCACTAGCCTTGCTTTGTTCCTTACAATGTTGCCGTCTTCATCTGCTTTGTTCTTGAATACCCATTTGGTTCCAATGACATTCTGGTGTTTTGGCCTAGGAACAAGTTCCCACACTTTGTTCCTTTCAAACTGAGTGAGCTCTTCTTGCATAGCATTGATCCAATCTGAGTCTGCAAGAGCTTCTTCAACTGTCATAGGTTCCATCTGAGATATATAGCAGGCAAGCATTGCTTCTCTCCTTGATGTGGATCTGGTTTGAACTCCACTTCTGATTTGACCAATCACTTGGTTAGGAGGATGGTCTCTTAACCATGTTAGGTCTGGTTCTGTTAGCTGCTGTCTTGGTCTCTCTGGTTCATCATCTTCAGAGTCTTCATCTTCATTCAACAGAAGGGGGTTTGGTGCAGGTGTTGGAAATGCAGGATTGTCTGCCACCTCTTCTGTTGGTTCTGGTGTTCTGTCTTCTATGCTGACATCCTTGAGAATCTCTGTTACTTCTTCAACAGAGGTGCTTTCATCAAACTTCACATGTATGGATTCTTCAACATGTAGGGTTCTTCTGTTGAGTACTCTATAGGCTTTACTGGTGTTTGAATAGCCTATAAAGACTCCTTCATCAACCTTTTCTTGAAATACCTTCAGATGCTCCTTTCCATTATTGAGAATGTAGCACTTGCATCCAAATACATGAAAGTAGCTGATGTTTGGCTTTCTTCCCTTCCAGAGTTCATAAGGGGTCTTCTGGTGATTCTTGTTGATCATGCTTCTGTTCTGAGTATAGCATGCAGTGTTGATTGCTTCAGCCCAATATCTCATAGGCAAACCAGATTCTGCAATCATTGTTCTTGCAGCTTCTTTTAGAGTTCTGTTCCTTCTTTCTGCTACGCCATTCTGTTGAGGGGTTCTGGCGGCAGAAAGTTGATGAAAAGTTCCATTCTGATCACAGAAGTCCTTTATGACTTGATTGACAAATTCAGTTCCTCTGTCTGATCTGATTGTCTTCACTTTCAAGTTCTTCTCAGTCTGAAGTTGCTTTAACAGAGATGGCAACTTCTGAAGAGTTTCATTTTTCTTTGTCAGAAAAACAGTCCATGTGTATCTGGAGTAGTCATCAACCATGACTAAAGTATATTTCTTGCCACCAACGCTTGGAGTCTCAACAGGTCCAAATAAATCCATGTGAATCAGATTTAGAGGACTTGTAGATAGATCTCCAGCAATGGGTTTGAAGGAATTCTTCACTTGTTTGCCTTTCTGACATGCACTGCAGAGGGTCTCTTTCTTGTACACAATGTCTGGTAGCCCTTCTACAATGTGTTCTCTGGCCAGTTTGTTGATTGTTTTGAAATTCAAATGGTTGAGCTTTTTGTGCCAGTCCCAGCTCAGTTTTGAATCTCCTTTGGCTATCAGGCAAACTCCATCTTTTGCAGTGTTCCAATCAACTACATAGATGTTCTTCTTCCTTGATGCTGTAAGAACCACTTCCTTTGTTGTCTCATGCTTCACATAGCAGAAGTCCTTTGTGAATTCAACAGTGTAGCCTTTGTCACAGAATTGGCTAGCACTCAGCAAGTTGAACTTCAGTCCTTTGACATATGAGACATCATCAATGATTATCTGGTTCTTGATCAGCTTTCCTCTTCCTTTTGTTTGACCTTCTTTGTCATTACCTCCAAAGGTAACTCTAGGTCCTTTGCATTTCTGGAACTCTGTTAGGCAACTTCTGTCACCTGTCATGTGCCTGGAGCATCCACTATCAATAAACCATTCTTGTTCAGAGATGGCTCCAGCACATAGTTCCTGCAAGATCAAAAGAAAGATTTAGGTACCCAAGCAATGCTGGGTCCTGGGGGGTCATGGAGTCTGGGTAGTTGGTACCATTTTGGTCTCATCAAGTGAAACCTTGGTGGGTGGTACCCATTGTCCACCTGGTAGTTGTAGTAGACAGAAGTGTGATTCACTTTGGGCAGATGCTTGTGAGGGTCATGCTTCCTGTTTACATACTTTTGCATAGCTTTCTTTGTTGGAAAGAAGTCCCATATACTATCAAGAGCAGAGGGACGGTTAACCTTGGGCTTCTGAAGTTGACCAGCCAACCTCTTCTGCCTGAAGTTAACTTTCTCTTGATATTTGCCTTTCTGGTGATCATTTCTGGCACTATTGACATGAGGTTGTCTGTCAACGAATGGTCTTTTATTTTTGTTATTTTGAAAACCTCTTCTGTTGTTAGGTTTTCTGCCAGGTTCATTATTTTTCAAAAAGGGTTTCTGTTGAACCTTTATCTTACCCTTTTCTGGTCTGACTTCCTCATGAACAACCTTGGTGCCAGATACACCAGCTTGACAGATGGGGCTAGAAATCAGTGGCTCTATGACCTTATCTGCCTTAGCAACTCTGGTGCTAGGCATTACAGAAGGCTCACCTGATTCTGTTGAGCCATAACCAAGACCAAAACCAGTGCCAATCTGTTGATCAAGCACAATCTTTTCCATGGAAGACTGGGCCTTCTGGTAAGCTTTGTACTTAATCTCGAGAGGCTCTATTTCTCTTATTCTCTTAAGAAGAGAAACATTTTCAGCCTCCAGTTGATCTCTTTCCTCAATTAGAAGGTTGATTTTGATCTCAACCTCCTTCTTTAAGTCAAGAATTTCAGCTTTCAACTTACTGTTTTCTTCTGTTACAGAAGAATAAGTGGCTTGTATGGCCTTAAACTCTTCCCAAAATTCTGACATTGAATCAGAATCAAAAGCTAAGCCTACCGAAGAAAAACTAGATTCAGAAGTAGAGGTTACCTCATCATCAGAATGAGCCATGAGGCATAGGTCTTCTGTCTCAGTATCAAGGCAACAGAAGGCCTCATCAGAATCTGAGTCAGAACTGGATTCTGTTTCTGACAGAGGATCTTTCTCCAGCTGTTCTGTCACAAGTGCCTTTCTTCTTCTGGAGTTGTCCTCGTACTTCTTCTTTTCTCCATCCTGTCCTTGCTTCTTGGACACTCTAGGATGGGGACAATCAGCCTTGAAGTGACCAGGTTGTCTGCAGTTGTAACAGAGAAGCTCTCCACTGCTTTCTGTTGATTTGACCTTCTGGTATGGCTTTCTGTTAAAAGATGGACTCCTTCCATCTTTGGGATTCTTCATAAACTTTTTGAATCTCCTAGCAAAGGCAGCCATATATTCATCAGATAAAAGTACTGAAGGGTCAAAATCATTTACCTTAGATGTGCTGGCAGTGAGGGCTGTAGTGGTCCTCTCTTCTGGCACATCTTCCTTCTCTTCAATCATTTCAAACTCATGAGCTTTGAGATCTGAAATGAGCTTATCAGTGGGATAAGTCTTTACATCCTTGCTGGCTTGGACAGCAACTACTTTCATCTTCCATGCTGAGGGCAGTCCCCTCAACACCTTCAGGTTGATCTCCTTGGTTGTGAGATCCTTGCCAAGCTCAGAAATCTCTCCAGTGAGAGTGAGGAGCCTGTCATACATCTTGGAGATGCTTTCACCAGGGAGGAGTTTGAAGTCATCAAACTTCTTGTTGGCTATGGTTAGTTTGTTGTCCTTCTCCTGCTCATCACCAGCTCCAATGAGCTCAAGAGTATCCCAGATCTTCTTAGCAGTCTTGCACTTCTTGATTCTGTTGAAGTATCTATCATCAATGGACTTGTAGAGGATGTCCTTAGCAATATTGTCTAAGTTGTACTTTCTCCTCTCTTCAGTGGTCCATTCTGACTTGGCTTTGCTAATCATCTGGGGTCTGGTATTGTCTATGGCATGTTCAGGGTTGACCTTCTGGAAGCTAGTGAAGGGGCCAATATCTAGAACTTCCCACATCTCATCATGCAGGGCACAGAGATGTGCTTTCATCCGGATCCTCCAGTCATCAAACTTAAGATCTGAAAACATAAGATTCTTGGACAAGGAGTGATCCATTATATCAGATAGAAATGAGGTAAAACAGAAAAACAAGTGGATCTTTGTTCAACAAATAACCTAAAAGATTATTAGAACAAGGAGGCTCTGATACCACTTGTTGGTCCCGGTTATACTGGATACAGTCTAGAGGGGGGGGGGGGGGTGAATAGACTGTATTGGTTTTTAGCTTTTTAAACTAAGTACCAGATTTTCAGAATAGCCTGTTCTGTTGAAAGAACATACTGGCAGCGGATGGGGTTCTGGCAGGGAGTTCTGTTAGCCTCAGAGAAGCAAAGGCAGAAGGCCTTCTGTTAACTCGTAGAACCAGTTCTGCTGAACACAGATACCAAGTCCAAGGAGTTATACAGTTCTATCTAAGTGCAAGTATTAAAAGCAGTAAGTAAACGACACCAGGGATTTTTATAGTGGTTCAAGGAACAACTCGTTCCTCTAATCCACTGTTCCACTAAGCTGTAAAAACTGCCGTTTACAAAGCCTTAGTCCTAGCACTCAAGAAGCACTTCACGTCTTCTTCAAGCCTAGATGTGTCCTGGGATGCACTGCCTGGCTTCCTTTAACACTGGTCCTTTCACTGAGTTTCCTTGAAGTATCACCACTTCACTACTCCAGTTATTTGGACGTCCTTCTTGTAGCAAGAAGAGTTTCTGTTGAAACTGAGGTTCCTCCAACTAGCTTCGTTACAAAATATTTGTATGTGATGAGCTTGAAGAGTTGAAGAACACTTGGAACTTTGCTTGAGTTGGAAAGAGTATTTTTCCAACTACTGCCTTCTCTTGTAGAAGATATTGAGTTTGAATCTCAAGGAGGCTATTTGCTTTTCAGAGTTTGAATATCTTGCTTGTGGTTAGCAAAGTTGTAGCAAAATTATGTAGGCAAAGTTATCCGGTTGTTCTTCGTAGTGTATCTTTTATACAGAGGTTGTCTTCCCGTTGGAGGAGTAGGAGGACAACTGCATTAAATGAGCGATCAGTTGACTTGACTAGTAGAGCCCGGTAAGGTTGGCGGATTACTATTTTGGGATAAAGTATTCCTGACATTCCGCCCAATCATCTGCAATTACTCTACGTAGCATGGGGTGCATTAAATGAGCATTTAATGCATGCACTGTAGCTTTTCCGTTTCATACTCCTAGCCGTTGAAGGAATCTTTAAGTTGACTTCCCGGTTCTTTGAAAATCTTCTAAGTGTCAGGCCTTCTGGTGTCCTTGTCTGAGAATAGAACAGAGGAGGTCTGGAGCACTTCTGTTGGGAGTATCCAACAGAGACCCAGAAGGGTTTCTGTCAGAGTCAAGACTAACAGAGGTCCTGAGGACTTCTGTTCTGGAGCAGAGAACCAAAGGTCCTTTGTTTCAATAAAGCCTTAAGAGGCACTTCTGCTCTGGGAGCCCTTCTGTTCTTGAAGCCCTTCTGCTCTTGAAGGTCTTCTGTCAAGTCGAATACATCTAAGAATTTTACAAAGGAAAATTCTAATACATAATTTCTAAAAGGGGTACTTCTAAAGTCCTAATTAATATAGCATCATCAAAATCTAATTACAATTATTCCTTACACCTTCTCTGGCTTTGGGATCCAGCTTACTTCTCTCTGTCCGATCATTGAGTATGAAGCACTTGCAGCCAAAAACCTTGAAGAAGGAGATGTCAGGAGTTTTGTTGAATAGGATCTCATATGGAGTCTTGTCGAAGCGCTTGTGTATGGATGTTCTGTTCTGAGTGAAGCACGCAGTATTGATTGCCTCTGCCCACATGAAGTGAGGCAGTCTGGATTGGATTAGCATGGTACGTGCTGCTTCAACAAGGGTTCTGTTCTTTCTCTCAACAACTCCGTTCTGTTGGGGAGTTTTAGCTGCTGCAAATTGCTGAGTGATACCGAGTGATTCATAGAACTCAGTGAGAGTCTGATTTTTGAACCTGGTACCATTGACAGTTCTAACAATTCGAACACTGTGCTGTAGCAGTTTCTGGATCGTTCTGATAAAGGTCATAATGTTTTCCGCAGCTTCGTCTTTTGAACGGAGAAATTTTGTCCATGTATACCTAGAGAAGTCATCAACGATCACCAGAGTGTATTTGCGACCGTTGATGCTTTGTACTCTCATAGGTCCACACAGATCCATGTGTATTAGCTGCAACTGATGAGTAGATGAAGGTTCGGTTTTTTACTTGTGGGAGCTTCACGTCATTTTGCCCATTTTGCAGGCACTACAATGATTTTCAGCGGAAGACTTTAGCAGAGGAAGCCCCTTGGCAAGTTTCTTGGAGGACAAAGTTGATAGATGTTTGAAGTTCAGATGGGAGAGACGTCTGTGCCATAGGTTGTTCTGTTCAGTTGAAGCTTTGGACAGCAGACAGATGGAAGTGGTGGATTGGACGCTTTTCAGATCAATAGTGTACAGATTTGATGTTCTGTAACATGTTAATAATGTATTCCCTGTGCTGTCAAGAACACAACATTGCTTTGCAAAGAACCTCACTTCCATCCCGTTGTCACAGAATTGTCCAATGCTCAGTAAGTTGTGTTTGAGCCCTTTGACAAATGAAACGTCTTTTATAGTTACACTGGCACAGACGACGTCTCCATACCCAAGGATAGGAGATGAGGCGTCATTCCCGAATCTAACATTGCCTCCGTAGCAGTTGGTGTAGTTGCTCAAAAGGTGCTTTATTCCGGTCATGTGGGTTGAGCATCCTGAGTCTAAGTGCCACACATGACCGTCCTGCAAAACAATCAAACAGGTTTAGGTACCCAACTTGGAGTGGGTCCTTCCTTATTATCAAGAAACACCTTTTTAAATCTTGCTTTGAGCTGTGATCCAAGGTCAGCAGCTCTCTCATCAAAAGATCTATCTTTGGTGGGCTTTCCAATAGCCAGATCTGCTTTTGCAGTGTGTCTGGTTTTTGGAGTCCACCTAGCAGTTTCCATTTTGGTGGGTCTGATGTTGTGAACCCACCTTTCCGTTTTAGTTCTGGTGGGTCTAAATTTGGGGACCCACCTTTCAGTTTCAGTTTTGATGGGTCTTCGATTGGGGACCCATCTTTCAGTTTCAGTTTTGATGGGTCTTCATTTGGGGACCCACCTATCTGTTTCAGTTTTGGTAGGTCTCATCTTGGGGACCCACCTCTCTGTTTCAGTTTTGGTAGGTCTCATCTTGGGGACCCACCTCTCAGTTTCAGTTTTGACAGGTCTTATCTTGGGGACCCATCTTTCCGTTTTAGGTTTAGGAGGAGAGTAGACAGGTGCTTTGTGATTGAACGGTTGTTTCTTAAGTTTGGTTTTGAAAATCTCCTCCTTAGAAAGCCGATTAAGATGTTTCCTAGAATGAACTCTAAGGGCATATTTCATATCAGGAATACAAAACGTTCCCTTAGAAGTTCCTTTCTTGGTTTCTTTTTCAGGTTTGAGCTTTCTGGGAGGCTTTGATTTAACAACATTCACATCACATTCATAATTATGGGGATCTGGAACAGAATAACCATAAGCAACACTTGTATTATAAATAGAACGTTGTCTAGAAGATGTCTCAGAAATATTCAGCTTGGGACTCAAGACTGAACTACTAGAAGTTTGCTTTGTAGAGACAGAATTACAATTAACTTTGGAGTAAAAAATAGAACTAGATCTAGGGCTGACATTATTCTCAAAAACTTTCTTTTTGCCATCTGCGATTTCCTTCCTCTTTTTCCTCCACTCATTCTTCTCTTCTCCTTCCTTATTCACTTCATTCCCTGTAAACAAAGGAGAAGAGAGATGAGTGGACGAACCTTTTAAAGCATTGTTTTTCTCATGTGAGTTGTGTGAGCTGTCAGGCTTAATCGTAGTAGGGTCTGTTTTTGCATGAAACTGTTCACTCAAATCATTGAACTTTTGAAGAAGTTCCTGCCAGTTGCGCTCAAAACCTTTCTTTTCAGTTTCAAATCTCTCTCTCGTTATCAAGAGTTTTCTGTAGGTTTTTAAGCTTTTGAGCCATGGGAAATATACAAGGTTCCTCACCAGTTTTAGCAATACCTACTCTTGGGGGAGGGTCTAGAGGGTGTCCTATGTGAGGAATATCTTTAGCATAAGGGTCAAGGCATTCACTAAAGCAGGAAGTAGGTTTTTCTTCTGAAAGTTGTTTTTCATTTACAGAGGGATAATCACAAGAAATCGCAGGTTTTGGATTCTTTCTCTTTTCTTCTTCTGCTTCAGCATAGTCTTCATCACTTCGAAAATACATTTTCTCGCCAAACCCTAGTCCCATGTAATCTTTGTTATAGATTTGAAGACAGTTAACTTTCTTTAGATTACGTGGGTTGGTTATGCCCAGTCCTGTTTTAGCATTGTAAAATCGGTCATCCTTTTGTTTGCTGTTAAGCAGAAAAACAGTTTGTTCAGATTGACCTCTTCTAGCAGCTAGATCCTCTAGTTCTTTTACTTTATTTAAAAGCGTTCTTCTTTTGTTATGCAAAAAATCGCATTCAGCCTTTGCTGTGCGTTTTTCCTGTTCACTGTCCTCAAATTTCCTAGTTAATTCAGCTATCTTCAGTTCAAGGCTTTCAAAATCTGAGGACACCTTTTTGACCTGATCTTTTGCAATTTCAAGTTGAACACTTAAGGAAGACTTTTGGTCTAGATTCTGTTTCAGAACCCTGTGATTATTGTCTAGTCTCTCCTTTAGTTCTTTGATTAGATTGTCCTTCTCAAGTAAGGACTGCATTTGATTATTTAGAGAAGTATGTGAGGTACTTACAGAGCTTGTTGAGCACTCGCTTTCAGGGATCGCATCATCACCCTTTCTTACTTCTTCCTCCACGCGAGCCATAAGGGCATAGTTGTCTTCCTCCTCCTCCTCCTCAGAAGAATCTTCTGCCCAGTTCTCATTCTCAGCAATCATGGCAGAAGTTTCTTCTTCTTTCTGCACCATCAGCATTTTCTGCTTATTCCACAGCATCTTCTGCTTGTAGAAGTTAGCATCTTTCTTCTTTGGAAGGCGGCAGTCTTTGATAACATGTCCAGGCTTACCGCAATTGTAGCATTTTGGAGCTTCTTCTGCTGATGATGCCTTCCTAGAAGATCCTTGATCACGGTTCTTCTGCTTGTAGTTTGAGGAGGAAGTTCTCAGCCTGTTGGAGGAGCTGTTCTTCTTAGCAAATCTTTTGGCAATCAGTGTCATCTTCTTCTGTAAGTCTGCTAGCTCAGCCTCTAGATCAGATTTGTCATCATCACTCTCATCATCATCTGATTCAACCACCACCTTCTTCTTTTTCTTCTTTAGTGAAGTGGTTGTCCTTCTTGGCTGAGCCTCCATTACAAGAGCTAAGGGGTTTGTGGTGTGATGATCCTCAGCACAGGCAACCTCGTTGACGAATTGCTTTAGATGTTCATAGAGTGTGCAGAGGTCAATTTCGTCCAAATCTATCCGAGATCTGACATCCTTCACTGTTTTTTCCCATGCAGGATGCAGGCTAGATAAAAATCTAATATCCAGTTCCAGATTGGATCTGAATACTTTGATTTTTCTGAGTTCATTTACCATTTGAACAAGTCTGTTGTAAGTCTCATTCAATGGTTCTCCTGGACCTGCTTTGAAGGAGTCATAAGCGATGAGAATCGTAGTCTTCTTGGTTTTGAGGCTGATGCTTGTGCCTTGTAGCAGCTTCTCTATTTCATCCCACATTTCCTTAGCTGTCTGCATGCTATCAATGAGAACATAAACTTCATTTGGTATTGCTTGAAGAAGGTATGTTTTGGCCATAAGGTCACCACGAAGTCTGAGCTTGTCAGCTTCTGTGTATTCAGATGGCACTTTCCTCCTTATTTCTGGAAAAATAGGAGGATTATTTTCTGGATCTCCACCAACTGAAATCAAGAGTTCAGCTGGTCCTTCAAGCAATGATTCAAGCATCGCAGCGGAGTTCTCTTTGTGCTCGAGGAAATTAAGAAATCTGTTCCTCCACATTTGATATTCTTCCTTCCTGAGGCTAGGAGGGGTACTGCTGTTCCCTTGTGCATTGTATTCTGAAGCCATTGCTGTACTAAACTGACCGTTCGAGAAAATTGATCAAAAGATTTTCAGAGGCAGAAAGTCGAAAAATCAGATGTCGAGATCTGAATATCGAAATCTCAGATTTCGATAAAGGAGGCCCGGTATCGAGATTTGAGATCGAAATTAAGGATCTCGAGATTAGGGATCTCGAGATTTCAAATTTCGAGAAGCTGATCTCGAGATTTGAAATGTCGAGAAGTTAATCACTCGAAATCTTAATCTGCGAAATCAAATGTCGAGACCAGATGTCGAATCCTTTTCTCGAAATCAAGATCTCGAAATCCTAGATGTCGAAATCCTCAATGTCGAAATCCTGCAACCTGTAAAAATCAGATAAACAAAATCTGAAGGTAGTTTCCTGTAGAGTAGAATGTCGAGATCCTCGGGTAAAGTTTTCAGCTCGAAAAACGTAGTAGAACCTGTGAAAAAGCAGGATGTCGACAACTCCTACTCGAGATATCTCGAAATCTGAATTTGCGTAAAACACGATCTGAAGTATACCCTTTGATCGCTTTGAAAAGGCGATTCTAAAGGTGTAACTTTTACAATTTTTGAACAAGAAACAAAATTACAGAGCAAAAAATCGACAGAAAGAACTACGTTAACAAAAACAGAGAATTCTGCAGGAGTTCTTCTGATCGGTTCTTGATCGGCTCTGATACCAATTGTTAGTCCCTGTTTCTGTAACAGCAATGAATAATCGATCTAACAAGGAAGATTGAACGTAAGGATGAACACAGAATGAATCACCGTAAAACCTTCTTTGATAAACCGTGAACTCGTACAACAGAAAGATATGCGCGTAAGGCTATGAATAATAAGTACGACGTTAACCTATTCCTAAACCTCGGCTCCCTTTTTATAGGCGAGGTTTAGGTTAGGCGTACCAGGCTTTTAGCCTGTTTATATGGGCCTAACACTTGGCCTGATTTCTATCTAATTCATGCACTAATTAAATACAAGGATTAAATATAAAGCTAATCTATGACCAACTTGATTCACAATTAAATATCTCCAACAATCTTAAATACATTTATTGTGAGTAACAGAAAAAGGTTTTTGGCTCGATAAAGATTAAAGAGTTTATATCTAATTTTTAACATCTTATTAAACTTTTAATTTGCATTGTTTAGTTTCT
Organism: Cuscuta europaea; assembly: GCA_945859875.1. Taxonomy (NCBI): domain Eukaryota; kingdom Viridiplantae; phylum Streptophyta; class Magnoliopsida; order Solanales; family Convolvulaceae; genus Cuscuta; species Cuscuta europaea. The sequence goes on along the minus strand of CAMAPE010000047.1, from coordinate 1,375,343 downwards.
TTTCTAATTGTGCATCAATACAAAGAAATTGCTTGAGGACAAGCAATGCTCAAGTATGGGGGGATTTGATAGCCGTTATATTTACTTATGTTTAACATAAGTATTTATAAGTATTTGTTGAAGAAAAGAAGAGAAATTGGGAAAATATCTTGAGAATGAGAGTTAGAGCATAAAACATTGTGATGAACGGCTTGTGGGACCAAAAGGATGACGTTTTACCCATCATTTGAGTATAACATAATGTAGAGAACTCGAAATCACTCCATTCGAATTTCATGTGAATTTTAACTCAATAAGGTACACATGTTATGAAGACATCATGGCCAGAATAGGAAAGGAACAATACTCAACCAACCGATAAAGTCAGATGTTGCTGGTGGGATTTCAGGATGCATACCTCTCAGTATTTTATCCATATCTGTTGTTTGGATGAAAAACATCATGTCATTCAAGTTTTGTTGGATATAAGACTTAATTATCTACAACTTTGGTGAAGGAATCATGTCCAAATTCGTAGCGGAACATCTCCAAAATCCCGGTACAAAAACCGACACTTTTTGATCCATTTCGGAGGAAGAGAAATGAAGTACATTTTTGGACGCAGCAACCGGCGCCGGTCAGTCTTGAAACGGTGCTGGTCGGAACGTTTTTCTCGCACAAATGAGCCTGTTTTCAACCGGGGCCGGTCATCTGACCAACCGGCGCCGGTTGGGTCGATTTTCTGCTAAAACACAACGACGTGCAAGCTTATTGTTGATGGGAAAACTCCATCTTCCTCAATGTTAATCAAATATTGCTTCCATACCTGATTGTTGGGTTCAAATAGACTAAAAGATGTCATTCTTTAGCCTATATAAATCCCTCAAATCATCAAACAAATACATTCCATTCCATAGATTAATTCTTAGCTTTTATATTTTTGTTCTTGGTATTTTCTTCAAGTTCTTGAGGAGGGAAGTTCATCCTCCGAAATCATTGGTGATTAGGTATTATTTCCTTTTTAATTTCATGTTTCGTTACATTTATTATTGTATTGTGATTAATATGAGCATTAGAGGCTAATTTCTTACCTAAGGCTAGGGATGAACTTATATGCCCACTAGGTGTTTGATAAAAGTTCTAAACCAATAAATTGTGATTTATCCTTTATATATTGATTGTTTATGACTATGGTGTACAACATAGAAGTATGTTAAATTTAGTTTATACTTGCAATTAACGTTGAAGTTTAAACTATGAACATTAAAGGATAAACATATATAGTACCGAGAATAGAAGTATACCCGGTCTTATATGATACGGGTGTGATGACTTGATATTCAACGGGGTTTTCGGTAGATGAATGTAAGCCGTAACGGGACTTACACGTAACGAAAACTACGCTCTCGCTGCCTTAAACAGAGTTGAGAATATATTAGCGACATCGTATTCATAATTATTGGCAAAGAACTAATATTCAACCCTATTTAAGCATTTAAGTGAGTCCCGAAGCCTTAGTTGTTGTTATCATTTATCTTTAACTCAAAGTTAGTTAACGATTATCTTGTTCAACAAAAAGTGAAAAAAACCAAAAATATAAAACACAAATCAAAATCCCTGCAGTTTATTCAATTCCTCATTTAAAGTTATCTACTCTCGGACTTGAATTAAACAACGTTTCCTTGTGGATTCGACCCGGTATTTTACCGGAATTTATTACTATATCGGAACTTGTACACTTGCAAGTTTAGCCCGGTCATTCCTCTACAGCTCCGGTCTCGGCTGGTTGTGGCTGGGTTGTCAGGGAATACTGAATTTGCTGGCCAGGAGCAATCTCCGGATGTTTCATGGGTCGGGGAAGTTTATACGTCTTGTAGCTAAAGCCAAGCAGAGTCTTGGAGAGCCTCTCATAAATATCCTTCTGCATCTGGTACTTCCCATACTTCAGTGATGGCAGCAGTTGCTTCCCCAGGAACTCCAGACCCTCTGTGGTGGCCAGCCAGCTCTCCATGGGTTGTCCCATCACGCTGTGTAACCATGAAACAGAGTCGGGAGAAGGAGAATCGTCGGAGCATGATGCCTTAAACTCCTCAGCTCCGGAGGCTTTGGCTTCCCCAAGCTCGGTAGAGTGCGCAGTCACGATCCCCTCCACAATCTGGCTGCGCTTTGAGGCAAAAGTAGCAGCAGAATCCTCTAGAGCTTGAACATCTATTTCGAGCTTATTGGTCCCGTTTAAGCTAGGAACAATCTAGAGGGGGTGGGTGAATAGACTGTTTAGGATTTTTCAAACTTTTCTCAAAGTCACAAGTGACTCGTCAGAGAGGATCTGATTCTGGTGACAGAGAGGGTCGAGTTCTGATGGCAGAACTGGACCTGGCAGCGGATAAGAGTTCTGTAAGGGTAGCCTCAGGAGAACACTAAGGCAAATGCCTTTCTGATAACTCTTAGGACAAGATCTGTTGAACACAGAGTTCAAGTCTTTGAGTTAATCAGTCAGAATCTTAATACATAAAATAAAAGCGTAAAGTAAATGACACCAGGGATTTTTATAGTGGTTCAAGGAACAACGTGTTCCTCTAGTCCACTGTTCCACAAAGCTTGTAAGTTAACAGTTACAACGCCTTAGTCCCTAGAACTTAAGAAGCTCTCCACGTCTTCTTCAAGTCTAGTTGTCACCCGGGATGCTCTTCCTGGCTTCCTGATGAGTGGTCCTTTTCACTGAGTTTCTTGAAGTATCCCCACTTCACTACTCCAGTTACTTTGGACGTCCTTCTTTGAAAAGAAGATAGTTCTGTAAAGACAGAGGTTTCTCCAACTTGCTTCGTCACAAAAGATATGTTGATGAAGTGCTTGAAGTGTTTAAGAAAAGGAGGAACTTTGCTCTTTGTTGGAATATGAAGGTATGGTAATATTATCTTTCCAACGTAAGGCTTTTCTTGTTTAAGGAGGTTGAAGTTGATATCTCAAGAAAGCTTTTTGAATGTTGTAGAGAGCAAAAGTTCTATCGTTGTTCTTCGTGAAGTATCATATATACTGGGAGCAGTCTTCCCATTGGAGTGTAGAAGATAGCTTCATTTAATGCTTGTACTGTTGATTTGACCGGTTGGTTCTTCGATTTGTTATTTTGGGGGAGAAAGGATATCCGCATGGTCAATCATCAACTTTAAATACCTCAACGTACGTTCCGCATTAAATGTGCATTTAATGCGTGAACAGTACCATGTTTCGTTGAGAGACTCCTAGCTGTTAGGGAATTTCCCGTTACTATCACGGCAGTTGGTAATTACTTCGAATTCTTCTAAGTGTCAGCGAGTCTGATGACCAACTCTGATGTCCGTCTTTGATGGCAACTCTGATGGCTACTTCTGGTAGCATCTCTGATGAGCAGCTCTGGCAGCAACTCTGATCAAGAGAGCCAATGAGGGTTTCTGGCCAGTCGACTATGCTAATACTTACATAGAAAAATTCTAATACAAGATTTCTAAAAGGGGTACTCTAAAGTTCTAATCTACTTAGCCTAGCATCATCAAAATCTAAATACATTTATTCCTTACAATTTCCCCCTTTTTGATGATGCCAAAACCCTTAAACTATTTCCAGAGAAGTGCCTTTCACCATAAAAAGAGTTAAGTTAAAAACATTCATTATAAATCTTGGTGGGCAACTTAGCATAGGAAAACAGTAAGAGTAATAGAACAAACAAGATAAATACAAAATATCAGAGGAAAACAGTAAACAAGAGGTAAGAACAGAAAGCAGTAAGAGACAGAAGTTGGATAGTGCCATTCAAATAAGAGGCAGAGATGGTATCTTATAAATCAGAGTATTTAAAGATACAAGAGATAGAGAGTTTAAGAGCCTTCCTCTTCTACCTGTGCTCCTGCGTCATCAATCCTCTTGAGTTCTGCATTAACTCTGGCTCTGATGGAGGCTAAGTTCCTCGGATTCTGGTATTCAGACCAGTGAGGCTCCAGCTTGTAGTCCAGATAGTTCCGCACGGCTTCTGATATGTTCTTACCTGGGATTACCTTCATTGTCCACCAAACTTCAGCTTCTTGAGTGGATCCACCATGATTTATCTCAACTAATCCATCATTATCCATGAAAAGATTTTCTTGCTGCAGGGGAGTCATTAGCTTCTTCATCTGTTCGAACTGAACTTTTTCAGGCCTTGACATCCCACTTTTCATCCAATCATTGAAAGAGAAGTTGGAGGTTTTCTTCTTGGTTCCTTTTGGTACTGGAGGAGGAGGTCTGTGGGTGTCAGCATCAAGTTTCTTCTGCTTGGCCCTTTCAAAGTAAATTGCGGGGTCAACAGAGGTGGCCTTCCTGGGTGTCAGAGCTCTAGAGCTGGGACCTTCTGCTTGCCTAGTCTCTTCCCCTTTTTTGGCATCAACAAGATCACCAAGGAGGAGCTCGATTTTAGAGAACTCTGAAGCTTGAGTGTCCTTTATCTCCTCATGAACTTCTGGGAGGGTCTGGGTGACAGAGGCAAGACCTTCAATCAAGCCCCGCTGCTTCCGAATAGCTGAGGAGATATCCTTAGAGCTTGCCTCAAGGAGTATAAGCTTCTGATATCTCTCCTTATCATTTTTAAGAAGCTCTAAGCTCCGCTCCTTATGAGTTTTGCATAGATCCTCAATATCTTGCAATTGCTCCTTAGTCTTGCCATCAGACCATTGTAGCTCATCAATTGTGTCAGAGATCTTTGCTATTACCCAATCTTGAGCATCAGAGTCTGATGTACGGAGTAGAGGACATTGTTGATTCCATCAACTTCTGTTGAGAGCATCTGTCTTGGCAGTTGAGGTTTGCATGAATTCAGTCAGGGAGGCTTTCAGAGCTGTAACATTCTCATATATCTGCTGCATACCAAAGTCAAGGGTTATGTTGACTTGGGTCAGATGCTCATAGTGGTTTTGATTGACCGTGATTAGTTTCTGCATCCCATCAAGCATTTGGCCGCCAAAGTCTTCTGCAGCTTCAACAAACCTGTTGAACGGAATTTGGGGTTCTTCATTATCAAAGCCAGGCATCTGCAGACCTTGTGCCTTGGGCATTGGGGCTCTATGGGCATGAGCCTGTTTCAGAGGAGGGGAGTTCTCAAAATGTCCTCCTAGAGGGGTGCTTCTCTTCTTGGAAGTGAAATCTCCAGCAAGAGATGAGGTAAGGAAGCCATCATTATCTCCATCTAAGGAGAACAGACGAATGAAGGGATTCTTTTTGGGTTTGGATGCCACAGAATGCTGAGAGGATCTCTGTGGAGTGGCAGCTTTGGAGGGTGACTTCTGTGGAGAAGGAGTAGGGGTTTTGGTTTTCTGTTGTGAAAGGGTTCTCTGGTGAGATGGGGTTATTTATTGTTGTGGGACGAAGGAGGTGAAGGGGAGCTGATGGAGTATATGGGTCTAGGCCCCAGGACCCACATACTCAGAAGAACAGAAGGTACCACGATCACCGGGTGACCTCGTCGGCCATGCTCTCATCGGCCATGCTCTCATCGGCCATGCCCTCATCGGCCAGGAAAAGATCTACTCAGAATATGATCCAGAAGCCCGGAGAACCGGGTGCCCTCATCGGCCATGCCCTCATCGGCCAGGAAAAGGTCTACTCAGAATATGATCCAGAAGCCCGGAGAACCGGGTGCCCTCATCGGCCATGACCTCGTCGGCCATGCCCTCATCGGCCATGCCCTCGTCATCCATAGATAGCCTCTAGAACGGGATTTTATACTTATCATTTCTATACACTTTGTATCCGGCCCATTAGTGGCCCTATTGTAAATGGGCCTCCCAAGCCCAAGACTTGGGAGCCCAGCCCTAATTTTCTCTATAAATACTCCCCTTGGGAGTAGTTGTAAGGGTTCAGAATTCACTAATACAAAGCAAATATACTACTTCTCTCTCTAGCTCTCACTTCTCTCTAGAATCTAGGAGTTAATACTCCATCATTTGGTGCTCTCGTTGAGAGCTAGAACAATCAAGTTAGCATCCTTCGTCGCTACCAAGCACAGCTAACCACTGATCATGGGAAGAACTAGGTCAAACCGCAACCTCGTCAGCAAGGCCATCCCTGAGGATCAGGAGAACAGGGAACACGAGGAGGACGCCACGGCCGACAAGGCCGCCGAGGGGGGTGTCTTCCAGGAAGCCATCGACCTCGCAGGTGACCTGCGCAACAAGCTCAACGGCGGCGCCCCTGACGCCCGCATCAGCTTGGACAAGAAGCGTGCAGAGAAAGGTGACAATGCCTCGGCGCAACCGGCCTCTCCTGCCATTGACCCTCAGCTTCAGGCCGCGCTCTCGGCCATCATCGCCAGCTTGGCCCAGAACCCCACCGTCCTCAGCGCATTCATGCCAAGGACTGGGGAGAACACTACACCGCCTCCTCAGCCCCAGCCGTTGGCCATCAGGCTGGGCAACGACGAAGGGGTGGTGCCCCAGGACACGTCGTCATCCCACTCCCACCCTGCTTCCCCACTTCGAGCTGGACCGGCCCCAGCTCGTGGAAAAGCCTCAGCCTTTAATAGGCTAGGTGACACGCGTCGTCGGTCTGCTTCGGAGAGGATGGCGGGACGGATTGGTGAACGTGAGCCTGGCTCACCAAGGGAAAGCTTGGGGTCCGTATCCCGGACAGCGGATCGGCCCCGCCTCGACAAAGGCAAAGGAAAATTGCACGAGGACAATGGGCGTCATCGAATCAACCCGACTCAAGAAGCTCGCATGCGCAACCAGCAAGGCGCCACTACGGCCGCCAAGGACCCTCGGGACGAGGTCATCGCCCAGCTGGAAAGGAGACTGGCCCAGATGGAGGCTAGACAAGCGGCCACCATCCCTACGGCCAACTCATCCGAGGGTCCAGGTTACCACGCGCTCATGCTTAAGGTCAGCGCCCTGGAGAGGGAGCTGGCCGACGGACGTGGTGACCCCATCATCCAAATCAGAACAAAAACTCCCTTCACCACGAGGGTGCTCTCGGCCCCAATACCCGAGAAGTACCGAGGGAATGCCATCAAGCCCTATGACAGCCGCTCTGACCCCCAGGAGCACTTCAACCGTTATCAAAACAACATGCTGATGGTGAACGCATCAGATGACTACCTCTGCCGTTGGTTCCTTTCCACTCTTGAAGGGCCAGCGTACGAGTGGTTCAACGCGCTCCCCGAAGGAAGCATAGATTCGTGGCAGGATCTTGCCCAACGCTTCCTCACCCACTTCGCCGGAAGGAAGCGCGTGAAAAAAAAATTTCTCCCACCTCCTCTCCATCAAGCAGCAACACGATGAATCACTTCGGTCTTTCATCGACCGATGGACGAAGGAGACAGACGAGGTCGAAGGTGCCGATGAGCGCACCCTCCTCATCCTCTTCCAAGGTGTTCTCCGCAGCAGCCCCTATGCGAGGAGCCTCATCACTGACCCGCCAAGGTCATACACCAAGGCACTCCAACGAGGGAGCTTGTACGCTGACGCCGATGAGCTCCACTCACGCAAGAAGGATGTAGGACAACCATCAAAGAGGTCAGACGAGGCGTCGGCTCCAAACGCATCCTCGGCCGGGGGCCATGCCCGCCGAAACTGGAAGGAGCGCCCATGGCAGCCGAGGACGGACATCCCAAGGACTACGCTCACGCACTCGGTGGATACCATCTTCGACTATGCGGAGGAGCAAGGTCTCATCCCTAAAGATCCCTGGTCGGTCACTGAAGTCTACGCCGTCCACCAGGGTGGCACTTATTGTCGTTACCACAAGAACACCTCCCACAATACAGATGACTGCGTCGCGTTGAAGAAAGCCATTGAGCGCTTGATTCAACGGGGTGAACTCCAACAATTTGTCAAAGTTACCTCAAGGAACTCCGCCGGCAATCAGGAAGGGGACACCTCAACGAAGAAGCATGAAATTGGGAAGCTCAGCGATGACGAGGACTTCGAGGAGCCCCAACTGAAGAAGCGTCACATCCGCTGACTGCGTCCTTCCTCGAAGGGACGCACGGCCGACGGCTGGGCCTCCATGGTGAAGTTCTACCAGCAATCCGAAGAGGGTGCCGACGGCAGAGCCCCCACCCCAAGGTCAGAAACTCATTGGGAAGCTAACTCTTGTACGAGTTGTTCAGAAGGTTACCCCCCTCGGCCTTGAGCCACTGACCCTAATAAAAGTCGTTGCCATAAACAACGCACCTATTGTGTTCTACTTATTTCTTGTAAAGTTTAAGTAAAGGATGCCACACAACAAAGCACGTCGCTTCGGCCCCTTCGAGCGAAACGCTCAGGTATGGCCGACGACGCCACACAAAACAGCACATCGTCCTGGCCCCTTCGAGCGAAACGCTCAGGCATGGCCGACGATGTCCCAGGACGAGGGGCCCGCAAACGGCCCACGTCTTGAAATGGGAAGCTCACCGCGTCGTCTTCGCGCTAAATCGCATTACGACAGGCCTGAAAGAATGGCCGAGGTGACAAAATCCCCACACTTGGGGTTGGGAAACGGCAGCCGTCGGTAACCGACCAAAAGCCTAGCCCGCGCCATAAATAGACGACGGGACCCCCCAAGGTCTAGGGACGCACCAGCGCCAGAGGCCGGACAGTTGCCCTCCTGGACTCCCTATCGGCCGAGGGAATAGCAACCCCCTCGGTCGAGCCTGAAAGAAGGACCCCCACTCCTCGCTCATAGCAGTAGAGGAAGAATTAAAAGAGGGACATCCGAGGACCGTGCACTCGCCGGCCTCGAGCGAAATCCCCACAAATTAAAAGAGGGACAGCCGAGGACCGTGCACTCGCCGGCCTCGAGCGAAATCCCCACAAATCAAAAGAGGGAAGCCGAGGACCGAGCACTCGCCGGCCTCGAGCAATAAAAATGAAATCCCCACAAATCAAGCCACATATTTGGCTAAGTACATATCAGGCAAATAATATGCATTATGGACGAAGCAAGATCATATATGCGGATCAGACGAGCGCTCAACGTCTTCCTTCATTATAGGTACGGCTTCGCCGTCCTCATCATAGGACCGGCTCCGCCCCCTTCGTCTTCAGACGACTGGCTTCACCAACGCCGTCGTCCTCAGATCACGGCAGACCCCCCGGTCTCAACGTGATCCTTCATCTCAAGACCAGCCTCTTCAGCGCCGAGCGTCTTGAGCTAGCGAGCGGGCTCGCCATTCCCTTCCTGGATGGCGACCCTCGCCTTCATAGGAGGAGCGGCCTCATCAGCGCCGTCGGCCTCAGATCACAGCAGACTCCCCGGTCTCAACGTGATCCTTCATCTCAAGACCGGCCTCCTCAGCGCCGAGCGTCTTGAGCTAGCGAGCGGGCTCGCCATTCCCTTCCTGGATGGTGACCCTCGCCTTCATAGGAGGAGCGGCCTCATCAGCGCCGTCGTCCTCAGATCACGGCAGACCCCCCGGTCTTAACGTGATCCTTCATCTCAAGACCGGCCTCCTCAGCGCTGAGCGTCTTGAGCTAGCGAGTGGGCTCGCCATTCCCTTCCTGGATGGCGACCCTCGCCTTCATAGGAGGAGCGGCCTCATCAGCGCCGTCGTCCTCAGATCACAGCAGACCCCCCGGTCTCAACGTGATCCTTCATCTCAAGACCGGCCTCCTCAACGCCGAGCGTCTTGAGCTAGCGAGCGGGCTCGCCATTCCCTTCCTGGATGGTGACCCTCGCCTTCATAGGAGGAGCGGCCTCATCAGCGCCGTCGTCCTCAGATCACGGCAGACCCCCGGTCTCAACGTGATCCTTCATCTCAAGACCGGCCTCCTCAGCGCCGAGCGTCTTGAGCTAGCGAGCGGGCTCGCCATTCCCTTCCTGGATGGCGACCCTCGCCTTCATAGGAGGAGCGGCCTCATCAGCGTCGTCGTCCTCAGATCACAGCAGACCCCCCGGTCTCAACGTGATCCTTCATCTCAAGACCGGCCTCCTCAGCGCCGAGCGTCTTGAGCTAGCGAGCGGGCTCGCCATTCCCTTCCTGAATGGTGACCCTCGCCTTCATAGGAGGAGCGGCCTCATCAGCGCCGTCGTCCTCAGATCACGGCAGGCCCCCCGGTCTCAACGTGATCCTTCATCTCAAGACCGGCCTCCTCAGCGCCGAGCGTCTTGAGCTAGCGAGCGGGCTCGCCATTCCCTTCCTGGATGGAGACCCTCTCCTTCATAGGAGGAGCGGCCTCATCAGCGTCGTCGTCCTCAGATCACAGCAGACCCCCCGGTCTCAACGTGATCCTTCATCTCAAGACCGGCCTCCTCAGCGCCGAGCGTCTTGAGCTAGCGAGCGGTCTCGCCATTCCCTTCCTGGATGGCGACCCTCGCCTTCATAGGAGGAGCGGCCTCATCAGCGCCGTCGTCCTCAGATCACAGCAGACCCCCCGGTCTCAATGTGATCCTTCATCTCAAGACCGGCCTCCTCAGCGCCGAGCGTCTTGAGCTAGCGAGCGGGCTCGCCATTCCCTTCCTGGATGGTGACCCTCGCCTTCATAGGAGGAGCGGCCTCATCAGCGCCGTCGTCCTCAGATCACGGCAGGCCCCCCGGTCTCAACGTGATCCTTCATCTCAAGACCGGCCTCCTCAGCGCCGAGCGTCTTGAGCTAGCGAGCGGGCTCGCCATTCCCTTCCTGGATGGAGACCCTCGCCTTCATAGGAGGAGCGGCCTCATCAGCGTCGTCGTCCTCAGATCACAGCAGACCCCCCGGTCTCAACGTGATCCTTCATCTCAAGACCGGCCTCCTCAGCGCCGAGCGTCTTGAGCTAGCGAGCGGTCTCGCCATTCCTTTCCTGGATGGTGACCCTCGCCTTCATAGGAGGAGCGACCTCCTCAGCGTCGTCGTCCTCAGATCACGGCAGACCCCCCGGTCTCAACGTGATCCTTCATCTCAAGACGGGCCTCCTCAGCGCCGAGCATCTTGAGCTAGCGAGCGGGCTCACCATTCCCTTCCTGGATGGCGACCCTCGCCTTCATAGGAGGAGCGGCCTCATCAGCGCCGTCGTCCTCAGATCACAGCAGACCCCCCGGTCTCAACGTGATCCTTCATCTCAAGACCGGCCTCCTCAGCGCCGAGCGTCTTGAGCTAGCGAGCGGGCTCGCCATTCCCTTCCTGGATGGCGACCCTCGCCTTCATACGAGAAGCGGCTTCATCAGCGCCGTCGTCCTCAGATCACGGCAGACCCCCCGGTCTCAACGTGATCCTTCATCTCAAGGCCGGCTTCCTCAATGCTGAGAGCCTCGAGCTTACATGACGCACGGCTTCACCAATGCCTCGTCATCATTTACTTGGATCGGCTTCATCATAGTCGTCATCCTCAAGTCACGCCTGGTCCCTCGGCCTTGGCATGATCATCTATCTCAAGACCGGCCTCCTCAACGCCGAGAGTCTTGAGCCAGCGATCGGGCTCACCATCCCTTCCTGGATGGTGACCATCGCCACTACATGACGCACGGCTTCACCAACGCCTCGTCATCATTTACTTGGATCGGCTTCATCATAGTCGTCATCCTCAAGTCACGCCTGGTCCCTCGGCCTTGGCATGATCATCTATCTCAAGACCGGCCTCCTCAGCGCCGAGAGTCTTGAGCCAGCGATCGGGCTCACCATCCCTTCCTGGATGGTGACCATCGCCACTACATGATGCATGGCTTCACCAACGCCTCGTCATCATTTACTGGGATCGGCTTCATCATAGTCGTCATCCTCAAGTCACGCCTGGTCCCTCGGCCTTGGCATGATCATCTATCTCAAGACCGGCCTCCTCAGCACCGAGAGTCTTAAGCCAGCGAGCGGGCTCGCCATTCCCTTCCTGGATGGCGACCCTCGCCTTCATACGAGGAGCGGCTTCATCAGCGTCGTCGTCCTCAGATCACGGCAGACCCCCCGGTCTCAACGTGATCCTTCATCTCAAGGCCGGCTTCCTCAATGCCGAGAGCCTCGAGCTTGCATGACGAATGGCTCCATCAACGACTTCGTCATCATTTATTTGGACCGGCTTCGACAGCGCCGTCGTCCTCAGATCACGGCAGACCCCTCGGTCTCAACGTGATCCTTCACCTCAAGACCGACCTCCTCAGCGCCGAGCGTCTTGAGCCAGCGAGCGGGCTCGCCATTCCCTTCCTGGATGGCGACCCTCGCCTTCATACGATGAGCAGCTTCATCAGTGCCGTCGTACTCACATCACGACCGGCCCCTCGGCCAAGGCGTGATAGTTTATCTCAAGACCGGTCTTAGCCATTCCTTCACCGGATGGCGACCGTTGCATGGATTGTAGGACTGGCTCCTCATCGCCGTCGTCTTCACATCACGACCAGCCCCCCGGCTATGGTTTGATGCTCTATCTTAAGACCGGTCTTAGCCATTCCTTTACCGGATGGCGACCGTTGCATGGATTTCGGACCGGCCCCCCAGTGCCGTCGTCCTAATATCTCGAGACCGGCTCCCAACGCCGAGGTACTGTTATAGCGACCGGGCTCGCAATTCCCTTCCTGGATAGCGACCGTCGCCTTCATATGACGCACAGATCATTACCATTGTCGTCCTCACATACAGACAGGCATCCATCGCCTCGTCCTCATATTCGGACCGGCTCATCAGCACCGTCGTCCTCACCACCAGGTGGGTGTCCCCTCATCATACGGACACCGCTTCAGCTCCACACCTAGGCCGAAGGGTTCACCCCTTGGAGTTCATTTTGGGGGATCCGGTGTGCTCTTTTTCCCTCATTAGGATTTTTTCCCACAGGGTTTTTCCTAATGAGGTTTTTAACGAGGCACCGCCCCATTGTGGATCAAAAGGTGTCGACCCTCGGCCCCCTATTGAAAACGTGTATTGCTCTACTCCTCTTCACCTCACTACATGAGCCTCGAGGAGTGGGGGACTGGGGGACTACATCGGCCTCCACATACATGAAATCATCCAGAAAGCAACGAAAAGCAAGGACTACCAAGTGGTACCTCCGTCGGCCATGTCCTCATCGGCCAGAAAGAAGGCCACCCAGAATATGATCCAGAAGTCAGGAGAACCGGGTGACCTCGTTGGCCATGCCCTCATCGGCCATGCCCTCATCGGCCAGAAAGAAGGCCACCCAGAATATGATCCAGAAGTCAGGAGAACCGGGTTACCTCGTCGGCCATGCCCTCATCGGCCAGAAAGAAGGCCACCCAGAATATGATCCAGAAGTCAGGAGAATCGGGTGACCTCATCGGCCATGCCCTCATCGGCACAAGGTCCATCAATTAAAGTCGGCACAAGGGCATGACATTCTTCGTCCACAGAGCCAAGGGCGCGCAACGTCCTTTGGTCCAGGACCCTCATCATCCTCAAAGTGAAGGACATTCATCGTCCTCAAAGTGAAGGACATTCATCGTCCTCAAAATGAAGGACATTCATCGTCCTCAAAACGAAGGACATTCATCGTCCTCAAAATAAAGGACATTCATCATCCTCAAAATGAAGGACATTCATCTTCCTCGAAACAAAGGACACCCATCGTCCTCAAACAAGGGATAACCACAATGGCCTCCTCGGCCCAAAGTACGAAATTCAACCATCAACGACCAGGAATAAGGAAGCACTGTCTTCATCGGCCACTCATGACAGAGGACGCTCATCGTCTCCACCAGGCAAAGGCTCTCGTCGTCCTTAAACAGAAAACACGCATCATCCACATGACTAGGGCCCTCTTCGTCCACATCGAGGAGCACACAACACCCAAACAAAAAAGGATATAAATCTACTCTCCTTCACTTCGTCAACGTCTCAGCTTAGAGAGTGGGGGACTCCTGATGGAGTATATGGGTCTAGGCCCCAGGACCCACATACTCAGAAGAACAGAAGGTACCACGATCACCGGGTGACCTCGTCGGCCATGCTCTCATCGGCCATGCCCTCATCGGCCAGGAAAAGATCTACTCAGAATATGATCCAGAAGCCCGGAGAACCGGGTGCCCTCATCGGCCATGTTCTCATCGGCCATGCCCTCATCGGCCAGGAAAAGGTCTACTCAGAATATGATCCAGAAGCCCGGAGAACCGGGTGCCCTCATCGGCCATGACCTCGTCGGCCATGCCCTCATCGGCCATGCCCTCATCGGCCATGCCCTCGTCGGCCATGCCCTCGTCATCCATAGATAGCCTCTAGAACGGGATTTTATACTTATCATTTCTATACACTTTGTATCCGGCCCATTAGTGGCCCTATTGTAAATGGGCCTCCCAAGCCCAAGACTTGGGAGCCCAGCCCTAATTTTCTCTATAAATAATCCCCTTGGGAGTAGTTGTAAGGGTTCAGAATTCACTAATACAAAGCAAATATACTACTTCTCTCTCTAGCTCTCACTTCTCTCTAGAATCTAGGAGTTAATACTCCATCAGGAGCGGTCTCTCCTTTTAATAGTACTACTCATACCAACAGAGGTGCATCTCCTTTTAAGGGAGCTCATCACCCAAGAACTCCAAAGTTAAGTGTGCTTGCACGGGAGTAGTCTTGGGATGGGTGACCCCCTGGGAAGTTTCTCAGGGCGCGCACGAGTGAGGACAAAGTGCGCGGAAAAGGCTAGTGGCGGTTTGTGAGGACAGTACTAGATGTCTGGAGTAACTACCTCGGGGCCTACGGGGCCGGGGTGTTACAGGTGGCATCAGAACAAATCTTCTATCTTCATATCCCAACAAAAGCAAAGTTCCAACTGTTCTTCAACACTTCAAGCACTTCAACAACAAATCTTTTGTAACGAAGCTAGTTGGAAAACCTCTGTTCTCACAGAACTCTTCTCTTACGAGAAGGACGTCCAAGTAACTGGAGTAGTGAAGTGGTGATACTTCAAGGAAGCTCAGTGAAAGGACCAGTCTTAAAGGAAGCAAAGAAGTGCATCCCAAGAGACATCTAGGCTTGAAGAAGACGAGGAGAGCTTCTTAAGTGCTAGGACTAAGGCTCTGTAATTGGATTTTTTACAAGCTTAGTGGAACAGTGGATTAGAGGAACGAGTTGTTCCTTGAACCACTATAAAAATCTCTGGTGTCATTTACTTACTGCTTTTATTTCTTGCATTTAACTTTAACTGATTAACTCAAGAAATTGGGACTCTGTGTTCAGCAGAACCCCTCTTGTGAGTTAACAGAAGGCCTACTGCCTTTGCATCTCTTAGAGGCTAACCGGACAGAACCCCTACCAGAAGACCATCCGCTGCCAGTCTGTTCTATCAACAGAACAGACTATTCTGTTAAATCTGGTACTTAGCTCGAAAAAGTTAAAAACCAATACAGTCTATTCACCCCCCCTTCTGGACTGTACCCAGTACAACCGGGACTAACGCAGTCAACCGCCACAAGGACAGAATAATAGACAGGAGGCAAATCCCCTCACAGTGAGCCCGAATCTCCAATCATTAACCTCGATAAGCTCGAGGTCAGGTCAAAGCATTATGGACTTTGACAAATCCACAAGGACCAACATCAAAAGGAGATGCTGCCACGTCATTCCCAACGGCGGATAATATGCCAGAATGCACACGCTTAACCACACAGGTATTCTGGTAGCAGTTTGTTAAGAGATAATTCCAATCAGCCAGTTGTCCAAGACTATCTCTCCAATCACCTTTACACGTGGCTGCTCCCCATCGAGTTAGACTAATAGTTTGTTAGGATAGCTTTTCACATGTGTCCTTCCCATTAGATCAGCATCTTTTTACTTGGGCACCAAGTATTGCCTTTTTTCTCTTAGTATAAATGCCACCTTCCAGCTTGTGGAAAGGGATCGCATTCTCAATTCTCATACTGTTACTCTGCCGGATTATACACCTGTGTTTTCCGATCAGTTCACTCTCTCATTTTACGTGGATTCTGACTACCCCCGGTCCGGTAATTCCATCAACTAAAATTTTATCTAAACGTAATTTAAAAGTTACTTAACCATCATTAGAGGATAGGGGGTAAGAGTACATTTTTAATAGTGCAGGCGTGTGAGTGATAATACACTAAACCTCAAGGGGGTCAATGATAATTTTCCTATTATTTATTGATACAAAAGTTATAGGTTTGGTGGATATGCCAGTATAGATAATGTAAATTAGCATATGAAACATGATTAACTTATCTGGATTTAAAGTATAAATCATATGAACTTAAAAGTATAAGGTAGGGCTACATACAAGAGTTAAAGACTTATAAAAAACAAATAAGAATTTATCTTTTAGACTAATAGAACTTTGGTTGCGAATGGATAAAGAAGAAGAAATCTATATTGATTAAAACCGTGAATATGATTCTTTTTATTTTGAAACAGAAGAAGAAATTTGAAGAAAAGTATAGAAAAGAGGAAGTTAGAGAAATCAATCAAACAGACAATGAGACGAATCCGTGAGTAAAAGAAAGAAGATTATTTTTTAAGATGAAATTAAGTTGTTTTGAGATGGCACAACTTGTATAAGTTAAGCTGATCATATCGAACGGTTCGGTGTGTATTTGATCTAAGTCCTTCATCACTTAAAAATGGATGGAATAGATCAAAACTCACAGTAAATCAAAATGTGTAATACATAATAGTAAAAGTGCATATACAGTATGTAAGAGTGTACATTCACCTCCTAAAAAATATCACAAACGATTTCTATACATTTTTTTCTATTGAAAAGCGATTCACTTTTGTATTACTCTGATTCACTTTTTCTCCATATTCGTGCACATTTATCACATTATTAGTTAAAAAAGTTTCTAATAATTAAACTATTGGCACCGAACTTTCCACTTAAAAATTGATCTGGTCCACCCATTCTCTCATTATAACGACTAAGATTACTTCCCATTTTTCATATGAAGAGTACTTTGTACTTGAACATCCCTATATATAATTAGGTTCAAATGAGAAAGTGATCTTAGGAGAGAAATTAGAATGAATCTGGACTGCTAGATTGTATTATGTGAAATTCAATGTGCATTAGGTGAAACTGAAATGTACAACACACAGGGTACGATATATTGGCTTTATGTGAAGTTGAATTGTACATTAAGAGAAACTGAAATGTGCATTATGCAAATTTGAAATGTGCAAAATAAAAGGTACGATGCAATGCCATTTTTGTACCTTTTAATATGCATGTTTCAATTTCACTTAATGCACATTTGAGTTTTAACTTTTATTCTGCAAATTTCAATTTTATCTAGTGCACATTTCTTTTTCACCAAATGCACAATTCAGTTTCACATAATACAACCTAACGGTCTAGATTCATGCTCATTTCTCTCCCGTGAGTCCTTTCTCAATGGAACCGCTCCCTATATTATGTGTGTGTGTGCATATGTATGTGTCTGTGTAGAGGGAGAGAGGGAGAGAGAGAGTTTGATTCAAATAAAAAGTACTTCCTAGGTGAAAAATAAGAACTAATCTTGGCCATTGATGTGAAAAAATTGATGGAAGACATCAAATTTAAAGTTGGAAACCCAGTGACATTTTGGTAATTATGAGGAACTTTTAATAAAAATATGGGAAAATCACATATTTGGTCCCTCAGTTATCCCCCGAATTGAAATCTCAGACTCTTATTTCTGAGATTTCAAATTACACCCCCGAGGTGGCCCACTTACATTAAATGCCGTCCCCACCGTTAGAAATCCAACTAACAACATCCGGTCTTCCATTTTATCAGGGGTAAACGTGTAACTTCCCTTTCATAAAGGTTTAAATCCCTAATTTCATAACTATCTCTTCAACCTTCATCACGTGAAATCTTTATCACGCTTATCACTCTCAAATTCAAATCCTTTGCTTAAACCTCAAATACTTCTCTGAAAACGAATGTTCCGATTGACATGGCGCTCAAATATTGAAGGTTAGCTTTCTGTTTGAAGGTCCAAGTTGTGACGGAGGAAGGATGACCAGTTAAAGATTAAATGGGTTAAATGCCACTCTGAAGTGTAAGACCCCTAACCAAAGTTCTATGTTGTTATATAAGTTTTGTAATGGTAAAGACAATGACATCTATGAATTATATAGTATCCGTAGTTCACATGCACTCATTTACATGTACGATTTTGGTGTTAAGTGTTGGTGTTATTGGTTATGCTTTGTATATAATAATGGGAGTGTAGAAAGTAATGGGATCATAGAAAGTAACGGGACTCTGGCTTTGTGTGGTTGATTATTCTTTGAGTGTATTTGTTATGGTTTGTTGAGTAATGAAGTATTTGTATTACTCGTTATGCTTTGTAGATACTAAGGATGAAAGACATACTTACACAATCAAGATGCATTATGCGGGAGATTTGGTGCATGAACCCGTGGTTCAATATAAGAATGGGAGAGTACTTTGATTACTTCAATGGAGAGGCGGAAAATATCTTAGAGTTAATAAAGTTAGTCAAGAAGCTACGATTCTGCTCTAAGAAGGTTATCTTCTGGTTGAAATATGGTTCTGGGAAATTTCCTAGCGTGAGAAGAATGAAGACATGTACAACATTTGCTATGAGCTTCCAGAAAATAGGGATGTAGAGATCTTGGTGGACCATATGAATGAGGATCAATGGAACTATGATGTGAATGTGTCTTCTTTCATTCCAGATGAGCTGGAAGAGATGGATGACTATAATGATGATAGCAACTCAACTGCTACTTGACGAGCACTTTGTCACGGTGCGTCAAAATAAATTCAATACTAAACACTTATACGTAGTATAGCGTAGTAGAGTTCATATCCACAGGGAAAGGAATAATTCTCTTTTTATGATACTTCGTAAATAAAAAGGGGGGATTTGGATTGAGTGATTTGATTTAATTAAGAACTAAGATGAACAACCTATATGTGTTTAATTCAAAGATAAAAAGGACTTGGCATTGCTACTTTCCACTTGTTGATATATTTTAGTCGATCATTGTTATATCTATAACTTATTCCCTCTCGAATACTCAATCGGGGAGTATATCCACTTCATCGAGGGTAGTTATTAACAACGACCGTTCATTAATAATCCTTACTATTAATCAAATATAGAACAACGCCTTATACCGATTTAATAGTAGCATTTAATCTTTCTAACTCCTTGATGAAATCAATTGAGATTGATAACCTCAACACAAGCGGTTTCGGTTTAACCAACAAAATTAATCCCTCTTAAGCTTATTAACCACGACCGTGCATTAATAAACCGAAGTTACTTACTTGTGAAACCATCAACGATTAACCATCGGTTCGTTGATCGTTTCTAGTAATAATTAATATATGAAACAAAACTAGTTGATCCTTTAAGTAATGTTCAAAATATTAATATGAAATATGAATAGGGACTAATTAGTATCCAAGGAAGAATATTATTAAAGAAGATGAATCCTACTATAATTAATATCAAGATGTTAACTAATTGTCATCTTAGCAACACTCCCCAACATTAATATAGAGGAAGAAAATACCATTCTAACTAATGTCGAGATGTTAACTAATTGTCATCTTAGCAACACTCCCCAACATTAATATAGAGATGGTATTAAGGAAAGAACTATTAATTAATATTCAAGGAAAGAAGTTAAGAAAATAACTCACAACTTTAATAATCAACAAGCTTCAAGAGCAACACCAAGAATGGAAGTTTAGCTCCTCATTTGGAGACTAAACATAGCTAGAAAAATATAAAGAAATGATATTCTAAACTGAGCTAAAGAGTATGGAAGAAGGGATTATTTTTAGAGGAGAAAAGGAGTGCTATTTATAGGTGTTTTTCAACACCTTTGGCCGGGTACCCGACCGGGTATAGGTACATACCCGACCGAGTACCGGTCAAAATCAGATAATCTTCCATGTTTTTGTGTTCCAGCACGTTAAATTGTCCCGGGTCAAGTCAGACCCGACCGGGTCAAGTAAGGGACCCGACCGGGTTTGGTCTAAATCAGATTTTTCCAAATCATTGTGATCTTCAGCATGTTCTGGTGTTCCGGGTCATATCTGACCCGACCGGGTCGAGTAAGGGACCCGACCGGGTCTTACTTTTTCTTCTTAGATCCGGTCTTCAACTGACCCGACCGGGTTCAAGGTCTGACCCGGTCGGGTTTTTGTGCTCCTGGGTATTTTTGTCTTCAGCTTTTCTCCCATTTTCCTTGCTACAAACTCTATCACTATTCTATAACTACGAAAAGAAGGAGAAAGCAATTACAAACAAAATAAAACAAGTACTTACAAACTAACTAAAAGCGATGGAAAATCCACACCCAATCAACATAAAAACATACATTTATGCACTATAAACTAGTGCATATCAAACACCCCCACACTTGAATTTTTACTCGTCTCGAGTAAAACAAATTCTGTCCAAGAAGTCCTTAATTGACAAGAGTAGCAGCACCAACATCCACAAGTGTTTATAACAAATACATAAAGTATCTCCAAAACAAAAAGAGTAAAGATGGGTCTTCAATTTCAATTTCCTCATCCGACGAACTCTCTATAGTAATCACCCTCAGGATCCTGCAAAATCAAAAGAAATAACTCTCTCATTCTCTCATTTTGCCTTAGGTGCCCTTTCAGGTTTTCAACCCAGCTTCCCACATTTTTCTTTAATGAATCTCACAACTCACTCTTATATTTTTTTTTTTTGCTTTATTTTTGCTTAAGCTGCCCTTTGTGGGTTTTCAACTTAACAAGCTGTTTTTTTTTTGAAGATAAAAAATGAAAAGAGTAGGATTGTGAGCTTACCAGAATAATCTTAACACCCCCACACTTAGTACCTAGCACTGTCCCTAGTGCCCGCCCATACCTCCACCGTGGTGTATGTCTTCATCCATGTGGTCCCCTCCATAACCACCATCATTGCCTCCACCACCGGAACTCGAGTCTCCAAAATACCCCCATGTAGTCGGATCGTACCAAGAGGGTGCGGGAGGGGGATTTGCCATAGATGAAAATCCACTCTGATGTGCCACATAGGAATATAAAGCACCATAGGTCCTACGCTGATCCTCCTCAGATCTCCGCCTGTCCTCCTCATACCTACGCCAGTCTACTTGCCGCTGCTCCTCCATCCTCTCAATGCTCTGGTTGAGCGTGACCATGTTATCGAGCATTTGTTGCTCGAAAGGTGTGTAGTGGAATGCTTGAGGTTGTGGTTGTTCGGGTATGATTGGGGGTTCTTCATCATCTTCATCTTGGATGGGTTCTTCATAATGATCCGGGATTGCCCCGGGAAGACAATAGTGACGACCATCCCCGATTTGGTGATTGATGATATCCAAGGGGACGTCGGCCGAGGGTATCTGGAGGTAGATGGAAGTGCGTGGGAGAATGCGCCAATTATAGATGTGTGCCCCAGTTGGTGTTGTGTGCGAGGGGACCAAGTCTAGCGTCTTTTGTAAAAGCCATTCAGTGCAAATAAGGTGTCTTGAGGTGATGGGGCCGGGGTCTATAAAACCATATAAAGTGGCTAGATGTGTGACTAGGCCCCCCATAGCAATTGGTCCTGTTGATGTTGCCACGTTGTTGAAATGAGTCCATAAGATGGTGGCAACATCAACTTGATCTGGGCCCGGCAAAACAGCTTGTGCTAGAACACACACATCCCAGATACGTGTGTGATGATTATTCGGTCTTCCGAGGAAACAATTTGAGCAAAATTTTAAGAATAGTCGGAAGACCGGATGTTGCACACGATTCACACTCAGTTTAGATAGATCAACCACATTCTTTCCGGTCATTCTTCTCCACAATTCATACCCCACAAGAGAATCATATGTACGTGCTTCATCAAACCATGGGAGACCAAAATGTTGAACAAATTCTCTTTTGGTTAATGAACGATCCTCATTTAGTAAACGAAAGGTGATTATGTCATTTTCATGATCATTCACATCTTTTGTATACGCAAATGAGCTAAAAAATTCATACACCAAATGAGGATATGTCACATATCGCATTTCAAACATTCTAGATATTCCAATTCTTGCAAATATGTCACGCATCACATTATCAATCCATAGTAGTGCTAAAGTAGTTAAGCACATAAAACGGGATTGTTTTACCTCCCTCTTTGCTTGGTTGATGAAGTTGTTCCGTTGAGCCTCCGTAGCAAACTCCACGCCCTCATAGCCCGCTACCGATGGGATAGCTCGATTTCCCCTTGAGGAAGAGGCTTTTGACTTTCTTGGAGCCATTGAAGTCCGCTTTTTTTTGGATTTTTTTTTTTGTGATTTTCGGACTTGGGTAGGGTGGGGTTTGGAACTTTGGAATTTTGGTGGGTCTTGGGTATTTTGGGGTTGTGAGAGTGGAGAGGATGATTATTAGGAGAAGAAATTGGGATTTCTTGGGATTTTTAGTGGAAAAATCGGAACTTTGGGGGATGGGGGTTAGGGTTTCGGATTTTTGCAAATGGGGAAGAAAATGGGATTTTATGGGTACGGGTGTGTTTAGAAGATTGAGGAGATGAAGATTATGGTGTTATTTAGTGGATTTGGTGGAGAAATGGTGTAGAATCGAAGGTTTTGGTGTGTAAAAATGGAGGGTTTTGAGGTTTTTGTTTCGTGGGGAGGAAGATGAAGTGTGCTGGGGAGTTGGTCGCCCGACCTGGTTAAGTTCGAATTCACAGTTCACCCGGTCGGGTGAGGTCTTCCGCCCGATCGGGCTGTGCGTTGTTTCTTATCCAGTAGCTACTGGAACGACTACCCGGTCGAGTGCTTTAGGGTACCCGGTCGGGTCTTGCTGATTTTTTTAAAAATTAAATGCGCACCCGCCCGAGTTTCAGAAATACCCGAATGGGTATGCATTCCAGTGTGTTCAGAGCCAAAAATATGCGCAGACCCGGTCGGGTTTTGGAAGCCCCCGGTCGGGCATATGCTTTTTTTTGTTTTCGTTAGCAACCCGGTGGCCGTGTTGCCCGGGTATTCTTTTTTATTAATAAACCCGACCGGGCTGTTTGAGATACCCGGCCGGGTTTCAGCCCAGGCTCATTTTTTTTTTTGAAAAAATTAAAACACACGAACTGAAAAAATATGAAATTAAAAATAAAAACTTGGGTTGCCTCCCAAGAAGTGCTTGATTTAATGTCGCGGCACGACGTTATTTTTATTTTATTTTCTGTTTTAAGTGGGATCGTGAGCATCCCTTGTTTCATTTTTCTTCCTCCGCCTTTTCCAGTAAGGTCGAGATTTCTTTCTCATTACCACCTCAATCGTATGTGGTTTTAATTCGCACCGAGGTGACTTTTTAAGTTCTTCTCCTTTCAAAATAGATTTTTTTGGCTTAATTTTTATTTCATTAAAAATTAAAATTTTTTCAGTTTCCTCTCCAACAAAAATATTTAGTGTCGGTGGTGGTTCAAAAACATTTATAGAACAAAGAGATTGATCTTTAATTTGTTTTTTCGTAGAATCAAAAATGTTGAATTCTACCTTTTGATCATCAAACTCTAAAGTTAATGAACCATTAGACACGTCTATTTTTGTTTTTGCGGTTTTTAGAAAAGGCCTACCCAAGAGGATGGGTGTAGTTTGGTTATCATCTCCCATTTCCAGAACATAAAAATCAACAGGGAAAATCAAATTTTCTACTTCTACTAGCACATCTTCTACTACACCCTTCGGGTAAGTATTAGACCGATCCGCTAGTTGAATCACTACACCAGTTTGATGTAGTGGGCCGAGTTGTAAGGATTTATATAAGGAATAAGGAATGACATTTATTGACGCTCCTAAATCCAACAAGGCCTTAGAAAATAAGGTATCCCCTATTTTGCAAGGAATAGTGAACATGCCTGGATCGCTACATTTCTCAGGGAGTTTCTTTTTAAAAATGGCCGAGACACGTTCACTCACTTCAACTTTTTGTTTCCCTTCCAGATTATTTTTCTTTTTCATTGTGCATAGTTCCTTTAAGAACTTTGCATAACGGGGAACACTTTTGATCAGTTTGAAGAGTGGGATGTTTACCTCAGAATTGATGAATGTTTCGTAGATGTCCCGATCATTCTTCAGCTTCCTCGTGTCTTTCAATGCCTCAGGGAATGGAGGGAGTGGTTCATATGATGACAGTGGAGGGAATTTAGTCTTCGTTGGCTTCTCCTCTTCTTGTTGAAAGCCTTCTTCAAGATCAACCTCTTGCTTCTCCTCCTCAACTTCCCGTGGTTGCAATTCTTTACCGTTCCTCAACATGATTGCATTGACATGTTGTCTTGGGTTTTGCTCAGTTTGGGAGGGGAGCCTACCCGAATCTTTTGCTTCAAGTCGACTTACGGCATTTGAAATTTGGCTAACTTGAGTTTCCAAATTTTGAATGCTCGACTTGGTTTCATGTTGGAATTGCATCATGGTTTGTTGGAATTGCCCCATGCTTTGCTGCATTGTTCCCATATTAACGGCCAACGCTCGAATCATGTCTTCGGTGGACATACTCGAGTTCGATGTTTGGCCTTGTGGTTTATATTGTTGAGGAGGAGGATTTGTTTGAGAATTTCCGTACCTTAAATTCGGATGATCCCTCCATCCCGAGTTGTAAGTATTGCCTTGAGGATCGTACCTCCTTTGACCTTGGAACCCCAAAGCATTAACTTGCTCGGAGTTCTCTTCTTGTAGCGTTGGGCATGAATCTGTGGGATGCCCTTGCGTTGAACAGATGCCGAAGACCTTGACTTCTTGGGTTTTTGGATTTAAAAGGAAATCTTTAACCAAAGAAGTCAAGCCGGCTACTTGACTCTCCAACGAGTTGTTGGATTCCGCTGCCATGACTCGTTTCGATGACGACCTTCCGTTGTAATGTCTCGAGTTTTCGGCCAACTCCGAAATGAGGTCTCTTGCTTGAGAAGGGGTTTTGTTAACAATACCCCCTCCGCATGCCGCATTCACCATGCGTCTATCTTGATCAACAAGTCCATCATAGAAGTAGAGGATGAGATCTTGTTCTGAATACCCATGATATGGGCAACTAACACATAATTTTTAAAGCGCTCCCAATATTCATATAAGGTCTCATTATCCGCTTGCTCAATGTTGCTGATTTGCTTCTTGAGACTTGAAGAGATAGATGCGGGATAGTACCTGTCAAGGAAGCTCTTTTTCATTTGAGCCCGTGTATTGATGCTCCCCGAGGGAAGATAGAATAGCCAATCTTTGGCGGTGTCTTTGAGGGAGAATGGGAAGGCTCTCAGCTTGATTTGCTCCTCGGACACGCCATTGGGGCACATGCTTGTGCACACAATATGGAACTCTGACAAGTGTTTATTTGGATCTTCCCCTTGTAGGCCATGAAAAGAGGGAAGTAGATGAATGAGCCCAGATTTTAGCTCGAATGTGACCCCCGTATCAAGAGTTGGAAAAGTGATACATAAGGGTTGTTGATTTAGATTCGGAGCCGTTAGCTCCCTCAACGTTCTTGTTTCCAGGGCCATGTGGAAGGACTCTTCGGATTCGCTAGAATGAGAACTAGCACTTGATGATTCATCCGAAGAAGTATTCGGAAATAGATTCCTGAACCTCTCGAAGGCTTGTTCTGTTTCGGGTTTTGTTTGGTAGGTGATTTGGTTTATAGATCGGTGTTTAACCATATACTCAAACAAAACTCAGCCAAAATAGAAATCTTTTAAATGTTTTTTTTTTATTTTTCTTGAAATAAAATAGAAAGAAAAACAATTGCCTTTCCCCGGCAACGGCGCCAAATTTGACGAGCACTTTGTCACGGTGCGTCAAAATAAATTCAATACTAAACACTTATACGTAGTATAGCGTAGTAGAGTTCGTATCCACAGGGAAAGGAATAATTCTCTTTTTATGATACTTAGTAAATAAAAAGGGGGGATTTGGATTGAGTGATTTGATTTAATTAAGAACTAAGATGAACAACCTATATGTGTTTAATTCAAAGATAAAAAGGACTTGGCATTGCTACTTTCCACTTGTTGATATATTTTAGTCGATCATTGTTATATCTATAACTTATTCCCTCTCGAATACTCAATCGGGGAGTATATCCACTTCATCGAGGGTAGTTATTAACAACGACCGTTCATTAATAACCCTTACTATTAATCAAATATAGAACAACGCCTTATACCGATTTAATAGTAGCATTTAATCTTTCTAACTCCTTGATGAAATCAATTGAGATTGATAACCTCAACACAAGCGGTTTCGGTTTAACCTACAAAATTAATCCCTCTTAAGCTTATTAACCACGACCGTGCATTAATAAACCGAAGTTACTTACTTGTGAAACCATCAACGATTAACCATCGGTTCGTTGATCCTTTCTAGTAATAATTAATATATGAAACAAAACTAGTTGATCCTTTAAGTAATGTTCAAAATATTAATATGAAATATGAATAGGGATTAATTAGTATCCAAGGAAGAATATTATTAAAGAAGATGAATCCTACTATAATTAATATCAAGATGTTAACTAATTGTCATCTTAGCAACACTCCCCAACATTAATATAGAGGAAGAAAATACCATTCTAACTAATGTCGAGATGTTAACTAATTGTCATCTTAGCAACACTCCCCAACATTAATATAGAGATGGTATTAAGGAAAGAACTATTAATTAATATTCAAGGAAAGAAGTTAAGAAAATAACTCACAACTTTAATAATCAACAAGCTTCAAGAGCAACACCAAGAATGGAAGTTTAGCTCCTCCTTTGGAGACTAAACATAGCTAGAAAAATATAAAGAAATGTTATTCTAATCTGAGCTTAAGAGTATGGAAGAAAGGATTATTTTTAGAGGAGAAAAGGAGTGCTATTTATAGGTGTTTTTCAACACCTTTGGCCGGGTACCCGACCGGGTATAGGTACATACCCGACCGGGTACCGGTCAAAATCAGATAATCTTCCATGTTTTTGTGTTCCAGCACGTTAAATTGTCCCGGGTCAAGTCAGACCCGACCGGGTCAAGTAAGGGACCCGACCGGGTTTGGTCTAAATCGGATTTTTCCAAATCTTTGTGATCTTCAGCATGTTCTGGTGTTCCGGGTCATATCTGACCCGACCGGGTCGAGTAAGGGACCCGACCGGGTCTTACTTTTTCTTCTTAGATCCGGTCTTCAACTGATCCGACCGGGTTCAAGGTCTGACCCGGTCAGGTTTTTGTGCTCCTGGGTATTTTTGTCTTCAGCTTTTCTCCCCTTTTCCTTGCTACAAACTCTATCACTATTCTATAACTACGAAAAGAAGGAGAAAGCAATTACAAACAAAATAAAACAAGTACTTACAAACTAACTAAAAGCGATGGAAAATCCAAACCCAATCAACATAAAAACATACATTTATGCACTATAAACTAGTGCATATCACTACTTCAAAGGGAGAGACATTTCTGGTGGAGGTGAAGATAAAGTTAAAGATAGTGCCACCCGTGCCATGAACAACAACCACCACCTATTCCTCCCAAGTACAAAGCACAATCTGGCAGGCCAAAAAAGAGGAGATGAGTTACTGAAACTGAAATTGAGGAAAGAACATTGAAACATAAGCTTGGCATGTCTGGCCAAGTTAAATAATGCAGTGTGTCAGGCAATGCTGGGCACAACAAATCAACATGCAAACAGAAAGCATCCCAGGTAATTGTGTAGGTCATTTGGAGTATTTCTAAATAAAATTACTAGTTCATTTGTAATGTGAGTACTAATTTGATTGTACAAGCTAGTGAAGTGAATGTGGAAGCTGAATTTACTAATATCAATACTACCCAAGTACCTACTACAGTCTTGGAAGAAACGGTAAGTCTACCTTAAGTTGAATGTTGAAGTTGTATTACATTAACTATTTTTAATGTACCTAATACTATTTTTTAAAATTTTAGGACCTTTTGAACTCTCAACAAAGTACCTCTATGGCACATCTACGCTTCAAAGGGGAGGACAACCAACAGATGGAGGTGATGGGATAGAAGGGGGAGGGCAACGAAACAAAGTGAAAAAAGTACCAAGCCTTCCAAAAAAGAATACAAGCCAATGGGTTGTGACAAAGAAGAAGTGATTTCTTGGAAGTTGATGTTTTTTTTTGTGCAACTGATATGCTAAATTTGCATGCTATGTTATGTATATGGCATTATATTTTTGCAAGTGATAAACACTTATTCTGTATTTCACATAGCATTACATTTTGGAAGTCATAAACACTCATGTTATATTTGGTATAACATCATATTTTTGGAGGATGTGCAAGACACTTGTATGTTGTGTAGCACCCTCATGTTTTGCTCATTAGTATATGGGTGTTTAATATATGTTTATTTGGATGGGTGTAAATTAATGTGTGTTAGCCTTATTCTTTAGATTATCATTTCGTAGAAAGTGTAAATGAAAATGTGTTATCCATTTTCTTTAGATTAGCATTTGGATGGGTGTAAATGAATGTGTGTTAGCTTTTTTCTTAAAATTACCATTTGGATGGGTGTAAATGAATGTGTGTTATCAAGAAGGTATATGAAGTACAAATATGTACAAACAACACACATTACATAAACTGATTTTGGTATCCTTGGTTTTGTGTTATGCATAAACTACACACATGACATGAACTAAAGTAACAGACACACATTACATAAATTGATTTTGTAATAAACACTTAAACTACAACAAAGTTAAACAATTCAACTGAAACAAACACTTCGACATAATACAAATGGAGCCTACACCATGCTTCAATTACAAATTTCAGTCAATCCTACACTTTGAACTACCTTCTTTGGTCTTCTTGTCATATGGAATTGTTAATTTAAGTGTCATCTTCCCACCTTCATTCATTGTTGCTTGTGCAAACATTTCGATAAGTTGACTAACACCACCTTTGACATTGTCCTCTACATCTCCTTGAGCTTCAATAATTGGACTGTGGCTTCCATTGTTACTGCTTTTACCCAATTTCCATTTGAAGTAGTTGCATTGTATGCAATTATAAAACATCCTCCCTTAATTCTCACCAAATTTTGTTGTAATCAAGCATCTTTGAATGCCAATTGAACACGCAAGGCACTTCTTCTTGTTAGGGCATTCATTCAGGAAATGGTCTGAACTCCTGCAACTATGACATATCCCGTGATTTGTCAACATTTTTGTTCCTGCAAAATGAATCAAGTTATGTTCATGCCTTGTCAATTCGTCCAAAACATACATATATTATCTTCTTTTGTAATTTGCTAACCCTATATCTATTGTTGAAGTAAGAAGCAAAGAAACCACAAAGACACACTAGAAGAACGCATAAGTGAAGAATACATAATTAGTACGAACTTCAACCTAAGATACCCTAAATCGTTTGACAATGGAGGAGCTCCTAGAAAGATCCCACGTCCGGACAAATGAAGAAAGTGAGAAGTTTTGGTGCGGAAGAATGAACTTTATCTGAAGGTTTGTAGTTATATTAGGGATTTAAACCTTTAAGGAAAGAAAGTTACGCGTTTACCCCTGATTAAATGGAAGACCGGATGTTGTTAGTTGGACTTCTAACAGTGGGGACGACATTTAATGTAAGTGGGCCAAGTCAGGGGTGTAATTTAAAATCTCAGAAATACGGGTCTGAGATTTCAATTGGGGGGATAACTGAGGGACCAAAAATGCGATTTTTCCTAAGAATATTGTGACAAATTTATATCAGAATAATTAAAAAGTGCACATGTAGAGCACAAAAGTGCAACACATACAAAATAAAAATTATACAAGTTAGAAACTACCCACTTTTTTACACGCATCAGTGCACTTTTTATCATTAGCTATCCACTTTGTAGTATAAACATCTGCACGTGTTTTGAAACTGTCTCTTTTGATTAAAGTTCATCTAATCCATCCATTTTCAAGTAATCAAAGGTCAACATTTGTTCTCACTTTTCATGAGAAGACTACTTTTTACTTGAACCACACCTATATATATCTACTTTGTTTTGGGAGAACTTCAAATGTAAAATTCAAATTCAATTACACCTTAATATTGTGTTGGACGTAGCTTATTTCTTAAATTCTTAGTTCTATTGAATTAACTTATTTCCATAAATGTATATATATTTATTAGCAATTACATTCTCGTAATAGTACATTAACTATTTTGTTCTCACCTCAAACAATATACATAATAAACTTGTACTTCTGTTAGCACGAGTAGGTCATTTAGTCATATGCGGGAAGTTTGACATATGTGATCTAGGATCCAGTCCTGCCAGCAACAGTGTGAGAACAACCTCTCAAACTGAGGGAGATTCCTTGTGCACGGTTAGTACTGTTTTAGCTTCTGTGTTTAGTTGAGTTACCATGATTTACAACATCATATGCTCTACAGAGCTGGAGCGTGAGCGGCCTATGGGTTGGGGATTGAACATTTTGGCACAAATAGATTTGTACATCTCATTTATAAGATGATTATACATGATCATCAATTGTAATAAATATCGCATTTAATAGTATTCGATTTTGGACAACTGTGCTATTAATGCATTTATTATTATACTATATATATATAGCAGTATTCTTGTCCGGCCAGGCCAGACAGGAGGGTGGTGCGGCCACCTCAATTTGAGGTGGTTCCCGCTGGTGTTTTTTGTTGAAATTGTTTGTGTATGTTCCTCATCAAGTATAGTTCATCCATATTAAATTTGAGCAAAACTCATTTGACTACCTTCCCGATTGAATTTTTTGCTCAAGTTTGATATGGATGAACTAGACTTGATGAAGAACATACACAAAAAATTTCAACAAAAAATACCACCTGGAACCACCTCAAATTGAGGTGACCGGACGAGCTCCTGTCCGACCTGGCTAGTCAGGAAGATTGGTTTATATATATATATATATATATATATATATATATATATATATATATATATATATATAGACACACACACACACATATAGGTTTTGGTTCAAATAAGAATATGATCTTAGGAGAGAAATGAGAACGAATCTGGACCGTTAGATTTGCTTTAAGTGAAATTCAATGTGCATTAGATGAAACTGTACTGTGCATTATGTAAAATTGAAATGTGCAACACAAAGCGTATGATACAATGTCATTAAGTGAAGATGAATTGTGCATTAGGTGAAATTAAAATGTGCATTAAGTTAAACTGAAATGTGCAGAATAAAAGGTATGATGTGACGTTTTTTTTTTACATTTTATTCCGCACATTTTAGTTTCACCCAATGCACAATTGAGTTTAAATTTTTATTCTCCACATTTCAGTATCATGTAATACACATTTCAGTTTCATCAAATGCACATTTCCGTTCCACATAATACAATCCAACGGTCCATATTCGTTCTTATTTCTCTCCTAGGAGTCCGTTCTTACCGGAACCG
Organism: Cuscuta europaea; assembly: GCA_945859875.1. Classification (NCBI taxonomy): domain Eukaryota; kingdom Viridiplantae; phylum Streptophyta; class Magnoliopsida; order Solanales; family Convolvulaceae; genus Cuscuta; species Cuscuta europaea. The sequence goes on along the minus strand of CAMAPE010000047.1, from coordinate 1,344,141 downwards.
CTCCCTACATATATTTATATAAATATAGAGGTAAGTGTCAGATTGGTCCTTAAAATTGCATAAAAAGGGTCACATAAGTCCTTACTGTCCGGTCGTCGCCATTTCAGGAGGTTCCCGGTGGAACTTTTTTATTAAAATTTTTGAGCATCTTATTCATTAAGTCTAGTTTGCTCATACATAATTTCAGCTGAAACCTCAATCGGGAAGGCATTCAAATGAATTCTTGAAGGTAAGTGCGCTTTTAATTGCGCAGTTATCTTCAAGACTTCATTTGAATGCCTTCTAGATTGAAATTTTATCTCAAATTTGGTATGAGTAAACTAGACTTAATAAATAAGATGCTCAAAAAAGTTCATAAAAAAATCCACCTAGAACTACCCCGAATGGCGACGTCTGGACAGAGCCTCTTATATAAGGACTTATTTGACCCTTTTTGTACAACTTTGAGGACCAATCTGACCCTTACCTCTATATATATAGGATTGGGTTCTAATGAGAAGACATCTTATCTTAACGTGCAAAGTGAGAAGCTTCACATTTGCCTCTTTCTGATGCACTTTTGCGCTAATCTGGTGCACTTTTTGTGATTGCAGAAAAGTTCCGATTAATTACAGAAATGCCACCGTGTCTTGCACCACTTTTTTAATTAATCAGAACTTTTCTGCCATCGCAAAAAGTGCACCAGATTAGCGCAAAAGTGCATCAGAAAGAGGCAAATGTGAAGCTTCTCACTTCTCACGTTAAAATGTCTTCTCATTTGATCTTTATTCTATATATATATATATATATATATACTCCCTCCGTCCCTATATAAAAGTATCCATTCATTTTACACACATCTTAAGAAAGTGGGTTTGGTTGGTACTGTTTGGCACTGTTTGGACACTGTTTGGCACTGTTTTGCACTGTTTTGCACTGTTTTGTTTGCCAAAAAGGGAAAGGGAACTTTTATTTAGGGACGGCCCGAAAAGGAAACAGATACTTTTATTTAGGGACGGAGGGAGTATATATATATATATATATATATATATATATATATATATAGGGTTCAAATACAATTAGGTCTTCCCATGCAAAGTGAGAATTAATCTCGTGCATTCATTTCCAGATCTAATGGCTCAAAATGAGCCAAAAGTGAACTAAATTTGATCAAAAACGCGGTGGCAATTTCGTAATTAAAATGAAGTTTTTTGCCATTGCGAAAAAGTGCAACAGAATCACGCAAAAGTGAAACGCGATAAGGAAAAAGTGCAATCGTTCGCACGGGAGAACTTCTTTTTATTTGATCTCTTCCCTATATATATATATATATATATATATATATATATATATATATATATATAAATTTGGATCAAATAATAACACGATCTAAGGTGGGAAATGAGAATGGTTTTGGAGTACATGTTAAATTTGTGAAATGTAAATTATATGAAACAAACATATGCATTGTCATGCATCGCAAAATGAAATGATATTTTTGTAAATAGGTTTAAATTGTTACGGATTGCTCTTGTTTCACCATTCTTACAATTATCATGATAATTTTAGTAGGCTCTTATCCTAGCCTACTATGATTCTTAATTTCTTCTCATCATATGAAAAGGTTTCCATTGAACCATGAGAGGATGTTCTAAACGTAAAGTTGAGATGTGTTCGGGCTGATTTAATCTTAGATCATATTAGAATTAATTAATTAATTTGGATCACACAATATCAAAATTAGATTTAAGTAAAATGCACATAAAATATACGTTTATCAATCCAAATGAAAACAACATCAAATATGCATTTCTAAAATATTATGTATCTATTATTTATAATAATAATAATAATAATAATAATAATAGTAACAATAACAATATAGGAAAACGAATCTTACTTGAGAAGTTGTCATCCAAAAGTGTTTACCGGAAGACACACTAATGGGGTGCATTTCACAGAAATTAGAGAAAATTGGATTAAAACACTATCAAATTGCAAAGAGAAGGTTACAATTATTTTCTTTTCAACATAAGATTCACTCACACCTAATTGAAAAAATTTATGCATACAATACAACCAAATAGCTTATAGATCGAGAATAAAACATGTATATATTCCCAATTTATGCATTTAATTCAATGTTTTACTCCTTGTAGAAATTATACCAATACAACCTCAGCATGCATGCTAACATACTTCCTCCGTTCTTTTTTAAATGCAACGGTCCACTTTTCACGTTTGCCAACGTACAAGTTTAACCATTAATATCTTTCATACTTTATTAGTAAAAAATTAAAAAAAAATAGATTTTGAAACTTTAAAATGAGAGGAATTTAACAATAATTTTTTTAAATTTAATTTATAATACATTAATAAATAAAATAGAGTCAAAGTAGAACATGTGAATAGTGGAAAAAGTCCAATGTTGCATTTAAAAAAGAACGAGGAAGTATATAGTGGAAATCCCCAATTCAGTGCGTAGAAAAGGCAGGACCCATTTCACATTACGAAACCTGGGGCATTAATTTGTTACCATAATTGATTGATATAAAAACTTGGACCCAACTATAAATGACTTCGAAAAAAACTACTACGTATAAATGAGTACGAGATAGAAACCATAATCGATCTCCATTTATTTATAGTGATACCGAAATAGAAAAGGTCGGAGAAGCAGAATGGTTGGAAGTGGTCATGAGGGAAATAAATCTGAGGTTGCCAAATTTGGCCGACATCGGAATGCAATAGTAAAGAGAGCAAAAGAGATATGCACCCTTTGTGCCTCCAACGTTCTCATCATTATTTTCTCCCTCGGAGGTCAAATGTTTACTTTCGGCGATGAAACAATCATTGATCGCTATGAAGAACAAAATGGGGCTTCCCATGAATGCACTTCTAAATGTACCATTCACAAAAACCCAAGAATTTTCAAGCTTCAATCATGGAAAAACAAGAAAGCCAAGCCGCCTTCAATGTTAGAGCCATCCAACCTTCAGAATGATAGTTTTGATGCATTCATAGAGAAGCTTAACTTGCCCCAACTCCAACAACTGGGAGAGAAGATGGATGGCTTCCGAAAGAATTTGGCAGATCTATTGAAATAAAGCCCAGTTGAATTGATTCATCAATGCATAAGAGGGGAGGGGTAGGTGTTTAATTTATAGGCGTGCTAGCTAGTAGTCATTTTAATAAATCACATCTCTCATCTCATTGTCTTGTCTATGTTACCCATGTTTTGAACATTAAATCAAGTATGAGATCGGAAAGGGAATTATTTGTCTTCATATTTCATTTCTTAATTGTTATTCTCAGCATAATCAAATTTGATGTTATTCTACCAATTATCTAATGTTTAGCCCGGATGTTTTCCTGGTTAGTGTTTGTATTTTTCATATATGGATTCATTGTACGATTACGAATGATTCCTAAATTTTGTGAATATGGGTAATTATGAGTGACAAATTGAATTTGTGAAACCCCTCTTAATATATAAATTATGTACAAAATTCCTCAGTGCTTTAAACTGTGTCAAGACCTCCTTAGTTACATTAAAATTAATCACGCATGTCATTCTCTAGATTAGAATACCAAATTTGATACCGAGAATGCTCATTTCTTAGTGTTATGATTACATATGTACATATATTTGTCTAGATGCCTAAATATTATAAAAATACTAAAGACCGACTAATACATGTATGACTAATCATAACACATATGATTTTGATGCATCTACTAAATTATAGGGGATTAACGCGCATAAGTGCACAACTTACATTTTAAGAGGGTTTCACGTAATATAATAAACCCAAGTGATCACCGATGAAAACTAGGCGGCCTAATGATGAAAAACTTTTTGCTCCGGAGAAGAAATTGAAAGAAAACAAATTATTGACATAAACTCGAATGATATGTCAAAATAACATAGAGAATTGAATATCAAATCTCACAAAATCATTACTGACATCCTTTTATACAACAAAATTACCTTAATGCAGTAAAAGCTTCCACCTACAGTGGGGTAAGGGAGGTCGTATGTACGCAACCTTACCCATGTGCTAAAGCATAAAGAGAATATTTCCGAATGATCAATGATGAAAATCGCGTCGAGAATTGCATGGAATGACTGCTGCTTCATAATCAAGAAGCGCAGACAATTAGTAAGTCGTTTTGCTTTATTCCATCGTATTCCCAAGTCAAAAGATTGTGAGTCTTTGACTTTATTGAAAATGATGGAAACATTCAGCCCTTGTATCTCACAAATAAATATTATTATCTAACTCGGGTGAAAATGTATTTTTCATTTCATTAATTAGTGAAATCATGGTTAATATTTTCCATATATAGAGGGAAGCTCTATATCATCGTTGATTTGAGAATGCTTTGAGCTTAGGGTTTATTCACTTTATTGTTGACTAATTTATTATATATTTTTGTAATCATAAATGAATGAGAAACACTATTTGCTTAATGGTAATGAAAAGAAAATAAAGGAAAGACTTGAGTTAAGGTCATGAATTTGAATCCTTTTTTGATAATTTCTTTTAATTTCTTTTTGAATAAATCATAGACTTCATAGAGGTAATGAGTTGGAACCCTTTTTTGAAAATTTCTTTTTCTTTCTTTTTAGATAAATCATAAAACTCACAAGGAAGATTAGGATTTGAGCTTATCGAAGGGAGTAGTGATCCTAAACCTTCCACTTTCTGAAAACTTTCATCTCTTTATAACACTAATATTCATCAAGTTTATTGTCACTTTTTTCCACCGCATTTTCCCACGACTTGGGAAAGTAGAATAGAAGCCGAGAATGTCTAGGATTGTGGCTAATTCAAATAGGAATATATTTAAATTCACACATCAGCTGCTAGATAACTAAAGTCTGTGTAATTTCATATACTCAATCAAGTAGTATCACAATAGTAATTTTTATTATGTTTTTTTGAGTGTTTATCTCAAAAACTTGATCATTATATGTTTGTTTATATGTTATATATAATGCTAAAAAACACGTGTTAAATCAACGCGTGATTGTTGATTTCAGAGGATATGATTTATATTAATTTTGTCCATATTTACTTGGATAGCAACTATGTCTAGAGGAAAATTGTAAGAATTGTTGGGTGTGTTTCGAAAAACAAAGAAAATATTTAATAAAAATTAATTATTTAAAATGACTAAAGAAAGCAGAAAATAGATGGAGCAGAATTTAGCCAGAGCTCGTGCTATGCACGATGTCCTTAAAACGTATTCGTCGCCTCCCGCGGTGCTAGGAGCGTTGCAACGACCGTTTCCAAAGATACGGTGGCTAACGAACTAACGTTTGAGCACACAAACGAAAGTTTCAGCGAACGGGAACAAAGGCTGAACACTTAGGAAGTTTTCGGAACACCGGAGGTGTGTTTTAGCTCAAAAACTACGTGTAGACTGTGTATGAACGTGTGTTGTTGCAAAATACCTGCCAGGTATATATAGGGACGAATTTGTGGTGTGTTAATGGACCTGAACGTTGGACATCAATGACCAGTCTGTTGGGCATTGAATCGTCCATGAACTGTCCATTTAACGCTGCATTAAAAGATAAGAACGTTGGGCATTTATTGTTGTAACGGTTCAGGGTTCAGGTGTGCGACCAGAACACCCCAGCAGAACTGCTTTCTGGTCTTCTGTTGAGAAGGCACCAGAACTCCCCAGTGGTCTTCTGTTCGGAAGTCACAGAAGACCTCATGGTTTTCTGTCCGGAAGCCACCAGAGACCCTCTCAGGACTTCTGGTCCAGAGTAGTTCTGCCGACGCACATTCGTATCCGCAGGTCGCCCGCGCACACGAGTCACCGTTTTTCTTCTCCGTTTTCGAGATTTGATCAGCACCCCCCCACGCGAAGAGAGCCTTTTCCCGTAGGAATCTTAGCTCCTTCAAAGTGGGTTCCTTTTATAAATCCCACTAGAAATCCATCCTTTTCCCCACTTTTTCCGTTTCATCGAGTGAACTTCGAGAATCAATTTCTCATTCACCCGTTATCCGTTTTGAGTGTACCATATATCGAATTGTAGCCCTTAACAAGGACAATCCGAAATCACATTGACTTGACCCAAATTGGAAGTGGACCCCACTCAAAATATTGCCCCAAATTAACCATTTAATGCAAATTTTAACACATTTTTCCAACAAGCATTACATTCATGCATAACTTCCATACCAAGCAAGCAAGCAAGATTTCTATTAAGTGGGGTAATTTTGTTTGTAATGTTTTATACCATATTTCAAATTAGTTTTATCATATTAGGATACAAAATTTCCTTATTATAGATTTATGAAAATAAATGTTTGACATCATATTATATCATTGCGGTTTTGACATATATAAATAATAATAAAAGAGTAGTGGTAAAAAATAAGACTAATTTTAAAATGACTAAAAAAGAGAAATGATTTTGCACTCTTTAAGATAATTTGACGGGTATCAGGCACCTTCTGGTTTGATGTGTGATCGACACTCCCAAGGAAGAGGTCACAAGTTCGAAACATATCCTAGTCAAGATTATAAAGTTTAGTGAAAAAGTAATGTGACTGGTACTGACCCCACCTTAGAGACCAACTGCAAGGCTACCCAATGACTTGTTTTCTTAGTCACTAATGCCCTTAGTGAGCACCCCCACGCGAATGGCACGTCACCACCAACCAGTGACTAATGTCTCCCATTAGTGACCACCGGCTCCCACTTATCCGCCACTGCCTCCACCCCTCCCAAGCCACATCCCCAGCCCATCACCAATGCCCCTTCCACTTCTCCCACCCCTTACCCACTACCCCTGACCACTTCACGAACCCTACCTCCGCCCCCTGCTATAAAAACTCAAATCGACACCGAATCTACAATGCTCGATATCGGATCTTCACAATCCTGGAAATCACTGTTGGTTCTCACTAATCACCAAAGTCAACTATCAAATCTAAGCTTCTTCATTTCCTGCAATACCTTAACCAACTCCTTAACTCTATTCATCTTTGAAAAAAAAATAAACCATTAGCCCACCCATTGCCCTATTAATCCTCCCACTGCCGTTCTTTAGCTTGCTAAAGTTGTTATAGTATTACACACATCTTCGATACTCCTTGGTCTTGTTGTACGCACTAATGATGCTTGTGTAACTAACTCTATTAGGTGAAACTTCCCGCCTCTCCATCTATCAGGTTGACCTTTTAGGATGAAGCCCCGAGTCTTAAGAACATCATTCCAAACATCGAGATAAGACAATCCTCTCTCTCTCTCTGAACAGCTTGAACCACGAACAATGTGAGCGTTTCGATAGCTACCAACATTAATGATTAAATTACTCTAAAAAACATTAATGATTAAATTGTAAATACACAAAAGCTACAAAATAGCATACTGAATTCAAATATGATAAAATTGTTATGAAATTTAGAAATTAAAGTTGACTTAATTTGACAGTGTCAATAGTAATATGAACCTCAAATCAGGAAACAAAGTATAGTTCGTTTACGGTGGAAACAAAGTATAGTTTTAAAAAATGTGATCATCTACTTATGAGATGTTACAAAATTATTTTTATTTTTAACAGTGAATATAAATAAAAAATCTCATAAATAAATATAGGCCTAGATTTATAGGGTTTAATGCACCACACCCCCTTGTGATATACAAAATTCAGCACATTAGCCCCTATGATTTAGAAAATGCATCAAACCACATTTGTTATAATTATTCTTGCGCAGAACCCTTTTTGAACAAATTTAATGGTCAAATAAAAGAAAAACTTACAGTTAACTTTGTTCATAAAATGGATTTTTTGGCATGAATAATTATAGGGGTTTTGCATGAATATTACCAAAAATGAATAATAGAAAAAAAGAGACATTTTTTAAAATTTCTAAAAATGTGACTAATAAGTATTGAGTTTACTTAATTACCCCAGCCCAGTCTCTAGTGACAACTGCCACCAGCCACAGTGACTCCGGCCACTTTGACGCCACCACATGACTCCGACAACAGTAACGCCACAACCACCAATCACCACCACCACCAACTACTCGTCCTCAGCCCCAAGGCTCCCAAAAACCTACCGGTCAAAGCAACACCGCCATTAGCTAGTCCAGTGAGCTCCGCCACTCTGATCACCACTAACTTCCGGCACTCCACTCATCGGTGACCTCCGCCACAGCCCCAATCCTACCTCTGCCCCACTAGCCCTAGCTACGACCACATCCCAAGTCGCGATCCTAGTGATCCTGTTGTTGCCCACCAATCCCGAACACCCTCTAGCCGCCGAATATTCTTTTTCAAAACTTGTCCTCCACTCTGTCACACAAACTTCTCCCTCGCTTCACAACGAGTACGCTGACACTTGCAGCAGCCAGATCGACCACCACTTGCTATGGCCAGATCCTCTGTCACTAGCACCACCACATCTTAGCTTCGGCAAATGCAGTATCGTCATCCAACCTACCTTCCAAGCCTTACCCGTCTGCAGGCCATATCAACGCTTATGCGCAAGCCTCCTCCATTGTAACCAGCTTTGCGCCGCCTTAACCTTCATGTGGTAGGGAAGAGGCGTTCAATTCTGAAGCTATCGATGCAGAGAGATAAAGACAGAAAATGAGTGGTTAGGGTTTAGGGCGGAAAATGAGTAGTTAGGGTTTAGGTCAGATTATGAGGGGCATTTTCGACCATATATCCTATTTTTAGTCAATTTCATGTCCAACCACAAAAGAGGTTTATTTTTTCCCATTAAAAGCCCACTAGTAATATATTAATCATTCTTTCGTAATGTTAGGTTAATGGCCAAACAGGGATTGATCCATAAACCCATAAGTTTATCCAACTACCCATTGACAGTATAAATAGAAGCATTTATTTCATTGTAAGAGGGGTTTCTTCTTTTCCATTTCCTCCTCCTTCTCTCTAGACTAGCTAAAAGATTCCATTAATGGAAGCTCAAGTGTACAATGTAATGGTGAGAAGAGCCTAAATAAATGAGAGGGCTCGGACTTTAGCCTAAACAGTCCCGTGGTTTTCTTCATTTCTGGGGTTCCACGTAAAAATAGCTTGTTCATACATATTTATATCTATATTTATTGTAAAGGATGGGCTACTTAGCACTCTACTATTATAACATTCTTATTATCTCGTAGCACAACATCTGCACGAACGGCTTCACGCCTTGTAACAGTGGAATTAAATCAAGACTTCTTATTGGGTCTCATTTACTTGTTTGACCTTATTCTCCTAAACTACCCACTAGAAACCTTTAGGTTGTGTGTTGGGCCTACAGGTTGAAGGGAATAAACCTCAACACGTAATTATAACACAAATGAGATTTGACACATTTTTAAAATCAAATGGATAAATACAATGAATTTCAAATGGATAAACACATATTGCTTGTCTGGTCTGGTCTATTTAAGTATGGTCTGGTCTGACGTGGTTTGGTCCGGTAAATGTGCGGTGTGTGTATTTTATAATTGTTCAAGTCTGGTCTGATCTGTTTAAGTCCAATTTGGTCTGATCTAATTCATTCAAGTCTAATCCAGTTTGATATGATTTGATCTCATTTGGGACCGAAAACAGTCCAAAAGAAAATATCTTACGTATTTATAAATTTACTCTCTCCGTCCCTTAAAACTTTGTCAACTTTCCTTTTTTAGATGTCCCACTAACTTTGCCACTTTCCTTTTAAAGTAAAAAATCTGTGGTTCCAGTTAATTATCTCTCATCCGCACGAACCTCGATCATATAATTTGTACTTTATTAATACCCGTGCCGATTAAACTTAAAGAAGTTTTAAGGGGTAGTATCAAATTCAATTTAGAAACCGAGAAGTATTTAGTTTCCAAAAAAAGAAACTGACAACTTATATAAAGCCTTTGGTCGCCATCCTGCGCCTCTCTTTCCATAGCCTCACATTTACCAGTCTCTCTCTCTATCTCTTAAACCAGCCACCTCTCAGCGACATCATCCGGCCATCAAAACCCTGGGGTTCGTATTGAAAGCTGGATCAGTTTTACTAATACAGACGTGCCGCTGAGGTGCATTTATATTCAAAATTGTGTGTATCTATAACACATATCGGCCCGACTTCGTGAACCCTAGATCCGGCCGCAGTTTTCCGAAGATCTATCTGGGTTTATCTCTTAACGTTATGGACGGTTCTCACCGATCGAACCCGCAGGTCACGCATATGCCAACTCCGGCGCCAACTCCGGCGCCTATGATGTCAGCTGACGAAGAAGCAATCAAGAAAAACACTGATTGCGTGTACTTCCTCGCTTCTCCTCTTACGTGCAAGAAGGTCCGTTTGCTCCTATTTTCAGTAACGTTGTATGTTTACTGACTATCTGATTATACAGCTGGCATGTATTACTAAGAAGTATATCATATGTTGTGTGCATGCGCGCTTTATTGTATAAGAGTTGATCTGTGTGTCCAGTGAAGTCTTTGTCTAATTTGGATGAGAATCGCGTGCACACATCAAATTTAGATCTATGGAGCAACCGATAAAGATTTTTTTTTGTTTCCGGGTTTTGTGGTTGTTTCCAGAACTATTTTAGTAAGCAACTTTTTCATACATTTGTTTGAGTTTCTCTAATCGACTGGCAGTATGAATTTACTTGAATATGTAATCATCTTGGTCTGATTTGTAATTCTAGTGAAACGTATCTTCAGTCTGTTGGCTTTTTCTTGTGGTCGAATGTACACGGTATTCTGCACTTCCATCACGAGTAAAATTTTAATTTAGTTATCTTTGACTTTGCAAGTGTTTTATGAGTTGATGTATAAAATTTATGTCCTTTTATTAATGTGTGTAGCATACAACTTTTTTGGTGTCAAGTGGATCCTTATGCATATGTATGCCTAGTATCTACAGTTTAACCTAATGGTAGTCCTTGTAAAAGTCTGGATGTAAATGCTTGCACTCTAGTGAACATCTTACTATTAGTTTCTCCATTGGCACACAACCCGCCACCAGAACACACACACACACACACACACACACACACACACACACACACACACATATATATATATATATATATATATATATATATATATATATATCAGTGTTGTCAATAGCGGACAGAGGATTATGGCGGAAATCCCAAAAGCTGCTATATAAATTTAGTGGACAGTGTTGTGGTAAATAGCGGACACATTAAGGATTAGGTAAAATGAATTGCATATATAATAATTATATTTAACTATCATACTAGACATATGCAGTAAAGTTATAAGATAGATTCGATCAACAGTAAAACGGTTAGAAATTTCTAACTAGATTTAAAATCGTAGCACAACCCCACCAAAAATCAAAATTTTTCAATGGAAGTCTTAATAAACTGAATAATAAGCCCAAACCGCTGCCTGGTGTTAATTTGAACAGCTTCCGATTTTCATCTTCAATCCCCGAAAATACTGAACATACTCAACATAAAAAGGACCACAAAACCAGCTGCCAAACACCCAAACCTCCGTCCCAAAATACTTAGCCATATTCAAAACTTTGACCAAATATATATATTTATTGGAAATTATTTATAATATAAAAATTATATGAAAATGTTCTTTATTAAATGTACTTTCATAAAAGTATAAAATTTATAACTTTCATAAAATTGTACTAATCAAAACCATGGTCCAAATTTTAAGATTTTGCTTAAGTATTTTGGGATGGAGGTAGTATAATATGTGAACAAATGTATAAACAAATTGAAAGAGAAGAATAATAAAAAAGGACTCAGTTGGAGACAGCAATTGAAAAGTAATATTGAAAGAACAGAAGAGTAAGATTTTGGGGGTATGGAGGAAGTGCTTACCAAACTTGTCAAAAGCGGTGAAAAGCGCCTAAAAGCGACAAAGCGCAGGCGAGCGCTAAACCTGCGCCTGGCTTTTGAGAAGCGCCGCGCCATGAGAAAGCGAAGCTTTTCCGGCGCTTTTCCTTGAGCTCGCTTAATGAAAAGCGATCGCTTTTCATGGATTCTCACAAAAAGCGGTAAATTTACCGGTCAATTTTTTTTTAAATTTGGTCTTCTCATCTAGACGTTACGAGTTAGGGTTGTTCGACTCTTTCCCACTCCAGACATAGCCGTACTCCAGAGTCCAGACATAGCTGAAGCGTTGAAGAAATCGCAGGTGAAGAGCCGAAGAGTTCTCCCAGGTCACCGATGTTTCCAAGTCACGACTCGTAGGCGAAGAAGAGTAGTTCTCCCAGACTTTCTCGCCGGTGCTGCGCAGGTTCACCATCATTCTATTTCATCATCGTTCTTCAATTTTACGTGATTGTAGTTGGAGCCCTGAACTTCCGCAGCTCACTTTACTCTGTTTCAATTTTACAGTTTACTCCATTTCTATAATAAGCTTCTAAAATAGCCTATAATATATATATATATATATATATATATATATATATATATAAATAGTATGAATGAAAGAAATCATTATATTATATTTTTCTTGGTAATTATGATAGTTTTGAACAGCTAAATTATACGGAGTATATCATAATGAAAGCATTGATAGCTAATGCCTTTTGTTGAAGAATGAAATCATTTTCTTGGTAGTAACTAGTAATTGTACTTATTATTCTATCAAGAATTAATGTAGTAAATTATTTACGGAAAGATCAATATGTCTTCACATTAGTAGTTAGCTACTCAAATGTATTCGGAGCTAAATTAAATTCCAGTTTATTACTTTCGGTTTATTGAATAATAATTTTTTTGTTTATTCCAGTTTATTCCTTTCACTTTATTGATTAATTATTTTTTGTCATTCCAATTTATGACTTTTATGATTAGTTATGTGTTTTTGCGTAATTATGTGATGAAGGTTTTGAAACTTTATGCCGCACTAGTATTATATTTTATATTTTCTTTTATTTTTTTAAGCATCGCTTTTTGTGAGAAAGCTACGCTTCGCTTAGCACTTTCGCTTTTAAGCAAAGCCCAGGGTCATTGCTTTTGGACGCTTTTCGCTTTAAAAAAGCTTGGTGCTTACAGAGCAGAAGGGTATACAATAGATAATGGGCTCAGAAGCTCACTTGATTTGTGAAGCGCTGAGAGTGATGTTGTTTTTACTTGGACTGTAATTCGTCCCAGACAAGACCAAAACAGACCAAACCAGACTAAAACAGACCAGACCAGACCATATTTTATTGTTATTATTATTGTTATTATTATTGTTATTATTATTATTATTGTTGTTGTTGTTGTTGTTGTTGTTGTCGTCGTCGCCGCCGCCGTCGTCGTCATCGTCATCAGCATCATGATCATCATCATTGTTATTGTTAGTATTATTAGTATTATTACTATTATTACTATTATTATTTTTAATTATAAATGAATAAAATATAATTATTAATGGATTTTAATATATATAAAAAATAAAATCTTTATGCAAAAAATATAAAAAATGAAATTTCAGACCAGACCAGACCAAAACATACCAGACCAGCAAATTACAGTCCAAGTAAAAACATCCTGAAGGCCGTAGAAAAAGAATCAGAGGAGGCAAAACCGCGAGGGTAGACTAGGAATAAAGATTAAATTGCAGATGAGTTCGTCCTAGATGAGGTTTTTTTGGATTAAATAAAACACAAATAAGTTAGTAGGGTAGTAGAACAAATCAGAAAATGTGTTGGTCTAATAAAAAGACCCTCAAAATTGGTAGCTACCCTGAAATCCGCCATAGAGGCCGCCATGCAGCGCTAAGAGCCTAAGACAACTCTGCATCGCCTCCGTTATAGCATGGCGGTTTCCTTAGAATCCGCGATAGCTATCCGCCATGGTGCCACTGTGACCGTTATTTGATAACAGTGATAGATCATGTTTTTATAATTTGCTTAGTTCATTGAAACTGTTTCTGTGAATTGATGGTATGTTGTTCTTTAATAGTGTTGAGTTATGACTTACGGACATTAATATTATAAGCACACTAGTTGCTAAGTTCCTATTATTATCATTTTTTAGAAGGTATTAGTACAACATAATCCAAGCCTTAGAAGGTATTAGCAGGGTTCAAAATTGCGTATTGCGTAGTCATGGCAATTTTTTGGAATTGCATATTGCGTGAGCCTCATTGCGCGATGAGGCCTATGGGTGAGGCGTGTATATATATATATATATATATATATATATATATATATATATATATATATATATATATAGAGAGAGAGAGAGAGAGAGAGAGAGAGAACTTATCCTGTCCGAACGTTCGGACAGGAGGCACCGTCCGAACACCGTCGTTTGGGGCGGTTCCCGGTCGATTTTTTTGATGAAATTTTTATGGTATGTTCTTCATCAAGTCTAGTTTATCCACAAAATTTCAGCTCAAAATTCGATCGGAAAGACCTTCAAATGTATAATTTAGCGCAGTCAACTTCAAAAAATCATTTGAAGGCCTTTCCGATTGAATTTTGAGCTGAATTTTTGTGTGGATAAACTAGACTTGATGAAGAACATACCATAAAATTTTCATCAAAAAATTCGACCGGGAACAGCCCCGAACGGCGGTGTTCGGACGGAGGCCCAGGTCTGAACGTTCGGACCTGATCATTTGTGTGTCTATATATATATATATATGTATGTATCTATGTATGTAGAAAATAATAAAAGTTGAAGTATATAGAAAATTAACATTGATCTTAAGCATCAAATTAAGCAGAGCACTAAAAATTAGTAATAAAGTTGAAGTTAACATCAATTATTAAAACTGAAAGAACTTACTGATGCAGAAACTTAAAATATTTAAAGTTAACCTCTGATAGGTAATAAAATATTAATATGCAGAAGTTATTAAAAGTTGTAGAACATTAAAATAAAATTAACATCAATATTTACTATTAAATAAAACACTATATTAATATTAAAGTTGAAGTTATCATTAAATATAAAAACTGAAAGAACATAGTGGTATGCTGAACTTAAACGATGAAAAATAAGAAGATATCAATTAGCCGAAAATGTTAAAAGTTAAAGAATATTAACAATAATATTTAGTATTAAATTCAATAAAAACAAAAGTACAAAACAGAAGTATCAAACAGAGAAACAGTACCGTAGAAGAGGAGTGTCTGAAAGATGAAGGCTGAAGAAGCTAAGTAGCCAAGCGGGAAGAAGGTGCAGGGAAGAAAAGGTTATTGCGTAGAGAATTGCGCAGAATATGAAAATAATATCGCCGTTTATGGTATTTACCCTGAACCGGATATGTGTTTTGTTAAAAAGTGGGCTCTGTGGGCCCAAAAAAACCTTATACACCAGACCTCATTTAGGGTACGCCTTAGCATGCCTCATTGCGTAGGATTTATTGCGTACGCCTTTACGCACATAATGTATGCTTTAACCATGTCCGCCATATGCAATGCAATGTTACGCTATATCCCTGGAAATAGGCGAGGCGCGCCATAAGGCTCTATGGCATTGCGCAATTGCAAACGTTGGGTATTAGTATGCAATGTTAATTTGTATACTCATAAAATTCCTATATATTTTCTCCTCACCATCAATGAATTAAATGAATTGAGTGTTATGTATAATTCTATAAACCTATGTTCCTACTGATGCCTACACTTTTTTTGTCTGATGATAGGGAGGTGAATGTGAGTATCGCCATAGTGATACTGCTCGGCTCAATCCAAGAGATTGCTGGTACTGGTTGAACGGGAATTGCTTAAATCCTAAGTGTGCATTCAGGCACCCTGTAAGATCTATCATGCCATGATCAACTTTTACTTCATAATGTTCTCTGTAGACTTGCTTAGTACATTTTTCTCATAATGTATCTATTGTTTCTTAGCTAGTGATTAATCGTGGTTTATTTCCCCCTTATACAGCCTCTTGATGCATTACTAGACCCCGAAGTCCCAAATCCTATGGAATCATTCATGCCTCCTGTACAGGCTATGTCCACTGCAATGCAAATGCCCCCCATTCCTAATAAACAGGGAGTTCCTTGCATCTTCTTCCAGAAAGGAATCTGTCTGAAAGGTGATAGATGCTCTTTCTTTCATCACGCTCCAAATTCTCTGGCTAATAAACCCCCGCAGAAGCTAGGTGTTCCTCCCACCACCACTGAGGTGTCTTCCAAGAAAACCTTTGGTGTGCTTGAGAAGTGTACACAAGAGAAAAGCATTCTACAAATAAACCCCCTCAAGACTGGTGTCATACCCCCAGCAACAAAACCAGTAGTGAAAAACATGACACCATCTTCTGTCATTGATGGTGATGAACCTCTTCTCAAGTATAAACCAAGTATTGTTCCTCCAAGCAGAGATCATGTCGGAAGGTTAAGCCAAATGCAACCTGGCCTTGATGACCATGATGACGAAATGCAAAATAAGGATGATGAGATATCAAGGGAGGCCTCTCCTGGATTTGATGTTCTTGTGGATGATGAGGTCAGAGATTCTGATTACTACCCTGTTGAAGATCACTATGGAGTGGCGGGAGAGCATGAGGCGAGTGAATATGATATGGACCCCTCTGCTGATTACTCGATGAGAGATATCGACCAAGAAATGTATCGGGAGGCACATGGTGGTGGTTATGACAGACTTTATGGTTGGGAGCAACGTGGAGCAACGTCGGAACGAAAATCAGGGAGATCATATCCTGAAAGGAGAAGGTATGGTAATAATAACACGGACAGGTCAGATCAAGTGGTTGTGTCAGATTTAAGGCATAGGTTATCAAAGCCACAAAGGGTTAATGGTTTACGATCAGTCATTAGCAATGGCCATGCTCATGAAAAAAGACATGATGAGGGACGCGAGAACTATCGTGGTGCTTGGAGAGAGAGAAACAGTGTATCATCATCACATGAGAGTTCTTCTTTAGGCAGTCGCCTTCGGGGAAGAATAAACGTTCCTGCTATCAGATCATCATCTTCACCGCTTGATGTTGTTGCTGAGATTCGACAAGAGGTGGATAGGAGCAGAGATCGCGACAGGCTGTCTCGTGGAAGGCTTCAAGACAGAATGAGAGGAAGACTGCAAGAGGATCCTGGTTTTGTAGGTTGGCATAGCGGAGGCCCACTTTCAAGAAGAGATGTGTTTGGTGAGGACGACACAAATTTCGCTGCTCCAAAAAGTCTATCTGAGCTGAAAGGAAGGAAGAGTGGGATTGAAAGGAATGGGGAACTGTCCCAAGGTAAAAGGAAGCATCTTTCATATGACCTGCAGCATCAATCTGGAGGTGATCTGTCATTTGAAGGTCCGAAGCCTTTGGAAGAGATTCTGAAGCGGAAAAGAAGAGCCGGTGATGATAATAATGGAGATTATAATAATTGTCAGCGGGGAAGAGCTTCGTGGGTTCAGAAAGAAGACATTCAACCTCTTCCTCCATCAAGCGACCACCATCACAGTGGTGAACCTGAGAAGAATAATAAATCAGTGGGTGATGCTCATGAGGTTGAAGATGGAATGATAGCTAATGAGGAGGAAGGAGCTGAGGAGTATGAGGAAGATGTTGAAGAAGGCTATGATGATCAACAGGAAGGGCGAAACTACAATTACGAGGAGCAGGTTGTTGGCGAGGAAGAAGAAGTCAATTTAGATGAAGAGGAATATCTAGATGAGGAGGATGACGGTGATGACTTTGCAAAGAAGATGGCCGTTGTGTTCTCTTGAATTATTAGATTTGTAATCATCATCAGTAGAGAATGAGCAGCCAGCCAGATGACATGAGTAATCCTACAGTACCAGATTTTGATTTCTTTTATGTAGAGTGAGCATCTTTATTTTTCTTGTGCTACTCTTTGTATTACTATTATTGTTATTATTATTATTATCACTGGAAATTGTTTTCCGGACAGGATGGGTACATTTCCTCGTCCACGTATGGCTGGCTGATCTCTAAAATCACTTCAAACATGTGGCATTGCCCAAAGGGGTCATGACAGCAGCCACACTAGACTGCATAATTATAATAATAACAATATTGGTCTTTGATGGCAGACATTATAATTAAACAGCATCTCTGGTACTCCGTATAACTCTTATATGTGAGCAGATTTCTTAGGTTCTGCCTTTTCTGTGGTTTTTTTCTTTGTGATTATGGTTTCAGTGTTTTACTGAATGGTTTAAATAATTTAGAATCCGTTTGGCAACACTGAAATACGTTGAATCTATTGATCTTGTTGAAATTTATTAAGTTCTGGTTGAAGTGGTTGAGTTGGCTAATTTTGCTTATTTATGAAAAAATTACATTTAAATGGTTAACTATGGAAACCTTGGGTTTAAATAGCTACTTAAAGAAAAAATCATACGAAAAAATAGTTAAAAAAGCAACTATAATCTTCCATTTATTGATGGACTCGGGCCCGGTCGGGCTGCCGGTTTGTATGACATGGGCCCGGGACCGGCCCGAGGGTTGGACGGGTCCGGTTCGGGCCGGGCCACCCGCCCGGGTCACGGGTCGGGTCCGGTTCGGGCTGGGCCGGTTAATTTTTTTTTTATTTATATAATTTATATTTTATAGTTTATAGTTTTATACGAGTATTAAAAACAAATTTCAAGTGCATTTATTTGAAATGAAATAGGAACTACATTTGAAAATTAAAACAAATTTTAAGAGACAAACATTTTGAAAATTGTAATCAATCGGAACTTCCCGCACCTCCCGATCCTTTAGCTTTGTCACATGACTTCATATGCTTGATTGTCATCCCGTATCCGCCTGAAACCCCCATGCTACATTTTTTCTCGCACCATTTGCAAATTGCGTACCACATCCCGGTCTTCGGGTCCTTCTGCTTATCAAAATTATACCGTATAATGGCATCTTGATTTTCCATCTTAACTTCTTAAGTATAAACTATAAAGTAGATATATAAATAATAAATATAATATATTGGAGAATAAGAGAATTAGAGAGTAGAGAGTTAAGAATAGGATTTAGGAAGAATTGGAGAAGAGATATGAAAAAATGTTTAAGATTAGGAGTATTTATAGGTTTTTTTACCCCCCACCCCCCACCACCACCACTCCCCCACCACCCAACCCCCCGGACCCCCCCTTTACCCCACCCAACGGCTATATAGCCGTTTGGGTTGTCCCCACCCCCACCCCCAACGGCTAGTAGCCCACTAGCCAAGACCCAATTTTTTTTTTAAATTAAGACCGAACCCGGGCCCGGGCCCGACCCGGCCGGGCCGGGTCACATTAATCCAGCACCGAGCCCGCCCCGCCCAATCCCACCGGTTCAGGTCCATACCCGGTCCCGAACCGCCCGACCGGGCCGGTCCCGGACCGCCTGACCGGGCCGGTCCCGGACCGCCTGACCGGGCCGGGTCACGGGCCGGGTGGCCCGAACCGAATCCAACCCTACTTCCATTCTTCGTATTTTGATTATATTACGTGATGGATAGTCTACCCGGGGGTATATATCCGAATGGTTATTGCTGGGAATAACTTAGAGAGAAGTCAGAGCAAGTAATGTAGAGAGAGAGAGAGAGTGTATTATAAATGTGGAGCGTTTTCAACGTGGTTACAAATGGGGAAATGGGGTGCTATTTATAGTAGCAATAAATGCCGGACAGGGACACGTGTCAAGCGCCTATTGGCCGAGGGGTCACCTTAACCGGTTGGCGTTGGCAGCCGCATATGGCCGCATTTAATGCAGCTGTTGGATGGGACGCCTGTACAGGGTACGGTGATCTGTACGCATGTGAGGCGGATATCATGTCGGGAGAGGTGCCTTCGGCTATAGGGCAGCAGCCGTGGGCTCCTCAAACTGATGGCACCCTGGTGCCGAGGGCTACTGTTTTGCCGTTTTCTCCCAGTTTCTTAGTTTGCTTGAGAACCCCGTTCTGTAAGAGTTTAGAGCCTTCGGCCAGGGGGGTGAAGGCACCCCTGGCGCGTAGTGCGGGCTGCTTGGCACTCTGGGCGCTGTGATTTGGGCCTGTTGAGCCTTCTGGGCCTGTTGGGCCTTTGCTGGAGTAGTAGGAGTCTGTGGGCCGGGGGTTCCCGGGCCATGTACTCCATCAGGAGTCCCTCACTCCTTTTGCCGAAAGGTATTTGAGGGAAAAGGAGTAATTTGTGCTTGCCCTTTGATGTTGTCCTGTCGTAATCTCTGAAGTTGGTGAGGAGTTGTTGTTTTCATGTCCCTGTCGAAGGTAGTCCCTCAGTTACCCACATGTCGGGACTTGAGGGCTTGCTTTGTCGTTTGTTGGAATTTCACTAATTTTGTAATTTAATGATTTTCCCGAGGGGGTCCTCCAGTCCCCCACTCCTTGAGGCACTTGTAAAGTGGTGAAAAGGAGTAGAGTAGTTGCGTTGCTGTTGTGGGCCGAAGGCTGACGCTTTTCGTTTCATTTTGGGGGGGATGCCTCGTTAAAAACCTCATTAGGAAAAACCCTGTGGAAAAAAATCCTAATGAGGGAAAAAGAGTGCACCGAATTCCCCCAACGATGAATCGAAAATGTGAAACCTTGGTCGAAAGTGGAGAATAACGGTAATGCCGAAGGCTCTCTTTTCTGAGGGCTCATGTGTTGATTAGCCGAAGGCTTGCTGTTGATGTCCTGGGGGTGCCGAAGGGAGCCCCTCAATCTGGGGATCGAGGGAATGATGGATGAGGGCAGTAATTGAATTGTCGCCGGGGGGTCCCCTGCTTGCTGGTTAGTTGGTGATGAGGATACCCGAGGGCTCCCATTACCTGTGTGCTGTAGGCTATCCGTCAATGAGGCAACTCCCCGGGGGCTACCCGGTTTTACAGTGCTGAGGGGAATCCCCGAGGGGTGCCCTGATATGAAGCCTTGGGTTTCTGAAGGAGTGATCCCGAAGGCGTCTGTTATGTGCTGTGTGAGGCACAACCCGGGGGCGCTTCTGGGTAAGTGTACCCGGAGGCTCTCCTTGATGAAGTGGAGTGAAGTGGAAAACCCGGGGGCTTCCAGAATATAGCCGTTGGAAATATAGCCGTTGGAATATGTAACGTCAGGTTTATAGCCGTTGGGGGGGGGGGGGGGGGTACACGTGGAGTGTAGCCGTTGGCTGCTCGTGGGCGGGCGTCACCGGTTGGGTGAAACGACGGTGTGTAATGATGATGTTTGGCCGGAGGCCCAGTTTTTGGGCCCAAGCCCGGATCCTGGAGTCTATAAATACCCCAAGCCAATGCCATTCCTTCCTTACGCGTCCAAAATCCTTAGCGAAGCTCTGCCAAAAATTCTAGAGAGAGAAACTCAAGCCTTCGGTCAAAACTCAGCTTTCAAGGTCAGTTCCCCCTGCCTTTCTCCTTCTAGTTTAGCTGTGCCTTGTGCCCTTAGGTTAGGAGATAGAACTCTCTAGAAAACCTTAGTTCCCCCGAACCCTCGAGCTAGAGTTAGAATGTCGTCCCAGAGTGATTCTCAAGACATCTCGAGGACCCCCTCGATTCAGGACGAAAGCATCTCCGACGTGGAGTCCAGTAGCAGTCAGCCCTCGGGTGGTGGTGATGCAGCTCTCGCCACCGAGATGCAGAAGGATTTGGTGGCCGAGGTCGAGGTGGAGGAGTTCGAGCGAACCGCCGAAGATGAGGAGTTAGCCCTCGCCGTCCAAGTTGCTGAGGAGGAAGAGGAAAAGGAGAGGGCGAAGGTTACTGTCGCTGTCCTTCCCCCTCGGGGTTCTGGGGAAGCAAGTAGCTCGAGGCCACTGGACCCGACGCCTTTAAGCGTAGCCCCCGGGAAGAAGAGGAGGAAGATGAAGGTTGGCCCCCAGAAGAAAGTAAAGGCCGTCGATCAAGGGGGGCCAGTTGATCTACCGGAGGGTCACTCCTTCCTGGACACCGCCGCTCTGGAGATTAAGTCCCAAGCTGACAGGGCGGACATCTACATCACCCAGTTGCATGTAGGGCCTTCGGCCGTAGTAGTCGAGCCAGGTCCTGATGACGTGTTGTCCCGCCCCCCCGAGGGATGTATAGCCGTGCACGTGCTCTCGGTTTCAATGGGCCTCCGGTTCCCTCTCCATCCGTTCCTCCGGGAGTACCTGAGGTACACTGGCCTGGTTCCCTTTCAATTGACCCCCACTAGCCACTCATACATAGCTGGGTTCGTGAACCTGTGCAAACTCCGGGGGGTTACACCGAGCTTGGAGTTATTCTTCCAAAGTTTTAACCTATGCCGGGGGGGGGGGGGCATACAAATGACGAGGGCTATGCAAACTTACAGCAGATAGCCCAGTTCAAACTGTTCACCGAGGCCCCTTCCTTTAACAAAGGGTGGAGAGAGCGATGGTGCTATATCAGACTGGCCGACAGCCCTTTCCCGAGGGAGTTGCGGAATCGCTTTCGGCGCCACGTGAAGGTCAAGAGTGCCGCCCTCGAGAAGGATGGCCTGAAGATTGCCAAGATTCCAGAGGGTCGGGATAAGAACATAACCATCAAGGAGTGCATCCTCGAGGAAGACCTATATGCCCTCGGATTCCTGAGGTATCGGTTCATTGGGGAGACCGATGAGAAGTACCCCCTCTATGATAAAGCCTTCGTGGGAGCAGGAGGTAGTGACCGAGGGCTTTAGATTTTTGTACTTAGAGATTTTTTTTTGTCATGTTTGTCGTCATGTCTCTGACCCCTCGGTTCTAACCTTTTAACTTGTTGTTGTCGTTCTTTGCAGGTAGCAAGATGAATGCCAACGCCCTGTTCGCAAAGAGGAAGGGCAAGACCCAGGCAAAGGAGAAGGGGCCCTCGGGCCAGAAGCCAGCCGACGCATTTTTTCCGAAGGTCGTAGAGCCTTCCGCCGGGGACGTCCATGCTGCTGTGGGGACCGGGGGGGTCGAAGGCCGAGGCGGCCGTGAAGAAGAAGAGGAGCGATAAGGGGGTGGAGCCCCCTACCAAGAAGCAGAAAGCCGCCGGGGCCGCTGTCGAGGGGGCGGCCCCCCTCATAGTTATTGATGACATGCCCGCCGCTGATGGGCCTCTGGCCTCGGTCACCCCGAAGGCCCTGGTGAATCCATCCCCGGAGGAATTACCCCGGGAGATCCGTCAGCTCTCCTTTGCCCCCGGTGCTTCACTGATGCACGGCACTGCCGAGCCGAGGGCCTTCCTGCGGGGCATCACCTCGAAGATGGACAGAGAAGTCTTCGAGACATATGACGATGATGCCCTCGAGAACAGGATCCTCCGGTCCTCTCTTACTGTAAGTATCTGCTTCCTTTTTCCTTCTCTTATAAGTTTGGTATTATTTTTTCCTGGGGAATAATCTAACTCCCTTGATCATTGTTTGCAGGCCTGCATAGCCCTCGGGGAACATGCCCGGAGGCGTGAGGAAAGGCGCCTTCAGGAGGCCGCGCAAGATAAGAAGATGGAGGGGCTGATTCGCAAGAACTCTGAAGCGATGAAGCATGCTGCGCAGCTGGAGGAGGCCCTCCGGGAGGCGAAGGCCAAGGCTGACGGCATAGCCGAGGGCAAGGCAGAGGCCGAGAGGGCTGCTGCCGAGGCGGCGAAGAAAGCTGCCGATGAAGCCCAAACCGCCAAGGAGGGAGCTGTGGCCGAGGCCCGAGGGGAGGCAGTTGCTGAGTTCCTCGCCGAGGGCTGGAGGACCGAGGGCCACAAGGAGTGGGTGGCCTCCGTGGTGGCAGCCTCGGTGGATGCTTGGGTAGAAGGCCCCGGGGTTGACTGGCTGACAGATAGGGGCGACGCCTACTACCAGGGGGTGAGTTCTTTACCCAGCACCTGATTTACCGGAGGCTCGCCAGGCACTTTGGCGTGTCCCTCGACCAATTCGACCCCTCAGCATATGGCCTCCCTCCATTGCAACCAGATGTGAGAGTTCCCCTCCCCCCGGGCGAAGAGCGGCCGACAATATACGATTCTGTGATGATGGGGGGTGATGGGGGCGGAGCCGTCGGTGGTGATGCTGCTGGGGAAGAAGTCTCCTCCAAGGCCGCCGTAGAAGATGCCCCCGGAGATAATGATGCTGAAGTCACAGAGAAGATCTGTACTTAGTTAATTTTTTGAAAAATCTTTGTAATGAACATTTGTCACCCCTCGGCTTTGGCCATACTCTGTAACAAATACATTTGAATCCCTTCTTTTTGTTGGATGAATGATTGCCTTCGGGCCTTGTATATATGACTTGTTTTCTCCAATTCCTTTCTTCTTGAATGTATGCCTCCGTTTTCCTTGAGTGTATGCCTTCGGTATTTTTGAATGTATGTCTAGGACTTAGAATATTTTCTGATTGTAGCTTGCCCTTGGAAGCCTTCGGTAGTTGGGCACCCTCTGCTGGATATACAACCGAGGGTTCAGCAATAATCAGGACTTAGAAAATTTTCCTAAGTGTAACACACCATAGGGCCTTCGGGTGTTTGTGGAGCCCCAACTGAAATATTGATTAGGCCGGGGGCCAATTCTTTAGGACTTAGAATATTTTCCTCAGTGTTGATTCCTTGTGTACTGTAGCCTTCGATTGATAGGTAGCCTTCGGCTATTAGGTCCCTTGAGATGAGGGTGAAATATGTAGGACTTAGAAAGATTTCTAAGTGCAGATTTTCCCTTGGGAGCCTTCGGGAGATGGCATCCCTTCTTGATGTATGAGTAGTTGACCGGGGGAAAATATGTAGGACTTAGAAAATCTTCTAAGTGTGGATTTTCCCTTGGGAGCCTTCGGGATATGGCATCCCTTCTTGATGTATAGCCTTCGACTGTCATATTCATTTAGCTGTAATATTGATTGAGCCGGGGGCCCATCTTTAGGACTTAGATTTTTTTTGCAAGTGTTGTTGTATCGCATAGCCTTCGGCTATCATATTCCCTTGGCTGTAATATTGATTGGGCCGGGGGCCCAATCTTTAGGACTTAGAATTTTTTCCAAGTGCTGCTTCCTTGTGTCGCCTTCGGGTGATAGGTGCCCTCTGACTCTGCATCACTTTTGCGAGATGCCCGGGGGTTACTCATTTAGGACTTAGAATATTTTCTAAGCGTAAATTGATGTTGAGCTTCCGGATGTAGATCCCTCCGGGTATATGAATAGGACCCTTCGGGTGATCGTGAGGCCCTTGTGTTGTATGAGTCTTTGGCCGAGGGCCAAATATGTGGGGTTAAGCAAAATTTCACAGAGTGTCGTAGATGTTGAACCTTCGGTCAGTGTGGAGTCTGTCTGAGGGGCAAATATTTTGGAATAGTCCCCCTCGGTTGGCTTTTGATGATTTGTAATATATGCCTTCGGTTGTCTGGTGATATATTAGCCTCCGGTTGCCGTCATTTTCCAAAAATGTGGACTTAGGAAAAGTGTTGAATCCTGTTGTTGTAAAGAAAGCCAATGATGAGTGTGTGCCCTCGACATACACTCTGAAAAGTTGTAGAGTTTGACTCAGCCAGTTGTGTCCCTTGTAATGGGGTAGGGGCCCTCGGTATTAGTGCATAACAGATGCCTTCGGTGTTTGAAGTACCGTTTAGTGGACTTTGGATAGTCCCGTCCCTTTGTATTGTTGAAGCCTTCGGTGCTTGTGTGACCGGAGGTGGCCAGGCAGTGGACTTAGCCGTTTCTTGATGATATTTGTTTGACTAGTATCCTTCGGGAAATAGGAGCCTTCAATTACCGGAGGTGTTCCCGTGGGGAGCCCTCGGCATGTTGTGATCTGTTGGAGTGTACTCTTTGATTTCTCGCTGAGTCTACTCCCCATCACCCCCTCTTTTTTTTTTTGGTTGGTGGTGAAGGGAAGGCATCAAGAAACTTGGTTTCTTGGTAAGGCTGGGCCTATTAGGAGACCATCAGAATACACCAATGGCTCTCCTCCCTCAGGTTAACCTTCCAAGTTCCGAGGGGATCGAGGGTCGTTTCCTGGGCACAAGATATGGTGGTCTGTAACCTGCCTCTCCTTGGGGGATGGCGCGGAAAGCGCCTCTTTTTTGAAAGTCGTCCCCTCGACGCTAGACATAGTCCGTGGCCTGCCACACCCTTGGGGTGGTGGCGCGGGGAGCGTTTCGGTTTGGAAGTCGAATCGTGGGCATTTCTCGTGCCTGTCATACCCTTGGGGTGATGACGCGGATAGCGTTCCGTTTTTGAAAGTCGAATCCTGGGCATTTCTCATGCCTGTCATACCCCGGGGGTAGTGACGCGGAAAGCGTTTCAAGGAAGGGTTTTCATTTGCACACTAGTTGCAAATGGCCGGGGGCACTACGTGCCGCCGGCACCGATGGTGGCGCCTTCGGTATATGCGTCCTCGTGGGGTACGTCTTTTAGAAATAACACTTGGTGTTAGTTTCGATGTGTAGCCCCCCGGTACTTGGTACCGAGGGGTCTTCTGTAGGAACACTTGGTGTTCTGATTGGAGTGTTTGGTGTCGGAGGGGCCCTCGGAGGAAACACTTGGTGTTTCCCAACAGATGTTTGGAAGCTGATAGGAGAGCATATCCCTGGCACTGGGTGCCGAGGGGTCTTCTTTGAAACATTTGGTGTTTTTCTTCGTTTCGATGTTTGGTGATGGAGGTGTACCCTCGGCACTGGGTGCCGAAGGGTCTACTGTAGGAACGCTTGGTGTTCTCATCTTTTCTTTTTTGATGTTGAAGGTGGGGATGTACCCTCGGCACTGGGTGCCGAAGGGAAATAAAACACATGGCATTCCATGCCGTTGGTGACGGGAGTCCCCACCCTCGGTACTTGGTACCGAGGGGGCTTGTTCGAAAACACGTGGTGTTCTCCTGTTGTTGTAGGTGTTGATGGTGTCCGCCCTCGGTACTTGGTGCCGGAGGGGGTTTTTTCTCGTGGTGAGGCCTGGGGCCTGTAGTCAGTATGAGGGCGTGGTGTCTTAAATGTGTCTTCATTCCTCAAAAGTGGAGGCCTTGGGCCATAGGATAGTACATTCATTAGTTATGAGGGCTTGGCCGCTCTTACATTATTGGTAAAATTTAACTAAATGGTGTACATTCCAGTGCCTAGGGACCTCTTTCCCGTTGGGGCGTTTGAGCTTGTAAGTCCCAGGTTTGATGATGGCTGCTATGATGTAGGGGCCTTCGAATTTTGGTGCCATTTTTCCTCCCTCGGTTGGTTGGCTGGCTTCCCTCCTCCGGAGGACATAGTCCCCCACTTGGAATTCTCTGGTGCGAACTTTGGCGTTGATGTAGCTTTTGACTTGCCTTCGGTAATTTTCTGCCCGGATGAAGGCCTGCTCCCGGCGTTCTGAAATGAGGTGGAGGTCGAGGGCCATGTTGCTGTCGTTGACCTCGGGGTCATATTGGATCACCCTTCGGGTGGGAAGGGTGACTTCCGTAGGAGCTTTGGCTTCAAAACCGTAGCAGAGGGAGAAGGGTGTTTCACCTGTTGCTCGCCGAGGGGTGGTGCGGTAGGCCCACAGGATGTTGTGGAGTTCTTCCACCCAACCACCGCCCTCGGACTCCAGCTTCTTTTTGAGGCCCTCGAGCAAGGTCCGGTTGGCATTCTCTACTTGCCCGTTGCCTTGAGGGTAGGCAACGGAGGAGAAGGTGTGTTTGATGCCCCATGCCTCCAGAAGGGGGCTGCCTCAAATTGTGTCCCATTGTCGGAGATGATCTGCTGGGGGACGCCAAACCTTGTGAGGATGTTCTTGAGGACAAAATGACGGCACTTCGCCTCTGTGATACTGGCGAGGGGCTCAGCCTCCACCCACTTGGTAAAGTAGTCGATGGCCACAATGATGTACCTGTTGTTGGAGGTACCCCTCGGCAGAGGGCCCACAAGGTCTATCCCCCATCGAGAAAAAAGGACAGATGTGCTGATGGGGGCATAGTTGACCGCTGGCCTGCCGGGGGCTTTCTGGAAATGTTGACATGCGGTGCACCTCCGGGCAAGGTCAGCACAATCTCTGGCCATGGTTGGCCAGAAGTAGCCCTGGAGAATGAGTCTTCGGGACATGGAGAAGGGTCCCTGGTGAGCTGAGCAAGTGCCACTGTGCACTTCCTCCATTGCGACCTCGGCCTCATCTTGATGAAGGCATCGAAGTAGCGTGCCATTGTAAGATCGTTTGTAGAGCCTTCCATCTTCGATGGTGTAGCTAGGAGCCCTCAGCTTCGCCAGTTTAGCGCGGGTCTCATTCTCGGGTAGCTGCCCTGTGGAGATGAAGGCGGTGATATTTGAGATCCAATCCTCTTGGCGTTGTTGTATGTTCATAACGGGGCTTGCATGGATACTTGAGAGGCTGAGTTCCTCAATTTTGGCAATTTTGGAGATGTGCTCGGGGGAGTCGGCCGAGAGCTTAGATAATATGTCGGCCTCGGAGTTCTGAGCCCTCGGTATTTGAGTGAGAGAGTGTGCCTCAAATACCTTGAGCAACTCCTTGGCCGCTTCCTTGTATTGTTTCATTCTTCCCTCCTTGGCCTCATATTCCTCGGAGATTTGGCCAACGACCAACTTGGAGTCGCATTTGATGTGGATCTGCCGAGCCCTCATGTTGGCAGCCAGCCGAAGGCCACATAGGAGGGCCTCATATTCGGCCTCGTTGTTGGAGACTTTGAAGGAGAAGCGGATTGCATAGTAGGCTCTGAAGCCCTCGGGAGTAATGAGGACTACCCCTCCCCCGCATGCTTTGGTCGCGGAGGAGCCGTCGGTGTAGAGGGTCCACCAGTCGTCCGAGGTAGCCGAGGGCTCCCCGTCCATGGCTGCCCTTGCGGTACATTCCGTCACAAAGTCCGCCAGGGCTTGGCCCTTGATGGCAGGCCTTGGACGGATGTCAATGTTGTACTGGCTCAAGAAGATAGCCCACTTCACCATGCGGTAGGAGCTGGTGGGGCTCCTCATGAGGGCGCCGAGGGGTTGATGAGTGAGGACCTGAACCGGGTGAGCCTGAAAGTAGTGGCCCAACTTCTTGACAGTCCAAACGATGGCTAACACCGTTTTTTCCACAGGGGAGTACCTGAGCTCGGCCTCCCTTAGGGTCTTGCTAACGTAGAAGATGGCATGTTGGATGCCGTCTTCCTCCCGAATGAGCACAGAGCTGATGGCCGCCGGGCTGACCCCAAGGTAGAGGTAGAGGGTCTCCCCTACCTTGGGTTTGGAGAGCACAGGAGGTGAAGATAGATATCGTTTGAGCTCGTCGAAAGCCCCCTGGCATTCTGGAGTCCATAGAAAGCCAGCCGTCTTCCTCATGATCTGGAAGAAGGGTAGAGACTTCTCCGCTGATTTAGATAGAAAGCGGTTGAGGGCTGCCAGGCGGCCCGTCAACCGTTGAACTTCCTTCACACTGCGTGGGGGCTCCATGTTGATGATGGCCTGGATCTTCTCGGGATTGGCCTCAATACCCCTTCGGCTCACCATGTAGCCCAAGAACTTTCCCCCTTGGACGCCGAAGATGCACTTCTTCGGGTTTAGCCGAAGGTTGAACTTTTGCATGATGGCGAAGATTTCCCGGAGGTCGTCAGCATGGCTGGAAGATTGTTTGCTCTTGACGATCATGTCGTCGACATAGGCCTCCATGGTGCACCCTAGGACGGCTTGAAAGACCCGGGCCACCATCCGGGTGTAAGTGGCCCCTGAGTTCTTTAGGCCGAAGGCCATTACTAGGTAGCAGAAGATTCCCTCGGGAGTCATGAAGGCAGTTTTTTCGGCGTCTTCCTCGTGCATGAAAATTTGGTGATACCCTCGGAAGGCATCGAGGAAGGACATGATCTCACACCCTGCGGTCTCATCCACCAGTTGATCAATATTTGGTAGAGGGAATGGATCCATAGGGCACGCTTTGTTGAGATCGGTGTAGTCCACGCACATGCGGAAGGTAGGGAGCTTCTGTGCGAGGACTACATTTGTTAGCCATGAGGGATATTTCACCCCCTTGATGTGCCTAATGGAGAGGAGCATGGCGACCTCCTTCTTCACAAATTCCCTCCTCTCGGCGGAGAGGGGTCTTCTTCGTTGTTGCACTGATTTTGTCGAGGGGTCCACCGAGAGGCGGTGGGTGATGACCCTTCGGCTAATTCCCGGCATGTCCTCCGGCCCCCATGCAAAGACAGTGGAGTAGGCGCGGAGGGCGTCGGTGATACCGGTCTTCAGATCTTCAGGGAGCTGGGCTCCAATCTTCACGACTCTCTCCGACTGGGCCGGATCGAGCGCAAAGTCTTCTACGTCCTCGGCCGGTTCAGCCCTCGGCCTTTTTTCTTCTTGGTCGATGGTTCCGGTGATGGTGTCAACACGGAATTCCGTCTTACTTACCTTCTTAGTGACTTGAAGATAGCAGGCGCGGGCGATTTTCTGATTCCCCCGGGAGTAGCCAATGCCCCCCTCGGCGGGGAACTTGAGGCAGAGGTGCCTCATGGAGATGATGGCCTCGAGGTCCTCCAGGGCTGGCCGGCCGAGGATAATGTTGTGGGCGCAGTCGATGTTAACGACGACGAACTCCACTTCGAGCTGGGCTCTATGGAGCCCGTCGCCGAAGATCACCGGGAGGGTTATTACCCCATCGGAATCAATAGTGTCGCCGGTGAAGCCGGCCAGAGGGGTCTTAATGGGCCGAAGGGACCCCCTCTCCAGATGCAGCTCTCTGAAGGTGCTGAGGTACATTACATTGACGGAGCTGCCCGTGTCAATGTAAGTTCGGTGAATGATGGTGTCGGTGAGGAGAAGAAGTATGGGGGAGATCTGCGTTGGTGAAGGTGATGGGTTCCTCCCTCAGTCGCTTTACCGGGGGCATATGAGTGACTTCCCCCACGTAAAGCGATTGAGCCCACTTCTTTCGCTGGCTGGTGGAATCGCCCCCTGTATTGCCACCGGTGATCATGAGGATGTGGCGTTTTTTCTCCTGGTAGTGGGGGTATTCCTCCTCCTCTTCTTCCAAGTTTCCAATCTCCCTCTTCTTGCCGAGGGGGATGGTATTCGGGTTTACCCAAGCGTTCACCTTCGTGTGGTGCCCTCGGGGAGGCCCCTGATGAGAAGGTCCCTCCTGCCGAGGGCTCTGAACAAATTGGGACAGGTGTCCTGCTTGTATTAACCTCTCGATGGCCGTCTTTAGCTGATGGCAGTCATCGGTCCTGTGCCCCTGGTGCCGATGGAAGCGACAGTATGGGAACTGAGGGTTGATAGCATGTACCTCCGGGGGTGCGCGAGAGTCGCGCTCAACGAGGCCCCTCTCCTCGGCAAAATCAAGGATGATGCTGACGGGGTGCGTCAATGGTGTCCGAGGGCGGTCCAGGAGAATGGGCTGTGCCCAAGTCTTAGGGTTGCTCTTATAACCTCCCCCGGGCTTGGCTTGGCCTTGCCGAGGGCGGTCATCAGAGGGTCCTGAAGGTTTGGTGTGATTTGGAGGAGCCCCCGGCCCTCGGTTGTTTTTGTTGTCAGCCCTCGGGGGCTGCTGATCCGGATGCTGGTGATATTTTTCCACCTCCTCGGCCTCAGCATATCGGCCCCCCCGCTGCAAAGCCCTTATGTAGTCGCGGGGGGTTCAATGATGAGGCTCCTTGAAAAGTTGCCGGTGCGGAGGACGGTTTGTAGGAGGGCCAGGAGGGTCCCGTCATCAGCACCGTCGACTTTGTCGGCTTCCGTCCTCCAGCGCTCCAGGAAGTCCCGAAGGGTCTCATCCCTCTTTTGGCGTATTGTTAGGAGGTGGGAGAAGTGCTTCCTTGTGCGACGCCTCCCGGCAAATTGTGTCAAGAATCGCTGGGCGAGTTCTTGCCACGAATCAATGCAGCCCTCGGGCAGCCTGTTGAACCATTCGTATGCCGGCCCCTCTAAGGTGGAGAGGAACAACCGACACAAATATTCGTCTGACGCCCCTACCATCATCATGCTGTTCTGGTATTTGCTGTAGTGTTCCTGGGGGTCCGTTTTCCCGTTGTAGGGCTGTATGTGTTGCCCTCGGTATTTTTCCGGGATCCGGGCCGTCAATACCCTTGGGGTAAATGGCGTCCGAGTCCGGAGCTGGATGACGGGTTCCCCGGAGCCCTCGGCCACCTTCTTCTGTAATTCCTCCATTTTGGCCATCATGGCCTCGTATTTGAGGTCTGAGTGAGGGGTGGAGGTGGTGGCGTGAGCTTTGTTGGACTCCATTTCGTCAAGCCGGCGTTGGAGGGCCGCAATAATCTCGTCCCGGGGATCCTTCTGGAGGGTCTCCGCCCCCTGCGAACGAACCCGGGCCGAGTCGGCCTGGTTGATCTGGTGGCGAGCATCATTGGCATGAAGGGGTGCCTTGCCTTTGTCCCGAGGGGGACGCTCCTCGTCTGCCCTCGAGACAGACCCTCCGCTTTCCTGGGGCCTTTGGAGTGCTTTCCCTCCGAGGCGGTCTTGGACCCCTCGGGGGTCTGGCCCTCCTCCGAGCCGGTTGAGGGCGGAAGTGCGGGGCCTTTCTCTGTTGTCATGGTGGCGGTCCCGGGACTGAACTTCCTGGGAGGACGTATCTTGGGCCACTACCCCTTCGTCATTCCTAACCCGAGGGAGGGGGTTTCCGAAGGGGTGTGGCAGAGGGGGAAGTATGATGTTCTCCCCAACCTGGGGTTGAGCCGGAGCCAGGGTGCCGAAGGCACCCGAGTTCTGAGTGAGCGTTTGGATGAAGGCGGAGAGCGCCGATTGCACGTCGATGGTGAGAACCGGAGGGTTGACTTGGTCATCGCTCCGGTTTTTCTTCTTGGCCTCGATGCCGAGGCGGGCATCGGGGGCATTCTGTTGGATCTGAAGGCGTAGGTCGACAGCCGCCTGTTCCAGCCCAGCGATGACACTGCCCTCGGGAGCCCTGTGAGAGGCTTCGGGGGCGTTGACGTCGCCGAGGGCCAGGTTCTTGTCTTCTACGTTTTTGGAGTTGGCACGAGTAGTTCTCACCATTTTGGTAGAGGGCTAGTGTTTGGCGAAGGGGGAGGGTTTCTCACTCGATTGTTCGACCTCTCAACGAGAGCACCAAATGATGGATAGTCTACCCGGGGGTATATATCCGAATGGTTATTGCTGGGAATAACTTAGAGAGAAGTCAGAGCAAGTAAATGTAGAGAGAGAGAGTGTATTATAAATGTGGAGCGTTTTCAGCGTGGTTACAAATGGGGAAATGAGGTGCTATTTATAGTAGCAATAAATGCCGGACAGGGACACGTGTCAAGCGCCTATTGGCCGAGGGGTCACCTCAACCGGTTGGCGTTGGCAGCCGCATGTGGCCGCATTTAATGCGGCTGTTGGATGGGACGTCTGTACAGGGTACGGTGATCTGTACGCATGTGAGGCGGATATCATGTCGGGAGAGGTGCCTTCGGCTATAGGGCAGCAGCCGTGGGCTCCTCAAACCGATGGCACCTCGGTGCCGAGGGCTACTGTTTTGCCGTTTTCTCCCAGTTTCTTAGTTTGCTTGAGAACCCCGTTCTGTAAGAGTTTAGAGCCTTCGGCCAGGGGGCCGAAGGCACCCCTGGCGCGTAGTGCGGGCTGCTTGGCACTCTGGGCGCTGTGATTTGGGCCTGTTGAGCCTTCTGGGCCTGTTGGGCCTTTGCTGGAGTAGTAGGAGTCTGTGGGCCGGGGGTTCCCGGGCCATATACTCCATCATTACGCAATTCAGTGTATAATAAAAAATTGTGTGTTTTGGGGCCGTAATCGGGCCACCCCAATCCCCCAACTGGGCCTAGGCTCGGAACCGGTTATCCTAGACCGGGCTGGTCTGGGCCCGCACAGTAGCGGGCCAGGCCAGTTCACGGCCCGGGCGGCCCGGGCCTGATCCATCCCAAGTCTGGTCTGGTCTGGGACGAATTACAGTCTGGGCCTTTTTTTGTTTATGTTTTTCATTTTTTTTTGTTTTCCCTGGGTTGGGATGAGTGTTTTGGGGGGGTTTGGGGTGTGGGGTGAGGGGGGGGGGGGTTGGGGGTTAATTAGAAAAGCAAAATATAAACATTGAATCGGACTAGCCCGACCTGGCCCGGAACCGCCGGCTACCCGGGCCAGTTCCGGGCCTCACTTCCCCCACAAAAAGCCCGGTTAGGCCCGGCCCGGAACCGGTCCAACGCTAGAGCAGACCAGACCAAAACAGACCAGACTAGACTAAAACAGAACAGACCAGATGAGACCATATTTTATTATTATTATTATTACTATTATTATTATCATTATTGTTATTATTATTATTGTTATTATTGTTATTATTACTATTATTGTTATTATTACTATTATTACTTTTATTATTGTTATTATTATTATTATTATTATTATTAATAATATTATTATTATTAGTAGTAGTACTAGTAGTAGTAGTAGTAGTAGACTACTACCCGCACGGGTAGCTTAGTTGGTCGAGTGGTGGGAGATTTGGAACAATGGACCAAGGTTCGAATCCCCGCAGCGACCGGGTGGAGGTCACAGAACCTGAAATAAGGCTGGGCCTCTGGTGCGCACGGGTGTATGGGCCTACTGCCATTCTGCTGACTGAGTCACAGTGACAAACCTCCCCACCATCCTGTCGGGTCGGGGTGGGGGGCTCCTGGGGTGGGAGATTTCACCTTTTGGAACAACAGTAGTAGTAGACTACTAGTAGTAGACTACAGATCTTGATTTGTAAAAAACAAAGAAATAAAAATAAATATTATTATTTTCGATAACAATTTTCGATAATTTGGAAAGAATTTTATTATTTTTAATTATAAATGAATAAAATATAATTATTTACGGATAATAATACATAAAAAAATAAAATCTTTATGCAAAAAATATAAAAAATAAAATTTCAGACCAAATCAGATCAGTAAAAACATCTTAATGCCTGTGTTTGGATAGTAGTGGCTTGAGCAAATCGCTGATTATTTTGAATGGCAAAATGCTACAAAATGCATCAGTTAGGCAGTAATCCGTTGAAAAACACACAGACACCAGTTGCGTTAATATTGCTGCTTTTTCCTTCCCTAAATAAATAGCGTATGTAGTTCCAAAATTCATTTCCAGAGCTAGGATATTCCCAAACTTACTTATCATTGTATAACCAAACTATGTCAATTTTTGTATCGTCAATACTCTATCTATCAGTATCAAAGACAACATGTGATCTAATAGGATACGAAATATGGGGGGAAATGAAGGCAGGTAAAAAAAAAACGCCTCGCAAGGACCCGCCTTGGCCCGAGACATTTGGGACGGGTCCGACCTAGCCCGTCTTGCAAATGGGGCAGGTCCGCCCCGCCACGCCCTTACAATGGGGCGGGTCCGGATATTAGTATTGACCCGTGCAGTGTCGTCCCGCCTTGTCCGCCCCGTTCAATATACAAGTGTACATACTTTTTTAAAAACTTGTACTACAAGTATACATACATACACACACATGTGTGTGTCTATATAATAAATCATAAATTCTTTTGTCCTATAATAGATTAATATGTATATTTGAATGATATGAACGTGAATTGTCAATGTCTTTTTATATATAACATTTTATATATTCAATTATTAATATAAATAGATCAACTATTTAAGCATTAGTACTTTTTTCTTAATTTTTGAAATTTTAGCTTATTGTAACTTTGATTTAATATATTAATTTTTTATAATTATTTAGATATAAACTTTATGTAGATTCAAGTTGTAAAGATTTCACGCAAATAGAAAAATATACTAGCTAATTAGGTTATGGCGGGGCGAGGCGGGGCATGGATCAACAAATTTGGATCCATGCGGATCACGGGGCGGGTCCGGGTCCGGGTCTTTCAGTACCCGTCCTGCCCCGACCCATTGCCATGTCTAGTAAAGTGTTCGCCGCATGGCTGTGATTTGCCTCACTCATTTTGGTGGTTTGCTTATCGAGTTTAAAACACTCACACACATGCTCAAAAAAATATGCACATGATATATATAGATAACTTGTTTGATAATCCAATAATTTTCAAATTTAGAAATCATTACATATCTCCACAGTACATAATTAAATATAAAATGCAATACATTTCTAGCAATGCATTACATTACGAAATGTCGCAATTTTGCTACGAAGAAATACCTTAAAATTCACTTTTTTTTTCTCTAAAGACACTATTTTTTTATTACAAAATATCTCTTAAAAGAAAATTTTGGAAACTCAAAGTTCCTTAAACGCTAATTAGATAGGGAACGATTTTCCCAATTCTTCTTAATTCTGGAAACAGTCTCCAAATGGACATTTTAACTTATGAGTTTTCAAAGCGCTTCTGAGTTTTTGAAACGAGGAAACCTGAGCCGGCGATAATTTCCATGCTTCATAACATGTAATTGACTAGAGAGGAGCGGCAATGGCATGGGGACCCTAGCCGCCGCCTCCTATTTTTCTCTTCTTTTCTTCTCTTCTTTCAACCTTCTCTGATTTCAATAATAGAAAAACATCTTCTTAATTAGTGTTTTCAGTTTTATTCATGTGTTTCTTTCACAACGTTGTTTGGAGGTATTATTTTCGGTAGCGAAATATCGTCTGCCAGATCCATGTTCCCCACCAATTTCGGTCGGGCGTTCTTGTGTGCTAAGAAGAGATTTGCACTGATCTCTTCATCAATCAAAAACATGATTTTCTTCTGCGACGATATTGAGATGGATCGCCCCCCACCTGAAGCACCACCGTTCCAAGAAGATGAGATCATTTGGGTTGCTTTCTTTTCGGTGGCTGGTGAAACCGGAACAAATTCTACAGTTGGCTCCTTACCGGTGGCTGGAGAAACCATGATGTTTAAGAGTTCTTTTGATAATTATTGTGATCGTAGCAGGAGCAGTCAATCTGCAGGTGGAGTCTACTTCTTTGCGAGATTAGCGATTCGACGTTTTCGATTAGAATCGTCCGTTTCTATGTCTCATCCCATTGTATCCTTGAGCTTTATGATTGTAATGTTTCTTGTCATTTTCATTAATAATAATTAAGTTATTTGTTTTAAAAAAAAATGTAATTGACTCATCCAAATGAAATCAATTTTGTTCACCCCTCAAAGGAGGGTAAACATCACACACCCTATTTGCTTGCCATGTGGCAAGGCAATTAGTTGTTATATTGCAATTGTTTCAAATTTTTCTTTTTTAATCTAATTTTTAAAAAATATATCAAAATTTTTATTTCTTACAATCTTTCACATGGTACCAATATTGCATATACAAAATTAAAAAAAATCCATTTTTCTTTTATTGTCTAACTTAGGTGTATGTAAAAAAGTAACTTGTTGAGTCAAATCTGAATGTAACTCGCACATATGAAGATGTAACCCACGCATAAAAAGATGCAACTTGTGCACAAGAAAAAGTAAATGTATATACTATCAAATGTAACTCAAGAAATTGTCTATAAGCATAACTCCCAAATGTGGAAAAGAACTCACATATGAAGATGTAATCTCATATTTTATCAAATGTAAATTGAAATACACAAATTTAATGTTTTAAAAACACTAATGATATATAAAAGAGATAAGAAATATATATTAAATTTATTACAACAAACACTACTACATTTTCGGGTCTTTTGTAACAGCAGAATTCGTTACATTTGGTCCAAAAAACTGTTACATCCGACTTATTGTAATAGTTTCTCGTCGTTACATTCGCTCGCGTTGCATTTGCTCTAATGTAACGGTTTGTAACGAAACTTATGACCAACTGTAATGGTCGTTACAAGATGCCATAAATGTTACAACAGATCGAGTAGAAAGGTAACAGTATGTAACATGCACAGTGGTAACGGTTTTGAAAATATGTTTGCCTTGATTAATTATGTAATGTAACGGTTTTTGTATTAGCGCACATGCAGCCAGGATGTTTTTACACACCTATAGCCATGAATGTAACTAGCTGCCCATTTAATTATAATTACATACAAAAGTAAAACGAATGTTGGTCCCAACATCAAATCCATTACATTACAAACCAAATAACTTAAGTTGTACAAAAACATTCAAAAGTTAAAGATCCATCATGTTCAAAACAATTCCAATGTAACCAAACTACCAAAGTAGCTATGTTAAAAGCACTTTGACAAAGACATGAGTTTGATAAGTAGCAAAATGTTGAACATCATGTTCACAAAACAAAAAATTGTTTATCACTACTACTATGATAAGCTCAAGTGACAAATCATGGGTATGCATCATTCATCATTTGATTCCATCCCATCTTCATCTTCATGTGAATCCCTCACCTTTAGACCAACATTTCAAATAATTAAGCACCCATGTTATATATTTATATATAATCAGTTCATTTTTTTAGAATAAGACTCATCTAAATATTGTTTTGAAAAAGAAATCAATACTCAATTATTTATATTTGAGCAACTAAGTATGAGAATTCATATTCACATCTAAGTTACAGAGTGTAATACTAAATGTATGCTAAAAAACTAGTGCCCTTGCTTTGATTTATACAGAATTTGTTCGGAAACAAAATAAGTAGTCTCTAGAACTCCAATTCTTGTGTAAATCACTATAGTTGATACTCAAGAGGTAAAATACTTTTTCGGAAACAGTGTTTAAATTAGAAAGTATATGCCATGGTCTTTCCATCATTAAAACAAATAAAGATGAACTGTATGCAAGGAATTCCCAACCTTATCATGTGAATTGCTATCACCAGCAGATGTAGGAGAATGGTTACCAGAACTATAACCTTATCATGTTAGATTCCTTTTTTTAATTTTCTTATTAAATTATAAGTACTATACTCCAATTAAATACTCTCAGCTTAAACAATATTTTACTAGGTATTTTCTTTGTAATGACTAAATATGCATGAAAGAAATTGTTTTCCCACATTTTGAAGGGCACACAAATGATTTCAGAACACTTTCAAAAACACTTTCAGCAACTCAAGCGAGCTCAAAACGATTTCCAAAACAATCAAATGATTTCAGAGAAGTTATATTACCTTGAATATCGAGTGTGTTCAACAGAAGATTGCCATTTGACTCATCTACCTCACGTCCTGATGAATGGTTTTTTTAGGACACACAAAACTCTTGAAACCCCCATTAAAAGCATCAAATAAAGCAAAGGAAAAACATATTTAGTATCAAAACAAATTCACACAGTGCCATGGACACGAAAAACTGGGAAAACCCCAATAAAAATAACCAAAGAAGACGAATAAACAGATTAATACTCTGTAAAATCAATTTTTATATTTATCCCAGTTGTAGAATCAAGAAGTTTATTTGAATGCCTAAAAACAGAGTATACAAATATGTTTTAATTTGAGGTCAAATTTACAGTACAACATACTCAGATTTTTTGAACAAAGTAAACATACTTTTTTAGTTAATATATACAAGAGCCCACATATATACACTTGGCAAAGAAACAATAAAAGAAAACAAATTATTTAAATTATGACACTAAGTAGAGTAAATATGCTGATGATTGAAGAGAGAAAATAAAATAAAACTCATGGAAGCTACAAAGAATGAAAAACAAAGCGGGTGGGCAGAGAAAACCTCTTGGGAGTATTTTGATTCAGGCTTTAGTCATAGCTTAACGCACCCCTTCGCAAAGAGCATCTCCAAACCTGATGCTACAACCATTGGCCATTGATGAGAATGAGCTAAGGTCAAAGCGCTACTGAAGTCTGGATTAGATTTCAGCTAACTTCTAATGTGTTACCAATTTATCCCTTCAGCAATTTCCATTAGAGAGGTGCATCATTGATTCAATAATCGAAGAAAATAGTTTACTTAAAAAATCTTAACAGAGAGATAAATATACATTTAGTTCATTTATTGTACAATCAAAATCAAAGCAACATAGATTTTATGCACACCTCTCCAAAAGTTTATTTAATTTTTTTTGGGGGCAGCAATTCTAATTGTGGAGATGCTTCACAAAGAAAACAAGTTTACTTCATTAATTAGAAGCTGGTAGCAATCCCACCATTCTTCCAACAATTTCACTTCAATGGAGAATTTAGGACGCCTTTTTAGGTAGTTATACTTCGAGCCACGTTTGATAAACAACAATAACTTACGGAATATTTGCGACACATAAAAAGCGAGAAATATTATGTAACTAAAAATCACAGTTGGCATTCCTGTTCATATTGACTTTTTAAGGAATTGTAAGTATTAAAAAGTAGGAATATAATTTAAAATGGTGAACATTTCGATCTTCTGTATTATATATCAAAATAATAGGAACCATTAATAGAAACATAGAATCAAAACAGTTTAATATTTATCATAATTTATAGAAATCATCAACCAAAGTAGCAAGATGTCAAGATTGACATACCTGACACCTCTGAAATTGAACCTAGATTGAGTTATTACAGAATTATTATTATCAATATTAATTAAAAAGAAATACTCAATGTAAACTAGCCAAGCACTTAAAACACAAAACCTCAATGTAATGTTGCAAATCTTTTGAGTATGTAATGTTTATCTTTTCCTTAATGCAATCCCATCCTAAAAATTATTGTTCTTTCATACAAAAGTGTTGCAAGGAATGCAATAGCGTC
Source organism: Cuscuta europaea (assembly GCA_945859875.1). Taxonomy (NCBI): domain Eukaryota; kingdom Viridiplantae; phylum Streptophyta; class Magnoliopsida; order Solanales; family Convolvulaceae; genus Cuscuta; species Cuscuta europaea. The sequence continues at coordinate 1,303,873 of CAMAPE010000047.1, read as the reverse complement.
TTCATCCAAATCATTAAAAGAGAAAGAAGGAAAATACCCAACTTTCTAGTTTAGACATTTCTTCAAACACCTCTTGTGCAGAACTAACATATGGTTGTTCTTAGCCTTTTTGAAACTTGATTCACCCATAGGAGATGTATTAATCCCCTAAAACGTAGAGAGCAAAATCAAGACTGGACTGATGATGCTAAACAAAGAACAATGTTTATATAAAACCTTTGAATTTCTGAAATCAACTTTAACCAACCAAACAATAAATGAATAAAGAGAAAAAAAGTCAGCAAGAGACAGCCCCAAACATTACAGAAACCTAAGAAATCACCACGAAATTAAGGAATGAAATCAAAAAATTAAATCTAGGGATAACCCATAGTTCGAACTACAAATATGGTGGACGTATTTTGAGAAGTAAATCCGCAAATAAAGCATAAGCAGATGGAGACCTAAAAGATGTGATTCATATGTTACCTGGTTTGATAATGAAAAGTTGAAAGAAGAAGCTGAATCTTGAGCCGGCTAAGAGTCGCGGCGAAGAGTATAAGGGGCAGACACTTCTAACGCTTTTGTCTTTTGCTTTGGTAGGGTTTTCTTTTTATTTCTAATGATAAGGATTTGATTTTGGTTTTGGGGATTACTAAAAAATGTCGGAAACGAACATTTTGGAAAGATTGGTTTGCGGCTATTTTTACTTTCAATTTATTTGGATATATGAAAGTGTTACTCCGTACATTATACTCGTATTTCATTAAATGTAACACTTACTAAACTAATGTAATAATATTTCTAAAGTTATAGATGTGTTACATTAGGATCGGATAAAATGTAACTATTACTAAACAAATGTAATGACACACTTAAAACCATTACAGTAAATCACTTTTTTGTAACACTTTAAACAAATGTTACAATTTTTTCGTTACATTAGACTCGAAAATGTAGTAGTGAAAATGTATAATATAAAAAAATACTGAAATAAAAACATATATAGTATGAATTTGAAATGTAATATACTTATTTTATTTAGATTAATATTACAATAGCAATGTATATAATACAAAAAAAAATATTACAAAAAAAGTGTATAATATAAAAAATATTACAAAAATAAAAGCAGTGTATGAATGTGAAATGTAATATACTTATTTTATTTAGATTACTATTTTTTGTTACGAATTGATAAAGTATAAAAAATTAGATTGAGATGTAATTTAAATTGTAGATAAAGAAAAGTAAATTGTAATTACATTTTTAGTAAATTGAGAGGAAAAGTAGAATTGAAGAAAAGGAAAGTAAAAACGGAAAGTAAGAGGAAAATAAATATTACACGTACGTGCACGGAAATAAAGGAGTAGTGAATTGGCACACCATGTCTATGGTATTCCCACGATATTAATGTTGGGTGTGTTTCGGAAAAATGAAGAAATATTAATTAAATAAATTTAATTAATAAATAAAATAGCTAAAAGAAAATAGAAAATAAGATGGAGAAGATTTTAGGCAGAGCTCGTGCTACGCACGATGTCCTTAAAACGTATTCGTCGCCTCCCACGGTGCTAGGAGCGTTGCAACGACCGTTTCCCAGGATACGGTGGCTAACGAACGATCGTTTGAGCACACAAACGAAAGTTCCGGCGAACTGGAACACAGTATGAACACTTAGGAAATTTTGGAGTAGCTGGAAGTGTTTTTAGCTCAAGAAAACGTGAGGAATGTATTGTGTGTTGTGTCTTGTTGCAAACCACCTGCCAACTATTTATAGGAGGATTTGTTGTGTGTTAAATGGGGTGTTAATGGACCTGAACGTTGGACATCAATGACCAGTCCGTTGGGCATTGAATCGTCCATAAACTGTCCATTTAACACAGCATTAAAAGAGAAGAATGTTGGGCATTTATCGGTGTAACGGACCTCGAGCGTCGCTGTTGCGAACAGAAGGCCTCGAGCGTTTCTGTTGATCCGAACAGAAGCGGAGCAGTTCTGTTGAGAACAGAACCCCTTCTGGTCCGGACAGAACCGGAGCGATTCTGCCAGCTTGGAAAAAATAAAGGAACGTTACAGGAAGAAACCAAATCATATCTTTAACTGTCCATTTAACACAGCATTAAAAGAGAAGAATGTTGGGCATTTATCGGTGTAACGGACCTCGAGCGTCGCTGTTGCGAACAGAAGGCCTCGAGCGTTTCTGTTGATCCGAACAGAAGCGGAGCAGTTCTGTTGAGAACAGAACCCCTTATGGTCCGGACAGAACCGGAGCGATTCTGCCAGCTTGGAAAAAATAAAGGAACGTTACAGGAAGAAACCAAATCATATCTTTGAATGAATGACTTTTCGGACGGCATTCGTGTTCGCAGGTCGCCCGCGCACACGAGTCGCGGTTTTTCTTCTCCGTTTCGGGATTTGATCGACACCCCCTCCCCTCTGCACGTAAGAGAGAGCCTTTACCTTTAGGAATCTTAACTCCTTAAAAGATGCTTCCCTTTATAAGGGGGTGAAAATCGCTTGAGTTTTCCGGTGTGGGATAAAACACACTAGAAACTCATCATTTTCCCAGTTTTTCCATTTCAACGAGTGAACTTCGTGAATCAATTTCTCATTCACCCGTTATCCGTTTTGAGTGTACCACATATCGAATTGTAGCTCTTAACAAGGGAAATCCGAAACCACTTTAACCCGACCCAAATCGGAAGTGGACCCCACTCAAATAATTGCCCCAAAATGACCATTTAATGCAATTTTTAACACATTTTTCCAACAATCCCCCACATGAATGAAAATTGATTTTCGAGACTTAAAAAGACACGAAGATAGGAGGACACATTGTGTTCACCGGATGATCCTTGCATACGGAGAGGTAGGTTTTATCCTTTGAACCTTCCGCTGTAAAGATACGTTTATTTACTGACTGTCTAGTAGACTCGATGTCCTTGAACTATACTGCCGTCGTGTAAACATTGACTTATTTTTACATAAGAACCTTCCAACTTTGTTCCGTTCTCATGGGTGTGCCCGTTTTGGCCATGGGTCACCGTCCTGGTTCTGCAAGAGTTTCTAAAGAACTGAGCCTTTACAGTTCTCCTTTGAAGCGGCCCTCTTCTCTCTCACATAGGTGATTCTTTCACGAGTATCCCGCATACTCTTCAAATGTTATCGAGTAGATCAACACTTTACAATCATTAAAGCAAACGTTTTTGCTAACCTCGTGCGGGAGTCACTGTTTTAACGAGGAGTGGGTAGGAGTCCGGGACCCCCACAGTGACCATCCTTCGATCTATAATTTAGTTGTCCCTTTTGAACCTAGGACCAACTAGGTTAGGTATCCACTATATAACTTTTCAATTCACGGGCTTTAGTCTCATTCCTCGTGACAACTTCTCCAACAATTCTCTATCCAATGCCTTGGTTAGCGGATCCACTATGTTATCCTTTGACTTCACGTAGTCAACAGTGATAACACCCGTTGTGAGGAGTTGTTTAATGGTGTTATGTCTACGACGAACGTGTCTAGACTTACCATTGTACATATTGCTCTGTACCCTTCCAATTGCCGCTTGACAATCACAATGTATGCATATTGGAGGGACAGGCTTTTCCCAACTTGGAATATCCTCGAGAAAATGGCGTAGCCATTCAGCCTCTTCAGTGCACTTGTCCAAGGCTATTAGCTCAGACTCCATCGTGGATCTAGCTATTAACGTTTGTTTTGAGGATTTCCATGACACGGCTGCACCTCCCAAAGTGAAAACATATCCACTTGTGGACTTGGAGTCCTTTATGTCGGATATCCAACTAGCGTCGCTATACCCTTCAAGTACAGCTGGATATCTTCCATAGTGCAGTCCAAGGTTTTGGGTTTTACGTAAATACCTCAAAACCCGTATTATTGCCTTCTAGTGTTCATCACCGGGGTGGCTAGTATATCTACTTAGCTTACTAACCACAAAGGCAATATCAGGCATGGTACAACTCATTAGATACATCAAGCTTCCAATAATCCTAGCGTATTCTACTTGAGAAATACGCTCTCCACGATTTTTGGTAAGTTGTACGTTTTTATCTAATGGAGTCCTTGCCTCTTGATAATCATCCTTATTAAATTTCGTAAGGATTTTATCAACGTAATGGGATTGGCTTAGCGTAAGACCGTCAGGTCCTCTAATTATTTTAATCCCAAGGATTAAATCGGCCAGCCCCATATCCTTCATGTCAAATTTAGAATTTAACATGCTTTTGGTAGAATTAATCATTAGATTATTGCTTCCCACGATGAGTATATCATCCACGTATAAATATAAAACGACATAGCCGTCTACCGTGCTCTTCACATAGACGCATTTGTCACTTTCGTTTATTTTAAAACCATTAATTAACATTGCATGATCGAACTTTTCGTGTCACTGTTTAGGGGCTTGTTTCAATCCATACAATGATTTAATTAATTTACACACTTTCCTTTCTTGGCCAGGAACACGAAAGCCCTCGGGCTGTTCCATATAGATTTCTTCGTCTATATCGCCATTTAGAAAAGCGGTTTTTACGTCCATTTGATGAACTTCCAATTTCCGCAATGCGGCAATTGCTAGTATCATCCTAATGGAATTTATTCTCGTCACAGGAGAATATGTGTCAAAGTAATCATGGCTCTCACGTTTGTTGTATCCCTTGATTACAAGTCTGGCCTTATACTTATCGATGGAACCATCAGGTTTCATTTTTCGTTTAAAAATCCACTTGGATCCCAAAGGTTTATTTCCCGGAGGAAGATCAACCAATTCCCATGTGTGATTTTTAAGGATAGAATCCACCTCACTTTTGATGGCTTCTTTCCACATAGGACCTTCGGTAGACGTCACGGCTTCCGTATAAGTCCGTGGTTCATTTTCTACCAAACATGTTAGAAAATCCGGTTCATTTTCTACCATACATGTTAGAATATCCGAGTCAAATTCTACTAAGTATGTGAGAAAATCCGGTCCGAAGGATTTTTCAACTCTAGCACGTTTGCTACGTCTGGGTTCGGGTTCTTCTCCGGACCCCTCGCTAGTATTTTCCATAGCTACGTCAAATGTTCGTTTTGACGTGCTTGGTCCTTCGTTGGACTTGCATGGAAATACATCTTCAAAGAATGAAGCATTCCTTGGTTCAATTATTGTGTTTTTATGTACATCCGGATTATTCGAATCGTACACTAAAAACCGATAAGCACTACTATTTTGTGCATATCCAATAAAAATACAATCCACCATTTTTGGACCTATTTTTATTTTCTTAGGTGTTGGTACAAGCACCTTTGCAAGACACCCCCACACTTTTAAATATTGATAGGAAGGCCGTCTGCCTTTCCACAACTCGTACAGAGTTTTATCATATTTTTTCCGGGGAATCTTATTTAAAAGGTAATTGCTTGACAAGACTGTTTCGCCCCACATATTTTGTGGCAGGCCCGAACTTACTAGCACCGCATTCATCATATCTTTCAATGTGCGATTCTTTCGTTCGGCAACACCGTTTGATTGAGGTGAATAGGGTGCGGTATGTTCATGTACTATACTCACGCTTGCGCAAAAGTCACCAATTGGTGCTTCATATTAACCACCTCGATCACTTCTAACCGCTTTAATCCGTCGATTAAGTTGGTTTTCCACTTCATTCTTATAAAGAATGAATTTATTGATTGCTTCGTGTTTATTTTTTAATAAATAAACGTAGCTATAGCGAGTGCTATCATCGATAAAGGTAATAAAATATTTATTACCGCCACGTGTTTGTATTGATTTAAAATCACAAACGTCATTATGAATTAATTCAAGTGGTTCCGTTTTTCTTTCAACCGATTTGAAAGACGTTTTCGTTAGTTTTGCCTCTACACAAACTTCACATTTGTGCTTCACATCAATTGTGAATTTAGGAATGTGCTCCATGTTAATTAATCTACATATAGAATTAAAATTAACATGTCCTAGTCTACCATGCCACACATTAGAAGACTCAAGCAAGTAAGCAGAAGGTATTTTATTATTATTATTAATAATAGTCATTACATTGAGCTTATACAGCCCATCACATGTATACCCCTTGCCCACATACATTCCCGACTTAGACAAAACGAGTTTGTCCGACTCAAAGACCATGCGGAAGCCATGCTTGTTCAACAACGAACCGTAAATCAGGTTTTTGCGTATCTCCGGAACGAACAACACTTGGTTTAGAGTCAGCTCCTTGCCCGAAGTCATCTTCAGGACCACTTTGCACACGCCTTCAACCGCGGAATGAGCTGAGTTTCCCATCCACACTTTCTCACCATTTGATGGCTCAAAAGTAGTGAATAACTTCCGATTTGAGCAAATATGCCGGGTTGCACCGGTGTCCACGAACCACTCCTTGGAATTGGATCCAACGAGGTTGACCTCGGTCACCACAGCCGCAAGGATGATGTCTTCATCCTTTTGCCCACCTTGCACCAAGTTGACTTGAGAGTCTTTCTTTCTCTTTGGTGCCTTACAATCCGTGGACTTGTGTCCGTTCTTGTTGCAATTGAAGCATTTTCCATTGAACTTCGTCTTGGAAATGCCTCCCTTGGGACCGAGCTTGCTCTTCCCATTGTTCTTGTTTTTGGAGCCTTTTGCATGCTCCACTACGTTGGCCTTGGCGCCGTTAACGATTGGGAGTTTTCCATCGTTCTTCCGGTTATCCTCTTCAATCCGTAGACGGAGGATCAATTGCTCCAAGTTCATTTCCTTTCGCTTATGCTTAAGGTAGTTCTTGAAATCCTTCCAAGCCGGCGGCAATAAATGGATAATTGACGCCACTTGGAAAGACTCACTAACTGTCATTCCTTCATCTCGAATTTCGTTGAAGATCATTTGCATTTCCTCAACATGACTCAAGACCGTCTTCGAATCCACCATTTTAAAATCAAGGAATCGACCAACAACAAATTTCTTTGCGCCGGCATCCTCACTTTTATATTTGTGATCCAAAGCATTCCATAGCTCCTTAGCCGTAGCTAATTTGCTATACACGTCGTACAAAGCATCATGCAGCCCGTTCAACACATAGTTTAGGCAAAGGAAGTCAGAATGCTTCCAAGCTTCAACCGCGTTGAAAGATTGCGCATCCATCTCACCCCCGGTTGCTACCGGCGCATCTTCGATCAAGAACCTAGCAAGACCAAGAGTAGTCTGGTAAAATAGCATCTTTTGCCGCCACCTCTTGAAGTTTAACCCGTTAAATGTTTCGGGTTTCTCCACAGAGTTGCTCGGCACGGTAACCATAGGGATTGCCCCTTGGTTGCCCAAAGTAGATGCACCGCGTTGTGAACCATTGTTCACCGGTGCTCCACTTTCAGAGTGATTATCGTTTGGCACGTTCTGCCCACCAACATTTCCAATTTCTTGCGAAGCCATTTTAACGTTTTCAACGTTTTCCGAAAACACAAAAATTAAGTTCGTTCACCGAAGTGACAAACTACATTTTTAGATTGTTTACCGCAGTACAACAACCAAGGAAAATACGTTTTAGGATTGTTTACCGGAGTAGAACAATCACCGAATACATTTTAAGATTGTTGGGTGTGTTTTGGAAAAACAAAGAAATATTAATTAAATAAAATTAATTAATAAATAAAATAGCTAAAAGAATGGGGTGTTAATGGACCTGAACGTTGGACATCAATGGCCAGTCCGTTGGGCATTGAATCGTCCATAAACTGTCCATTTAACGCAGCATTAAAAGAGAAGAACGTTGGACATTTATTGGTGTAACGGACCAGAAGACCTTCTGTTGCGAACAGAAGGCCTCGAGCGTCTCTGTTGCGAACAGAAGGCCTCGAGCGTCTCTGTTGCGAACAGAAGACGTCGAGGGTTTCTGTTGAACCCTTCTGTTGTGGACAGAATACCTCAAGGGTTTCTGCTGATGCGAACAGAAGCGGAGCAGTTCTGTTGAGAACAGAACCCCTTCTGGTCCGGACAGAACCGGAGCGATTCTGCCAGCTTGGAAAAAATAAAGGAACGTTACGGGAAGAAACCAAATCATATCTTTGAATGATAGACTTTTCGGACGGCTTTCGTGTCCGCAGGTCGCCCGCGCACACGAGTCGTGGTTTTTCTTCTCCGTTTCGGGATTTGATCGCCCCCCCCCCCCCCCCTGCGCGTAAGGGAGAGCCTTTACCTTTAGGAATCTTAACTCCTTAAAAGAGGCTTCCCTTTATAAGGGGGTGAAAGTCCCTCGAGTTTTCCGGTGTGGGATAAAACATACTAGAAACCCATCATTTTCCCAGTTTTTCCATTTCAACGAGTGAACTTCGAGAATCAATTTCTCATTCACCCGTTATCCGTTTTGAGTGTACCACATATCGAATTGTAGTCCTTAACAAGGGCAATCCGAAACCACTTTAACCCGACCCAAATCGGAAGTGGACCTCACGCAAATAATTGCCCCAAATTGACCATTTAATGCAATTTTTAACACATTTTCCAACAATTATTTGTGACTAAAGAGGGGTTGAACAAAACTACACTCCATCCACATCGCAATCACCTCGTCACGAAGACATCAAGTAAACATGCTTCCGGGTGGGATCTAGTCCCAAACCCCTATTTAAGTATTTTGAGAAAAAAGATACTCCCTCTTTCTCATTGGAGTATTGGACTTTGCCAACTTTCATTTTTTGGTTATCTCAAAAAACTTTATCACTTTCCTATTAAAGTAACTAATTTATGGTTCTGCACATTTCTCTCTCCTCTGCACAAATCTCAATAACACAGTGTTTTCTATGCTTATTTTCCACCTACTTTGCACTTGGCAAAGTCCACTGAGACGGAGGTAGTATATTGTACGTGTAAATGTGTATGCATTATAGCGACATCAAGATCTTTATTAGAATTAGTTTAATATAATTTGAACACTTATATTCAACGGAATGTGCAAATGTATTAAAAATTTAACTCGCCATTGAACATACTTTATAACATATATATATATATATATATATATATATATATATATATATATATATATATATATATATATATATATATATATATATATATATATATATATATATCTTAGTCTCTTAATATCTAGAAGTAAAAGAAGTATGGTGGATCATTCTCCCCCTAAAACATGTTCACATCATGAATAGTAAAATATACATTCTCCATAAGATTTCCTAATGAACCATATCAAGAGCAAACTATTTTTGAAAAGACTACTCTTACAATAAATATGTAGTACAAGACAAAGACAACATACCATCTCTAATTAATTAGCAAAGTGTAACGGTAGTTTTATGGCTTCCTTCGTTTTCAATTGAGTTAGGCTCTTGTAACGATCTCCTTTTCTAACAGTTGAGCAAAGCTCCTGTTACATTGGTATCAGAGCATTTCACGATCCTCGTTTCTTCTCTTCCGCTTGAAAGATCATGTGCATCATTCTGGCGCCCCATTCTCGTTCAAAGTCTGCCATTGAAGCCATGGAAGAGCAACTACAAGCTCTCACTCAATCTCAGTTGCAGTTTCAACAAGATGTCCAACAGCAGATTCAAAAATTAGTAGGAATTGTGGTGGATTTACAGAAGAAAGTTGATAAAAAATCCTCTTCTAATTCACCGAACCTGCATCATCACGTTGAAAAATGAGGAATTCACGCGAAGTCATTGGGGTACATTCCTAAACTTGAAATTCCTTACTTTGATGACAATAATAGTAGGATGTGGATTAAGAAATGTAAGAGGTATTTCGCATTGTGTCGTACCTGAAGAATAGCAGGTTGATATAGCTGCATTGAATATGTCTGGTAAGGCTGAAATTAGGATAACCAATTATTTGTCTGATAAAATTGGGGTAAGTTGGCAGGAATTCAAAGAAGACTTATCAGCTAGGTTTAGAGATGAAAATGAAAGGGATGTGGTAGAGAGGTTTAATAGATGTCAACAGAAATCCTCTATTGATGAGTATATTGATGAATTTGAGAAACTGAAGAGTTTGATTAAGAAATATCATTTACTGTCTAACAAATACTTTTTAGACTGCTTTATTGGAGGTTTAAAATCATCTTTAAAGTCATTTATCAGAGCTCTTAAACTTGCATCTATGGCTGAGGCGATTGAAATAGCCAGACTGCAAGAACAAACTATAAATGCCACATCCAAAGTCTCTAATGCATATTCAAGAAGCCTTCCAAACTTGTCAAACAATATATCAAGACATGTGTCTTTAGAAATATATAGCAGCGCTCGGCTGTGTCCCGGCCTCTGCGGCCAGCTTCGCGACATCTTTTGCGGCCTATTCGGCAGCCACCTTCGCCTTCGCCCTAACCATGACAGATCGGAGATCCATGACAAAGTCTGCACAAAAAGAAAAAAAACACATTAGCAAAGTAAAGAAAAGAAAGAGGGGATCAAGCACGTTGGGAAGGCATTACCATCGGCTTCGGCTGGCACGCCCAAATCCGGCCCATCGGTCTCCTGAAAGGTGGTGGTCATCTTCGGCCAAATGTCGACATCCTCCTCCTTGTCCCCGTACACAAAGTACCTCACAAGGCCGATGACAGCCATCTTATACTCCGTGATGTAGTTCTTCACGCTCCTCGACCCTCCTTCCAAGAACGCCGCCACCTGAGCGTCCAAAATTGAACTCTTTGGTGCGTCATGGAGGTTAAATCTCCCGCTGTGACCGACAAAAGGAAACTCGGTTCCACCCTCGCCCAGAGACACGAAAACAAACTTATTTTTCCACCCATGGATGGATGTCGGAAGATCAGTGAAGGATCTCCTATTCTTCACCTGCTGCAGATTTGCATAGCCAGCACAGTTTTGGTGACTCCCCTGGCCTATCTGATACAGGTTCATGAAAAGAGCCGTTATCGGCTTGAAATCCAACTCGTCGCAACAGAGGAGAAAGCCGATGATCAACGAATAGGTGTTCGGAGTCAGCAAGGCCGGGGGAAGCTCCACCATGTCCAAGTACTCCATAATGAACGGATGGAGGGGAAACCCGAGCCCCTTGGCAAAGCTCATGGGGTATACTCCGAAGTACCCCGGCGGTGGATTAAGTACATGGTCCATCGGCTTAGGCGCCCTAACCCTACCAAACGGTCCCACGTACATCTGGGCAACCAGATACTCGGCCGCGCAGTTCTGCGGCCTGATGATACGAACGTTGGTGAGATCCAGGTAGGAGAAAGCGGGACCTTTCTTCGGCTGGCGCCTTCTCTTCGGGGCGGTCCCCTTAACTGCAGATACCGGCATCGGACAGGGAATGGCGGCCGATGTGGACGCCCCGTCCACTGCACGTGATGCTCCAGCGTCCTCACCCTCAGACGACGACGCGGCTTCCTCGTCTGCATTCTCCTCGTCCCCCTGCTCCCTAGATCGAAAAGGACTCAAATCCTCCATCTCCTCACAGAACTCTTACACCACTCCATAATCCAGGGACTTGGCAGAGACCTCGTCGTCATACAGGTAGTACTCTTCGTCCAAGGTCTTCATCTTAACATCTAATGAAGCCCTAAAGGGAACTACTTTTGATCTAAAGTTGTTTTTTGACTATTACTAGATCAACGCCTAGAGAAGAAAAGTATGTAAAAAAGAGGAGAAAAGTTTGATGAACTGACCTTTGAAGTTTTGAAGAACACTCGAACAAGCCTTTATCTCTCTAGAAATTTGGGCAGTGCTTCGTTATCTCAGAAAGCAATAGGGAGTTCCTTCGGATGGAGGGGGGTATTTATAGACCCCCCCCCCCCCAACGGTCACTACATGTGGCACTCCCCCATTGGCCGCATGAACGGCCACCACTCCCAAGGCCCAATAAGCTGCCATCGGTTCAAAAGATGGGTCAGGCCCACTTCCATCAGTACCAGTCCATTACCAACGTACCAGCCGTCAGCACCCATAACGGCCAAGGAATTCAACGGCCACACCAAGAAGAAATATCTGCCTCCACAGGGCACTACATCGGCCCTAGTAACCAATAATCATTTCAACGGCTGGTCACACCACAAAGTGTGCCCACATCAGCTTAACACGCTCCCCACAATAGGGCCCCTTCAACGGCCACAACAGCAAAGCAAAAAACAACCCAACCGCCATCGGCCTTGTATAAAACCACTGATGATAACTTCTTGAAAGCGACGTGCGTTGGATTCAGGAGTAAGGGTTCTCCCACAGGGTTACCTTGGTCAGGAATCACCAAGGGGTTGGATTCAGAGGAATGCAAGGATCCCGCTTCGGCCTAGGGTTACACCTTACTCCTTCACCCCTCGCTCACTCTTCGGCCTGAAGCAGTGGGGGACTGGGGGACTACACCGGCCTCCAAAATACAAGCAAGGACAAAACTAAAAATCCAAAAAATAACACAAGTCCACAACTACAGCAACGGTATGCCATACATGCACCATAATGGTGCACCCTTGGCCGCAACAAAGTCAGCAAACAAAGAAGTATCTCCTCCCAAAATGTGACGTGTATCGTCCCTTGACGCGTGCCACTCAATGGCTCTGAGATCACATACTTCACTCTCGGCCAAGAAATGAAAACAGGAACTCAACGTCTTCGGGTCACCATCGTCCATGAGATCAGAATACGCACAACTTCTTCTGGATCAGTAACGCTATCGTCCTCATAGATGGACACCAAACTACAAATACCACCGCTTCGAACTAAAGCACAAAAGCTTTCATGAGGCCTCCTCAGCTAAGACACCAAAAGCAACCGCCAACGACCAGAAAGAAGAAACATCACCCGCATCAGATCAAGAGCACATATCGGCCACTAAGCCAGGACACTCATCGTCCTCAAACAAACGAACTTACCCCATCATAGGGGAACATCAGCCTTCTTCATCCATAGTGAAGGGCATACAACGGCCAACATGAAGAACCAAAACAGGAAATGGCCACAACGGCCATAACGGCCAGGAGACATCAAGACTATGGAATCTACTCTCCCCCACTTCGTCTGCATCTCATCTCAAGGAGTGGGGGACTCCTGATGGAGTATATGGGCCTAGACCCCAGGACCCGCATACTCAGAAGAATAAGAGGCACAGCTGTCACCCAGTGGGGCCTCCGTCGGCCAGATGGCCCTCCATCGGCCAGAAAGATATTAACTCAGAATATGGTCTAGAAGCCAGGAGAACCGGGTGTCCCCGTCGGCCGGGTCTCCATCGGCCATGGCTCCATCTTCACACTTAGTTACTCCTACATATTTTGTACTCAGCCCAATAGTGGCCCAATTGTAAATGGGCCTCCCAAGCCCAAGACTTGGGAGCCCAACCCTAATTTCCTCTATAAATACTCCTCTTGGGAGTAGTTGTAGGGGGTTCACAAATCATTAATATCAAACATTTATAACACTTCTCTCTCTAGCTCTCACTTCTCTCTAGGAGTTAATACTCCATCAGTTGTTTTCTATACAAGGAACCAAGTTTAATCTATCTTTGGCATACCATCCACAGTCTGATGGTCAAACAGAGATAGTGAATAAGTGTCTGGAAGTTCAATAAATAAAAATGTTTGCTGCCAAAAAAAAGTGTCTGGAAGCTTATTTGAGATGTATGTGTGGCGACAGACCTAAAGATTGGAGTTTGTGGTTACCATTAGCTGAGTGGTGGTTTAACACACACTTCCATTCATCATCTGGTATTACTCCCTATGAGATCATGTATAATCAACCCCCCTTTATATCTTCCATACCTACCCGGGGAATCTAAAGTGGGGATTGTGGATAGATCAATGCAGAAAAGAGAAGAAATGATGAGGAAGCTCAAGGACAATCTCATCAAGGCTCAAAATAGGATGAAACAGTTAGCTGACAGGAGGAGAAGTGGAAGGGAATTCTTCATTGGGGATTGGGTATGGTTAAAACTACAGCATTACAGACAACAGTTTGTACAAATAAGAAGCTATCAGAAAATAGCACCCAAATTCTTTGGACCCTTTCAAGTTAAAGAAGTTATTGAGAAAGTCGCTTATAAGCTCAAACTACCAACTGATTCTCAAATACATGATGTATTCCATGTATCATAGTTGAAGAAATTTAGGGGAGAACTACCCATGGCAGCTCATATTCCAGCATGGTTTAGAGGTCAACCTGCAGAATTATTGCCCCAGCCTGAAAAGATTCTGGACAGAAGGAGCATAAAGTTTCAGAATAAGGTGCAAGTTCAGTTTTTAGTACAATGGACAGGGTTCTCTTGTGAAGAGGCAACTTGGGAGTCAGCAGATGCATTCAGAGTTCAATATCCTGATTTTGATTGTAGCATGTTGATGGCATGACTTGTGGGCAAGTTAGATTTTTTCTAAGGGAGGAGGAATGTAACGGTAGTTTTATCTACCGTTAATGTAAACGGCTAGTTAGTTACAGAAGTAGTTATAATATAGTTGGAATAAACTGTATACACTAGCTACTTTGTACATGTATAAATACAAGCTTAGATCATCAATAAAGTTCAGTTGATTGGTATTCATCATTTACGCATTTATGGCTTCCTTCGTTTACAATCGAGTTAGGCTCTTGTAACGATCTCCTTCTCTAACAGTTGAGCAAAGCTTCCGTTACACAAAGCTTTTGCTAATGTACTAAGTTCAAAAGTGTCTATGTATTTTCGTGGATCGTAACGGACTCTAGCAAGCTTCCGTATAGTTCATTTCACATACATGAAGACCGGAACCGAGAATATACACTTCCAGATAGAATACTGTCCAGCCGGATAGACAGGACCCTCTGTTCGGCCGTCGTCGTTTGGGGGAATTCCCGGTGTAAGTTTTTGATGAAATTTTTGAGCATGTTCTTCATCAAGTATAATTTATCCTTACCAAATTTCAGCTTAAATTTCAATCGGCAAGACAGATATATAATTTTGTGAAGATAGTTGCGCCAAAATACACATATAAAACGCAGATATTTTGAAATATTTATTTGACTTTCTTCCCAATTGCATTTTAAGCTGAAATTTGGTGTGAATAAACTAGACTTGATGAAGATCATGCTTCAAAACTTCTATAAAAAAATTCCACTAGGAACCATCCCAAACAGCGGTGGCTGGAAGGAGCATCTTGTCTGCACGGCTGGACGGGATCTTTACACACACACACACACACACACACACACACACACACACACACACACACACACACACACACACACATATATATATATATATATATATATATATATATATATATATATATATATATATATATATATATATATATATATATATATATATTGGTTCAAATGAGAACAACTCTTAAAATAAGAAATGAGAATCAATCCTAACCATCTATTTCAAGGCTTTGCATGCTTGCACAATTTATACCCTGGGATCGGCGCATCATGAGGATGGTGCGCCTGATCCCAAAACGACGCAGCATTCATTATTTTTTTTTCTTTTATTGTTAAAAATTGTAATAACTTTTTTATTTGATATCCGAATTTTATAAATTTTATATCAAATTTTTTTATTTTTCATGATCTATCAAATGAGACCAATATTGCTTATGTAATTTTAACAAATTATTTTGAAGTTACATTTGATAATATATCATGAAGTTACATCTTCTTCTGCGTGAGTTACATCTTATTGTACGCGAGTTACATCTTAATATACACGAGTTACATCTTAATGTATGTGAGTTACACCATGAAATAAACCTCTGCTACATCTTTCATTTTTATCATTTAAAAAATAGTGTATGAATATGAAATACAATATACTTATTTTATGTGGATTAATAAAATTTTGTATTAAATTGGCAAAGAAAAAAATTAATTCAGTTATAATTGAATTAGTTCAAGATAAAGATAAGTAAAAAATCACAAATAATTAGATATAACTCACACATAATTACATGTAACTCGCGCATAAAAGTATGTAACTCGTGTATAACAAGATGTAACTCACACATAACAAGATGTAACTCACACATAATGACATGTAACTCTCGCATAAAAGTATGTAACTCGTGTATAGCAAGATGTAACTCACACATAACAAGATGTAACTCACACATAATAACTTGTACTGGAGTATAAGATAATGTAACTTCGTATATTATCAAATGTAACTCCAAACTAGAAGCAAAATAAACAAACTCAATATCTTAAAAACCTCTAAAACATATAAAAGTGATAAAAAATATATATTATAGAAAAAGTGTATGCATATAAAAATATATTACAAAAAAATGTATGAATGTAAAAATTAAAATTACATAGGCAATATTGGTCTCATTTGAAAGATCATGAAAAATAAAAAAAAATTGGTATAAATTTTATAAAAATCAGATCAAAAATAATAAAATTATTAACAATTTTAAGAAAATGAGAAATAAAAAATAAAGGATGCATGACGCTCACCATGCACCGATACCACCACGGTATAAGAACTGGCATGCTTGGATCTCACTTCTACGTGAGGGCATTTTAGTAATAGATCTAAGCTAATTTATTATGGTAACTAATTTTCCTAGAATTCGGAATGATGACTTCCGTTAGTTATGGAAGCATCATTATTATTAGGTAGTCTTCTATTTTACTCCGTATAATATTAATATACTCCCCCCGTTCTTTTTTAGTTGCAACGGTCAATATTTTACATTTGCCAAAGCACGTCTTTGACCGTAATTATATCTTAATTCTATTAGTAAAAAAATATTAAAAATCAGATTTTGAATATTTGTAATGAGATGAATTGAACAATATGTTTTTTAAAAAATAATTTTCATAAATTAATAGCGTAAAATATAGTCAAAGTAAAACATGTGAATAGTGTAAAATTCAACATGTTGTGATTAAAACGAAACGGAGGTACTTAACGTTGAAAAAGATTATAAGTGCACATGCACTACACCTACTACTATATAGCAATATAATTATATTTAAGCTTTTTTTTTCATCTCAAAATAAGCTACTACGTATTTGCACTAGACTTTACACATACTTTTGCACATCAATTATTTGATGTGATGCATTATTGAATTTTTAGAATGTGATACATTATTTTACATTTGGATTGTTATTACCTATTTAATTTTTTTCTTTACACAACGAACATTATATTAGTAATGCATGTGAATTCAAATAAAACCATTTTGAGTCACTATTTCAAATAACTTTTGCACATTTATAATTACTAACATACAAACTTTCTACTTAGATTTTTCACTTGTGTATGTTATTAATAAAAAAACTTTTTATCAACTAAACTTCTTCTCACACCTAAATTAAGTGCATTTTAGGTAATATATTATGCACATTAGCCATTATTATTAACATTAACCTTGTTCTATATATTATGCATCGTTTAACGTCAGATATGCACATATACATTAGGATTATGCCTAGTGAAGTAGTTTACAATGTTCAACTTTTCTATCTACTTAAGCATTAGAGTAATGCACATATATATTACATAAGTGCACCATTGACTATTCAAATCCTTTTTGTGCCTTGTGCAAAAAAAACATTTTGTATTATTTTGATATCTCATGCACATGTATGTCCTTAAATATAAAGGCTGCAATTTAAAACACAAAACATACATGTTCATTGTACTTTTATCCGTGAAACACCAGTGATCCTGATATATATCCAATGTTTTTATGCACCTAAACATTATACAAATGCACATTTACCTTTCATAAATGCACTCTTGACTATTTAAAACTTTTTTGCATTTAATCTTCTATCTCATGCACATATACATTTGAAATTATCTAATCCGGCTTAAAGTGTTCTAAAATGGTCATATTTTTTATATAGCCTCTTTTGGTTGTTTCCAAATATAAATCCTCTTATTTTCGTCAAGATATCTATCTATCTATATACTCCATCCATCCCGCAAAATAGTTCTCAGTTTTCTTTTTGGGTCGTCCCAAAAAATTGTTCTCATTTCCGTTTTTGAAAAGTTTTGTGTGGCTACCATTTATTTACCTTTTTCTTACTCAACCACAAATATACATTTCTACTTTATTCTCACTTTCTTAAACTCCGATTCAAATCCTTGTGGAAACTAGTTTATGGGACGGAGGGAGTATTATTAAGTGAACTAAGTGAATCTCCGGCCTAAGTTTTTAGGGTATTCGAGTAAATTCCCCGCAATCACTTAACCCTTCATCTCCCGCAACTTGAATAAGCTTTTTCGAAACTCCCAGAGTTCTTTTCTCGCCGCATCTTCACACCTTTCGCCTATCCGTTTAAAGTTGTCTTCACCTCTTCTTCAACCGCAAGATCACATTAGTTTTCCTGCACCCGCCAACCCCTACCGCAGTGAAGAAAATTTGGCGAATGAGAATAAATTCTGGGCAAAAAAATCATCATCAAGAGCTCCTTCACACCACTTCGATTCCGATTTTCAATTTCTGATTCAAGTGTTTTTCATTCCCGATAGTTTTCCTAAGATTTCACCTGTCCTTGAAGTGAATTCATGCTTTCATTCTCTGATCACACTTCGTTCCAGCTTTAACATAGATAGCATCGATTACTTCTGCCTCTCGCTTGGATGTCGTTGTTGTTGTATTGTTACTGCTAGTATTTTTATCATCATCATTATTTAATAGGGATTAAAATATCCCGAACTAAACGATGATCGAGCGAAGCTCTAGTGATAATTGTTCATCGTCATTTTAATTAAATGACTGTGTTGATGAGCTTGTGGGCCCACCCCGATCGACTTTAGTAAGCGATCGAAGCATATCTGAATGACCTATACAGTACGATAGTATAATTACTATTGTCTGTTATGTAATATTATTTTTCGGGGATTAAAATATCCCGAAACTAGGCAATGCCGAGTGGAGCTCTGGGGATAGTGTATCCCATCATTAATGGAGTGTAATGATTGTTTTGAATGGGCCCATCGGCCAACTCCCGATGGGCTTTAATTAGCCGTTGGAGCGTCTTTGAGTGGCATTGCCCCGAGATGCATTTTAGTTTAGGGGTTGTGCATGATTCCGCACGGCACCAAGTGCCTGATCGACAATCGTACCCCAGTCTCATCCACGCTCCCAAGCGTGAGGTGACGGTTTGCCAGTCGCGGCCCGTGGGGCTCGAGTTCACCGAAGCGCTTAACCTTTAGGAGGAAATGCGCCTAATGTGGGGTTGAGTTTACAATCTCACGGACCGACGGTTGTTTCTATGTGACGACCGGCAACCCGCTAAATGGCCCTGCCATGGACGGTTGCGTCCAAGAACCCCGCACGATGAGTCGCGCCGAAGGTCACGGTAACATGTAGGCCGATAAACGTAGTCGTTGAAAAACAGAAGGGTGTGCGCATATGGTTATTTATATGTATACATATACTGTCGGGCCGTGCAGGCTTGTTACCATGTTTATTATGCAGTCAGAGCCGCTCGATGCGCTCGAGTGGAGAGATTAAATGATGCTCAGCATGAGTTACGGCGACGTTCAAGGCCGGCTAAAAGGAAGGAATCAGGATCATATGTACGTCGGGATGTCATGTGACGATCGGCCTCTCGGCATGACGTAGTCTCATATTTTCAAGACCGGACTCGTCCCCGCGTTGCGCGGATGAGAGCCGTTGCACGAACGTTTTGGACTGGCTCCCCGATGCCAACGTCCTTATATCATGACCGGCCTTTCGGCACGACGTGCTCACTTACTCGAAGACCGGCCTTGTCCCCGCTCCTCGCGGATGAGGATCATTAATTGATTATTTCAGATCGGCCCCCAGTGTCGACATCATTTCATGGCCACCGACCCCCTGGTACGGTGCCATTATCATAGTTGAAGACCAGCCTCATCCCCGATCCTCGCGAATGAGGACCGTTGATTGATTCTCAGAGATCGGCCTCAGTGCCGACATCATCATATGGCCACCGACCCCTTGGTACTAGGGGTGGGCATAACAGTTCGGTTTGACCAAACCGAACCGTATCAAACCGAAACCAAACCATTTGTTATTTGGTTTGAGTTTGGTAGTATTCCTCCCAACCCGAATTAAACCGAACCAAACCGAACCGAAATCATAAAACCGAATAAAACCGAACTAATCTAAAAATGAAATAATTTCTTATTTTTTTAAAATAACAAATCAAAACCATTTTACACCAAACTAAACCAACCCAAACTATAAGATTTCTCTTATTAATTTGATTGATGTTAATCTTTTTGAAGCTTTAATTCTTTAATTTTAGTGTCCAGGATTACAGTTTACTACAAGACTTACATTCACAACTATAACAATTATAGTGCTTTAAGTAGATAGTATATAACTATAATTTATTATCTACTACTACTATATATTTGGTTCATTACTTACAAGCATCAGTTTTGTTTTTGTTTCAGCTTTATATATAATTTGATTCATTTATTGCTTACAAATGTGTCATGCTTATATATTTTTGGTTCATATGTGTTTTGTTACTGTTTGCAAATTTATATCTAACATTATATTTGGTTCATTACTATCACTTCTTGGTTCATTATTTGTAGTTAATAATTTTTTTATTTCAATCCAAACCTTGATACTTTGGTAAACCGAACTCCAAATGGAACCGTATCAAATCGAAACCAAACCGAAACTTAATCGGTTTGTATTTGGTACATTTTCTATCAAACCGATTAAACCGAAACCAAACCGAAACCGAAGAAAACCGAACCGAAAACCGAAATGCCCACCCTTACGGTGCCATTATCATATTTGAAGACCATCCTCGCTCCTCACGGAGGAGGACCGTTGATTGATTCTTTCAGATTGGCCCCAACGCCGACACCTTTATATAGCCACCGACCCCCTAGTACGGTGTCATCATCATATTCAAAGACCCCTAAAAAAATATATAGAGGGGCATCGGGGAATCCCCAAGGGGATAAACCAGTTCCTTACCGACTACGACGACTTAGCTCAGCTCAGGAACCAAAGGACCGTGCTAAAGCGCGGGTACGACGAGCGGATGACAAAACGAGGATTGATTCCTTCAGATCGGTCCCCATTATCGACATCATTTCATGGCCACCGACCTCCTGGTACGGTGCCACTATCATATTTGAAGACCGGCCTTGTCCCCGTTCCTCGTGGATGAGGACCGTTGATTGATTATTTCAGATCGGCCCCCAGTGCTGACATCATTTCATGGCCATCGACCCCCTGGTACGGTGCCATTATCATAGTTGAAGACCGGCCTCATCCCCGCTCCTCACGGATGAGGACCGTTGATTGATTCTCAGAGATCGGCCTTAGTGCCGACATCATCATATGGCCACCGACCCCCTGGTACGGTGCCATCATCGTATTTGAAGACCGGCCTCATCCCCGCTCCTCGCGGAGGAGGACCGTTGATTGAATCTTTCAGATCGGCCCCGGCGCCGACACCTTTATATAGCCACTGACCCCCTAGTACGGTGCCATCATCATATTCAAAGACCCCTCATAAAAAAATATAGAGGGGCACCGGGGAATCCCCAAGGGGATAAACTCGTTCCTCACTGATTACGATGACTTAGCTCAGCTCAGGATCCAAAGGGCTCGGGCTAAAGGGCAGGTACGACGAGCAGATGACGGAACAAAGATTGATTCTTTCAGATCGGACCCCAGTGCCGACATCAGCTATCACCCCCTGGTACGGTACGTGCCATTATCATATTTGAAGACCGGCCTCATCCCCGCTCCTCGCGGATGAGGACCGTTGATTGATTATTTCAAATCGGCCCCCAACGCTGACATCATTTCATGTCCACCGACCCCCTGGTATGGTGCCATTATCATAGTTGAAGACCGGCCTCATCCCCGCTCCTCGTGGACGAGGACCGTTGATTGATTCTCAGAGATCGGCCTCAGTGCCGACATCATCATATGGCCACCGACCCCCTGGTACGGTGCCATCATCGTATTTGAAGACCGGCCTCGTCCCCGCTCCTCGCGGAGGAGGACCGTTGATAGATTCTTTCTGATCGGTCCCAGCGCCGACACCTTTATATAGCCACTGACCCCCTAGTACGGTGCCATCATCATATTCAAAGACCCCTCAAAAAAAATATAGAGGGGCACTGGGAAATCCCCAAGGGGATAAACCCGTTCCTCACCGACTGCGATGACTTAGCTCAGCTCAGGATTCAAAGGACCGGGCTACAGGGCGGGTACGATGAGCGGATGACGGAACAAAGATTGAATCTTTCAGATCGCCCCTAGTGTCGACATCATTTCATGGCCACCGACCCCCTGGTACGGTGCCATTATCATATTTGAAGACTGACCTCGTCCCCGCTCCTCGCAGATGAGGACCGTTGATTGATAATTTCAGATCGGCCCCTAGTGCCGACATCATTTCATGGCCACCGACCCCCTGATACGGTGCCATTATCATAGTTGAAGATCGGCCTCGTCCCCGCTCCTCGCGGAGGAAGACCGTTGATTGATTCTTTCAAATCGGCCCCAGCACTGACACTTTTACATAGCCACCGACCCCCTAGTACGGTTCCATCATCATATTCAAAGACCCCTCAAAAAAAAGAGAAAAAAATATAGAGGGGCATCGGGGAATCCCCAAGGGGATAAACCCGTTCCTCACCGACTACGACGACTTAGCTCAGCTCAGGATCCAAAGGACCGGGCTAAAGGGCAGGTACGACGAGCGGATGACGAAACAAAGATTGATTCTTTCAGATCGGCCCCCAGTGCCGACATCATTTCATGGCCACCGACCCCCTTGTACGGTGCCATTATCATATTTGAAGACCGGCCTCGTCCCCGCTCCTCGCGGATGAGGACCGTGGATTGATTATTTCAGATCGGCCCCAGTGTCGACATCATTTCATGGCCACCGACCCCCTTGTACGGTGCCATTATCAAAGTTGAAGACCGGCCTCATCCCCGCTCCTTGTGGATGAGGACCGTTTATTGATTCTCAGAGATCGGCCTCAGTGCCGACATCATCATATGGCCACCGATGCCCTGGTACGGTGTCATCATCATATTCGAAGACCGGTCTCGTCCCCACTCCTCGCGGAGGAGGACCGTTGATTGATTCTTTCAGATCGGCCCCATCCCGTCACCTTTATATAGCCACCGACCCCCTAGTATTGCGTCATCATCATATTCAAAGACCCCTCAAAAAAATATATAGAGGGGCACTGAGGAATCCCCAAGGGGATAAACCCGTTCCTCACCGACTACGACGACTTAGCTCAGCTCAGGATCCAAAGGACCGGCCTAAAGGGCGGATACGACGAGCGGATGACGGAACGAAGATTGATTCTTTCAGATCGACCCCCGGTGCCGACATCATTTCATGGCCACCGACCCCCTGGTACGGTGCCATTATCATATTTGAAGACCGGCCTCGTCCCCGCTCCTCGCGGAGGAGGACCGTTGATTGATTCTTTCAGATCGGCCCCGACGCCGACACCTTTATATAGCCACCGACCCCCTACCACGGTGCCATCATCATATCCAAAGACCTCGCAAATATATATATATATATATAGAGGGGCACCGTATATATATATATATATATATATATATATATATATATATTTGCGAGGTCTTTGGATATGATGATGGCACCGTAGAGAGAGAGGCACTGAGGAATCCTCAAAAGGATAAACCAGTTTCCCATCACAATCGCGGCCTAGCCCAGCTCAGGATCCAAAGGACTGGGTAAAGGGCGGGTAAGACGAGCGGATGGCGAAACGAAGAAATGGAGAATCCCCAAAGGGGATAAACCCGTTTCCAATCACAATCGCGGCTTAGCTCATCTCAGGATCCAAAAGACTGGGCTAAAGGGCGGGTAAGACGAGCGGATGACGAAACGAAGAAATGGGGAATCCCGAGAGGGGATAAACCCGTTTCCCATCACAGTCGCAGCTTAGCTCAGCTCAAGATCCAAAGGACCGACTAAAGAGCGGGTACGACGAGCGGATGATGAAACGAAATCTTATGCCGCACGATCGGCCCCTCACAGACTACGACGACCTAGCTCAGCTTAGGATCCAAAGGACCGGGCTATAGGGCAAGTACGACAAGCAGATTAGGATCTGAACCACCGTCTTATGCAGCACGATCGGTCCCTCAGCGCCATCGTATCCAGTTCACGGTTGGCTCGTCCATTCCTTCCAGGATGGGGACCACCGTCTTATGCAGTACGATCGGCCCCTCAGCGCCATCGTATCCCGTTCACGGTCGGCTCGTCCATTCCTTCTCGGATGGCGACCACCGTCTTATGCAGCACGATCGGCCCCTCAACGCCATCGTATCCAGTTCACGTTCGGCTCGTCCATTCCTTCCAGGATGGCGACCACCGTCATATGCAGCACGATCGGCCCATCAACGCCATCGTGTCCTGTTCATGGTCGGCTCGTCCATTCCTTCCAGGTTGGGTACCACCGTCTTATGCAGTACGATCGGCCCCTCAGCGCCATCGTATCCAGTTCACGGTCGGCTCGTCCATTCCTTCCAGGATGGCGACCACCGTCTTATGCAACACGATCGGCCCATCAATGCCATTATGTCCAGTTCACGGTCAGCTCGTCCATTCCTTCCGGGATGGGGACCACCATCTTATGCAGTACGATCGGCCCCTCAGCGCCATCGTATCCAGTTCACGGTCGGCTCGTCCATACCTTCCAGGATGGCGACAATCGTCTTATGCAGTACGATCGGCCCCTCAGCGCCATCGTATCCCGTTCACGAACGGCTCGTCCATACCTTCTAGGATGGCGACCACCGTCTTATGCAGCACGATCGGCCCATGAACGCCATCGTGTCCAGTTCACGGTCGGGCTCACCCCTTCCTTCAAGGACGGGGACCAGGGTCTTATGCAGTACGATCGGCCCCTCATCGCCATCGTATCCAGTTCACGGTCGGCTTGTCCATACCTTCAAGGATGGCGACCACCATCTTATGCAGTATGATCGGCCCCTCAGTGCTATCGTATCTCGATCACGGTCGGCTCCTCCCAGGATGGGGACAATTGTTTTATGCAGCACGATCGGCCCCTCGTCGCCATCATGTCTTGATCATGTTTGGGATCACTACTCCTTTCTAGGATGGGACCCGCCACTGTATACCACGCCTAACACACCCTCTGTCATACCTTGCACTCATACATTGCACACATTCATACATTCATGCATCATATTCATGCATACACACATGCATCGTATCTCGGGCCATTACCTTTATATGTGCAGGGGCCTCTAAGCTTCTCGGTTGGAAAGCCGAGCCAGAGTCCTTTACTCCCACCTGATACATTCAGGGGGGAGAGGGTCTGGGGAAGAGGGTCCCTTGCTCGATCCAGTCGGGAGGGGGAGCGCCTTACCGACAGATTACATTTAGAGGGACAGACATCCACTCATGTAGTAGGATTGCTCGAAGACTCGGGTCCAAAGAAGACAAAGGAAGAACGCGGGCAAGAATATACTTTCTTGAGCAGATTCGCACGCTCACTACTCAAGAAATTGGGGGACTTGTGTTGAGGTATATTACCCCGGCCTACCACTGTTCAGGAGCCCAAGACATTATTTAGCGTGAAGCCCGATCAGTGAGGTCCGTTTAGGCCTATCGGGCCCGTATCGGCCCATTCGGCCCATCGTGGCCCATTTGGCCCATTAGGGCGGAGCACCCCTCCCCCTTCCCTCTATAAATAGGAGGATTTCCCTCCTAATAAAGGATCCCTCTCTCTTCCTCCTCCCTCTCTATAGATAGCTTGAATACTCCATTAATGGGGTTTGTACAATGTAAAGGTGAGGAGAGCATTAATAAAATGAGCGGGCTTGGACATTAGCCTAAACAGTCCCGTGATTTTCTCCCTTTCAGGGTTTCCACGTAAAATTGAGTGTTCATACCAAATTATATCTATATTTATTATATCGTGTTGGATTAAACTCAACAGTATGTTAAATCTCACTTATTCACAGTATCCATTATAAGAGCATTTAAAATAAATGACTATTTAGAATTAGAATTAGAATTTTTCTCTTTGCATTTTTTACTTGCTCAGTTCATTTTTCTTGGAGAACTAATACAGCCATTTTCATTGTTATATCTCTTTGCTGCATTTGCAGGGGAGATGATATGAGGGAGATCTACCAGAAATGTGATAAGGTTTTTCTTTTTTTACTTGTTGGTGACCTTAATATGCTTTGGCATGCACACTTTATTTTGTCTACTACTTTGAATAGTAATGTATATCACATATGTTTGTTGTTTTGAGATATCACTCTCTTCCACTCCACGCCTCATTTTCTTTTTACATATATCTCTCTCTGCACATAGAGAATTTCATATCCATACAAGATTTAGAAAATCCAATTCTTAATTTTTAATGCTATGAAAAAAGAAAAAATATTTAATGCTATGAAAAAAAGAAAAACATTTAATGTTATTTAACTGCTTCTCCCATTCTTTAACATGTCTATTACTAAAACATATTCACTTGGTCTATACAGTAAGTTCATTGTGATGAGATTGTGTATTGCCGTCTTTTAATTTGTTAGAATTTCTTTAATCAGGCTCTTCAGAGTTCTTAAATAGGTACAATTGATGAATGAGTAGTTGCAAATTGTAGAAAAGGTGCAGTGTTTGAGTCCAGGAGAGAATGCTGAAAACAAAGGCATAATGTAATCATATGATGTTTAACCTTTTGTAAGTTTTCTATACACTTTCAAATTCACAAAATTCAAGATAAATACAAATTTATGCTAATAGAAAGTGAAGGAAAAGGATCATCTTCGTACTGTTTTCTTAGCCAATAGATCTAATGTAAGGAAAGCACATGGCTTTTAAATGATATAACTTAACTTTGTATCCAATAGCATAATCTGACCAAAACTTAACAGTCATTACCTGGGTAAGTTACAGATGTGATTTCAGAATTTTTAAGCAGCCGAATTCTTTGGTTAGTATAGTAAGTGACTAATAGTCACTCGCTGCCTTTCTTCCAGAAAACTTATGCTTAAGAGAGTGGAAGAATTTGAATAGTGATGATAGAAGCCTGGAAGAAATGGTGGTGATAAAGCTATAAGAATTGACAATTCTTCCGAAGGGCCTTTAAGTGAGGATGATTTTGTTTGTGTGTTTGAACTCTCATATTGAATTATGTGTGTGATATGCGATCATATAACGTCTTTGTGTTGTACGAAGTATATATTTTGCACTTCAATTTTGCTATAGGTACCTCAACTTTACCCTAACTTGTACCCCATATAAATATTCCTCCAAAAAAATTACCCCATCTCTCCTATGTGCGTCCAAATTTCTCCCTCACCTCCCTTTCTTTCCAGATCTACCGCTTTTTCACTCTTCCCCTTCCCACAAAGTTTCAAAAAATCAAAACCTTCACCGACCTTCCCAAACCCGGCCATCTCCGGCTCTCTTCCGGCTCTGTCACAGACCTCACCCCCTCTCAACCGGCTCCGTCTACGCCTTCTCTCCGTTGCCGGACTACTGTGACTCCACCTGCCGACAATCCGAAACACGAGCCCCAGATTCTTAATCTCTTCCGTCCCATTTTTTGTTTCCAACGCAAGAGCTACAGGGATGACGGAGGTCTTCAATGAACGGAGGTCATACACGAACGAAGTTCATCCAGCAGATACAGTACGCCTTAACTCTTTCTCCATTTTTCCTTTTTCTTCATTTTTTTTGTTATTTATTTTTTATTTCATGAATAATACTACGTACTTTGTATATCTTGTCATGTTGAATGGTTTTATTATTGTGTTATTGTGAAGATTTGTGATGTTTATTATTGTAAATTTAGTCCAATTATTCTATGTCATTAATATGTACATAACATGTTTGTTGAAATGATTCAATGAATTTTTTTTATATCATCTTATATTTGACGGTTTTTGGTTTTTGTTTTACAACATTCCAGTTTAAATTGTGCATAGTATTGTTTGTTTGACTACTTTATTTTATTGTTTTGAATTTGCTATATTTGTTTTTGAAGTTTTAATGTTAAATCTTAGTGAAATTAGGGTTTTTAGTATGGGAAGCATTGCTTGGATGCTCTCTTGTCCTCCTCATGAAGAGCAAAAAAGGGTTGCACTTCTGATGGTAGTGGCACTTTTTGAAGGAGCCTCAACGTGGTACGTAATTGATACCTAGGCTATAATTGAGAGGCACCCTATGGTGATCTGGATTATGTGAAGCACACACACACACACTCTATTCATAGACTTTGTGGTTGTATTTGTCTGGATTCCTATCATCATCTTGTTGAAGAATGCATCTGAAGAAGACAATTCGTTTTTTAAATTGATTTGTATGTGACATCGATAAAGAAATAGTCAGACATGAGTTGTTTGACACAGATAAATCGTTTTTTCATGTTGTTAGTAGGAACAATTCAGGCACTTTGCATGGTGAAGAATGAAGATGATGAATCTCCTTTGCTATCTCTTTGGACAAGGCAGTGATAGCAGAAAATGGATTGAGAAAGTAGGATGAGAGATTTAAAACAAAAAATAATTAAATATTTTTTTCTTGTAATTGCTTGTATTGTAAAGTTAATGTTTTTAATTTTAGCAGATAATGTAATTACTATTTAACAACTTCATTTTCATGGACTCATGATCAATTTTTAAAGATAGTGGTGTTGTTTCTACTAATTAATGTGACAGGTAGGGTTGTATCTGTCCAAAATGAAGTTTAAGGTAAACTTTGTGGTCTTCCTCTTTGATCTCACGGCAGCCTGTGTTGTGTATCTTCTCAAAGTTGCATCGGAAATACCTCTGGGCTCTGTCCATCCTCTCCAAGTTGAACTAGCACCTCCAATAGCTACGGCGGAAAACATCGTTGATCCAGCGACAAGCTTCATTGTCCAACTGTGAGGACTACTTCATCATCCGGTGACTAATAGCTCGAATTTGAGAGCCCATGGCGATGTCTTCATACAGAGAGTTTCGAGAAATCTGACATCGAACTATGTACTTCAATGTTGAACTATTTTTTTTGTTTCCTGCAATTATTTAATTTAATTTTCTACCGGAATTACTTTTGTCTAAATCTTTTTGTGTAGACCTACCATAGCGATTCCCCCTATTTCTCCAGTTTTTGTTGGGGGATGGTAGGGGCGGGGGCAGGGATAACACCGATGGGTAGAGGTTGGGGGAGTGTTTGGGAGGAGCCTTTGGTCACTGACCGAGTGGTGTTGACTACTGATAAGGGGTGAGATCATATACAAACCATGCTTAACTTACTAACCTACAAACATGATAAGCACAATAATTACTTATGTTTTACATAGGTAATTATATTTATCTGTACAAAAATATAGAGCGAAAACAGAGAAATTTTCCAAAATGTGCAAAAATGTGGAATATGGCTAGGAGCGACAAATACGGGGTCAAAAGTCAAAAGGGATTGAAAATCGGCACTTTTGGATAAATCACGGGCATGAAATTGAGAAGAAGAAGCAATTAAACATTTTGGCGCCGGTTGGATCTTAATTTCCGGAAAAAAAATATGCATGACCGGTGCCGGTCAAGCCAAAACTGGCGCCGGTTAGGTCTGATTCTGCTAAAACACAGCAACGTGCAACACGATTTTTGATGGGAAAACTTCATCTTCCTCAATCCTAATCAAATATTGCTTCCATACCTGATTGTTGGGTTCGAATAGACTAAAAGATGTCATTCTTTAGCCTATATAAACCTCTCAATCATGCAAAAGACATTTCATTCCATAGATTAATTCATAGCTTTTATATTTTGTTCTTGCTATTTTTCTTCAAGTTCTTTGGAGAAGAAGCTATTTCTCTCCTCTACAATTGGTTCTAGGTAATTTTTCTTGTATGTTATTGTATTTATTTGTTCTTAGTTACACTTATGTAATTAATATGAGCTCAAGTAGCTAAATTCTTAGCTAAGGCTAGGGATGAACTTCTATGCCCATTAGGTGTTTGATAAAAGTTCTAAACCAATAAATTGTGATTTATCCTTTATATATTGATTGTTTATGACTATGGTGTACAACAAAGAAGTATGTTAAATCTAGTTTATACTTGCAATTAACGTTGAAGTCTAAACTATGAACATTAAAGGATAAACATATATAGTACCGAGAATAGAAATATATCTGGTCTTATATGATACGGGTTTGATGTCTTGATATTCAACGGGGTTTTCGGTAGATGAATGTAAGCCGTAACGGGACTTACACGTAACGAAAACCACGCTCTCGTTGACTTAGCCGGATTCATAATTATTGGCAAAGAACTAATATTCAACCCTATTAAAGCATTTAAGTGATTCCTGAAGTCTTAGTTGTTGTTATCATTCATCTTAAACTCAAATTTAGTTAACGATTATCTTTTGAACAAAAAGTGAAAAGCCAAAAATATAAAACACAAATCAAAATCCGTACTCTTTACTCATTTATTCATTTAAAGCTATCTACTCTCGGACTTGAATTAAACGACGTTTCCTTGTGGATTCGACCCGGTATTTTATCGGAATTTATTACTATATCGGCACTTGTACACGTGCAAGTTTAGCCCGGTCAAGTTTTTGGCGTCGTTGCCGAGGAAACGGTCTTGTTTAATAAAGTCCAAAACAATTAAAAAACACACATAAAAATCAATCAATCAAAAAAAAATCCTGAATTTTTCATTTACCATTGTTTTTCACATGTTCTTGTGGTATTTTTCATTTCATGTGTGTAGCCTATGTTTTGTGTTTGAATGCATTTGAGAAGTCAAGGTTCTAAACATCTTGAATCCATTGATCTTGAAATAGAAAGAACTTTCAAACACAACCGGAGGGAAAGAAAAGAAGCAAAAATGATGCCAATACTCAATGAAAGAAAGAGGCATGTAGTTGCCGCCACTCCCTCATGTATTGTCCTAAGCGAGGCGGCAAGGGACTATGAAATGAAGAATAGCTACTTCAATGCTATGCCTCAATTTCATGGTCATCCGGGGGAGAATCCACTTAACTTCATCACCGAGTTCTATGGATTCATCCAAGGAATTCCTAGGCATGGTCTCTCCGAGGACGACCTCAAACTCGAAAGCTTTCCCTACACCTTGAAAGGGGCAGCAAGGGGATGGTTCTTGGAGCAAACACCGACGAGTTTTACAACGTGGGAATGTGTCTATAATGCTTTGATTTCTAAGTATTACACACCCACGATGACTCAAGAGCTAAGGCAACGAATCTTCAACTTCAAACAACAAGTTGAAGAACTATTCCAAGATGCATGGAGGCGTTTTAAGGCCTTGTTGAAGGAATGCTCACATCATCGCATTCCTCTTGATCTTCAAATTGACACATTCTATAATGGCTTGAACTCTTCATGCCAAACCATTGTAGATAATCGTGCAAAGGGCTATATTGGCAACAAAACGGAAACGGAGGCATTAAGAATCCTTGAATCCATTGCTTCAAATCCTCAATTACAAGGAGGAAATGTCAAAGTGGCCGGTGTGAGTGAAGTGTCTATAGCTCATGAATTGGACAAGCGGTTTGCTGATTTTCAACAAGCCATGCACAAAGATCTTCAAGCTTCAATTCACACGGCTCTACTAGCCGTGATTGGAGGGACTAAACAAGTAGCCAATGTGGAAAGCATATCAAACCCGGAAGGTGATTTATCTCAACATCTTGAAGAGATAAATTATATGAACTCTTATGGGAATCGGGGGAACAACAATTTTCCTAATCAAAAAAGGTGGAACCAAGGGAATAATTGGAAGCCACAAGCTAGTTCCCCACAACCTCAATCCGGAGCACCAAATTTTGGGCAATCCAAAGAAACCACCATGGAGGATATGATGCAATTCATGTCCAAGAGCATGGCAAGCATGAAGGCCCAAAATGAGGAAAACCATAGTAGAGTGGAGGCATCCATTGGGAATCTCCGCTCTCAATTCACTAAGTTGGATCTTCGTTTTGAAGATCAAAATATGAAGCTCAACCAACGCATCGACACCATTGAGCAATACAACAAGGCATCCATTCAGAATCTTGAAGTTTAAATGGGGCAACTTGTCCAAAAATTAAGTTCTAGGGAGCTAGGCAAATTCCCTACTACCACGGAGATGAATCCAAGGGAAAACGTGATGGCCATAACCACAAGGAGTGGTAAAACAACGGAGGACTCAAAAATGCCGGAAGAGGAGGAGACCCCGGAAAAACAAAGAGAAGATGAAAATGAGGAACATATGATGCCACCATCAAACATGGCTAATTATGTTCCTCCCATTCCATATCCTCAAAGGTTGAAGAAAAAGAATGATGGTGCTCAATATAGAAAATTTCTTGATATTGTTACTAAATTGAGCATCAACATTCCATTTGTCGAAGCTATAGCGGAAATTCCATCCTATGCCAAATTCTTGAAGGGCATACTCTCAAATAAAATGAAGTTGGCGGAATTTGCTACTATTGCCCTTACAGAGGAGTGTAGCGCTATCTTAAAAAACAAAATCCCTCCTAAATTGAAGGACCCCGGAAGCATCACGGTGTCGTGTTCTATCGGAAAGATTGGAGAGGTAAGATCCCTTTGTGACCTTGGTGCTAGTATCAACCTCATGCCCCATTCTTTATTTAAAAAGCTTGGTTTTGGGGGCTCCAATCAACTACGATAGCTTTACAACTAGCGGATAGATCAATCCGCTACCCTAATGGAGTTATGGAGGATGTGCTTGTCAAAGTTGGGAAATTCTATTTTCCTGTGGATTTTCTTATCTTAGAAATGGAAGAAATGGAGATCCCGATTATTCTTGGAAGAGCATTTCTAGCCACTGCAGCAGCCCTCATTGATGTCAAAAACGGAATTGTCAAATTCTATGTTGGAGATGAAGAACAAGAGTTTCATGTTTGGGACTCTTTGAAAAAACACCATGATGACCCTTCTTGTTTTAGCATTGACATTCTTGACACATTAACTCAAGAATGCTTTGGGAAGATGATTCATGAAGATCCCTTGGAGACTTGCATCATGCTAGGATGCAATGAAAAAGAAGAAAGCCATGAACTTCTTGAAGAAGTTATGTACTTGCAAGCCGTAGCTCCTTTCAAACATTTCCGACAAAAATTTGAATATCTTGGAACAAGTAAGTCCACATTAAAACCATCTATTGAAGTTCCACCAAAACCATCTTTGAAAACTCTAGCGGAGCATCTCAAATATGCATTTCTTGTAGAAATCTCAACTTTCCCGGTAGTAATTTCTTCTTCACTCACATCTTTACAAGATGAAAAATTACTACGGGTATTGTGGGAGCACAAAACATCTATTACATGGTCCTTGGCGGATATTAAGGGTATTAGCCCTTCTCTTTGCATGCACCGGATTTTTATGGAGGAAAATCACAAACCTACGGTGGAGCACCAAAGGCGGCTAAACCCCAACATGAAGGAGGTAGTTAAGGAGGAAGTTCTCAAACTCCTTGACTATGACATAATTTACCCCATCTCGGATAGTAAATTTGTAAGCCCCGTTCAAGTCGTGCCAAAGAAGGGAAGAATCACGGTAGTGGCCAATAGTAAGAATAAATTAATTCCTACTAGAATGGTCACCGGTTGGAGGATGTGTATAGATTACCGGAAATTAAACTCCGACACAAGGAAGGACCACTTTCCCCTTCCATTCATGGATGAGATGTTGGAGTGTGTTGCGGGCAATGAATTCTTTTGTTTCTTGGATGGTTTCTCGGGCTATTTTCAAATAGCTATTTCGGCACATTTGCCTATAGAAGGATGCCTTTTGGTTTATGCAATGCTCCCGGGACATTTCAAAGATGCGTAATGGCAATATTTGCGGACATGGTGGGAGACTTCATGGTGGTATTCATGGATGACTTTTCCGTGTTTGGAAACTCTTTTGATTCATGCTTACATTCTCTTGAAGTATTAACCCGGTGTGAAGAAACCGACTTGGCTCTCGATTGGGAAAAACGTCACTTTATGGTGACCGAAGGCATTGTCTTGGGACATAAAATCTCCCGTCAAGGCATTGAAGTTGATCAAGCTAAGGTGAAGGTTATTGAAAAATTACCACCTCCTCATTCGGTAAAAGCCATTAGAAGCTTCTTGGGGCATGCCGGTTTTTACCGGCGATTCATCAATGATTTCTCAAAAATCGCGAAACCATTTTGCGATTTACTTGCCAAGGATGCTACCTTTGAATTCTCTCAATCTTGCCTATTAGCCTTCAACACTATCAAGAAGGCTCTTACTACGGCTCCAATAATCATCTCACCGGATTGGTCTCTACCATTCGAGTTGATGTGCAATGCTAGTGACCATGCCATTGGAGTTGTGTTTGGTCAAAGAAGAGAAAAGAAACTTCATGCCATATACTATGCATCGAGGTTACTTCATGATGCGGAACTCAACTATGCAACAACGGAGAAGGAGTTCCTAGCTGTTATATATGCTTTTGACAAATTCCGGTCGTATCTCATTGGCCAAAAGGTGATTGTTTACACCGATCACTCTGCCATCTGGTACCTTATGAACAAAAAGGACGCAAAGCCACGATTGATCCGGTGGGTGCTACTACTTCAAGAGTTTGACCTTGAGATCCGGGATAAGAAAGGAAGTGAGAATCTCGTTGCGGATCACCTCTCTTGCCTTGAGCCAAATGTCACTACTAATATGGAGGTAATTCATGATGATTTTCCATATGAGCAAATTATGGAGGTGAAAGGAGATCCCTTACCTTGGTTCACAGATTTTGTGAATTGTCTTGCCAAAGAAATTCTTCCTCAAGAGCTCACTTTCCATCAAAGAAAGAAATTTTTAAATGATGTCAAACATTACTATTGGGATGAGCCATATCTTTTCAAGCATTGTGCCGATGGAATCATACGACGGTGTGTCCCTAATGAAGAGATGTTCTCTATCCTTGATCATTGCCATAATCTCCCTTGTGGAGGTCATCATGGTCCGGAGCGAACAGCGGCTAAAATCCTCCAGTGTGGATTTTTCTGGTCGACACTTTTCAAAGATGCAAGAAGTTTTGTCCTAGCTTGTAACCGTTGTCAATGCACAGGAAATTTGAGCCGAAGGAATGAAATGCCACAAAATATGATTCTTATAGTGGAAATCTTTGATGTATGGGGAATAGACTTCATGGGTCCTTTTTCTAACTCTCATGGCAAGGAATATATCCTCGTCGCTGTTGATTATGTCTCCAAGTGGGTGGAGGTCATAGCTCTACCGGATAACATCGCTAAATCAGTGGTGGCGTTTGTGAAAAAGAACATCTTCTCAAGATTTGGGGTTTCTAGGAGTATCATCAGTGATAATGGTACTCATTTCAAAAATGCTCATTTTGCCGGCCTCCTAAAGAAGTATGGATGCATGTTCAAAACTGGTGCCACTTACCATCCTCAACCTAATGGTCAAGTGGAGGTATCCAACCGTGAAATAAAATCCATTCTTGAGAAGACGGTCAATTCTTCTAGGAAAGATTGGTCGCTAAAGCTTGATGATGCCTTATGGGCATACCAAACGGCCTTTAAAACTCCACTTGGTATGTCTCCTTTCCGGCTTGTTTATGGCAAACCATGTCACCTCCCTGTGGAACTTGAACACAAATCTCGTTGAGCTATCTCCCAACTCAATCTTGACACCACACTTGGGAGAGAGAAAAGGATGCTTCAAATCAACGAGCTAGAAGAGCTCCGAAGAGACTCATATGAGAACTCTCGCATCTATAAAGAAAAGGCCAAAGCTTGGCATGCCAAGAACATCAACAGGACAGACTTCTACGTTGGGCAAAAGGTACTACTCTTCAACTCAAGACTTCACCTATTCCCCGGAAAACTCAAATCCCGATGGTCGGGACCTTTCACAATCACCGAGGTCCGGCCATACGGATCAATGATGATTCAACACGGTGACCAAACACCATTTCTTGTAAATGGTCACCGACTCAAGCCATACATTGAGTACCATATCACTTCGACAACCACTACATGTCAATTGGAAGAATAGAGGTACGTTGCGTCCGGCCTATGAAGTTAAACTGAGCGCTAATTGAGAGGCAACCCAACAACAAAAATCAATTATAAATAAATCTGTTTATAACCATTACATTTATTTATAATTGAAACAAAAAAAAAACGACCGGCGTCGATCGGGCCCTATAACCGGCGCCGTACGATTCCAGAGAGTTTAGGGTGTTGCGTTCACGCGCAACCGGCGCCGGACACACCCCAACCGGAGCCGGTCGGTCCGGTTAAAACAATCCGCAGGTCGCACATCGACCTGATCTTCGAACCCCTCCCCCAAAAGTTGAGAGCTCAACCGCCGGCCACCACCCCAAACCACCCAAAACCGCCGTCCCAAGCCAAAAGTCACCCTTAGGAGTTCTGATTAAGCATCAAGCATCACTTCTCAACCTTCTTCATCCCAATTTGATCATCAATTCAAGGTATTTTGGCTTTAATCCCAAATTTCTCCAATTTTTGATATCTTTTCTTTCTTTCAATTTTTGGCAAAATAGATGTTTATCATTGATGAAAATTGATTCCATATGCTCATGTGATGTATATAAACTTGTTTGTTGCCAAAAAAATTGTGATTAAAGTTCAAGATTAAGGGAAATTCTTGAAACAAAAATTCTAAGAACCCTAATTTCGAATTTCTTGTTCATTGATGAATTGCTCTATATCATTGATGTTTAGAAGGATATTGATAGGATTTATTGTTGATATATAGTCTTCTAAACATAATTATTGCAAGAAATTTGTGTATGAACATGAAATTTGGGGGATTGATAAATTCTTGGATTTTAAACCTAAATTACCTTGAGTTGATGAATATATGTCGTGTTGCGTATGTGTTGAACTAATTTTGCAGGTCCATGGCACCCAAACGAGCAAAAGGTGCTAGTTCTTCTTCTTCTTCCGTTCCCCGTTTCACCTCCCTGGAGAATGAAGCGTGGTACGAGAAGAGAAAGAACTGGAAGATTGTTATTAAAAAGACTGTGGATCCCCATCTCAACGAACTGTACCGGGTCTCAGAAGCGTTTGATATGCTAGGGTGGGCTATCATGCTCACTCTAACTGGAGCATACTACCCGCGGCTTGTGCGGGAATTCTACGCAAACATTGAAAGGAAGAATGATCCCTACGACGACATTGTGAGCACCGTCAAAGGCACAACGATCACGGTGAGCGAACGCCGGCTGTGCAACCTACTCAACATCGTTGACATAGGTACTCCCTTTTCCATGAACTCTCAGGTGGTGGTAAGCGACCTCGACTATGATGAAATAAGGGCAATGCAACTATTCGGCCTCAATGAAGAGCTTAAGGCAAAAGCCCTCAACGTTCGGGAAATACTACTCATGTACCTTCTTAGCTCCAACATCTTGCCACGGGCTAGTGACTCACACATCGTTCGCCGGGTAGATCTCTACCTTCTGCACAAGATGGTCACCGGGCTCGGACATATTCAAGGCGTCCCTTTGGCCCCTCTCATCATGATGGACATGAGGAGTGTAGTCAAGACCAAAAGAGGTGACAAAAATTTTATTTACCCTCTTTTACTTACTATGATCTTCAAGATTTTCGACGTTGACCTTGAAAATGAAGAGGTGGAGTACACAAGCGGGTCACAAGTCCTCAATGCAAACACTATGATCTCCCTTCATTACAAAAAAGGTGGGAAACACATGGGTCCGAAAGGATGAAGGGGGTGGAGAGGAGCAAGAGGGTGGCGATGAAGAGATGGATGAGGCCCAACCACAACCGGCAGCCCGGCCAAGGCGGACCATGACACAGAGCCTTGATTATCTCATCAACTCCATGGACCGCATGCACACAAGGATGGTTGTCTATGAGACTCGGCAAGAGGAACTTTACACCCGTTTTGACTCCTTTGAGACTCGCCAAGCGCGGATGGAGGAGCAATTCTAGGGGTATGATCAAAGGTTTGGGGACTTCACCCAACACTACTACAACCAATATGGGTACCTCCCTCCCGATCCACATCATTAAGTACCCCTTTGTTGTTATTTTATAACATTACTCTTCTCTAAACACACTTAATCGTGGATGTTGTTGG
The DNA here is from genome assembly GCA_945859875.1 of Cuscuta europaea. NCBI lineage: Eukaryota > Viridiplantae > Streptophyta > Magnoliopsida > Solanales > Convolvulaceae > Cuscuta > Cuscuta europaea. Next base: position 1,265,890 of record CAMAPE010000047.1, on the reverse strand, counting down.
AAGTGTTTGTTTATCATGCATCATACATTGGGACAATGTATCTTAAGTGTGGGGGGTGCATCTCAGGGTGGTTAAACAAAATTTTTTGTGCAAAATATTTTTGTTTTTAGGAAGGTAAAAAAATTATTATATCTCTCTTTTTAATGGGTATTTGGTTGAGAAAGTTTTTTTATTTACTCACAAAACTATCATTTTTTTAGATTCATTACACTACTTGTTACGCTTGAAAATCATTCCCAAAAAGAAACCTTGTGACTAGGAAACATCATCCTATTTCATTTTCAAAAATGGTCAGAAATTCATCTCAAATATTCAAGAACCATTTTGGAGTACAAGCCACCCCCATATCTCATCAAATAATTTGGGACTATCAAAATGACTTTCAGTAAATACTTGTTGAGAACCATTCCAACTGAGTTTAAAACAAAAAAAAAACTCATGGTCTCTTCCAAGAATTTCAATTGATCCATTTCCATACTGAAAAGTCAGAACCTCCATAAAGAAAACCATCCTACACATCCAAAAAGCCCCAGTCACAACTCACTCATCAATTCAAGAGTATCAGTAACTTTTTCTAAATCTAATGATATTGTTGTGTGTGTAATAGAAAAAGGGGTTTTGAACCGAGAATGATAAAAGAGTTATATATTTTTTTTACCTCTCTCAAAATTGAAAATATTCTTGTGCATATATTTTTGTTGAACTAACCAAAGCATCCAAGACTGACGACATTGCTCGAGGACTAGCAACGCTCAAGTGTGGGGGAATTTGATAAGCACAATAATTACTTATGTTTTACATAGGTAATTATATTTATCTGTACAAAAATATAGAGCGAAAATAGAGAAATATTCCAAAATGTGCAAAAATGTGGAATATGGCTAGGAGCGACAAATACGGGGTCAAAAGTCAAAAGGGGTTGAAAATCGGCACTTCTGGATAAATCACTGGCATGAAATTGAGAAGATGAAGAAGCAAGTAAACATTTTGGTGCCGGTTGGATCTTAATTTCCGGAAAAAAATATGCATGACCGACGCTGGTCAGGCCAGAACCGGTGCCGGTTGGGTCTGATTCTGCTAAAACACAGCAACGTGCAAGACGATTTTTTATGGGAAAACTTCCTCTTCCTCAATGCTAATCAAATATTGCTTCCATAGCTGATTGTTGGGTTCGAATAGACTAAAAGATGCCAATCTTTAGCCTATATAAACCCCTCATTCATCATGCAAAAGACATTCTATTCCATAGAAGCTATTTCTCTCCTCTATAATTGGTTCTAGGTAATTTTTTTTGTATGTTATTGTATTTATTTGTTCTTAGTTACACTTTTGTAATTAATATGAGCTCAAGTAGCTAAATTCTTAGCTAAGGCTAGGGATGAACTTCTATGCCCATTAGATGTTTGATAAAAGTTCTAAATCAATAAATTGTGATATATCTTTAATATATTGATTGTTTATGACTATTAAATTTAGTTTTTACTTACAATTAACGTTGAATTCTAAACTATGAACATTAAAGGATAAACATATATAGTACCGAGAATAGAAATATATCTGGTCTTATATGATACGGGTGTGATGTCTTGATATTCAACGGGGTTTTCGGTAGATGAATGTAAGCCGTAACGGGACTTACACGTAACGAAAACCACGCTCTTGCTGCCTTAACCGGAGTTGAGAATATATTAGCGACATCGTATTCATAATTATTGGCAAAGAACTAATATTCAACCCTATTAAAGCATTTACGTGATTCCCGAAGCCTTAGTTGTTGTTATCATTCATCTTAAACTCAAATTTAGTTAACGATTATCTTTTGAACAAAAAGTGAAAAGCCAAAAATATAAAACACAAATCAAAATCCATACTCTTTAATCATTTATTCATTTAAAGCTATCTACTCTCGGACTTGAATTAAACGACGTTTCCTTGTGGAGTCGACCCGGTATTTTACCGGAATTTATTACTATATCGGCACTTGTACACTTGTAAGTTTAGCCCGGTCAAAACTCAACAATATCCAACACGTTGAACTTCAATATGCAGTACAAATAATGTAAAGATGCACTCTTTGAATTTCAATATGCAATACAAATAATGTAAATATTAAACTGCTATTTTATGGCTTGAATAATGTGAAACACTTTGAACTTCAATGTACAATACAAATAATGTAAAGATGATTTGAATGGGAGGACTAGTTTGCATGTGATCTCACCCCTGCATCTTTACATTATTTTTACTGCATATTAAAGTTCAAAATGCTGAATATTATTGAGTTTGTAGGTTAGTATTTTAAGCATGATTTGTATTTGATCTCTTTTATATATATATATATATACGAAGTATATTGTTTATGCTTAAATAAACTAATCTGTCAATAGGAATTGAATGGAAATTGAACAAATATAAATCCACAATGATCTGTTTTAAGAACAAGAATAATAATTAATTGATATTGAGTGAAATAGCTCGAAGTGTTTACACAAGTATTTTGTCGTCTATCAGTGTGTTCTACATGAACTCCTAACCAGTCTATATATCCGAAGGCCTACTCCGTCCCCATACTTTGCAACTGCCGGACGGAGTTTACCTCCTATTTCCGCGAAGTTCGTTCCAGTTGATGCTATCTCTTCCTTGAATTGCCTCCTGTTTGGACATTAGCCCGCGAAGTCTTGTGGTTTTCTCCCTTTCGGATTTCCACGTAAAATAGCTTGTTCATACATTTACTTAGACAATGCATACATTTTATTAGTGTTTCATATTGTATTAAACTCAACATTGATTTACTTAGCTATCCGTACTTTAGATATTAGCTTTTTCCCTAATGGGTCAGGTATAGCCCCCTCATTAGGCGCTTATTTGTTTCTCTTTTTGTTTTTATCTGTTATGGTTGGATTGTATTATTTCTGAGAGGTTCTGACTTGGTCCCCCTCTCATCTGTATCTTTGATTGATTAATAAAATATGATAAATGTTCTCTGGCATTTATCACACTGATTTTGATGGTTTGCCTTCCGGGTTAAAAAAAAGATACGGAGTATGAAGTTTACTATGCATCAAAACGTAGTTAAAGTGCAATTTGTGGAGCTTGTTCAATCTTATGCACCTTTCACTTTGTTGTTTTAATTTGTGTTTTTCAAATTAGAAACTCTCTTGAATAAATTATCTTAAGATTGAATAAAAATTCAACGTGAAAACATAATTGTGAAGTGGATAAAAAGTCATGCACTTTTGTAAGAATTATGTTGCACCCAATACACCAAAATGCACCTCATCGCAAATGACATCATTTATCTATTACAAATGCACTTTGTTGTTTAACTAAGTGCACTATACATGGCACATTATGATCTTTGTATACATTATATACACTTTCAATAATACAAATTTGTATTTTTATCTTTAAGCAAAAGAATACTTCCAAAAGTGCAATTTAAGAACACATAAGTGCATCAAGGTCACTTTAAATTATTGTGCATTTTGCCTCATAAGTGCAATTTGTGAAGCTGCTTAAATTTATACAATTTAAATAATTTTTTTATTAAATTCAATACTTGCTTAAATAGTCGGTCTTAAGATTGACAAAGATAAATTATCAATGCAGAAAGAAAATTGTGAAGTGATTATAGAGTTATACAATCAACACATGAAATATAAAAGTATATTAATAGGAAAAAAAACGATATATGTGAAGACATTATTTCCTATAAATTGTGGAGCACTATCGGAGATAATAGATAGCAGCATTAATTTACTGAAAACTCCTCATTGATGCCGAATGAATCTCGTTGTAATACTTATAGTATTGGTTTGATCCAATGGTCCCTCATGATTTTCTCACATGAATCTCTGTCCAATTGAAGAACCTCTGTCCGAACACTTCCTATTGAAGCAGTTCCTTGTGTACAATTTTTGTGAAATGTTTTAGAACATTTTCTTCATTAAATGTAGACAATCCACAAAATTTCAATTTAAAATTCGAAGACAAAAAGGTAAATAAATTATTGAAAAACACTAGATTTTATATATATATATATTGGTGCAGTATTTTTTAATACTCCCTTCGTTCACCAATAGATGGCCTTATAAGGTTTTGCAAAAGTTTTAAGAGAAAATAATAGGAGTATTGTAAAAGGTGTAGTGAATTGTGTTTGAATGAAAAAGTAGGAAAGAAAGTGAAAAGGTAGAAAAGATAATGAGGATATATGGGTATATTTATTGGAAAAAAACTTTCAAAAAATGAAAAGGGGGACAAATATTAAAGAGTAGCACAAAATAGAAAGAGAGACGCGTATTGAAGAACATAGCCGGTTGAATTTTACGTAGGGAGTAATTTATTTAACTAACTCCCTGGTTGAATTTTGAGCTAAATTTTTTTGGATCTAAACTCCACTGAGAACCATCCCAAATGGCAGCACAGTATTTTTTAATAATTTATTTAACTAACTTTCCGATTTAATTTCAAGCTAAAATCTTGTGGTCATATTCTACACTTTATGAAAAATGTGCTCAAAAAAATTCGTAGAAAACTCTCCACAAAATTTCATCTTAAAATTCAATCGAGAAGTCAATTAAATAAATTATTGAAACAATATGCACTTTATGTATATATATAAAATGCAATATATTTCAATAATTTATTTAATTGTCGTCTCGGTTGAAATTTAATCTGAAACGGGCTCGGCCATCTGGTGAGACGCAGATCACGCCTCTTAGTTATAAGAACATTTCAATTATTCATTGTACGTTTATCATTCAAACATGTAAATTCATTGTATGATTATTGTCTGTGGTTACAATCAGTCATCTTTCATTAAATAAATTGTTCAAATACTTTTCCTTCCCTGCCAAACAGGTACTACCGTGTTTATGATGAAAACCAATCTGCTAGTCTCCTCCCTTCTACTCTATTCTTCCTCCGTCCTCCACTATTAAAACTCACAGTCCGATTCATTTCCTTAGTTGAACCAAACAGACAGCAATTTATGAGCACTTCTCAGGTGAAGTTTACAGGCTGCAAAAATGTAGCCATTATTATTGTAATTGTAACTGAACCAAAAAATGTACAAGGAAGAGAGAGATAAATTGTCTTAACAATAAATCATATAATAATAACACATATCTTACAGTGATTTGATACTTGAGAGCAGATACTCAAACTCTAAAGCGCTTGATTTACCAATTTTACATGTTAGAAGAAACGCCACCGTAAGCAGCAACAGGAGGAGGAGGAGGGTATGCGTCCAGTTCGGCGTATATATTCTGCTTGTTTCTCTGCTTTTGAAGAATGGTCCTTCATCTTAGCCTCAGCTGAAGCTCTCTTCTCCTCAGCTTTGCGCCTCACTGATGATAGCTTCTTCATTACCTCATCTTGGGATCTTGTCCTCATCCTTTCCACCTCCATCTGAAAAGAAAAAACAACAGATGTTGGCAATTAGTTTATATTTATATATACCCATATACATATATAATATGATCAGGTCTGGGATTTAGCAGGTTATACATATCCACGAGAGTCGGACGAGACAGGTGATTTAAGAAGGTATAATAATACATGTAATATTTAGGAAAAATTGAAAATAATAATCCCAACTATTGTCGGTCCGCTAACAATAATCACAACTATTGATTATTTTTGTATAATCCCAACTATATGGACCGTCCAACAATAATGGTCCATGACCGCATATTACCTGCTCCAAAAAGTGAATTTTTAATACAAATTAAGCGTAAAAATGAAAATTTGAGATTATTTATAGGGATTATCTGCTATATCTTTTTAGAAACTATAGAAATTTATTTACAGTCGGTCACGTCGGACCATTATTGGCGGAAGGTCCCTAAAGTTGGGATTATTTTGAAATAATCGATAGTTGGGATTATTATAAGCGGACCGCCAATAATTGAGATTATAACAATCAATTTTTCCTAATATTCATTGATACATGTTTTGAGTGCATATTCTATGATCAAATACTAGTTAATGTTTATACATCTCAAAAACAAATAGCACATATCCCATAAGCACAACAAAACAACAACAATAATACCTCGATTTTTCTCATCTCAGCCTCTGCCTTAGCTATCTGATGATTCTCCCATGCTTGTATCTTCATTTCCTCTCGCTTGAATCTAATGAATACATCAAACTTAGCTTTTTATATTGTGCTGAAGCTGTAAGTTTCTATTAGTTGGTGGAAATTTATTTACTTATAAAATCACATCAAATATTATTTTTCACCATTTTCACATTATTAATCTATATACTTCGTTTTACCAAACTAAAACCAATTTCGGAGTTACGTGCCATGGTTCCATGCATAAACACAAATGGAAATCGTGTAGGCATGGCTATTATTGTGCTACTTAATGTTCACATTCCACAAAAAAAAGGAAAAATTCCCGAAATAAGAGTAAAAACGTTTTAGAATTCCAAAAAAGGACTGTCATATTTTTGTTCCCTAAATAGGACCAACTAATGCCAAGTTTGGAAAATTCTATCGTGTTCAAAGTCTAGTACTGCCAAAACATGGAAGTAATTACTCATATTTCGGAAATAAAAACATAGTTGTCCTATTTTGGAATTTCAGAACGTTTTTACTCCTATTCAGGGCAATTTCTCCAAAAAAAACCGTGCGGGGGACAAAAATATGAAAATAATAGATATGCATTAAATCCTAAGGAGTCTAAAATTACCACCAACCTGATCATCGTTAATTAAATGCGTGTTTCCTGTTTTTCTTGGGTCATTAGATGACTAGCTGATGTGTTTCACCGGACCCTATATTACGGCTAGGAACCAGGTTGGCATTGATACTATGGCTAAGACTTGAGGCTTCATCCTTAAAAGTCAACATCATAGGAGAGCTAGTCCGAATCCTTTATATTGATTTATATTTGGAAAAATTGATTGTAATAATCTCAACTATTGGCGGTCCGCTTTTAATAATCCCAACTATGGATTATCTCAGAATAATCCCAACTTTTGTGACCTTCCGCCAATAATGGTCCGACATGATCGGTTATAAATAAATTCCTATAGTTTCTAAAGTGGATGAGAAGAGATATAACAAGTAATCCCTATAAATAATTCAACTTTTAATTTTTACACTTTATTTCTATTTAAAATTCACTTGTTATAGCAGGTCATATCTGGTCATGGACCATTATTGGCGGAAGGTGACATAAGTTGGGATTATTCTGAGATAATAGATAGTTGGGATTATTATAAGCGGACCGCCAATAGTTGGGATTATTACAATCAATTTTTCCTTTATATTTTTATATTTAACTGTGTGGGACACAGTAGAAATTTTAAACAGAAAAGAGAAAAAACCTGGCCAAGTGTTTTGCATTCTCTGCCTCCTCCCAAGCTGCTGCTCGAGCCATAATGACAATATCAGGTTGTTCTGCCCCAACTGTGGGTTCGTTTTTATCATCACCCTCCTCATTGCTAGCCCAGGCTGCAATATTCATCTTACCAAGTTGAGTTCCTAGAGCCATGATCTCTTTCCTAGTTTTCATCTGCAATTCCTTTTCAAACAGCTCCTTTGCGTGAGGATCATTTGAGTGGTCAAGAAGAGCAGAAGAGCATGGAGGAGTTGATGTTGGACTGCAAGTTGGAGTTGTTGCTCTAACAGGTGTTCCTGTCCTGGAAGGTTCTTGGCTTGCAAGTGGAGTCATTTCTGTGCCCATATCTCTCATAGACACAGACCTAGCTGTTGAAGGTAGTGGCACAAATGCCGTCTCACTATGGACGGAAACACACGAGTCATGCTGGCTCAGATTGACTGCAAAATGAAAAGATACAATCATGATATCAGTCTACTGTTTTGTGTTCTATAGAGCAATAATTTTGGTAGTAGCAACATAGTCGCATAGAGTTTTGTTTGGTAATATTTCATGTTTCATACATTCATGTTTTCTAGAGGAAAGTGATAACCTCTAAGGGTATGCTGATTTAGGAGGGCTTAGTCTATATCTTGATTATTAGAGTGTTTCCGAAAATGAATCCAGTGTGATTGAAATATTGTATTATCACATATTATTTTATTCCTTCAAGCTTTATATGATCTTAAATATATATCAAAACATACACTGGGCCCTTCAAAACCGAGCTCCCAAACTAACCCTAAGGGACTGTTTGAAAAGAGGATTTTGAGGGGTTTGGAGAGTGTATATTCATTCGTATATCAGAATTGAATAATATTGAATGGGTAACATAATAGGTGATCATATAACATTTCAATCACCTTTATGGCTTTATATTTTTAGATTTAGAAATGTTCTGATTTATACTACTATAAAGTATAGACTAAGACCTCCAAAGTCTTATTCACCAAAGCACTCTAAAACCATACACCCAAACATGCCCTATGTTGTTGTGTGGATGGAGGACGATACACATGGTCAAATAAAATAAAAAACTACGGAATCCAGATATAGACTATGATAGGACTCCGGCTATTATAAATAAGAATAGATATGGTTTAGTCTATTCTAGAAAGAAGAAGTAGTTTATCTGTTTGGCAGGCGGGTAGTTGTTATGAACTATTAACTACTTTTAGTAAGGAGTGGGGGGCTATAAATAGAATAAACCAGTTAGCAGTTAGGCAGTCTGTTAGATGCTTGGCTTGGGACTGGGAAGTTAGAGTCTTATCTCTAGCTTTGGGACTATTGTATTGTATACCGCCATTAATGAAGTTTGTGGATTGTTTCAAGTTCGTATTGTATATTGTGGATTGCGAACTGTTCTTATCATTGGTATCAGAGCGTGTTTGATCGCTGGATGACCGTGACGCGCGCAAAGATGGAAAGCAGATTGACGGAAATAGAAAGGAGCCAGCGGGAGATGCAAGCTAGCTTGGAGAGAAATTTGAGGGAGATGCAGTCAAATTTCACTACCGCTTTGGCCACGATGCAAGCTAATCTAGCGGAAATGCAGAACAGAAACTCGGATAGATCACGAAGTCGTTCGCACCATTCGAACTCTTCGCGTCGATCATCACAGAGGAAACACACGAAGCGTGATGATAGTTCGGAAGGTTCTGAAACACATTCTGATCACTCTGGCTCGTATCAGGATCGCGAGCGCCATAATCAACATCGAAATCCTAATAAAGTTGGACGGAAAATCGATTTACCGATTTTCAACGGAGAGGATGCTTTTGGTTGGTTGATGAGGATGGATCGTTACTTCAGGTTGAATCAGACTGATGAACGTAACAAAATTGACCTGGCAGTTCTGGCAATGGAGGACCAGGCACTTAGATGGTTCCAATGGTGGGAAGGTCAGACTCGCCATATGAATTGGGAGACATTTACGAAGGATTTGACTACACGCTTTCAACCAGAGCTGGTACAAGATCCGTTAGGACCGTTGTTCAGCTTAAAGCAAAGAGGAACTATGAAAGAGTACAGAGATAAGTTTGAAACCGCCATAGCTTCCCAGGGACATCTAACGGAGGAGGTTCTGAAAGGTGTGTTTCTTAAGGGACTAAGAAGAGATATCAGGGCTGAGCTGAAGTTGTATACTACAAGAACCTTAGCTGAACTCATGGGCCAGGCTTCTCTTATTGAGAACAAAAATAATGAAGCAATGTTGATGAAGAACAGAGAGGAAGGGAAGAAAAAGGGGCTAAGTAAGAACAATGGCTCAAATTCTCAAGCAATTTGGGGAGAGGGAAGCAGATGGAAAAGTATTCCGAACAGTAACCCTAACCTACCAAAGAGTCATTCAGATTACAGAAGCAATACGGACATCAAGGCACCTAATATGAGTAAATCAGGTCCCAGGTTATCCAGAAGTGAGCTGCAGGAAAGAAGTAGGAGAGGTTTATGTTTCAAATGTGGAGAGGACTGGGGCAAGGGTCATATCTGTAAAATGAAGAACTATAAGATGATTCTAGTGGAGCATTCTGAAGGGGAAGATGAATCTGAAGGAGAATTAATGGAATGGGGAGAAGAGGAAGATACTCACGAACAACTTAAAACAATGCAACTTTCTGTTTTAAGTAAGGAGGGTATTCCATCCATGAAAACATTCAAGGTGCAAGGTGTGTTGAGCTAGGATGATGGGAAACAAACTGTGAACATTCTGATTGACAGTGGGGCAACACACAATTTCATAGCGCAGGGTTTCATTGACAGATGGGAAGTACCTTTTATGCCTATACAAGGAGTGAAAGTGCAGATTGGCAATGGGGATCTTATACATAATAATGGCAGATGTGATGGAATGCAGCTGGAAGTACAAGGAAATACCATACAACAATCATACTATATACTGGAATTGGGGGGCACAGATATTGTTTTGGGTATGGCATGGTTGACTGAGTTGGGAGACATGGAAGTGAACTTTCAGAAACAAGTAATAAGATGGAAACAACAAGATAGGATAAATTGTATCCAAGGGGAAGCTGCACTGAATAATTGGGAGGTTCCAATGAAGACTATGCTTCAGATTCTGCAGAAAGAAGGGGATGGATATTTTCTTTATTATGGAGGGCAGTTATATGGTTTGGAACAGAATACTAAGGAAGCCAAGGTTTGGAAGGACATCATTGCTGAATTTCCAGAGGTGTTTACTGATCAGTTGAAGTTTCCTCCTACTAGAGACTGTGATCATGCCATAAACATCCAAGAAGTAGCTAGTATACCAAATCTGAGGCCCTACAGGTACACTTTTGATCAGAAAAATGAGATAGAGAAAGTAATTGGTGAAATGTTAAAAACAGGTATCATTAAGCACAGCAACAGTCCCTACAGCAGTCCTATCTTATTGGCTAGAAAAAAAGATGGTGGTTGGCGATTTTGTGGTGATTATAGAGCCCTGAATAAGATCACTATACCTGATAAGTTTCCCATACCAGTTATAGAAGAGTTACTAGATGAATTGGGAGGAGCAGTGGTTTTTTCTAAACTAGATCTGAAGTCAGGTTACCACCAAATCAGAATGAAGGAGAGTGATACCTGTAAGACTGCTTTCAGGACACATGAAGGTCATTACGAGTACCTAGTCATGCCATTTGGGTTGACTAATGCACCTTCCACTTTTCAGGCTCTAATGAATGAGGTTTTGAGACCTTTTCTCAGGAAATTTGCATTGGTATTCTTTGATGATATACTGGTTTACAGCAAAACCAAGGAGGATCATAAAGAACACCTCAAATTAGTCCTGGAAGCTTTAAAGAAGAATGATTTAGTAGCCAATCAAAAGAAATGCTCCTTTGGTCAGGAGCAACTGAGTTATTTGGGTCATATTATTTCTGCAGAGGGGGTGGCAGCTGACCCTAGTAAAACTAAAGCCATGGTAGAATGGGGGGTACCAAAAGATCTAAAGGAGTTGAGGGGTTTTTTGGGTCTTACTGGATACTACAGGAGGTTTGTCAAGGGCTATAGTCACATTGCTGCTCCATTAACACAATTGTTGAAGAAGGATGGGTTTAAATGGAGTGATATGGCTACAAAAGCTTTTGTGGAATTGAAGAATGCTATGTCTTCTTTACCAGTGTTGAGAATCCCTGACTTCAATAAAGTTTTTGTAGTAGAAACTGATGCATCTGGAAGGGGGTTAGGGGCAGTACTTATGCAAGATGGGGGTCCCATTGCATTTTTGAGCAAGGAATTAGCACCTAAACATTTGAGTAAATCTGTTTATGAAAAAGAGTTGATGGCAATTGTGTTTGCAATCCAAAAATGGAGGCCCTACTTACTGGGCAGGAAATTTGAGGTTCACACTGATCAAAAAAGTCTCAAATACTTGACTGAGCAAAGAATCATGGGAGAGGATCAACAAAAGTGGATTGCCAAGCTTATGGGATACAATTTTATCATTAAATATAAACCTGGTTGTGAGAATAAAGCTGCAGATGCTCTGTCAAGGAAATCAAATTTGTCAGCCTTATCAATTGTAAATTGTCAGGAATGGGAAGGATTAGAAGATGAACTGTTGGAAGATCCAAAGTGTGCTGATACTATTCAGAAGATTCTAAGTCACCCGGATGAAATGGTGGATTTCAGATTGAAGAAAGGGTTATTATACTACAAGGGAAGACTGATGATACCCCAAAATTCCCCTAGAGTGACAAGGATTCTTCAGGAATATCATGATTCTGCAACAGGAGGACATTCTGGCAATTTCAGAACTATGAAGAGGATTTCCACACTGTTCTACTGGGTTGGTATGAGGAAGCAGATTCAGCAATATGTGCAGAATTGTGATGTTTGTCAAAGAAACAAGTATCAAGCTTTGAAACCTGCGGGGTTGTTACAACCATTACCTATTCCAGATTGCATTTGGACAGATATAAGCATGGATTTTATTGGTGGATTGCCAAAAGCTCAAGGGAAAGACACTATCCTGGTTGTGGTTGACAGACTAACCAAATTTGCACATTTTATAGCTTTGTCTCATCCCTTTAATGCTAAAGGAGTTGTTGAAATATTTGTCAAAGAAATAGTTAGACTCCATGGATTTCCAAAATCCATAGTGAGTGATAGAGACAGCATTTTCTTGAGTTCCTTTTGGTCTGAGTTATTCAAACTGGCTGGCACACAGTTGAGATACAGTACTGCGTATCACCCTCAATCAGATGGCCAAACGGAGGTGGTGAATAGGTGTTTAGAAACCTATCTGAGATGTATCACAGGGAAGAAACCTAAGGAATGGAACAGGTGGTTACCTTGGGCAGAGTATTAGTACAATACTAATTACCATATTTCCTTAAAACAAACCCCTTACCAGGCCTTATATGGGCAAGAACCTCAACCGATTATAAAAGGAGATGTGGTTATGACTGCTAATGATGAAGTGGCAAGACTGACAACTGAGAGGAATGGAATGTTAGCTGAACTCAAAGAAAATTTAGCTAGTGCCCAGAATAAGATGAAGCAGCAAGCAGACAAACATAGGAGGGAAATGAAGTTGGAGGTGGGTGAAAAAGTTTTCCTGAAGATTCAGCCCTATAAGCTGCAGAGTTTGGCTAAGAGAATCAATCAGAAATTGAGTCCAAGGTTTTATGGACCTTTTGAGATCATTGAGAAAGTGAATGCTGTAGCTTTTAAACTGAAATTGCCAGATGATTGCCTGATCCATCCAGTATTCCATATTTCTTTGCTAAAAAAGGCTCTAGCTCCCAATACTTGCTATCAACCATTGCCTAAATGTTTGAGTGAAAACTGGGAATTGTTGGTGAAGCCAGAGAAAGTGGTGGATACCAGGGAGGGAACGGATGGCAGAGTTGAAGTTTTGATACATTGGGAAGATCTGCCAGAATTTGAAAGGTCTTGGGAAGATGTTCATGTGCTGAAGACACAGTTTCCAGACTTCAAGCTTGAGGACAAGCTTGTTTCTTTTGGGGGGAGTATTGATAGGACTCCGGCTATTATAAATAAGAATAGATATGGTTTAGTCTATTCTAGAAAGAAGAAGTAGTTTATCTGTTTGGCAGGCGGGTAGTTGTTATGAACTATTAACTACTTTTAGTAAGGAGTGGGGGGCTATAAATAGAATAAACCAGTTAGCAGTTAGGCAGTCTGTTAGATGCTTGGCTTGGGACTGGGAAGTTAGAGTCTTATCTCTAGCTTTGGGACTATTGTATTGTATACCACCATTAATGAAGTTTGTGGATTGTTTCAAGTTCGTATTGTATATTGTGGATTGCGAACTGTTCTTATCAGACTAAGCCCTGAAGCCCTCCATCCAAACAGAACCTACATGGTTCAGTGGTTGTGAGTTGTGACGAATAAAGACCATACACATGTTCAACATCAAGAAAGTTACATAATTAATGTCCTGGAATCCAACATATGCATAGAATGTGACCTTTTCAACTACAAGACAAATGCCAAAGCCAAAGGCATGCAATGCAGTCAAACCACATGGATACATGCTGTCAATTTTACCAGAATTTGAAATGCATCAAATATACTACCTCCGGTCCCAAATAAACTTCACACTTTCCTTTTTGGGCAGGTCCAAAATAAACTTCACACTTCTATTTTTGGTAAGTTTTTAATATAAAGTTACCCTTACCCTTACTTTATTACCTACTTTACACCCACTTTCTCTCTCCCACTGCATCTAATTTACTTTTTGAGGGATATGATGGGAAAATCAAAAGCAAAAGTTTCACTTTCTTAAAAACCGTAAAGTCAAAGTGTGAAGTTTATTTGGGACCGGAGGGAGTAACTGTTTTTAGGTTTGGAGATGACATGTCTTAAAGTATAACTATATGATCAGCGCCAGAAGATATAATCTTACTTGCTGATTCTCTGATACAGTTTTCAATCACAAGTGTCTCCTTTCCATATGATTCAGCAACCGGATGTGATTCAGATTCCCAGCTCACATACTTTTGCACCCCATTGTCCTTAAACTGGTTCGAATCGATCCATTTAGTATCAGCAGGTTCCTCAGAGATAACCGTTCGCCGATCAGAAACATCAGAGACGTGCTTGGTTGACTTTCTTGACCCCAACCCACATTGAGTTCTCTGGCGGTTGGAGGTCGGGCTAGCTATCCACTTCTGAGCATCATCCCATTTGGACGGGGCAGGTTTTGAGAAAGGTACACCCGGAGGAACTCTTTGTGCCCGATCTGCCTTCTGAAACTCAAAATTCATATCTTGAGACCTAAATATGGAAGTGGCTTGTGATTGATCCTTCAATCTATTATCCTTAACCATTGAAGAACCAAATCCCCAGTCTGCTGAACACTCGTTTAGCACACTTACAACTGCCACATCTTTGCAAATCTCTGAACTGACTTCTGATACGCCCATTCAAATTATATGTTTAGCTAAATACCACATTAATTTGGGTAAAAATCGGGTCGTGATTAACATTCAATAGCCAAAATGCCAACAAAATAATAATAGTAGGATAAATGGAAACATAAACCAATTAATGGATACTTAGGCTTGTTTAAAACAGAAATCTAGGGCAGTTTGGAAAGAATCGTCGTTATTTCTGTTAAGGTAGGGATCTCTTCCCTGTTTTCTTTGGAGTTTTAAATATAGATGGCAGATTCCTGCATAAAATTGTCTAATAAAAGTTTTTTGGATTTCTAGAGTGTATATTCATCAACTTACATAAAGAAGAGAAAAAGGGAAAGATTTTTTCCCCTTTTTTACAATTTAAAATGTCAGCATCCTATTTCAAATTTTAAAAATAATCAATAACAAAGATTTGGATATATTCACTAAGGTTCATCATGTATTCGTTCAGTTATTGACCTTAAGCTTAAAATGCATCTCAAAGAAAGTGGTACAATATAGACAAATAGACAGATAAAATAGAATAATACGTAGTACAAAGCAAGATAATGAAGGAAAAGAAAAAATCCCCCGAAGTATAGACTATAGACCATATAGAGTGCAGGAGAAGACAGAACAAACCAGAATCATGGATCTCAGATTCGGATCTCAGAGAGGTACCAAGCTCTGGGTCTTCTTCTTCCTCCTGCTCTTCAGCCTGGGGTTTTTTCCTTTTCTGTGTCCTCGACAGCATACTCCTTAGCTTCCTCGGAGACAACTGTAGAAATATGTAGATGAATATATGGAAAATGTATAACAGCAATTCTCTAGCTAAAAACTGCAATTTTCCACAACAAACAAAACAAAAAACTTATTCTTGAATTGACAGAGAAATGAAAGAGTGAAAGACAAATCTCCAGTTTTGTTTCTTGCCAAGGGCAATGTGAAAAACAAGAAAAGGAACGAAGTGCTTGCGGGTAAGCAGCTCCACTGACCTGTAGTTGACCGGTGCAAGTATTTGGTTTTTCTATTCTTTCGTAGCATTCCATTTACTAGAGGCAATGAGGGAATTCCGCTTCTTCTCTGTGCTTGAGAAATTGGAAGAGAACAAGCGAATCTGGCAATGGCAAATGGACAAAATACTGAGTGAAAGTGCAGTGAGTGAGGAGTGGGAAGAAGTAAAGGGCAGTAACGAGCCTGCCCTACCCGACCAGTAACGAGCCTGCCCTACCCGACCACGCTCTTCATGTGGAGTGTTGGGAATTTGAATCTTCGGATTGGAAAGTTAGAAACTTTTTATCTATTGTCACAATCATCCCGTAGATGACGCCCTCCCATCTGGGCGTCATCTACGGGGTGATTGTGACACTTGAGGGAGGTCTGTCCCGTACAGACCAATCTCATCCAAGAGACACTTGAGGGAGGTCTGCCCCGCCTCGTCTTGCAAATGGGGCGGGTCCGTCTCATCTCGTACATACAATGAGGTGGGTTCGAGTATTAGTATTGACTCGTGCCGGCCCGTCAGAGCCCTGCCCGCACAATATATAAACACGAATATATATGTATATATGGTTAAGTGGTAATTAATGAATTCCTTAATCTTTTAATATATTAATATTTATATTTTGAACTAGATGAAAAGTTAATTGTGAATGTATTTTTTATATTTAGCATTTATATATTCATTTATTCATAAATAAATAGTTAACTGTTTTAGTCTATATTATTTTTTCTTATTTTTTGAATTTTTTTGTATTGTGACTTTGATTTATTATATTTGTTTTTAATAATTATTTGAAGATAAATTTTATGTACAATTTAAGCTACAATGACTTCACAAAACTAGAAATGTTAACTACCTATTAGATTATTGCAGGGCGTGACACCTAGTTATGTCACAGGGCGGGTCCGGATCTTGCACTACCCGGCCCGGCCCGAGCCATTGTCATGCCTAGTTTGCTTAGACATGGCAATGGGTCGGGGCGGGGCAGGTACTGCAACACCCGCCCCCGCCCCATGACTTCACTTGGTGGACCTGCCCCGCCCCATAACGCGCACGGGTCCAAACTCCAAACTTGTTGACCCATGCCCCCCACCTCGTAACCTAATTAGCTACTATGCATTTCAATTTGTGTGAAGTTGTTACCATTTGAATCTACATCAAGTTTATATTTAAATAATTATTAAAAAGATAATATATTAAATCAAAATCAAAATGCACTAAAAAATTTTAAAATTAAAAAAAAAGTACTTAGACTTGAATAGTCGATCTATTTATATTATAATAGAATATATAAATTAAAATGTTATATAAGACATTGATAATTCGTCATTCATCTCATTCAAATATTAATATATTATAGGACCAAAGAATTTATGATTTATTATATGCGCACATATGTATAACAGTATAAAGAAGTATATTTGTAGTCAAGGCTGTAGATGAGGTTGTGCAAGCTGGGCTACTACACAGGGCCTCCAAAAATAGAAATCACATTTTAAAAAAAATTAAATAGTATAT
Source organism: Cuscuta europaea (assembly GCA_945859875.1). Classification (NCBI taxonomy): domain Eukaryota; kingdom Viridiplantae; phylum Streptophyta; class Magnoliopsida; order Solanales; family Convolvulaceae; genus Cuscuta; species Cuscuta europaea. The sequence continues at coordinate 1,248,608 of CAMAPE010000047.1, read as the reverse complement.
ATATAAAGTAAAGAAATATTCAGGTCCGGAATTCCGGACCAGAAGCGCCGTCTGGACGGTGGCGTTTCAGCGTCTTCCCGGTTGAATTTTTTGATGAAAGTTTTATGGCATGTTCTTCATTAAATCTAGTTTATCCACGAAAAAAATCAGCTAAATATTCAATCGGGGAGGTTGTAAAATAATTTTTGGAAGTTAATTGCGTTTTATATGTATATTCCGGCGCAGTTATCTTTCAAAAATCATATGACTGCCATCCCGATTGAATTTTTAGCTGAAATTTTTTGTGGATAAACTACACTTGATGAAGAACATGCCATAAATATTTCATCAAAAATTTCAAATGGAAGGGCCCCAAACACCGCCGTCCGGACAGCGGTTCCGGTAAGGAACTCCTGACCGGAAGAGTACTCTATAAAGTAATTGTTTAAATTATTAATAGGAGCCCATTTGCATTTTTGAAACACCTTTATACATCGAACGGACCAACTCCAAATAAAAGCAAACCATACTGATGGATTGTCTGACCAGGGGTGGCTGGAATCCACTGAAAATGAGAATAATAGGGGAGAGCGAACTGATCGGAAAGTGCAGATACTAGACCCGGCGAAAAATGGCAGTAGGAGTATTGAGAGTGCGATTGATTCAGTATCAAGCCTCTCTTTCCATAAGTTGGAAGGTGATATTTATACTAAGAGATAAAAGGCAATACTCGATGCCCAAGCAAAAAGATGATAGTCTAATAGGAGAGAGACACGTGTAAAGCTACTCTAACAAACTAACATCTTAATTCGATGGGGAGCAGTCACGTGTAAAGCTGATTGGAGAGAGAATCTTCAATAGCTGGCTGATTGGAGTTTGCTTCTAACAGAATTGCTGCCAGAAATCCTGTGTGGCCACGCGTGGGTAACCGAGAATATTCCCTGGTGTTGATGGTGACGTGGCGACATCTCCTCGTGAGGCAAGTCCTTGCGGATTTTGTCTAAGTCCATGATTCTTCACTCAGACCTTGGGGATTACTGAGGTCGATATCTGGGAGCTCGGGCTCGTGATGAGAGGACTCGCCCCTTTGTCCTCTGTTCCCGCCTTCGGGGTAGTTGTCTGCCTGGCGCTTATTGACCATGTGTTTGACTCCCGGGGTCAGACCTGGTACCGAGCTCGGGTGTCTCGAGGTTGGGCCCATAAATGGCCGAGTCTAATCGATTCCTGAGCCTGGTCTTTTCCCGACCTCGGTGGTCGAGGTCGGGGTCGGGCGACTTCTCGATCCTTAGCTTATTTTGTTGACTGGCGCTTGTTCCTGACACTGGCTGGTCGGGGTCGGGGTCTGTATAGTTGTGGACTTAGTCTTTTCGTGTACCCCGGAATGGGTCCGTGATGTTTTATACTGGCGATTATGATACCCCTGGGGTATACGGGAATATACTCCATCACATACGTCTACACATTAGATCTATGCATTTTATTTAATAAAAGACATCATTGGTGTGATTTGCACCGGGTCTCTTAATGTGTCAAGCCGGTCATGTTTGTAGTATGATTTAAAAAAGTGTGTGTACTTATATATTGAGCGTGGCGGGGCGGGGCGACATGGGTCAATAGTAATACCCGGACTCGCCCCATTGTATAGGCGGGTGGGGCAGACCCGCCCCAAATGTCTCGGGCCAGGGCGGGTCATTGCTTGCCTAGTTAAGCTTGTCGGAAATGTCCACCCCGTTAGATGAGCTGAATTTGGCTGGCCAACTTCATAGGCTATGACCGAATGACCATGTCACACAGCTTGCATATATTGTTACTCCCTCCGTCCTGTTGAAATGTTCCCGCTTTCCTTTTTTGAATGTCCCGTTGGAAGGTTCCCATTTCCCTAAATGGAAAGTTATCCTACATCAAAACAGGGTCAAACAGTGCAAAACAGTGTCAAACAATGTCGAAACAGTGCCAAACAGTGTCGAAACAGTGTCAAAACGGTAAAATTTATCCCCTGGTAAGTTTATTTCCTTAGTATGTGTGTAGGTCAAACCGGGAATATTCCAATGAAACGGAGGGAGTATTATTTTAAGCCGTTTGGTTATAGTAAAATTGAACGCCACAATAATATGTACTTTCATGTACAACATGATCCACTTTTATAAAATACTCCGTATGGTTAAAGTCTTAAAGATATATTCACCCGGTAAAGATTTATAATTAAAATTTTACTTTTGTTATGATAAATATTTTTTTACAATTTTTTTGTGTGCATATTTATGATTTGAAAAGACAAAGATTCGGATGTAAAAGTTAATAAAGTAGGAGATTTATGTGTTACATCAGACCTATTAATAAAAATTGAAAGATGTAAAAAGCTAACCATGAAATCTTAATTTTAGGTCTGGAAAACCTCAGGCATTTGAGACATCATATTTTTTGAACTTTATATATGTAATATTAGTATCATGTAAAAATCATAAATAGTTGAAATTTTGATACATATTTTTTTGTAAAAATGGGAGTTCAAATAAAAAATTATAACACTTTAAAAAATTTAGAATGTATTTGTACATAGGCCACTGTTTTTTTATAATTGGCTTTTCACCCATCTCATTATGAAAAGCCTTGGAGATTCATAATGTACAATGTACTACTACTTACGGCCTCCATAACAAAAACAAATCTTCTCACTTTCTTGTTTCGTCTGTAACAAAAAAACTTTTCATTTCTAAATCTTCATATCATACCCTCAATAATTTTGATAATAATGCACTATTATAACTACTTTTTTGAATTTATCTTTGATTCCATTACACTATTCCACTATTTTCTCAACATACCCTCAATAATCTATATCCTCTTTCACTCTTCTTAATATAACTACTTTTGAAATGAGAACATTTTTATGTTAGAGAGGGAGTATCTCATATTAGCACATTATATTAATAATGTACTTCATTATGTACTATTTATAGATTCATAATTTCGGGTCAAGGAACATGAGGCAAGTTCCCTCGCAACCAATCTAAAAAAATGCTACTTTTGTCCCATTTTATGTGTCCTACTTTGGTTTGGCATAATTATTAATAAAGGGGTTGAAAAAGTAAAATTTGTGATTGAGATTTGAGTATAATAAAGTGAAATGTTGTGGACAACTTATTTCTTTCCAAAAAGGAAAATGAGACACTTATATTACACGGTGCTTGCTCGATCTAAATTGCAAGGATACAAGTAATGAAAATAGTAATAATACCGATAAAATGAAAGTATATAAGTGTTGGAGTACCAACGAGACTATGCAATTGTTACCGCTAGTCGGGGGTGGAGACAGAGAGAGGCTGGAGGGGGCCTTGTTCCCCGCAAGAAAAAAAATTCTTAAGTATATATTATGTATAAATACTTTAATATAGAGAAAATATGTTGATATTTTAAACTTTGGCCCCGACAATGTAAAATTTTTAAATCTCGGGCCTCTTAATCATAGATTTCTGGCTCCGTCACTGCCGCTAATTCTTACTTTCTTCTTCGGACTGTGCTTCTTTCCTTCTATTCTTTCCATATTGATCATATACAGCCTTTGTTGGCCTCCCCCCTCTATCCTCTCATGAATGGCAGCCAAATGAAAGGAGAAGATGTTTTTCACCTTTATCCTTATTATTTTTAATTGGAGTCGGGTTGATATGTCACTTGAGATGTCAATTCATTCCTAACCCTGCCTATTATACTTAATAAGATGGTTTCAAAATATGTTGGATAATCCCTCAAAATAATTTGGGTGAGATACTCAATGTAGTTAATCACCATTTAATCAAATTTATTAACTATTCTGCACAAGGTTAATTATATAGTTCTTTGAGACATTATATTAACTAATAGATAATTGATTCAAGTACACTCGGGAGAGGTGTCACGGCAGAGGCCCTTCTCCTCAAAATATGTAAGTCTCTCACTCGGGTAGAATGGTGAAGCCAATGAGGTATTTGATCCGCTCCACCCGAATGCTTAGGAGTTTGAGTAGCATCTTGTCAGTGAGGTCGAGAAAACTCAAGACTCCATCTTGTGGTACGCATCTTGTCCACACATACAACGCAACATATACATCCCTGCCGCACTCATCTTTTGAATGTGGCATTGCTTCAATACCCAACACTCTACGTCATACATTAATGTAGGCCTAATTGTTGTTCGATAAAATTTACCTTTCAGTCTAGTCGGCATACCTCAATCGCATAGAAATCTTGATGCACTCTTCCATTTCATCCACCCAGCTCAGATTCTATGACATACATCTCTATCTATTTCGCCATCCTTCTAAATTATGGAGCCCAGACAACGTAATATATCACACACCAGTATCTATATACCATCAAGAGTAATCCCGCTGTTGCTACTACTTCTACCTCCATCAAACTTGCACTCCATATACTCAGTCTTGCTTCGGCTCAGTCTGAAACCCTTGGTCTTCAATGTTTGTCGCCATACTTCTAACTTCGCTTTAGCATTGAATTGCGTCTCATCAATCAATACAATATCGTCGGCAAACATTATGCACCACGTTATATCTTCTTGAATTGACTTCGTAAGTTCATCCATGACTATAGTAAATAAGAAAGGACTCAGAGCAGATCCTTGGCGCACTCTGATAGTAATAGGGAACTCTGCGGTCCTCCCTACACGAGTGCGCACATTTGTAGTACAAACATCATACATATCCACGATGATACTGATATACTTACGTGATATGCTTTTTTCAGTTAAGGCCCACCAAAGGACTTCTCGAGGTACCTTATCATATGCCTTTTCTAAGTCAATGAACACCGAATGCAGATCCATTTTTGTGTCTTTATACTTCTCCACAACTTGTCTAAGAAGACGAATGACCTCAGTTGTTGAGCGTCCAAGCATAAAACCAAATTGATTCTCTGAAAGTTTCACACTTTTACGAAGTCTTTGCTCAACCACTCGCTCCCAAAGTTTCATGGTGTGACTCATAAGCTTAATCTCTCGATAGTTGGCACATTATATGAAGAATATATCTCTATAAACTTTAGATAATACAAAAGATATTAGATATCAACAAGAACTAAAACCAGAGAGAATATTAGGGTTAGGCCAATTTACTTCGGAGTTTATAAAGATCACATGTTGTAGAGGCATGAAACATGGAGAAAACATTGAAGGAGAGGTGAGGGGTTTCAGAGTTTTAATCGAAAAATTTATATTAGTATCTAAATACATCTCTTTCAGGGTTTCAGAATTCACCAAACTTTTCAAATTATATAGAAGCTAGAAGAAAGCACCTCAAACGAATTGGCAAATAGACTATGTTAATTGGTATGAGGATTTATCAATGGAGCTCCTTAATCATTTGAGGATTTTAATAACGGGTCTCCTCGACCTACGAGAAACCTCATTACAGTCGAGGTTTTTAACAATAGTTCTCCTCGACTAAACGGTTCAATACGATTCGATATTAAATCAAGAACTTCTTTGTTCGATATCTTTTTAAAAAGATATGTGCACCTTTTTATTCAATATCATTTTAAAAGATGTGTATAATAGTGTATCAACAATAAAATAAAATGTACTACCTCCGTTCCAGACAAAGGTTCTTGTCCACTATCATTCAGTTAACATAAATCATTCTTAATATTTTACTTTATATATCCATTTTTTATCAAATTTAAGTGTTTTTCGGCTTGATAAACTTTATAATGAAGTTTAAGAGTATGTAAATTTTGTTTACTAAAAATAATTTTATTACTAACAAAGATTAGTTAACTTTTTGGTTAGTCAAGCATCCTAAATTGTGTGAGGACCTTTGTCCGGGATAGAGGGAGTATCATTTTTCAATACATAATATATAAATGTATAAGAAACAAATGCAGGAAGACAATGGATAAATTTATATCCACAACCTAACCAATGGCAAGAAAATTAGTTACACATGAGATTTTTTTTAATAACTCTATATAATATAAAGTAACAGAGTTGGGGCAACAATTGGAGGGGAAAACGCCACCCAAAATAAGGACAAAATAGAGGATTAATGAGAAAAGAAAATTTGGTAATTAATTGTGCCAAGTGTACGATATGAAAGAAATATATTGTGGTAATTAATTGTTTTTTCCATACATAGATACATACTACGCATAAGCTAAGCTGAATGTTTGGAACCACAAAGGTAATTAATTAGTTTCATTCTAAAATCCATTGAATTGAATTAATGCTTATTGTGGTAAGTGAATATTTGACACCCCTACCACCCAATTTTGGGTAATAAATGGAATATACATGGTAGAATATTAGTATTTAATTGTCATATTTAAATGAAATAATGGCAAGAATAATACTAAATAGCTTTTGTTTGACAAAAATGTGACTAAATCTCATTTGGACAAAAAAGTCATACTTCCCAGCTTGCACACTTCCGTTCTTGCATCCCTTGTCCTCAAATATCAAAAGCCCAAATTAGCCCAAACCCTAATTTAGCTCTTCCATTTCATCTCATCCCCAACCTTGTGCTTGTGAGTGTGCGACTGGAGCTCAGGAAGTGTGCCGCTACTGAAAGAGTCGCCGCCACCGCCCATCCACTGTGAGAGTCACCGCCACCACCCCACCACCGTGAGAGTCGCCGCCACCAACACGCCTCTTCTCAGAGCGCATATGCTGTCTTGACGGTGGCAGTTAAAAGGGTAGAGAGGAGTACTAGAGCGACTTGGGAGGGGGTTAGGGCTGGGGCTGCGAGGTAGGCAAAGTATTGGGGGCCGGGGAGAGGGGTAGAGGGTGGGGAGGGGGAAGGGGCGGGCTAGGGTTGCGGTATGGTGGCAGGGAGTGGCTGACCGGAGCCTGATGGTGATTGTAAGGAATATTTGTAATTAGATTTTGATGATGCTATATTAATTAGAACTTTAAAGTACCCCTTTTTGACTTAATGTATTAGAATTTTCCTTTGTAAAGTTCTTAACATAATCGACTACCAGAAGGCCTCCACACCAGAAGACCTCCTGACAGAAGATCTTTGGTTCTCTGCCAAGAGACAGAAAACCTCAGGGTCTCTGTTAGCTTTTTCTTTGACAGAAACCCTCTTGGTTCTCTGTAAGCTATTATCAACAGAAGTGCTCAAGACCTTCTCTGATCAACTCTCTGCTAAAGACACCAGAAGGCCTGACACTTGGAAGAATTCCACAAAGCCGGGAAATCAACTGAAAGATTCCTTCAACGGCTAGGAGTATTGAACGGAAAAGCTACAGTACGCGCATTAAATGCTCATTTAATGCTCCCCATGCTCCGTGGAGTAATTGCAAATGATTGGCCGCAATGTCAGGATTACTTTATCCCAAAATAGTAACCCGCCAACTTTACCGGGTCCTACTGGTCAAGTCAACTGCTCGCGCATTAAATGCAGTTGTCCTCCTTCACCAACAACGGGAAGACAACCCTCAGTATAAAAGATACACTTCGAAGAACAACCGAATAACTTTTGCTCTACTAACTTTGCCAACTTCATCACCCTCTTTGCAAGAAAAACACATTCAAATTATTCAAGGCAAAAAAAGGTCCTCTTGAGATTCAAACTCTTCATCCTCAACAAGAGAGACACAAGTTGGAAAGAATATACATTCCTATCATCTAATCCAACTAGAACAAGGTTCCAATAGTTCTTCAACAACTTCAAGCATTTCATCTACAAATCTTTTGTAACGAAGCAAGTTGGAGGAACCCCTGTTTCAATAGAAACTCTTCTTGTTGCAAGAAGGACATCCAAGTAACTGGAGTAGTGAAGTGGTGATACTTCCAGGAAGCTTAGTGAGAGGACCAGTCTTAAAGGAAGCCAGGCAGTGCATCTCAGGAGACATCTAGGCTTGAAGAAGACGTGGAGAGCTTCTTAAGTGCTAGGACTAAGGCGTTGTAAAAGGTCGTTTTTACAAGCTTAGTGGAACAGTGGATTAGAGGAACGAGTTGTTCCTTGAACCACTATAAAAATCCCTGGTGTCATTTACTTACTGCTTTAAATATTTGCACTTAGTTAGAACTGTCTAACTCCCTAAACTTGGTATCTGTGTTCAGCAGAACTTGTCTTACGAGTTAACAGAAGGCCTACTGCCTTTGCTTCTCTGAGGCTAAATCAACAGAACCCCCTACCAGAACCCCATCCGCTGCCAGTCTGTTTTGTCAACAGAACAGGCTATTCTGTAAAATCTGGTACTTAGATTAAAAAGCTAAAAACCAATACAGTCTATTCATCCCCCCTCTAGACTGTATCCAGTATAACCGGGACCAACAGTGGTTTGGTCACTGAAGGAGAGGTTGTGGGCTAGGGAGGGTGGCCGCCGGAGGGTGGCAGGTGTGGCTAGTCAGTGACGTGGCGGGGCTGGTCATTTGAGGGTGGTGGCAGATCACCGGCGGTGGTGGTGCCAGTGGTGTCAATTGGTGGTGGTCGCAGGAGGTGGCCGGATGTGGGATGGGCCATGACACCGGAGATGACATGTCACTGTGACGGTGGTCGGTTGGAGGACAGTCATCGTGGCAGTTGGCAGGCAGTCACTCTGACTGGTGTTGGCTGGTGGCGGTCACTGACAAGGGGTAGCGGCAATCACTAATCAGGGCGGCGACAGTCACTTGACGGGATTGCGGTAGTCATCGGATGAGACGACGGTGGAGTCACTGTGACAATCTAGTCACTGGTGGGGTGGAGTCACTACGGTCGGAGTCTATGTGTTCTAAGTCACTATGACTGGAGTCACTGCGGCCGAGTCACTATGATTGGTGAAGGAGGTGGTGGAGGCGCGGGAGGCGGCGGCGATGGTGCTGGCGGAGCACCGGTGACGGGAGCGGAGCACCAGCGGCGGAGCACCTGCGGCGGAGGCGAAGCACCAGTGGTGGCCGGTGGGGGCGGAGCACCGGTGGTGGGGGCGGAGCACCGGTGGCAGGGGAGGGGGGACGGGGGTGGGTGAATCAAGGCTGGATGACAGCTTTATTATTAAAAATGTATTTTAAAATAATAAAAGTAATGCTCCGTATGAAATTAAATAAAGAGTAGTTTGGTCACATTTGTGGAAAACTTTAAAGACGGTCATATTAATGTTTTTTGTCTTTCAATTAGTAATATTCAAATAAAAAGGTCTATTTAAATATGATATGACACATCTATCATCTCCTTCGGTAATTCTATTCTATTATAAACTATGATAAAATAATTCATCTATGTGTAATATATGTATACTATTAACCATTAATATCCCATAGATAGATAAATAACTAACCAAATATACAACATGTTGGCACATTAGGTAATCCAATTGAGCCACCCATTATTATATATAAGGTGATTAGAAAAATGTATTCCCACCTACCAGGGGTGATATAAACATTCGGTATCAATAATACGTACCGTTAGTTTATGATAATCTTTATCTTTATCTTTTATATAATAATACTTCATACAAAGTAATAAAGCTCACCCATTTTGGCTTCAACTTTAATAGAAATAACTATATACTCTCTCCATCCCACTAACTTTGTCCCGTTTTACATTTTTTGTCTGTCTCATTAAGTTTGTCCCGTACCATATATATTTGGGTGTTTACAATTCAATATCAACCACACAATTCCACTTTTTCTTAAAAATTGTGTCACACCCTCTTGTCCCAAACATAATGGGACAGAGGTAGTATATGACTAAAATAAGTGTTGCATTGTTTACAAAAAATGACCTCCTAAGTGTAGTGACTATAGTAATAACTACTTAATCATAGTAACTTATGTTCAATTTTTACACTCAAGTGACTTTGACATTATACAATAGTAGATATTAGTCAATAAGTTTTATTTTAGTAATATTTTTGAAAAGACTCCATTTTAATATACGAAGGAATAAAAAGTAATGGGATAACTGATTCCAATAAGTTTAGTTAGGAATCATAAGAACTTTTGAACCATATAGGGTACAAAGTAACTCTATCTAATTTATAGGACTATCTTTTCTTTTATGAATCAAAGGGGAATTTATAGAACTATATTGAAGAGTCCATTTAATGACACTTATTTTCGGTTTAGCGTCCATGATAGCAAACTTTTTCATCAAACACGTAATTAGTGATGTCACGCACTCAATTGTGTAAAATCAAAATAAGTAAGGTTGTAGTTACTTTTCTGATTGAATTGATCACTTAGATTATTGTAAAGGACTATTTTTAGCTATTTTTCATATATATTTTTCATTATTTAATTAATAAAAAAATTAAATATAACTTTTTAAATTAACGGATTCAGCCATTTTAGACGGAGTTTAATCAATTTTAGCAGAATCAACCAATTCAGCTAATTTCGGTATTACCATATGGGCTCTAAGTAGGAATGATATTTCAAAATTTTATGTTATTAAAAACAAGACACACATTAAGCTTTGATTGCTTAGTGCATTAAAATTGTATAATATTTCTATATTTCATTATGGTAATCATTATTTTTTATAATTAAGGTAGGGTTTTTTCCCGCCCAATGAAAGCAATAATGGTGTTTAATATGATGATATAATATGACATTGACTTTGAAACTTTCTCAATATGACTACCATACACATATGAGTTTTGATGGTTCATGTTCACCTCAAGGCAATATTGGCGCTGAATTTGATGAGGTGCATCAGGGATACCAAACCATAAATTTGGAAAATGGGGTGAGGTTCTTATCTAATCTAAAGCCTTATAAGCACCAATGAAGGTAAGGGTATAAATGTTTTGAATAAGTGTTGATGCAAGTGTAGGGTGTGTTCTCGAAAAACAAAGAAATTTAATTAATTAAAAATAATTAAAAACAGCCAAAGAACAAAAAAAGAAAAGAGATGTAATAGAAATTAGTCAAATCTTGTGCAGCGCACAATATCCTTAAAACGAATTCGTTACCCCCCATTGTGCTAGGAGCATTGTAACAATCGTTTCCTAGGATACGATAACTAATGAACGATCGTTTGAGCACACAAACGACAATTTCAGCGAACAGTAACAAGCATGAACACAAAAGGAAAATTGCAGAAAAGTGGAGGTGGTTTTTAGCTCAAAACTACGTGCAGATTGTGTATGATTGCATGTGTTGTTGCAAAGCACATGCCAGCTATTTATAAGAATGATTTGTTGTGTGATAATGGAGAGTTAATGGACTTTAGCGTTGGACATCAATGACCAGACCGTTGGGCATTGATTCATCCATGAACTTCCATTTAACATTGCAGAACGTTGGACATTTATTGCTCGTAACGTTTCAGAAGAGTCTTGGCTGGAGCCTTCTGATTCGGATCAGAAGCGTGTTGATCAGAAGCCTTCTGATGCGGAGCCTTCAGAAGCAAGTCGCAGTTTTTCTTCTTCATTTTCATGATTTGATCGGCACCCCCTCTGCGCGTGAGGAGAGCCTTTCCACCTAAGAATCTTAACTCCTTCAAACAGGGTTCCCTTTATAAGGGGTTGAAAATCCCTTGGGTTTTCCAGTTTGGGAAATTTACACTAGAAACTCATCCTTTTTTTCTAGTTTTTCCGTTTCAACGAGTGAACTTCGAGAATCAATTTCTCATTCACCCGTTATCCGTTTTGAGTGTACCATATAACGAATTGTAGCCCTTAACAAGGGGAATCCGAAACCACTTTGACCTGATCCAAATCGGAAGTGGAGTCCACTCAAAATATTTTACCAAATTGACAATTTAATGCAATTTTTAACACATTTTTTCAACAATCCTCCACATGAATGAAAATTGATTTTCGAGACTTAAAAAAGACACGAAGATAGGAGGAAACGTTGTGGTCACTGGATGATCCCTGCATACGGAGAGGTAGGTTTTATCCTTTGAACCTTCCGTTGTAAAGACATGTTTATTTACTGGCTGTCTAGTAGACTCGATGTCCAGGAACTATACTACCGTTGTTTAAACATTGACTTATCTTTACACAGGAACCTTCCAGCTTTTTTCCATTCTCATGGGTGTGCCCATTTTGGCCATGGGTCAGTGTCCTGGTTCTGCAAGAGTTTCTAAAGAACTGAGCCTACACAGTTCTCCTTTGAAGCGGCCCTCTTCTCCCTCACATAGGTGATTCTTTCACGCGTATCCCATATACTCTTCCAATGTTATCAAGCATATCAACATTTTTGATTCATTAAAACAAACATTTTTGCTAACCTCGTGCGGGAGTCACTGTTTCAACAAGGAGCGGGTAGGAGTCTGGGATGACCCCCACAGTGACCATCCTTCGCTCTATAATTTAGTTGTCCCTTTTGAACCTATGACCAACTAGGTTGGGTATTCACTATACAACTTTTCAATTCACAGGTTTTAGTCTCATTCCTCGTGACAACTCTCCAACAATTCTTTATCCAATGTCTTAGTTAGCGGATCCGTTATGTTATCCTTTGACTTCACGTAGTCAACCGTGATAACACCCGTTGTGAGGAGTTGTTTAATGATGTTATGTCTACGACAAACGTGTCTAGACTTACCATTATACATGTTGCTTTGTACCCTTCCAATTGTCGCTTGACAATCACAATGTATGCATATTGGAGGGGCAGGCTTTTCCAATCTTGGAATATCCTCGAGAAATTGGTGTAGCCATTCAGCCTCTTCAGTGCACTTATCCAAGGCTATTAGCTCAGATTCCATTGTGGATCTAGTTATTACCGTTTGTTTCAAGGATTTCCATAAAAAGGCTGCACCTCCCAAAGTGAAAACATATCCACGTGTGGACTTTGAGTCCTTAATGTCAGATATCCAACTAGTGTCTTTATACCCTTCAAGTACAACTGGATATCTTCCATAGTGCAGGAGATGAATGCACATAGATGATTTGCCAATAGAATTTTAGGAGCTTCTATTTGTGAAGAAGAAAGAAGAAAAAGAAATGGATGGCAGAAGTGGGAGTTCGATCGTAGCGAAAGGAAAATAAAGGGGGAGGGAGCCGTTGCTTTAGAATCCGCCAGATGATATGAAACAGTGTAGTGGACAAAAGCAAAAGGATGAAGCTGATTGAGTCGAACATGGAACTTGAGAGAGGGAAGAGCATTGATGCCAAGGAGAGAATGCAGTTCTTTGATGGCGTTGGTTGAGATCTGGAAGAAGGCATGGTGGGGCGGCTGGAGAAAAGAAGGCAGATGGCGTTGGTCTGGAGAAGAAATTAGACGGTGTTGGGCTAGAGAAGAAGGTAGTTGCATTCGGCTGGAGAAGAGAAGTTGATCGGATGAAATTACTTAATAGTCATGAGAACGTAGGCGGGAGAATTTTTTCTCTCCGATGTAATGCTTTTAGGTATAGGATTAGGGTCTATTTTTTGTCTTTTGTCATGAGCCTACAAATGGTAAGGACCGGCTCGAGGTGAGTAACTCCATACCCTCCAATCTCACCAGCGAAGAATAGCATTATAGCTTGTATTGACGACAAGGAAATAAGTCTCTTCACCCGCCACTCTTCCCAATGACAAGGAATGTCCAACAATCGCCGATATAAAAGCATGATTCACGGGAAGAAATAAAAATTAAGCATGTGTTTGCAGGTTGCCCGCGCACGTAAGTCGTAGTTTTCCTTCTACATTTTTGGGATTTGATCAGCACCTCCCACCCCCTGCACGCGAAGAGAGCCTTTCCACCTAAGAATCTTTACAATTTCAAAGAGGGTTCTCTTTATAAAGGGTTGAAAATCCTTTGAGTTTTCCTGTGTGGAAAATATTACACTAGAAACTCATCCTTTTTTGAGTTTTTCCAGTTTTTCCGTTTCAACGAGCGAATTTCGAGAATCAATTTCCCATTCACCCGTTATTCGTTTTGAGTGTACCATATATCGAATTGTATCCCTTAACAAGGGGAATTTGAAACTACTTTGATCCGGCCCAAATTAGAAGTGGACCTCACTCAAAATATTGCTCCAAATTGGCCATTTAATGCATTTTTAACACACTTTTCCAACAGTAACATCATAGCAGTATTAAGTTGTTCAATTAGCTTAACTCATTGTACACTAACCTTTTTACCCCAAAGTAGTGAAGTACGCCAATTCTTATTCCGTCAAGTCTGGCTCTTTTTCTGTTTCTGTGTATGTGTGGATCCTTCGGTTTTCAATGATTGTTTTTACAGTGATAGTCAAGACGGAGTAGTTAATTGTTATGTTTGTGTGATGATTATTTGTTTTGGTTCCTTCATCTTTTACCTCTTATTCATTCACTCCAGATTCATTCACTTCATTTAAGGGTTAATTACCTTAATAGGAGTAATGTGACACCGCACCCGGATGTACTTGAATTTAAAATTCAATATGTATTTGAATTTTTAGCGAATGATTTTGTGTAAGAGAATTATATATTTAATTAATGTATGATTAATTAATTTATTTATCGGACCCATTATATTGAGAATGAGCTACCAAATAGTTATTTGAGTCATCATAATAATTCTAGAAGCCCAATAAAATGTCAACCAAAGTTGAGGAAAATATTTGGACAACCCAAGTACTGTTTTGACCCAACCTGCCAGAAATAGCAAGGATAACTGAGAGGGACTTCCTACACCCACTTAGGGTATCCTACAAATCAAATAGCCTCAAATAAGTGAGGAGTGAGACAAAAATAAGGGGGAGGTCGTGCATGAAGAAGAAGTCTCCAAGAGACAAAAGCCCACCCCCTCCATACCCCACCTACACATTATTTGTGTGTTTGATTGAGAAGGAATATATACTCTCTCATTTCATACCATACGCACAACCCAAAACCAAAGGAAAGGAGGAGCTCTAGAGGATATCTCCCACTAGGTCCAAGCTTGAAGGAAGCAACACAAAGAAATCCCAACAGAAAACTAGCTAGGAGGAAGGTAAGGACTCAACTATTTCTTTAGATAGTATTATTTTTGTATGATTTTTAAGAAATCATATGGTGGATTAAACCATGAGTTCTACACGTTTAAAAGTGTAGAATATTGATATAAAGTGTTGGTATTTAACTTAGAAGAATCGAGGAATCCATAGGAGTTGAAACCGCCGGAAACCGCCAAGTAAAAGAGGTCGTCTCGTGTAGCAGAGCCCGAAAGCTGCCCGGCTTTTGTGAAAGCCGCCCGGCTTTCACCTGCTGCCCAGATTTTTCAGTTTTAAGCTGCTGGAATGAGGACGGATCGAAGGGTTTCGCAAAGGCAACTAGTTAAGCACTCTATAAAGTGAGGATGACTGACTATATTGCTTATAATTAGTGAGTTAATTTCATGAGATTACCTAAGGTAATCAAATGTGTTTTTATGGATTATTAATGATTAATAATGCCTAAGAATGAGAAGACTATTGTCTATAAGGAAGAGAGCATGATATTCAAATTTAAGAGTAAATTGTGTATGATCATGTGTTATGAGTATGATTACTTGATAGTGGAATTAACTATGAAATTAATGTTGAAATATACTTTTTACTTCACATAAGAATATATGAGTGGTTAAAAGTGATATTTTGTATATTGATGTAAATGATATTTTCAATGGAAAATCAGTTGGAACTTGTCTATATGACTATGAATGGAGAACCTTGTTTGTTGGAATTAATCCGACTAGTATTAATATACTAGTCGGCATTTAAAGTGAAATGTTGCTAGAATTGATCCTAGAGTTGGATTGTGAAATGTTATGCCTTAAGTAGTCTTAAGAGATGCTCTAAGGTAGGAAAGTATGAACTTAAAGTTATACCAGGGGTAGGCCTTAAGGGATACCCAAGATAAATTGAATAATAAATTGATCCTAGATATAGGATTGGCCTACGGGCGTGTTTGGTAGTCTTTGAGGATAGCCGGTTGAATTATAGTAATAAGTAAGGACCATGGCCCATCCTTTGTTAAAATCTGCCCAAACAAAAATGGACGTGTCTAATGGTTCATTAACCTTAGTTTTTGATGACCAGAAAGTAGAATTCAACATCTCTGATTCTACGGAAAAAAATTAAAGACCAATCTCTTTGTTCTCTAAATGTTTTTGAACCACAAACACCGAATGTTTTTGTTGAAAAAGAAGCTGAGAAAATCCCACCTTTTGAAAAAGAAGAACAAATTGAGCATAGGAAATCACCATTGATAGGGATGGAATTACTAAAAGTTTCAAAAAGAGAATTGATCCCACCTGGAGTTGAAGTGATAACAAGGAAAAAATCCCGACATTACTCGAAAAGGTCGAGAAAGAAAATAAAACAAGGCATGTTCCCGATCCCACATAAAATAGAAAATATGGAATTTTTCACAAACAAGCTTACAAAGGAAAATAATATCACTATTTTCACTTTTTAAATTTATTTTCAAAAACAGACTACATAGTTTTTTATTTCAAAAATAGACTACATAGTTTTTTATTTCAAAAATAGACTACATAGTTTTTTAAATTTATTTTCAAAAACAGACTACATAGTTTTTTATTTCAAATATAGACTACATAGTTTTTTATTTCAAAAATAGACTACATAGTTTTTTAAATTTATTTTCAAAAACAGACTACATAGTTTTTTATTTCAAAAATAGACTACTCCGGATGAGCGTACTTTTTTTCAAGTAGCCACTTTTGTTTATCTTCTCCCGTACTCCATTGAAATCTTGAATCATGAATGGTATGTGTCCAACAAAATGCATAAAACAAATGTAAAAAACTATTAAAAGTTATGAAAACAATTAGAAAAAATAAAAGTCGAAAAAGTAATAGGAATTTATATAAAAAAGGTAAAAATCCCAAATTCAAAAACAAAATATTTCAACAAAAGAATATTAAAAGATGCAAAATTGAAAACTTGTAAATTAAATTTTAAAAATAAAATTTAGGATAAATTAAATTAAATTAAAACCTAAAAAATTAAAGACTGTTATAAAATACTGAAATTCAAATCTAGAAAATTAAAATGTAAAAATTTAGTAGTCAGAATTGTGGGAAAATTTTACAGTTTTGTAACACAATTTTTAAAGTTGCTAATATAATATATATTGAAATATAAAATATGCCAAAAATATCAAAATTTTAAAGTTTTTTAAAAGCAAAAAAATATAAGGAAAAATATAAATATAAAAATATTAAAAATAGAAAGTATTTTTAAAACTAAAAACATTGTAAATTAGATCTAAAAAACTAATTGAAAATGAGAAAAAATTAGGAAAACAGGAAAAAGTGCATAAATTTTTAAAAATACATAACTCTTAAATGAAAAGGGTACAAATAAAAAAAGTCAAATATAGAGAATATGTCGAAAAATACAAAACGTGACTTTTTTGTATAACGTTTCTCGGTGTTGATTTTTGTTTACTTTTTTAGAGAAATTTTAATATATTGTTTTTTTATTGTTTAATTATGTTTCATATTGTTGATTTAGTGCAATTTTTTTAAGGAAAAAGGGGCAAATAAGCCCACGTACTAACCAAAAAAGGTCAAATACGCCCTTATATAGGAGGCTCTGTCCGGCCGTCTCCATTTGGGGCAGTTCCCGGTAGAATGTTTTGATGAAAACTTTTGAGAATCTTATTCATTAAGTCTAGTTTACTCATACCAAATTTCAGCTAATAATTCAATTGGGAAGGCATTCAAATAAATTCTTAAAGATAACTGCGCGTTTAACTCCACAGTTATCTTCAAGAATTCATTTGAATGCCTTCCCGATTGAAGTTTTAGCTGAAATTTGGTATGAGTAAACTAGACTTAATGACTAATATGCTCAAAAAATTGCATCAAAGGTTTCCAGCGGGAACCACCCCAAATGACGACGGCCGGACATAGCCTCCTATATAAGGACTTATTTGAGCTTTTTTGGTTAGTACGTGGGTTATTTGCCACTTTTTCCTTTTTTTTAATAACTGGAAAACTAAATTAACTGTCAAAATTGTAATTTACAATATCACAAAGGGGCATACTTGATAGTTGATATTTCTACTTAAGTAGCAAGAGCATAACAAGTCAATGATTCATGCACTAGCATAGTGCACTAAACTACAAATAAAACAACCTCAAACAATTTTCCCAATGTATAATCTACCCAAAGGAACTCCCAGCAACACCTTATAATCCGCATAATTTGACCGGTATAGTCTGCCCAAAGCAACAACATCATCATCATATAATCTACATAATCTGACTACCAACATCAGCAACATGCACTCCACAATTGCTCCACCTTTATCACCAAAGTACAAGGCAAATCGCACTCCACAATTTGCATATCAGTACATACATGCAAAACTCCTAAGGAAGCACCAGATAGTCAAGAAAAGAAACAAGGAAACTGGAAAACCGCCATAAAAATTCAATAAAAATGATAGAAGACCGTCTGAAGAACACCTTGTACATCAATTGTTTAATATACAAAAATGGAATCACATGTGTGTGCCTACTGCCTACACACACCTACATATCAAACTACTACATACAAATGGAATCATAAATTAAAATAAACAACAAAGATACATAGTTGAAGATGATAAAAAAGAAGCAACATAATGAAACAAAAAGAAACATGACATGCACTTGTCGTGAGTTGCACTCAAAATAAATACAATACAACAAATATACGTAGTATATTGAAGTAAGGTTCGTATCCACAGGGAAAGGAATGTTTATCTTTTATGTAACTAGTAACAAGGGGGGATTTTATGATTGTTGATAAATTTAAATGTATTTAAGCACTAAGATGAACGACTTATGTGATTTACTTTAATAGAGATGAAGACTTGGTTTTGCTTTTATCCACTTAATCAAATGTTCGCCGATCCCGGGTATATCTTTAACTATCTTCTTCTCGAATACTCAATCGAGGAGTATATCCAGTTCATCGAGGGTAGTTATTAATAACGAGACGCGTTCATTAACAAAACTTACTACCGAGTCAATATATAACACGCGCCGTATATTAACCCGATAGTAGCAATAAACTTAAGATGAAAATGATTGAGATTGATAACCTCAACACAAGCGGTTTATTGGTTTAATCAATATAATTAATTCCCCTTAGATTATTAACCATGAGACGCATGCATTAATAATCCAAGTTTTACTACCGTTGAAAGAACCGAATTAATAACAAGCGTATTAATCGATTGATTCTAGTAATAATTAATATATGAAACAAAACTAGTTGATCCTTTAAGTAATGCTCAAAATATTAATATGGAATATGAATAGGAAATAATTAATATTCAAGGAAGAAGATTAAAGAAAATAACTCACAACTTACAAATTCATTAAGTTTCAAAGTAGCAAAACCAAGATGGAAGAGTTTAGCTCCTCATTTGGAGACTAAACATGAAGAAAATATAAAGAAAGAACTTATCTAAACTGAGCTAAGAAGTATATGTGAATTGGTTGTCTAATTGTGAAGGGAAGGGGGTGTATTTATAGGCTTTTGGGGATGCAGCTCGGGTACCCGATCGGGTATATACACGGTACCCGACCGGGTATGTGTAATACTTCAAATTCGAGGTATACTCGATCGATTATGGGGTAAATCATATGTGTGTTCTTGTACCCGATCGAGTATGTGTAAAACCTCAGATCCGAGGTATACTCGATCGATTTCAAGCTTAGTTTTGAAAGGATTCCTGATCGGGTGTGTCGGTGTACCCGATCGGGTATAGACACTCGATCGTGGTCCAAATCTTCTCTGCATGTTCCGTTGTCTTCGGATCCGATTTGATTTTAGATTTCAACAAGATACCCGATCGAGTATAGGTCATACCCGACCGGGTATAGACCAAAAATCAGGATCTTTATTTCATCTTGTGATTTTGCACCTTCCTTCCACTTGGTTCACCAACTGTTCTTTTAGTGATCATGGACCTGTTTGAGCTCAGAATAAACCTAATCTAAATAATTTACAAGTATTTTATCAAACTAAACTATTACACCAAAAGTGTGTAAATTCCAAAGTAACAATCAATAAAAGCTAATAAAAACATAAACATAAACATGGAAGTTATATGTTTATCAACTCCCCCACACTTAGTTTCTTTACTCGTCCTCGAGTAAAGTTAAATGTTCACAAGTGTCAAGTCTTACAAAGTTCCCATAAATTAACAAGAGAGAAAAAAAAACACAAAGACCACCAAGGATAAAACATGAGTTTTAAGCTCAAATTACAATATCTTCTTGGGTTTTATGGTCTTCTAGTGCTCATCTTCTCTTTCCCTCCTTTCTTCTTCCTCTTTTTCTTCTTCATCTTCAAGAGATCATGTCCTGCAACAACAAATATATCTCTCATATCTCTCATTTTGCCTAAGAGCCTTTTCAGGTTTTCATCCTACCATCTCTTTTATTTTTCATTCCTTACCACTCACTCATCTTCTTCTTTTTATATAAGCCCTTGTTGCTTAGATTGCCCGTTTTTTGGGTTTTCAACCTAACTAGCATTCATTTCTTTTATATTTATTTATTTATTTATTTATTTATTTATTTATTGTGTACAAAGAGTAC
Source organism: Cuscuta europaea (assembly GCA_945859875.1). NCBI lineage: Eukaryota > Viridiplantae > Streptophyta > Magnoliopsida > Solanales > Convolvulaceae > Cuscuta > Cuscuta europaea. The sequence continues at coordinate 1,228,205 of CAMAPE010000047.1, read as the reverse complement.
AAGAAAGTAATGCTTAGTATAAGGTAAAAACAAGAAAGAATTCAACATACCAAAAGATGAGTTTTCCTCCCCCACACTTGGATCAAGGCACTATCCTTAGTGCCCATCCGCACCGCCATAGTAGCCTCCTCGTAAGCTGTCCCCAAAGCTGCCATCAAATCCGCTATCGGTGCCTCCATCCCCCATTGTGTCGTTGCCTCCACCACCGGAGCTTGAACCGCCAAAGCTACCCCAATGAGCGGGGTCATACCAAGAGGGTGGTGGAGGAGGAGTGGCCATAGTATGAAAAGAGCCTTGATGGGCTATGTAGGAGTACATAGGTCCATAGAACCTACGTTGATCCTCCTCATATCTCCGATTGTCGGCTTCCCGAAGCTCCTCTATCCGTTGAAATCCTATTCTTTGCTCATCCTCTACTCGGGTGAGCCGCTCTCCCATAGCCGTGTAGTTGAGGTTCATTTGGTTGAACCCTGCAAGTAGTTGTTGTTGACCCTCCGAAAGTTGTTGGAGATAGTTGGGTGGTGGAGTGTCTTGGGGCTGTTCGGGGATGTCTGCGTCCATGTCCTCATGACCATGGGGTTCGGCGTTATGCTCGTGTTGAGGGTCTTGGAGATGAGGTGGAAGGGCATTGGGGAATAAGTAATGGGGCACTTCTACGTTGTACAGTAGGCGGGGGAGTTCCGGGTTAGGCATGGGGAAGTGTCTTATAGGCTTGGGGTGTATGATCCAATTGTACACATTTCGTGGATGGTCATCCCCATACACCGTGTGAGAGAATGCCGTGCACCCCGAGTGGCCCAACCAAGCCATATTCATCAAACAGTAGTCGGGTATAGGAGAGTTATCTGTATACCCGAACTTGGTCACCAAATGCATGATCACCCAACCCACAACAATTGGCCCTTTGGCCGTGCTATTTTTTTTCAAGTGTGCCCACATCAAATTGCACAAATTGAAGTCCACAACCTGATGGAACAGAACCCAAGTAATCAAGCATACGTCCCCCATCCTCGTATGGTGATTGTTGGGGCGTCCAAGCAAACAATTCGCCAAAAATTTTAAAAATAACCTTAGGATGGGTTGTTGGACATGGCTTATGTACAGTTGGGAGGAGCTAAAGTGCAGTTCACCAGTCATCTTTGTCCAAAGTGTGTGCCCGAACACGACATTATCGGAAATGGCTTTTTCGTAGGGGACGGGGATGCCAAAGTGTTCGGAAAACTCAAGTTTCGTTATCGAATATTCTTGGTTGAATAGACGAAACATGAGTTTGTCATCCCTAAAGTCCTCCTCATTGCTCTCAAAGTGCACAGAACTCATGAATTCATAGATAATTCTTTCATTAGAGTTGTATTTCATTTTGAAAATACGGTTCATGTCCAACTCATGAAAGAATTGCATAGTAGTTCTATAAATGCCTATTTCACATATAGCCTCATGACATAGAAAATGGGAAGGTTTTACTTGCCTTATTATTGTAGCGAGAATTCGAGTTCGGTGTTCGGTGTTGGCGAATTGGAGGTCCTCGTAGCCCGGGATGGGTGTCATGTTGTTGGAGCTGTCTCCTTTGCTCTTCCTTGGTGCCATTTTGGTGTGGTTTGAGGCTTGAAAACTCCAAATTTCGAAAATGGGGTAGGGTTTTCGAACCTTTGGGATTTTTGGGGGGAAATTTGATTTTTGAGTATGGGTGTGTAGAGGAGAGTGAGGGGAGTATTTTGGTGGTGGAATGGGGTGATTTGGTGGAGAAGGGAGGGAGATATGGTAGAGAGAAGGTTTGAAGATGGAGGTTTGGGGGAGAGGGGTTCGAATTTTTGGGTTGAGAGTGAAGAAGATGAAGTGTTGGGGGCTGTTTGGGGGTTAAACGCAGGTATACCCGATTGGGTATCCTGCTTTACTCGATCGGGTATAGGAGGCAGGGGTTCTAGAAGTTGGGTTTTTCAGGAATACCCGATCGAGTATTATGTTATACCCGATCGGGTACTGGAGGCAGGGGTTTTCTGTGTTTGAGTTTTCAGTACTACCCGACCGGGTGGGGAGTCATACCCGATCGGGTATTCTTCTTTTTCCAAATTTTAAACTTCTTACTCGGTCGAGTGTTGGAGGCAGACCTTTTTTAGTTTCGCACCTCTTTGAATACTCGACCGGGTATGTAATAGTACCCGGTCGAGTATGCATGAATTTTATGAAAAATCTGACTGCTTCGATCGAGTATTGAACTCGGTCCCTCTTTTTTAGCCATATCCGACCGAGTATGTAGTGATACCTGTTGGTCCCAGTTATACTGGATACAGTCTAGAGGGGGGTGAATAGACTGTATTGGTTTTTAGCTTTTTAAACTAAGTACCAGATTTACAGAATAGCCTGTTCTGTTGAAAGAACAGACTGGCAGCGGATGGGGTTCTGGTAGGGAGTTCTGTTAGCCTCAGAGAAGCAAAGGCAGTAGGCCTTCTGTTAACTCGTAGAACAAGTTCTGCTGAACACAGATACCAGGTCCAAGGAGTTAGACAGTTCTATCTAGGTGCAAATATTAAAGCAGTAAGTAAACGACACCAGGGATTTTTATAGTGGTTCAAGGAACAACTTGTTCCTCTAGTCCACTGTTCCACTAAGCTGTAAAAACTGCCGTTTACAAAGCCTTAGTCCTAGCACTTAAGAAGCTCTCCACGTCTTCTTCAAGTCTAGATGTCTCCTGGGATGCACTGCCTGGCTTCCTTTAAGACTGGTCCTTTTACTGAGTTTCCTTGAAGTATCACCACTTCACTACTCCAGTTACTTGGACGTCCTTCTTGTAGCAAGAAGAGTTTCTGTTGAAACTGGGGTTCCTCCAACTAGCTTCGTTACAAAAGATTTGTATGTGATGAGCTTGAAGAGTTGAAGAACACTTGGAATTTTGCTTGAGTTGGAAAAAGTATTTTTCCAACTTCTGCCTTCTCTTGTAGAAGATAATGAGTTTGAATCTCAAGGAGGCTTTTTGCTTTTTCAGAGTTTGAATATCTTGTTTGTAGCAAAGGTTAGCAAGAGTTGCAAAATTTATCTTGGCAAAGTTATCCGGTTGTTCTTCGTAGTGTATCTTTTATACTGAGGTTGTCTTCCCGTTAGAGGAGTAGGAGGACAACTGCATTTAATGCGCGAGCAGTTGACTTGACCAGTAGGACCCGGCAAAGTTAGCGGGTTACTATTTTGGGATAAAGTAATCCTGACATTGCGGCCAATCATCTGCAATTACTCCACGGAGCATGGGGAGCATTAAATGAGCATTTAATGCGAGCACTGTAGCTTTTCCGTTTTATACTCCTAGCCGTTGAAGGAATCTTTTAGTTGACTTCCCAGCTTTGTGGATTTCTTCCAAGTGTCAGACCTTCTGGTGTCTTTGGCAGAGAACTAATCAGAGAAGATCTTGAGCACTTCTGTTGATAGTAGCTTACAGAGAACCAAGAGGGTTTCTGTCAAGCTAAAGGGTAACAGAGACCCTGAGGTTTTCTGTTCCTAGACAGAGAACCAAAATCTTCTGTCCGGAGGTCTTCTGGTAGAGAGGCCTTCTGGTAGTCGATTATGCTAAGAACTTTACAAGGGAAAATTCTAATACATAATTTCTAAAAGGGGTACTCTAAAGTCCTAATTAATATAGCATCATCAAAATCTAAATACAATTATTCCTTACAATTTCCCCCTTTTTGATGATGCCAAAACCCTTTAACTATTTCCAGAGAAGTGCCTTCACCATAAAAATTTAAAGTTTAAAACTTTTCATTAAAATCTTGGTGGGCAACTTGGCATAGGAAAATAGTAAGAGTACGGTACATTCAGATAGTAGTTCAAAAAGAAACAAAACAGTAATCAACAAAGATGCTTGGAGTAGAGATAAAATTTTATTAGATCAAGAGTTTTAAGAGAAGTTTAAAAGGAATTACAGAGTTTCCCTTTCAGCTTCAGCTCTGGTTCTGCGATCTTGTTCTTTCAGATGCTTAAGTTCAGCATTCACTTCTTCTCTTATGCCAGCCAAATTTCCTGGTGCTTGACAGGAGGCCCAAATGGGAGAGAGCTTGCAATTCAGATAGTGAAGTATTCCCTCATGTACATCCTTGCCTGGGAGTACTCTCTTGTGAGACCAATATTCAGCCTCTTCCAAGGAACCACCATGTCTGACCCTTATATGACCGTCTCTGTCAAGATAGAGATTCTGTCTTTGAGTAGGGGTCATCTTCTGTTGTATTTCTTCAAACTGTGCTCTGTCAATCTTTTGAGAGCCTCCAAGTCTCCACTCAGTTAAGCTCAAGGGTTTCTTCTTCTTGGTAGAACCTCTGCGAGGAGAAGAAGGTCTTGAAGTACCAGCTTCTCTCTTCTTCTGTTGGGAGGCCTGGAAGTAAGGGGTTGGATCAATATCAGATGAGGGTCCAGCAGTTGGCCTAGGGGGGCAATTTCTTCTGTTGGGGGTCCTTTTCCTTTTCCCCCTTTTTGGCATCATCCAGGTCAGAGATCATCATGGCAATTTTCTGGAACTCTGTTGCCTGGGAGATGGCAATCTGCTCAAGAGTTTCTGGTAAGGTCTGCGTGACAGAGGTCAGACCTTCTATCAAGTGTTGTTGACGATCAAGAGCAGACTTGATGTCCTGAGAGCTAGCTTCAAGTAGTATCAGCTTCTGATATCTTTCTTGATCCTTCTTGATCAGGTTGGCCACTTGATCTTTGTGATCATTGTTTAAGAGTTGTAGCTGCATAAACTTCTCAGCAGATTGGTCTTCATACCATTGTACAATGTCAAGGGATTCTGTGATATCCTTGAGTTGTTTATTCTGCTTGTTGAGAGTCTGAGATTGCGAGTAGAGAACAGAGTGGACACCATCAACTTCTCTGGCAATAGCATTAAGTTTTGCAGATGATGATTCCATGAAGGTGACCAGTGTCTGAGTCAGTGCTTCAACCTTCTCTGAGATATGCTGAAGTCCAGCCTCAAGATGATTGTGAACAAAGGTGATATGTTCATGGTGCTTAGTGTTGATCTCAGCCAATTGATCCATTCCATCAAGCATTTTGCCACCAAAGTCCTCAGCTGCAGTGACAAACTGATTGAAGGAGATTTGGGGCTTAGCTTCTTTGGATTCTGTGTACCCAGGCATACCTAGACCTCTTGATTTAGGCATAGGAGGCCTTCTGGGTTGTTCTTCATTCAGGGGAGGGGTCTTCCTCCTTTTGGAAGTAAGGTCAGCAGCTATTGAGGAGGTGAGGAACCCATCATTATCACTAGAAGATGAGTGAACCTTGAAGATAGGTTCCTTGATGGGGGTAGAAGCCACAGAGTGTTGAGGGGAGATATGAATGGCTGCATCTTGTGGTGCAGGTTTTGGAGAGGAGGGAGTTGGAGTTCTGGATTTCTTGTTGGAGGGGTTTTCCTGTTGGTGTGAAGATTGGAGTGAGGGAGCATTCTGTGGTTGTGGAGGAGAGGGTGGAGGTGATGGTGATCTGGATCTGATTGAGGGTTGGGATTTGCAGGGAGAAGAGTTTTTGGTTTTGGGTGAAGAGGTTTTCTGTTGGGGTGGTGTTGTAGAAGAGATGATCTGTTGGTGTTGGTATTGGATAATTTGTTCTTGAGGGGATGGTGATCTGTTCTTTGGAGGAGAGAACGGTTTGCAGGGTGAAGGAGATGAAGATTTGGGGGTGGAGGGTTTCTGGTGTGTAGGGGTTTTCTGTGCAGAGATGGTTTTCTGTGAGGGTTGGGGAGAAGTGTCTTTAGGAGAGGGAGGGGGAGAAGGAATGATTGGGGGAAGTACCTCTAGTGTAGTTTCTGTGAACAGAGAATCTCTCCATTCTTTGACAAGCCTTTCCATGACCAGGGGTAGATCATTTGCAGTAGAGGGTTCACCTTCTCCATGTGCACTGTGGCGAAACTTGATCATTGACTCCTTCCTCTTCTTCTCAACTAACCAAGCATCAAAGTCATTCATCTCATGCTCTTGAAGAGCCTTTACATGATCTTCTGGAGAGTTTCTGAACAGAGGTGCTTTTCCTTGAAGTTTCTCCTTCTTCTTCTGTAGGACAGAAAGAAGAAAATCCTTGTTCAGGCATGACTCCACATCTTCTGTGTCAGCCCATCTGAGTACTTCTTCTTCTTCAGAGATGAAGTAGGACAAGTTCTTGAGGAGCTCAGTGAGAGGTCCCACTCTCCATTTTCTCCATGCCAGAACCCTGATGAATTCCCTATCAGGGGTGGAGTAGTTGTTCAGTTGGGGTTCTGCAGGGTTTGAAAATCTGCTATCTTCTTGGTGTTCTGGTGAAGATACCACCAGAGGTTGATCATGTGCAGAGGCAGGAGGAGAAGAATGTGGTTCCCCCTGAGTAGTGGCATTCTGCACCACTACTTCTTCTTCTGAGTCACTTGACTCAAAGATGATCCTCTTGTCGTGCCAAGCATTTCTGTTGGCTGGGGCAGAGGTGACAGAGTCCTCCAGCTTCTCTTGTGCTGCAGGTGTCAAAATCTTGGCCTTTTTTGCAATGGGGGAGGCAGAGTGGGTGCTTTCTGTAGAGATAGGTGAAGGTGCCTTTCTCTTTAGTACATATTTCTTTGCCACCATCTTGTGGACTTTGACAGGTGTGGTCTTCTTCTTGGGAACCTTCTTGACCACCTTCTTCACCAAAGGCATTTCTTCTTCAGAGTCAGAAGGGGTAGGAGGTTTCTGTTGCTTCTTTGAGTCTTTCTTTGGCTGAACAACCTTCTGTTGTTGCCTTTCTCTGTTGAACTCAAGGGTTCTGAGTCTTTTCTGCTCTGCCTTGAGAGCAACTTTCCTGTCACTAGAAGTGTTGAGGAAGAGCAACTTGGTGTAGTCTGCCTCAATAGGGTTTCTCAGCCCTATCCTTGCCTTGAGCAAGGTTTCAGAGATTAGGAGACCATAACCCATGGGGGTTTTGAACAGACCGGTCTCCTTGTCTTTCTTCTTGATGAATTCAACAAGGGATTTGACAATTACCTGTCCCCAGTTGATGTTCATCCAATGATGAACTGCAAAGACAGCCTTTGCATTCAGTACGTTCATGTCATCTGTGGAGGTGCTCTTGCTCCAGACACACCTATGCAGGATGTTTACCAACTTCTCATAGTCGCTCAGAAGGAGGTTTTTCTTCATGTACAGCTTTGGAACTCTACCTACTTCAGGTCGGCAGTAGAGTTGGACAAAGTTGTCCACAGTGACGTTGACACTGTCCAGAGTTAGGAAACCTTCAGTTTCTTCTTCTTGAGGGTCCTCTACTACGCCAAAGAGGGCGTTGAGGTCTGCAGGAGTGAGGGTAATGTCTTCACCATTGACATTTGACCGAATGGTCTCCCCTTCGTATGTAGCGTTGAGATAGAAATCTGCTACGTCTCTTGTACTGTAGGACTCAAAGTGATATCCTACCACTTTGTTCAATTGGGAGTCCTCCATTCCCTTGATGATTTTCATCATCGTTTCGTGGTTTGAAGCGAGTTCAGGGAGTGCGGAGAGGTCGCAGTTCATCCCTGTGTAGATGTTTGAAACTAGAGTGTTGATTTCCTCCTTGGTGAGGTCGTTAATGTTGATGAAGGCCATTTGAGCAGAGAGTAATCACAGAGCTTGAGAGCTATGGAGGTTTGAAAGTTTGAAAGTAATGAGAGCAGTAGTGGTTTAGGTTTGCGAAAGGGGAATTTATGGGTTTGGGTTAGTGGACGCTTGGAATTAATTTATGGTTCCAAGATACCAATAAATGTAAAAAGGGGCGCAGTAAATAAACGGGGGCGCAGTAAATATTATACGGCTTGATACCGTTTTAAGGGTAAAAGGGTAAAAGACCTTTAATAATTTACTAGGTCGCCCGGTTTACAGAATTTTCTAAGTCCACAACCTTCTGATAGTCATAAGAGGGTTTTTCTGTAGAAGGGGGGTTTTCTGTTGCTGAGGTGTTCTGCCAGGGTAGGGATCAGAGGAGGTTGACAGAAGGGGTTAACAAAAGGGGTTCTGCTACAGGTATTCTGTCAATAGCAAAAGAGCAACAGAGGTCCTTCCTTTTCAACTTTCCCTTGGAATCTCATCCATTATTCCCAATTCCTCTCTCAGTTTGTTGAACCTAGCCTCAGGAAGAGGCTTTGTCAGGATATCTGCAAGCTGGTCTTCTGTTGGCACATGTTCCATGCAGATGTGCTTCTTTTCAACATGATCTCTCATGAAGTGATGTCTGATCTCAATGTGCTTTGTTCTGGAATGAAGAACTGGATTCTGAGTGATAGCAATGGCACTGGTGTTGTCACACAACAGTTTGGTCTCCTTTGCTTGAATTCCATAGTCCTTCAGTTGTTGCTTCATCCAGAGTAGCTGAGCACAGCAACTCCCAGTTGCAATGTACTCAGCCTCAGCTGTACTTGTTGAGATGGAGTTCTGCTTCTTGCTAAACCAGGAAACAAGCCTTCCTCCTAGCAATTGGCAGTGACCAGAGGTGCTCTTTCTGTCTAGTCTACAACCTGCAAAATCTGAGTCAGAATAACCAATTAGTTCAAAGTTACCTCCCTTTGGATACCATAGGCCTGCATTTGGATTTCCTTTGATGTATCTGATGATTCTCTTTGCAGCACTTAGATGGCTTTCCTTGGGCTTTGATTGGTATCTGGCACAGATTCCAACAGAGAATGAGATGTCTGGTCTGCTTGCAGTTAGATACAACAGAGATCCTATGATTCCTCTATATGTTGTTGCATCTACATTCTTTCCTTCATCATCTGGACCAATTCCTTGGGAAGTGTTCATGGGAATCTTCACTGATGATTTGCCTTCCACTCCAAACTTCTTGATCAGATCTCTGGTGTACTTCCCTTGATTGATAAAGATCCCTTCTGGAACTTGTTTGACTTGAAGTCCTAGGAAGTAACTGAGTTCTCCCATCATACTCATCTCAAATTGACTCTGCATTACTTGAGAAAATTTCTTGCACAGTTCTGGATTAGTACTACCAAATATAATGTCATCAACATATATTTGTACTAACAGAATATGATTAGCAACAGAGATTTGAAATAGAGTTTTGTCAACCTTTCCTTTAGTAAACCCATGGTTCACCAGGAAAAGGGACAAAGTGTCATACCAGGCTCTGGGAGCTTGCTTAAGACCATAGAGGGCCTTTTTAAGCTTGTAGACACAAGAAGATTGAGTAGGAATGACAAAACCTGGTGGTTGTTCCACATAAACTTCCTCTTCAAGATCTCCATTCAGAAATGCACTCTTGACATCCATCTGGTAGACCTTGATGTTGTTATAGGCAGCATAGGCTAGAAAGATTCTGATGGCTTCAAGTCTGGCAACTAGTGCAAAGGTCTCATCAAAATCTATTCCTTCTTCTTGACAGTATCCTTTAGCTACTAGCCTTGCTTTATTCCTTACAATGTTGCCATCTTCATCTGCTTTGTTCTTGAATACCCATTTGGTTCCAATGACATTCTGGTGCTTTGGCCTAGGAATAAGTTCCCATACTTTGTTCCTTTCAAACTGAGTGAGCTCTTCTTGCATAGCATTGATCCAATCTGAGTCTGCAAGAGCTTCTTCAACTGTCATAGGTTCCATCTGGGATATATAGCAGGCAAGCATTGCTTCTCTTCTTGATGTGGATCTGGTTTGAACTCCACTTCTGATTTGACCAATCACTTGGTTAGGAGGATGATCTCTTAACCATGTCAGGTCTGGTTCTGTCAGCTGTTGTCTTGGTCTCTCTGGTTCCTCATCTTCAGAGTCTTCATCTTCATGAAACAGAAGGGGGTTTGGTGCAGGTGTTGGAAATGCAGGGTTGTCTGCCACCTCTTCTGTTGGTTCTGGTGTTCTGTCTTCTATGCTGACTTCCTTGAGAATCTCTGTTACCTCTTTAACAGAGGTGCTTTCATCAAACTTCACATGTATAGATTCTTCAACATGTAGGGTCCTTCTGTTGAGTACTCTATAGGCTTTACTGGTGTTTGAATAGCCTATAAAGACTCCTTCATCAGCCTTTTCTTGAAATACTTTCAGATGTTCCTTTCCATTGTTAAGAATGTAGCACTTGCATCCAAATACATGAAAGTAGCTGATGTTAGGTTTTCTTCCTTTCCAGAGTTCATAAGGGGTCTTCTGGTGATTTTTGTTGATCATGCTTCTGTTCTGAGTATAGCATGCAGTGTTGATTACTTCAGCCCAATATCTCATAGGCAATCCAGATTCTGTATTCATTGTTCTTGCAGCTTCTTTTAAAGTTCTGTTCCTTCTTTCTGCTACGCCATTCTGTTGAGGGGTTCTGGCGGCAAAATGTTGATGAAAAGTTCCATTCTAATCACATAAGTCCTTTATGACTTGGTTGACAAATTCAGTTCCTCTATCTGATCTGATTGTCTTCACTTTCAAGTTCTTCTCAGTCTGAAGTTGCTTTAACAGAGATGGCAACTTCTGAAGAGTTTCATTTTTCTTTGATTAGAAAAATAGTCCATGTATATCTGGAGTAGTCATCAACCATGACTAGGGTATATTTCTTGCCACCAACGCTTGGAGTCTCAACAGGTCCAAATAAATCCATGTGAATCAGATTTAGAGGGCTTGTAGAAAGATCTCCAGCAATGGGCTTGAAGGAATTCTTCACTTGTTTGCCTTTCTGACATGCACTGCAGAGGGTCTCCTTCTTGTACACAATGTCTGGTAGCCCTTCTACAATGTGTTCTCTGGCCAGTTTGTTGATTGTTTTGAAATTCAAATGGTTGAGCTTTTTGTGCCAGTCCCAGCTCAATTTTGAATCTCCTTTGGCTATCAGGCAAACTCCATCTTTTGCAGTGTTCCAATCAACTACATAGATGTTCTTCTTTCTTGATGCTGTAAGAACCACTTCCTTTGTTGTCTCATGCTTTACATAGCAGAAGTCCTTTGTGAATTCAACAGTGTAGCCTTTGTCACAGAATTGGCTGGCACTTAGCAAGTTGAACTTCAGTCCTTTGACATATGAGACATCATCAATGATTATCTGGTTCCTGATCAGCTTTCCTCTTCCTTTTGTTTGACCTTCTTTGTCATTACCTCCAAAGGTAACTCTAGGTCCTTTGCATTTCTGGAACTCTGTTAGGCAACTTCTGTCACCTGTCATGTGCCTGGAGCATCCACTATCAATAAACCATTCTTGTTCAGAGATGGCTCCAGCACACAGTTCCTGCAAGATCAAAAGAAAGATTTAGGTACCCAAGCAATGCTGGGTCCTGGGGGGTCATGGAGTCTGGGTAGTTGGTACCATTTTGGTCTCATCAAGTGAAACCTTGGTGGGTGGTACCCATTGTCCACCTGGTAGTTATAGTAAACTGAAGTGTGATTCACTTTGGGCAGATGCTTGTGAGGGTCATGCTTCCTGTTTACATACTTTTGCATAACTTTCTTTGTTGGAAAGAAGTCCCATATACTATCAAGAGCAGAGGGACGGTTAACCTTGGGCTTCTGAAGTTGACCAGCCAACCTCTTCTGCCTGAAGTTAACTCTCTCTTGATATTTGCCCTTCTGGTGATCATTTCTGGCACTATTGACATGAGGTTTTCTGTCAATGAATGGTCTTTTATTTTTGTTATCTTGAAAACCTTTTCTGTTGTTAGGTTTTCTTCCAGGTTCATTATTTTTCAAAAAGGGTTTCTGTTGAACCTTTATCTTACCCTTTTCTGGTCTGACTTCCTCATGAACAACCTTGGTGCCAGATACACCAGCTTGACAGATGGGGCTAGAAATCAGTGGCTCTATGACCTTATCTGCCTTAGCAACTCTGGTGCTAGGCATTACAGAAGGCTCACCTGATTCTGTTGAGCCATAACCAAGACCAAAACCAGTGCCAATCTGTTGATCAAGCACAATCTTTTCCATGGAAGACTGGGCCTTCTGGTAAGCTTTGTACTTAATCTCGAGAGACTCTATTTCTCTTATTCTCTTCAGAAGAGAAACATTTTCAGTCTCCAGTTGATCTCTTTCCTTAATTAGAAGATTGATTTTGATCTCAACCTCCTTCTTTAAGTTAAGAATTTCAGCTTTCAACTTACTGTTTTCTTCTGTTACAGAAGAATAAGTGGCTTGTATGGCCTTAAACTCTTCCCAAAATTCTGACATTGAATCAGAATCAAAAGCTAAGCCTACCAAAGAAAAACTAGATTCAGAAGTAGAGGTTACCTCATCATCAGAATGAGCCATGAGGCAAAGGTCTTCTGTCTCAGTATCAAGGCAACAGAAGGCCTCATCAGAATCTGAGTCAGAACTGGATTCTGTTTCTGACAGAGGGTCTTTCTCTAGCTGTTCTGTCACAAGTGCCTTTCTCCTTCTGAAGTTGTCCTCATACTTCTTCTTTTCTCCATCCTGTCCTTGCTTCTTGGACACTCTAGGATGGGGACAATCAGCCTTGAAGTGACCAGGTTGTCTGCAATTGTAACAGAGAAGCTCTCCACTGCTTTCTGTTGATTTGACCTTCTGGTATGGCTTTCTGTTGAAAGATGGACTCCTTCCATCTTTGGGATTCTTCATAAACTTTTTGAATCTCCTGGCAAAGGCATTCATATATTCATCAGATAAAAGTACTGAAGGGTCAAAATCATTTACCTTAGATGTGCTGGCAGTGAGGGTTGTAGTGGTCCTCTCTTCTGGTACAGCTTCCTTTTCTTCAATCATTTCAAACTCATGAGCTTTGAGATCTGAAATGAGCTTATCAGTGGGATAAGTCTTTACATCCTTGCTGGCTTGGACAGCAACCACCTTCATCTTCCATGCTGAGGGCAGTCCCCTCAACACCTTCAGGTTGATCTCCTTGGTGGTGAGTTCCTTGCCAAGCTCAGAGATCTCTCCAGTGAGAGTGAGGAGCCTGTCATACATCTTGGAGATGCTTTCACCAGGGAGAAGTTTGAAGTCATCAAACTTCTTGTTGGCTATGGTTAGTTTGTTGTCCTTCTCTTGCTCATCACCAGCTCCAATGAGCTCAATAGTATCCCAGATTTCCTTAGCAGTCTTGCACTTCTTGATTCTGTTGAAGTACCTATCATCAATGGACTTGTAGAGGATGTCCTTGGCAATATTGTCTAGGTTGTACTTTCTCCTCTCTTCAGTGGTCCATTCTGACTTGGCTTTACTGATCATCTGGGGTCTGGTGTTGTCTATGGCATGTTCAGGATTGACCTTCTGGAAGCTTGTGAAGGGGCCAATGTCTAGAACTTCCCACATCTCATCATGCAGGGCACAGAGATGTGCTTTCATCCGGATCCTCCAGTCATCAAACTTAAGATCTGAAAACATAAGATTCTTGGACAAGGAGTGATCCATTATATCAGATAGAAATGAGGTAAAACAGAAAAACAAGTGGATCTTTGTTCAACAAATAACCTAAGAGATTATTAGAACAAGGAGGCTCTGATACCACTTGTTGGTCCCGGTTATACTGGATACAGTCTAGAGGGGGGGGGGTGAATAGACTGTATTGGTTTTTAGCTTTTTAAACTAAGTACCAGATTTACAGAATAGCCTGTTCTGTTGAAAGAACAGACTGGCAGCGGATGGGGTTCTGGTAGGGAGTTCTGTTAGCCTCAGAGAAGCAAAGGCAGTAGGCCTTCTGTTAACTCGTAGAACAAGTTCTGCTGAACACAGATACCAGGTCCAAGGAGTTAGACAGTTCTATCTAGGTGCAAATATTAAAGCAGTAAGTAAACGACACCAGGGATTTTTATAGTGGTTCAAGGAACAACTTGTTCCTCTAGTCCACTGTTCCACTAAGCTGTAAAAACTGCCGTTTACAAAGCCTTAGTCCTAGCACTTAAGAAGCTCTCCACGTCTTCTTCAAGTCTAGATGTCTCCTGGGATGCACTGCCTGGCTTCCTTTAAGACTGGTCCTTTTACTGAGTTTCCTTGAAGTATCACCACTTCACTACTCCAGTTACTTGGACGTCCTTCTTGTAGCAAGAAGAGTTTCTGTTGAAACTGGGGTTCCTCCAACTAGCTTCGTTACAAAAGATTTGTATGTGATGAGCTTGAAGAGTTGAAGAACACTTGGAACTTTGCTTGAGTTGGAAAAAGTATTTTTCCAACTTCTGCCTTCTCTTGTAGAAGATAATGAGTTTGAATCTCAAGGAGGCTTTTTGCTTTTTCAGAGTTTGAATATCTTGTTTGTAGCAAAGGTTAGCAAGAGTTGCAAAATTTATCTTGGCAAAGTTATCCGGTTGTTCTTCGTAGTGTATCTTTTATACTGAGGTTGTCTTCCCGTTGGAGGAGTAGGAGGACAACTGCATTTAATGCGCGAGCAGTTGACTTGACCAGTAGGACCCGGCAAAGTTGGCGGGTTACTATTTTGGGATAAAGTAATCCTGACATTGCGGCCAATCATCTGCAATTACTCCACGGAGCATGGGGAGCATTAAATGAGCATTTAATGCGAGCACTGTAGCTTTTCCGTTTTATACTCCTAGCCGTTGAAGGAATCTTTTAGTTGACTTCCCGGCTTTGTGGATTTCTTCCAAGTGTCAGACCTTCTGGTGTCTTTGGCAGAGAACTAATCAGAGAAGATCTTGAGCACTTCTGTTGATAGTAGCTTACAGAGAACCAAGAGGGTTTCTGTCAAGCTAAAGGGTAACAGAGACCCTGAGGTTTTCTGTTCCTAGACAGAGAACCAAAATCTTCTGTCCGGAGGTCTTCTGGTAGAGAGGCCTTCTGGTAGTCGATTATGCTAAGAACTTTACAAGGGAAAATTCTAATACATAATTTCTAAAAGGGGTACTCTAAAGTCCTAATTAATATAGCATCATCAAAATCTAAATACAATTATTCCTTACAATACCCGATCGGGTATTCCCCATGATTGTCAAAACCTGTATTTTATTCTCCTTTGAAACAAGTGGTTAGTGCCCTCTCTCCCGTTCTCTCAAAACAGCAAATGAAACTTTGAAACAAATTAAAAGAAAATCTATGTACCTTGCTTGGGCTGCCTTCCAAGAAGTGCCTTAGATAACGTCGCGGCACGACGCCATGGTAGTGTTCATCCTTCATAGATTGGATCGAAGAGATCCATGCGTTCAATGCTTTCTTTTTGGAAACCTTCAAGGAACGGTTTGAGTTGATGCCCGTTATCCTTGAAGATTTTATCGGTGTCAAGGCTTTTGATCTCAACCGCTCCATGTGAGTAAACCTTGACCACCTCAAATGGTCCTTCCCACCGTGATCTCAACTTACCGGGGAAAAGACGAAGGCGTGATCTAAAAAGAAGGACTTTGTCTCTAATTTTGAAATCCTTTCTTGTTATCATTTTATCATGCCATACCTTCGTCTTCTCTTTGTACATGGCGGCGTTCTCATAGGACTCCAGTCGAAGCTCCTCTAGCTCTTGGAGTTGTAGCTTCCTTTGTCTCCCCGCTTGCTCCATGTCAAGATTGAATGTTTTTACCGCCCAATAATACTTATGTTCGAGTTCGACTGGGAGGTGACATGCCTTCCCGAATACAAGTCTATAGGGTGACATTCCAATTGGGGTCTTGAAAGCGGTTCTATATGCCCAAAAGGCATCATCCATGTGAAGACTCCAATCTTTGTGGTTAGGATTCACCGTCTTTTGGAGTAGGGACTTCAACTCCCTGTTCAAGACTTCGGCTTGGCCGTTTGTTTGAGGGTGGTAGGCGGTGGAGAGTTTATGAGTGACGCCATACTTCTTCAACAAGGCACTCACGGTTTTTTTAGAAGTGAGTGCCCATGTCGCTTATTAAAACTCTTGGAACTCCAAACCTTGAGAAGATGCGGGTTTTGAGGAAGTCTGTCACTACTTTGGCATCATCGGCCTTGGTGGCTTTTGCTTTCACCCATTTTGACACGTAGTCCACCGCCAAGAGAATATATAGATTTCCATGGGAATTAGGAAAAGGTCCCATGAAATCTATTGCCCACACATCAAAGATTTCCACGTAGAGCATAGGAACTTGCGGCATTTCATGTTTTCGAGAGATGTTGCCCATGCGCTGGCAATTGTCACAAGATCGACAAAAGACATGGGCATCTCGTAATAAGCTCGGCCACCAAAAACCGCACTCTAGCACCTTCATTGACGTTCTTTTTCCTCCAAAATTACCACCGCATGCATGTGAGTGGCAAAATGCGTGGATGGATGCTATCTCTGTTTCTGGAATGCATCTTCGAATTACTTGGTCCTTGCAGTGTTTCCATAAGTATGGTTCATCCCATACGTATTGTTTTGCATCGTGTTGGAGCTTCTCTTTTTGAGCTTTAGAGAAGCTTGGTGGGGACCTGTTTAGAACAAGGAAATTAACAATATGTGCATACCAAGGGCGAATTTCCTTTAGAGAGAAGAGGGTCTCATAGGGAAATTCCCCTCGGATATCATCTTTGATGTGATCGTTCCCTTCATCAAGAACTAAACGGCTCAGATGGTCAGCCACCAAGTTCTCCATGCCCTTCTTGTCTTTGATCTCCACGTCGAACTCGCTCAAGAGAAGTATCCACCGTATCAACCTCGGTTTGGCCTCCTTTTTCGTCATTAAGAACCTAAGAGCTGCATGATTGGTGTAAATGATCACCCTGGTTCCAAGTAAGTATGACCTGAATTTTTCAAGTGCATAGACGACGGCCAACGTTTCTTTCTCGGTGGTGGCATAGTTGTGTTGGGCATCATTGAGGGTGGTGGATGCATAGTAGATCACATGAGAGGCCCTTCCAACCTTTTGGCCCAAGATGGCCCCTACCGCATAATCGTTGGCGTCACACATGATCTCAAAAGGAAGAGACCAATCAGGTGCTTGAATGATAGGTGCGGTTACTAGCTTTTCCTTTAATGTTTTGAAGGCCTTCTTGCATTCCCCAGAAAAGATGAATTCCACCTCCTTTTGCAAAAGTGTGCATAAAGGAGATGCAATCTTCGAGAAATCCTTGATAAATCTTCGATAGAAACCTGCATGTCCAAGGAATGATTGTATCTCCCTAACGGTGGTAGGATAAGGGAGTGATTGGATGACTTCAACTTTGGCCTTGTCTACCTCTATTCCCTTTGATGAGATAACATGGCCTAGAACAATTCCTTCTTCCACCATAAAGTGGCATTTTTTAGAGTTTAGAACAAGATTTGATTCTAAACAACTTTTCAAGATAAGAGATACATGGAATAAGCATGAATCAAATGAGTCTCCATGGATTGTAAAATCATCCATGAAAACTTCCATAAATAGCTCAACATATTCAGATAATATGCTCATCATGCATCTTTGGAATGTGGTCGGTGCATTGCATAGTCCGAATGGCATGCGTCGATATGCAAAGGTGCCAAATGGACAAGTGAAAGTGGTCTTCTCCTGATCTTCGGGGGCTATGGGTACTTGAAAGTACCCGGAGTAGCCATCAAGGAAACAATAGAACTTATGCCCGACAAGTCTCTCAAGCATTTGATCAATGAAGGGTAAGGGAAAGAAATCCTTTCTAGTTACCGCATTGAGTCTACGGTAATCTATGCATACCCTCCACCCATTTTGAATTCGGATGGGCATAAGTTCTTCATGCATGTTCTCCACCACCGTGACTCCGGTCTTCTTAGGAACAAATTGGGTTGGACTAACCCATTTTGAATCGGAAATGGGGAAGATTATCCCCATTTGTAGTAGCTTGATCACCTCCTTCTTGACCACCTCCATCATAGGTGGGTTTAATCTTCTTTGCGGCTGTCTTACCGGCTTAGCTTCATCCTCCATCAAGATGCGGTGCATGCATGTAGATGGACTAATGCCTTTGATGTCGGCTATAGTCCATCCAATTGCTAGTTTGTGCTCCTTGAGCACCGCTATCAACTTGCCTTTTTGCTCCTCGGTCAGTTTGTTTGAAATGATGACCGATAGTGTTTCTTTTTCTCCCAAGAACACATATTTCAAGTGTTTCGGGAGTGGTTTCATCTCAACTTCGGGTGTCTGCAAAACTGAAGGCAAAGGTTTTTCTTCGGGGACGATTAGTGGAAATGCTCTTGACCCCGGTGACATAAGTGGAAGTAGGAAGTGATTATCCAATTCCACCATCATAGCTTGTATGCTAGGGGTCAAAGCAAGCTCTAAGGAATTTTCCCCCATATCATTTTCTATCACGCTCAACAATTCATCCTCCCCATTTATTTCGAAAGAATTTTGTATAAGAGGGTCAAGGATATCAATGGCAAATAAAGAATGATTTTCATTTGGGTATTTCATGGAGTCATAAATGTTGAATTCAACCTTGTCTCCATCAAATTCCGTTGTTAAAGACCCGCTAAAGACATCAATTTTTGCTCTAGCGGTTTTTAAAAATGGCCTTCCTAAAAGGATAGGAACCGCATTCTTATCATTTACTATCTCCAAAACTTAAAAGTCGACGAGAAAGATCAAATTATCAACCATAACGAGTACATCTTCGATAATTCCCTTAGGGTAAGCATTTAATCTATCCGCAAGTTGGATAACTACTCCAGTTTCATTTAGAGGGCCAAGCTCAAGTGATTTGTATAAAGAGTAAGGAATGACATTAATTGACGCTCCTAAATCTAGCATGGCTTTTGAAAACGTACATAGCACCTCCCAACTTACAAGGTATAGTGAACATGTCCGGATCATTGTATTTTTTCGGGAGTTTCTTTTGAAAGACTGCCGGGCCACGTTCACTAACTTGGACTTTTTGTTTACCATTGAGTCTATGTTTCCTCTTTATTGTACATAACTCTTTCAAAAATTTGGCAAACCTAGGAACACCTTTTATTAAGTTAAGGAGAGGGATATTTACCTCACATTTGGAGAATGTCTCATAGATGTCCTTATCCTTCTCCACCCTTCTTGTTTCCCTCAGAGCCTCGGGAAAAGGTGCTTCAATTTCAGGGATGACCAGCGTTGGAGTTGAGGTTTGAGCTTTCTCCTCCGGTTGAGCTTTTTCCATAAGCTCCTCTTCTTCCTCTTCTTCGCCAATGTGGCTCTTTACTTTTTCTTTGGCAATAACCAACTCCTTGCCACTCCTCAATGTGACCGCATGGGCTTGTTGCCTAGGATTCGGCTCCGTTTGAGATGGAAGCTTTCCCGAATCCTTGGCCTTGATCCTACTCACCGCACTTGAGATTTGGCTCATTTGGTTCTCAAGGTTTTGTATGCTAGATTTTGTCTCATGTTGAAATTGAACCATGTTTTGTTGCATGGTTGAGACATTAGTGGTGAGTGCTCGGATCATGTCCTCGGTGGACATATTTGAGCCTTGGCTTTGGGGTTTAGAGTATGGTTGTTTTTGAGGAAATTGGTTTTGTGGAGGGTTATTTTGTTGTGGGTTTCCTTGCGGATTCCCATATCTCAAATTGGGGTGATCTCTCCACCCGGGATTATAAGTATTGCCATAGGAATCATACCTCTTTTGATTTTGGAAACCCAAAGCGTTGACTTGCTCGGGGTTATCTTCTTGAAGTGAGGGGCATGAATCGGTGGGATGCCCTTGTTGCGTACAAATGCTGCAGACCTTGACCTCTTGGGTTCTAGGATTTAAGAGAAAGTCCTTAACCAAAGAAGTCAAGCCGGCAACTTGACTTTCCAAAGATGATGTACGTTCCGCTGCGGCAACTTTTCGGGTTGAGGACCGCCCAGTGTAATGCCTAGAATTCTCGGCCAACTCCGAGATGAGATTTCTTGCTTGAGAGGGAGTTTTGTTGACAATACCCATTCCGCACGCTGCGTTCACCATTCGCCTATCATGCTCCGCAAGACCGTCATAGAAATAGTGAATGAGGTCTTGCTCCGTATATCCATGGTATGGACAACTAGCACAGAGCTTCTTGAAGCGTTCCCAGAATTCATAAAGTGATTCATCATCACCTTGTTCAATATTGCTTATTTGCTTCTTTAAAGAGGAAGAGACGGAGGTGGGATAGTACCTTTCCAAAAAGCATTTCTTCATAGCCGCCCATGTATCTATGCTTCCCGATGGGAGATAGAAAAGCCAATCCTTTGCGGTGTCTTTCAGAGAGAATGGAAAAGACCGCAGTTTGATCTGTTCTTCAGTCACACTGTTTGGACACATGCTTGTGCAAACAATGTGAAATTCCGAGAGGTGTTTATTTGGATCCTCTCCTCTCAGGCCATGGAAGGATGGCAGTAGATGAATGAGCCTAGATTTTAGCTCAAACGTATTACCCTCATCAAGTGTAGGGAAGGTAATACATAATGGTTGTTGATTTAAGTTTGGAGCTATGAGCTCCCTCAAGGTTCTTATTTCTAGATCCATAGTGATTGGCTCTTCAAATTCACTAGAACTAGTGCTAGATGATTCTCCCGAGTCGGAGCTTGAGAATTTATTTTTCAACCGCTCGAGATTATGTTCTATCTCGGGGTTTGATTTGTAGGTGATTTCGTTCAGTGAACGATATTTAATCATATACTACAAAGCTCAGAAATAGAAAAATAAGAACTCTTTATATTTTTGTTTATTCTACTTTTTTGATTTTTTTTTTGAAATAAAATAAAAGAAAAATTATTGTCTTTCCCGGCAACGACGCCAAATTTGACGTGCACTTGTCGTGAGGTGCACTCAAAATAAATACAATACAACAAATATACATAGTATATTGAAGTAAGGTTCGTATCCACAGGAAAGGAATGTTTATCTTTTATGTAACTAGTAACAAGGGGGTTTTATGATTGTTGATAAATTTAAATGTATTTAAGCACTAAGATGAACGACTTATGTGATTTACTTTAATAGAGATGAAGACTTGGTTTTGCTTTTATCCACTTAATGAAATGTTCGTCGATCCCGGTTATATCTTTAACTATCTTCCTCTCGAATACTCAATCGAGGAGTATATCCAGTTCATCGAGGGTAGTTATTAATAACGAGACGTGTTCATTAACAAAAATTACTACCGAGTCAATATAGAACACACGCCGTATATTAACCCGATAGTAGCAATAAACTTAAGATGAAAACGATTGAGATTGATAACCTCAACACAAGCGGTTTATTGGTTTAATCAATATAATTAATTCCCCTTAGATTATTAACCATGAGATGCATGCATTCATAATCCAAGTTTTACTACCGTTGAAAGAACCGAATTAATAACAAGCGTATTAATCGATTGATTCTAGTAATAATTAATATATGAAACAAAACTAGTTGATCCTTTAAGTAATGCTCAAAATATTAATATGGAATATGAATAGGAAATAATTAATATTCAAGGAAGAAGATTAAAGAAAATAACTCACAACTTACAAATTCATTAAGCTTCAAAGTAGCAAAACCAAGATGGAACAGTTTAGCTCCTCATTTGGAGACTAAACATGAAGAAAATATAAAGAAAGAACTTATCTAAACTGAGTTAAGAAGTATATGTGAATTGGTTGTCTAATTGTGAAGGGAAGGGGGTGTATTTATAGGCTTTTGGGGATGCAACTCGGGTACCTGATCGGGTATATAGATGGTACCCGACCGGGTGTAACACCCTGGCCCTGTAGGCCCCGAGGTAGTTACTTCTGACCTCTAATACTGTCCTCACAAACCACCACTAGCCTTTTCCGCACACTTTGTCCTCACTCGTGCGCGCCCAGAGAAACTTCCTAGGGGGTCACCCATCCCAAGACTACTCTCGTGCAAGCACGCTTAACTTTGGAGTTCTTGGCTAATGAGCTCCCTTAAAAGGAGATGCAACTTGTTGGTATGAGTAGTACTATTAATCCATTTAAATTAAATCTCAAGTGTTACACCGGGTATGTGTAATACTTCAAATTCGAGGTATACTCGATCGATTAAGGGGTAAATCATATAAGCATACCCGATCGGGTGTATTCTTGTACCCGATCGAGTATGTGTAAAACCTTAGATCCGAGGTATACTCGATCGATTTCAGGCTTAGTTTTGAAAGGATACCCGATCGGGTGTGTCGATGTACCCAATCGGGTATAGACACTCGATCGTGGTCCAAATCTTCTCTGCATGTTCCTTTTTCTCCGGATCCGATTTGATTTAAGATTTCAACAAGATACCCGATCGAGTATAGGTCATACCCGACCGGGTATAGACCAAAAATCGGGATCTTTATTTCATCTTGTGATTTTGCACCCTTCCTTCCACTTTTGGGGTTCACCAGCTGTTATTTTAGTGATCATGAACCTGTTTGAGCTCAGAACAAACCTAATCTAAATAATTTACAAGTATTTTATCAAACTAAACTATTACACCAAAAGTGTGTAAATTCCAAAGTAACAATCAATAAAAACTAATAAAAACGTAAACATAAACATGGAAGTTATATATTTATCAAAACACAATACAACAAAAAAGCAACAAATTAAAAAAACAACAAAAGAAACAAAAAGAAACAAAAGCAACAAAAAGCAACAAAAAATGAGTGTGAATTTTGTTTGCAATGGTGGACAAAAACAGAGACGTCTTTAGAACTCAGGAGGCTCCAGGCGAAAAACACTTAATATTGACATATTATATTAATGTGAATTTTACAACACAAAAGTCAAAAAAAAAAGATAAGGAATTTTATCAATTCAGGACCCGAAAGATAGATGAATTATCAATTTGGAACCTGAAAGATGAGATCTATTGGTATAGGACCCGAATAATGAAAAACTATCAATCTAGGACCTAAAGTTTCATAGATTTTGATTTATTTGATTTTTTATTAATTCCATTGCTAAGTTTTGATAAACTCGTCTTCATAAAAGTTTTATAGTTTCATAAACTAAATAATATTTAAAAAATTTAAGATAAAAAAAATTAATAAAATTTCTGACAACTTAGGTCCTAAATTGATAATTTCCAATCATTCAAGTCCTAAATTGATAGTTTTCCATCATTCGGGTCCTATATCGATACATTTCATCTTTGAGGTCCCGGATTGATAATTTATCTATCTTTCGAGTCCTGAATTGATAAAATTCCTAAAATTGCATAGAAATACACAATAAAAGAAAAAATGCAAATTCAAAGAGTAGTGAACATCGAAATAATAAATTTTTTAAATGTAGACATACACAAAATGGACCAAAACTTACACTTCCTCCGCCCGAAGTAAACATTATCATTTGTCTCTTTTGGACGTTTCATTTAAAAAGTTCTCATTCTCATTTTAAATTTAGAATATAGTTAACTCTTTTATGACAATATAGCCATCAACAACAACATCCAAGTCTTATTCCCAAAAGATTTTGATATTGAATTGATGATAAAGTAAGAATAAAGTAAGATTGATTTAAACTGACACAAACTTTACTAAATTTTATATGAGACAATCTTAGTAGTACTTCTAAATTTGCCCCTGTGACATACTTACAAAAAGATAAAAAATAAAGCAGTCAACAAAAAGCTAAAGTTCACAAATATAATAATAATCACTGAAAATAAAAAATAACTAAATAACTACGACCATCAAACTAATAAAACATTACTTCAATAATTCATTAATATGGTGGCTAGTTGGAGTAGATGCTACGAGCCTACCATTTAATTAGAGCTAAAATCACTTTATCTATCTTTGGGCTACCAATATATCAAAAACATGATATCTATGCTTCCAAACTATTAAATTAAAATAGATAATTTATACTATAAATATTCTTTTTTGAGACCCCACTAAAATATGAGGCCCAAGGCATTTGCCTTGGCAACCTCCCCATATGGCCGCCCCTGGACAAAAAGATAAATCAGTAAAATAGAAATAGGTACATATTATATCACCTTTTCTGATATTTTCTAATCATTTAAGTGGAAATATATCTCCCCTCTTTGATAGAGACCACAGACCACAACATCAAAAAGGTTATGTAATTTTTTTAAAAAAAATAGAGTCTGACATATGTATATAGAATATACAAAGTTTTTAGGAGCTTGAGAATTACTGGAATTGCTCTTTCTATGTTGAATACCATCTTATGCAAGTTCAGAAAAAACAATTTCTTGAATTCATGTACAACTCCATTCTTTTAATACAATTACCAATCAAAAGACTCAAAGCCAGATTCATGTTATGTAGTACAGATTTTAAGCTGAACAGTTCAACCTTTTCAGGGCAGTGTTTTACATCACCCTCATTGTTCTCATTAATCCCAGTAACATCCTTCATTGATGGTAATTTTCACAAAGATTTGTAGTCTCGCACAGTCTAGTCAACCTAAAAACATAAGCCAATTCCCTCCATTCCAAACACAAACATCTAGTTACAAAGCATATCTAGTTACAAATTAAAACATAAGCCAATTTCCCCCATTCAGTACAGTCCCATCACAAGAAGCTACTCTACTAAAGGATGTCAATATACAAATATCATTCACAACCTTGAAGAAGATGAAGAATAAAATGGAATTCTATGATGTGTAATTTAATCCCTGTTAAAAATTAGTTGTGCTAAATGTTATCAACATATATAAGGTTCACAAAATTATTAGTGAATAAAATAGGAGACATTAAAGCAATTTACAGAGATAAGTGATCACCTCAATGAAATGGCACCAACAATTGATTCATAGTCTCTCCTATTTGATTCATCATCTGATTTATCCTCGTCTCACTCTGCGACTAGCCTCTTATCTTCTCATTACTGCATTTGAATCCATTTTCCTCCCGAAATACAAAAATATTGCAACGAGCTAGATAACACGATTTGAGATTAAACGAACCAATGTTCTTGAAATCGTAGATAACCTGTAGCGAAAAGCTTCTCAAATCTGTGGAATTCAAAAGATAGAACTTTAATTCCTAATTGAACCAACTTGTCGAGGCAAAAATCAATTTCGATAGCCACTTAGAGTTGTAGCGAAGATAATCAAGATATTACACTAATTGAGAGGGTTGTAGATAAAAATGAATATGGCCGTCGTCGTTTCTATACCAATTCCAATCCGGAAGAAGGCAACACTGATTTTAAGAGAGATGGCCGGCAACTCAGAACGCATACGACCATCATCGTTTCTTACAGCTTTGCTCAAAAGCACTACTCGGTTAGTGTGTTAAAACAACGACTCTACTCTCTATTCCAAGCCTGGAGATCGCCAGATCGATTGCCTAACTGCCTGACGACGGTGGGGCGAGATATTCGAACACAGATCCATCAGTGATGCCCAATCCCGGCCATGGAATCCACCTCTATGAGAAGAGTGTTGAAAGTCATGGTCCGTTCTCCGGTTGGCTCTCCTAGATTTGTTTCACCAACAAGGCCATGAGAAACGTTGATCGGAAATCGATCTCCCCCTGCGTCTATCTCCGTGATACTACTCTAGTTATGGAAGATGTTAGGAAAAGTGGCTAAAATTGAAATAGAAAACCAAAATTGAAAAAGCAAAAGTTAAAAATGAAAAATAAAAGCACTTGGGCCATAAATGATATCGTGAACCTAAAACTTGCCCATACGGGTAAGTTGCACTAGAAAATATTACAAAAAAAAAAAGTCGTGCCACAACATTAAATAAGGCGCTTCTTGGGAGCCAACCCAAGTTTGTATTTTGATTATTTTCATTTTAGAGTGTGTGTGCAAAAATATTTTTCAAAAAAAAATTTAGGCCTGGGGCATATACCCGGTCGGGTATCACATATCACCCGGTCGGGTGTAATTTAAAATCATCACACCCGCCCCATCACCCGGGCGAGGAAGGCAAGGAAAATAAAATTTGATCCACCCGACCGGGTAACTCAAATCACCCGGTCGGGTATTCAACCCAAGAATCCACTGCCAACTCCAACAATAAAACCCGACCGGGTACGAAACCCTACCCGACCGGGTACGAGCATCTACACGGTTTACGATGTCGAGCAGATAACCTCCCCATTCACTCTTCTTCGAGCCCTCCATCCAAAATCCACCATTTTTATACCTGAAGCTCTCATATCTCCCGTATATATACATCCACCAAATAACTCCCAAATAACCAAAAATCCAAATTCCCTAACCCCACCTACACCAAGTCCGAAATCCCCCTACCAAAAAGGAAGAAATTACCTCACAAAGATGTTCATTTTCTATGACTCCTAGGAGATGAGCACTAGGGACAGTGCTTTGGCTAGCTTGGGGGGAGAGTTTCATGGAATACTCACATTCATACTCTTTATTCTTGTTCAAAAAAAAATTGTTAAGAAAAAAAATGTTAAGTTGAAAACCTGAAAGGGCAACTTAAGCAAAAATAAGAGTGAGTTGGGAGGATAAAAACAAAAAAAAATGTGAGAAGCTGGGATGAAAACCCTAAAGGGCACCTACGCAAAATGAGAGAAATTACCTCTGTTATTTCTGCAGGATCCTAAGGGTAACAATGAAAACTTGAGGTTGATATGAAATATGGAGTTGAAGACCCCTCTTCACTTTTGAGGATATGTTGTGTTGTTCTAGAAACACACATGATGTTTGTACTCTTGTCACTCTGAGGGCTTCTTGGACTAGATTTGGTTTACTCGAGACGAGTAAAGGTTCAAGTGTGGGGGTGTTTGATATGCACTAATTAGTAGTGCATAAATGTATGTTTTTATGTTTGATTTGTGTGGATTGTTTACCATTTTATTTAGTTTGTAAACATTTGTGTGATTTTAGTTGTAATTATATTTTAGCCTTCATTTGTAAGTTGTAAAGTATAGTTAGAATTTGTGGTGTTGGAAAGGAAGACTTTGAAGTGAAGAAAAAGAAGATTTGACTGCCCAAGAGCAAATACCCGACCGGGTATAACCCTTCACCCGGTCGGGTAAGAAGTGAAAACCGAACATGCATGGACATTACATGGCCCGGTCGGGCCCACTACCTCACCCGGTCGGGTGAGACTTGACCGGAGACAATTGGACGTGCCGAAGAACACGCTAACATGGGAAATATTTGATTTTGACCAGTACCCGGTCGGGTGGGCGCCATATCCGGTCGGGTACCCGGCCAAAGGTGTTGAAAAACACCTATAAATAGCACACTTTTCCTTCACTAAAAATTATCCCTTCTTCCATACTCTTAAGCTCAGTTTAGAATAACATTTCTTTATATTTTTCTAGCTATGTTTAGTCTCCAAATGAGGAGCTAAACTTCCATTTCTTGGTTTTGCTCTTGAAGCTTGTTGATTATTAAAGTTGTGAGTTATTTTCTTAACTTCTCTCCTTGAATATTAATTCTTCCCTTAATCTATCTTTATATTAATGTTGGAAGTGTTGCTAAGATGACAATTAGTTAACATCTCAATATTAATTATTACTAGAAACGATCAACGAACCGATGGTTAATCGTTGATGGTTTCACAAGTAAGTAACTTCGGTTTATTAATGCACGGTCGTGGTTAATAAACTTAAGAGGGATTAATTTTGTTGGTTAAACCAAAACCGTTGTGTTGAGGTTATCAATCTCAATTGATTTCATCAAGGAGTTAGAAATATTAAATGCTACTATTAAATCGGTATAAGGCGTTGTTCTATATTTGATTAATAGTAAGAGTTATTAATGAATGGTCGTTGTTAATAACTACCCTCGATGAATTGGAGATACTCCTCGGTTGAGTATTCGAGAGGGGATAAGTTATAGATATAACAAGGATCGACTAAATAGATCAACAAGTGGAAAGTAGCAAAGCTAAGTCCCTTTTATCTTTGAATAAATCACATATAAGTCGCTCAACTTAGTGTTTAATTAAATTAAATCACTCAATCCCAAAACCCCCCTTTTATTTACTAGTTTATAAAAAGAGAATTATTCATTTCCCTGTGGATAAGAACTCTACTACGCTATACTACGTATAAGTGCAAAGTATTGAATTTATTTTGACGCACTACGACAAAGTGTCCGTCACAATTCGTACAAAATAGCTTTACTATCCAACAACATAGTTTATATAAACACTATGAAAATTATTTGGGACATTTTCCTATCGTGCAACGTGCATTGCATAACTAGTTATGCTAATAAGAAACAATGAAAAAATCTAACTTATGTTTTGGAGACGAAGGTTATATTTGGCAAAAATATTCACTAAATGGTTTTAATTTCAAGGATATCATTCATCTAATTGTATATCATAATTCTTTTCAAACTTCAATGTAATCAATTTTCAATCATCTTTTCATTTTCCACGATAATAAATTTAAGCCAATTACAATCTATGCATTAAGCAGTACATATCTACCAAAATTTGTTTTTACGCATAGTCAATTGTACGCTCCACGTCAAGGGTCACCTCAAGGAGCCAAGTGTATGTAGCCATGTCAAGAGTCACTTCAAGGAGTGAGTTGACTAGCTTTTATATGTGATTAAGAGGGTCGTGCTATCAACACTAGTGATAATCATTATATATATATATATATAATCATAATTATAAATGTGCAGTTTTGTGAAAGATAAAGTGCATCGTTTTAGAGTGTTCTCATTTCTCACGTTAAGGAGTGTTCTCACCGGAACCGCACCCTATATATATAGGGTAAGGATCAAATGAGAATACCATCTTAGGAGAGAAATGAGAATGATTCTGGAGCGTTGGGTTTGAGCATTGTGCATCATGTAAAACAGAAACGTGCATATAAAAAATTGGAAAATGTGCATTTCGTTTGTGCAAAATTTTAAACGTAAAAATGCACATTAGAATTTTGCATTACTTTAATTATAAATGTGCAGTTTAGTGAAAGATAAAGTGCATCGTTTTGGAGTGTTCTCACCAGAACCGCACCCTATATATATATATATATATATATATATATATATATATATATATATATATATATATATATAACCTGCCACATAAGAGCATACAGAGTACCACATAATCCTGCCATGTCATCATATATAACAATTATTTAATTATTTTCTATAACTTTTATTTTCTATTATGTTTTGTTTTTATTACATGTTAATTAATATGGAAATCCTACGTTAGGCTATATTTTATTACATGTTTCTAAATTAATAACGTACATGGGTAGGCCAGATTTTAGAAACAAAAAGCCAACGCTAGGCTATATTTTATGTTTCTAAATTTAGAATTTAGAAACACAAGAACTACGTTAGGCCGGATTTTATTTTCTAATTTCACAATTTAGAAACAAATAGCCAATGTTAGGCTATATTTTATGTTTCTAAATTTAGAATTCAGAAACACAAGAACTACGTATACCGCATATGTAAGCTATTATAAAAAGAAAGAAAATGCAAACTAAAGTGTATTTTCACTATTGACTTTCTCATTTGTTTGAAGAATTATATTGTTTAGTGTTCTTATATCAAGAATGTCATCACAGTAAGTTTCTACATCATTTTTAATGACATATTATTGAATATACTATGTGATGGATTATAGGGATCCAAACATATATAATTAGGAGAGATTTGAGTTGTGAATGGAGAAGATGATAGAATAGTAGAAATGCGTGTGAATATTGGTTCTAGGGTTTACAAGCTCAAAAAGGAGTATATATATAGAGAAATCCAGGTTTGGGCCTCTAATATGGGCCTGACAGGCCCGGTTACATAAAAGAACTGATAACATAAAAGGCTAGTCTAGAACATCTGAATAATAATGTACAATAATATGAATGACATCCGATAAGCGTGTGTGGGCCGCTGTCCGGGACCAATAGTCGTGAGATCCGGGGGTCCGAGTCTATATACTCTATCATGAGTCCCCCCTCCCTGAGTCGAGAGTACTCGAGGCGAAAGGGAGTAGAATTTTGTGCTGATCTATCGTCTGATGAGTAAACTTCGTGAAAAAATTTGAATTTCTGCTTCTTTGGTTAACGGAGGCGCTAAGTCCCCCGCTCTTCCAGTCCCCCACTCCTTGAGGTGAATGTAGTGAGGTGAAGAGGAGTAGAGTAGTGCATGTCTCGTGATGTCTTCAATAGGGGGCTGAGGGTCGACACCTTTTGATACACAATGGGGAGATGCCTCGTTAAAAACCTCATTAGGAAAAAACCCAGTGGGAAAATCCTAATGAGAGAAAAATGTACACTGGATGCCCTCAAAATGAAGCAAAAGGGGTGAGCTCTTCGGCCTTGGTGTGGAGCTGCAACGATGTCCGTCTGCTGAGGGGATGGCCAAGACCAGTCTCTAGATGTGAGTAGCTCGGCATGATAACTAGTCTCAATCATTAAATAAAGATGACTAACATATAGGTCGAGTGATCGTCCATAATGTGATGTTCAGGTCATCAAATAAAGATGACTAGAAGAAGTATGACCATGGGGCATGTATGAGATCCATGTCATCAAATAAAGATGACGGGTCGATATATGGCTGATGGGCCTATATGAGAACTCCACGCCATCAAACAAAGATGACGGGGCGATGTACGGTCGAAGGGCCTGTATGAGAGCTCCACGTCATCAAATAAAGATGACGGGGTGATGTATGGCCGAGGGGCCTGTATGAGAGCTCCACGTCATCAAATAAAGATGACGAGGCGATGTATGGCTGATGAGCCCGTAAATGAGCTCCACGCCATCAAATAAAGATGACGAAGCGATATATGGCCGATGGGCCCGTAAATGAGCTTCGCATCATCAAATAAAGATGACAGAGCGATATATGGTCGATGGGCCTGTAAATGAGCTTCGCGTCATCAAATAAAGATGACAGAGCGATATGTGGCGATGGGGCCGTAAATGAGCTTCGTGTCATCAAATAAAGATGACAGAGCGATATGTGGCGGATGGGCCTGTAAATGAGCTTCGTGTCATCAAATAAAGATGACAGAGCAATATATGGCCTATTGGGCCTGTAAATGAGCTTCGCGTAATCACATAAAGATGACGGGGCGATATGTGGCCGATGGACCTGTAAATGAGCTTTGTGTCATCAAATAAAGATGACAGAGGGATATGTGGCCGGTTGGGCCTGAAAATGAGCTTTGCGTCATCAAATAAAGATGACAGAGAAATATATGGCCGATTTGGCCTGTAAATTAGCTTCACGTCATCAAATAAAGATGACAGAGCGATATATGGCCGATTGGGCCTGTAAATGAGCTTCACGTCATCAAATAAAGATGGGCCTGTAAATGAGCTTCACGTCATCAAATAAAGATGACAGAGCGATATATGGCCGATTGGGCCTGTAAATGAGCTTCGCGTAATCAAATAAAGATGACGGGGCGATATGTGGCCGATGGACCTGTAAATGAGCTTTGTGTCATCAAATAAAGATGACAGAGCGATATGTGGCCGGTGGGCCTGTAAATGAGCTTCGCGTCATCAAATAAAGATGACAGAGCGATATATGGCCGATTGGGCCTGAAAATGAGCTTTGCGTCATCAAATAAAGATGACAGAGAAATATATGGCCGATTTGGCCTGTAAATTAGCTTTACGTCATCAAATAAAGATGACGGAGCAATATGTGGCCGAACTCTGGGCTCCTTTAGCCTTTCAGAGTTTTAGCTGGAGACCGCAAGATGTTCGCTATATCTGAATATGAGGACGAGGCGGTGGACGCCTGTCTGAATATGAGGACGACGGCGCTGATGAGCTGGCCCGAATGAGAGGACGAGGCGGTGGACGTCTGTCTGAATATGAGGATGACGACACTGATGAGCCGGTCCAAATATGATGACGGGGCGATGATGAGCCGACCGTCATATAGAGGCAATGGTCACCATCCAGGAAGGGATGGTGAGCCCAATCGCTATAACAAGACCTCGGCGCTGGGAGCCGGTCTTGAGAAAATAATCACGCCGAGGCTGAGGGGCCGGTCGAGATGTGCGGATGGCGATGATGAGGACCCAGTCCGTAATATGATGACGAGGCGATGATGAGTCGGTCGTCATATGAAGGCGACGGTCGCTTATCCTGGAAGGGAATAATGAGCCTGGTCGCTAGCTCAAGACTCTCGGCACCGAGGAAGCCGGTCTTGAGATAGATAATCACGCCGAGGTCGAGGGGCCGGTCGTGGTGTGCGGATGGAGATGACGAGGAGCCAGCCCGTAATATGATGACGAGGCGATGATGAGTCGGTCGTCCTATGAAGGCGACGGTCGCTTATCCGGGAAAAGAATAGCGAGCCTGGTCGCTAGCTCAAGACTTTCAGCGCTCAGGAAGCCGGTCTTGAGATAGATAATCACGCTGAGGCCGAGGGGCCGGTCGTGGTGTGCGGATGGCGATGACGAGGAGCCAGTCCGTAGTATGATGACGAGGTGATGATGAGCCAACCGTCATATAAAGCGACAGTCACCATCCAGGAAGGGATGGTGAGCCCGATCACTAGCTCAAGACTCTCGGCTTTGAGGAAGCCAATCTTGAGATAGATAATCATGTCGAGGCCGAGGGGCTGGTCGTGATGTGCGGATGGCGATGAGAAGGAGCCAATCCGAAATATGATGACGAGGCGATGATGAGCCGATCGTCATATAAAGGCGACAGTCACCATCCAGGAAGGGAATGGCGAGCCCAATCGCTATAACAAGACTTCGGCGCTTGGAGCCGGTCTTGAGATAAATAATCACATCGAGGCCGAGAGGCCGATCGTGATGTGAGGACGACAAAGATGAGGAGTCGGTCCTATAATATGATGACGGGGTGATGGTGAGCCGTTCATCATATAGAGGCGATAGTCACCATCCAGGAAGGGATGGCGAGTGCTCGGTCCTCGGCTGTCCCTCTTTTGATTTGTGAGGATTTCGCTCGAGGCCGGCGACTGCACGGTCCTCGGTTGTCCCAATTTTTGACTTCCTCTTTACTTCTTTGAGCAAGGAGGGTGATCCTTCTATCAGGCTTCGGCAGAGGGGGTTGTTATTCACTTGGCCGGTAGGGAGTCGTACTGGATCATCCCATGATCTCGGGGAGGTCCCGTCATCTATTTACGGCGCGAGCTAAAGCTTTTGGTCGGTTACCGACGGCTGTCGTTTCCCAATTCCAAGTTTGGGGATTTTTGTCACCTCGGCCATGCTTTCAGGCCTGTCGTCCTACAATTTAGCGCGAGGGCGACGCGGTGAGCTTCCCATTTCAAGACGTGGGCCGTTTGCGGGCCCCTCGTCCTGGGACATCGTCGGCCATGCGTGAGCGTTTCGCTCTAAGGGGTCGATACGATGTGTTGTGTCGGTCATACCTGAGCGTTTCGCTCTAAGGGGTCGATATGATATGCAGTATCTTTTTGATGGATAGTGTACCCGGGGGGTAGCTTATCCGGGGGGTTATTGCGGGGAATAACAAGAGAGAAGTCAGAGCAAGTAAGTATACATAGAGAAAGTATATTTAGAAAGTATGCAGCGTTTTTTGCGTGGTTACAAATGGGGAAATGGGGAGCTATTTATAGTAGCAATAAATGCCGGACAGGGACACGTGTCAAGCGTTCATTGGCCGAGGGGTCACCTCAACTGGTTGGCGCTGGCAACCGCATGTGGCCGCATTTAATGCGGCTGTTGGATGGGACGTTGTGCAGGGTACGGTGATCTGTACGCATGTGGAGCGGATATTGTGTCGGAAGGGGCGCCCTCGGCAGTAGGTGACTAGCCGAGGGCTCTGAGTACCGGGGACCCCCTTAGTGCCGAGGGCTCCCATTGCCGAGGGCTACTGATTTTTGCCGTTTTTCCCAGTAACTTTGTTTTGCTGTCTTGGCCCTCCTGTGAGAGTTAGAGCCTTCGGCCAGGGGGGCGAAGGCACCCCTGGTGCGCGTTGTGGGCTGCTTGGTACTCTGGGCACTGTGATTTGGGCCTGCTGGGCCTTCTAGGCCTGTTGGGCCTTTATTGGAGTAGTAGGAGTCTGTGGGCCGGGGGTTCCCGGGCCATATACTCCATCAGGAGTCCCTCAGTCCTTTTGCCGAAAGGTACTTGAGGGAAAAGGAGTAATTGTGTTTGTCCTCCGCCGTTTGTTCCGTTTGTAGTTTGTAGAGTTGTGGGTAGTTTGCTGTTTGTTTATTCTGCCGAGGTCAGTCCCTCAGTTACCCACATGTCAGGACTTGAGGGGTCATGTTTGTGATTTTTGTGATTTTTCCCGAGGGGGTCCTCCAGTACCCCACTTCTTGAGGCACTTGCAAAGTGGTGAAAAGGAGTAGAGTAGTTGTGTTGCTGTTTTGGGCCGAAGGCTGACGCTTTTCGTTTCATTTTGGGGGGATGCCTCGTTAAAAACCTCATTAGGAAAAACCCTGTGGGAAAAAATCCTAATGAGGGAAAAAGAGTGCACCGAATTCCCCCAACGATGAATCGAAAATGTGAAACCTTGGTTCGAAATGGAGAATAATGATGATGTCGAAGGCTTCCCCTGTTCTGAGGGCTCATGTGTTGATTAGCCGGAGGCTTGCTTTCGATACCCTGGGAGGTGCCGAAGGGGAGTCCCTCAATCTGGGGATCGAGGGCGTAATGAATGAGGGTAGTGGTTGAATTGTTACCGGGGTGCCCCCTATCTGTTGTTTAGTCGGTGATGAGGATAGCCGAGGGCTCCCTTTACCTGTGTGCCGTAGGCTATCCGTCAATGAGGCATACTCCCCGGGGGCTACCCGGCCATCAAAGTGCTGAGGGGGGATCCCCGAGGGGTGGCCTGATATGAAGCCTTGGGCTTCTGAAGGAGTGATCCCGAAGGCATCTGTTATGTAGTGTGTGGGGCACAAACCGGGAGTGTCTCCGGGTAAGTGTACCCGGGGGCCCTTCTTGATGAAGTGGAGTGAAGTAAAAAGCCCGGGGGCTCCCAGAATATAGCCGTTGGAGATATAGCCGTTGGAATATCTAACGTCAGAATATAGCCGTTGGGGGGGGTTGCCACGTGGTGTGTGGTCGTTGGCTGCCCGTGGGCGGGCGTCACCGATTGGGCGAAGCCACGGTTCGTAATGATGGCAGTCCAACCGGAGGCCCGGTTTCCAGGCCCAAGTCTGGATTCCAGCGCCTATAAATACCCCATGGCCGGACAGACTCTCCTTGTGCGATTACTTGTTAGCGAAGCTCTGCCGGATTTTTTCTAGAGAGAGAAACTCCAGCCTTCGGTCGATTCCCAGCTCTTAAGGTTAGTTCCCCCTGCTTTTCCCCTCCTAGCTAGCTGTGCCATGTGCCTTTAGGCTAGGAGTTAGAATTTTTTAGGATACTTAGCATTTCCGAGCCCTCGGCTAGTGGGAAGAAGTCTTCACAAAGCGACTCCCAGGATATCTCGGGGGAGCCTTCAGTCGAGATGGAGACGTGCTCAGATGTCGAGTCCTCGAGCGGGGAGTCCTCGGTGGGTGGTGATGCTGCGGTGGCCATGGAAGTGGAGAAAGACCTCCAGGCCGAAGTTGAAGCCGAAGACTTCGAGCAAGTAAACGAGGACGAAGAGCTCGCCCTCGCCGTGCAAACTGCCAAAGAAGAAGAGGAGAGGGAGAGGATGAAGGTGACGGTTGCCGTTCTTCCCCCTCGTGGTGCCGGGGAAGCCAGCTCCTCCCGGCCATTGGACCCGACGCCCATCAGTGTGGCTCCCGGGAAGAAGAAGAAGATGAAGGCGGCCCCGAGGAAGAAACAAGCGGCTGTTGACGCCGGGCGGCCGGTAGGCATACCCGAGGGCCACTCGTTCATGAACACTGCCGCCCTGGAGCTGAAGATGAGGGCGTCCCCGGCAGAATACCAGGCTACTCAGATGTTGGTTGTCCTTTCGGCGCGCGTGGTGGATCCCAGGGCAGATGATCTATTGCGGTATACGCTCGAAGGGTGTTTTGCTGTTCACACTCTCTCGGTGGAGATGGGGCTTCGGTTTCCGCTTCATCCCTTCTTGCTGGAATATTTGAGGTTCGTGGGGTTGGCCCCCTGCCAGCTAACGCCCAACAGCCACTCTTACGTGGCCGGCTTCCTCTCCCTGTGCCGGAGCCGGGGGGTTGAACCTACCCTCGACCAGTTCTTCATGTCCTTTAACCTCTGCCGGGGGGCATTCAAACGCCGAGGGCTTTGCCAACCTTCAGCAGGTACCGGAGTTCAGGCTCTTTGACGACGTGCCCTCGTCCCACAAGGGGTGGAAGGAGCGATTCTGCTACATTCGTCTCGAGGAGAACCCCTTCCCGGCCCAGCTCCGCAACAGCTCCCGGCGCCACCCGAAGGTAGGGAGCGCAGCCCTGGAGAAGAATGGCAAAGTGCTTGCCAAAAAACCGGAGGGGTCTGACAAGCACGTCAAGATTAAAAACGTCACCCTCCCCGAGGAATTGCTTAGCCTGGGCTTCCGGCAGTTCAGGCCGAGGGGCTCTTCGGATGAAAGATACCCTCCCCTCGACCGAGTCTTCGAAGGAGCTGGAGGTGATTATCGAAGGGTTCATTTGTACCTTGATAGTTTTTTTTCATACGTTCCTTTTCTTTCCTATCTTTTATGCCATTGTAATTGATACCCTTCGGTCTAACCCTCCTGTGTGTTTTTTTTGCTTGCAGGTAATAACATGGACGTAGGCTCTCTCTTCGCTTTGAAGAACGCGAAAGGGAAGAAGAAGGCCCCGGCGGGCACTTCTGCCAGGGAGGAGCCCTCCCAAGCTGCTGCTGCCGATGCTGGCGCCGGAGGGTCCAGGGGTGCCGGGCCCGCGAAGAAGAAGAATGCCGGCAAGGGGACCGAGCCCCCGGCAAAGAAGGTGAAGACCGCTGCCCCCGCCAAGCAGCCGACCACCGATGTGGTTGTGATCGTGGATGAAGGGCACGCCTCTGCCCCCACCTCCCAGGAGCATATCAACCAGGAATTTTTCGGGCGGGAGAAACTGGAGGCGCTAGTGCCGAAGGGGGCTTCTGTATTGGAGGGCAGCCTGAACCCTTCGGCACTGATGAGCCAGATGCTGCCATCGGCTGACCGGTTGGCCCTCGCTAGGTTGGACGCAGGATCCCTCGAAGCGAAGGTCCTTCTGAACGCTACCTCCGTAAGTCATACCCATCCTTTCCTTGTTCGTTGTTGTGCTTTTTTTTGTAATGTGTTCATCATGCCTTATTCTCGCCTTTGTGGATTGTAGAGCTTTATGGGCCTCTGCGAGCACCTCCGGAGGGTGGAGCAAATGAGGGAGGCAAAGGGCGCAGCCGAGGGGGAGGCCGCCCTCCTCAGGAAGAAACTTGCCGAGGCTGAGGACTCTCTTCGTCTGGCTACCGATGGCATGGAGCAGCGGGTGCAAGCTGTGAGGGCCGAAGGGGTGAATGAGGGCCTGGCCAGGGCCGGGGAGGCTGCTGCCGAGGCCGCCCGCATTGCTGCTGATGAAGCCCGCACGGCTCAAGAAGAAGCCGTCTCTAGGGCCCGGGAGGATGCGGTGGCCAGCTTCACTGCCGAGGGATGGAAGGCTGCAGATCGGAGGGAGTGGCTCTCTTCGGTAGTGGGGGCTTCGGTGGACGAATGGGTCGGAGGCCTCGTCAAGATGTGGCTTGCTGAGAGGGGCGACTCGTACTACCAAGGCGGGGAGTTCTTCACCCATCGCCTTATCTACCGGAAGCTTGCGAGGCACTTCAAGATCGCACCGGAGGAGTTCCATCCAGAGGCTTATGGCCTCCCCCCTCGTCAGCCAGACATCAGGATCCCGCTCCCCGAGGGGGAAGAGAGGCCAGTGCTCGAAGATTCAGAGACCCTCAGGGAGTGCGGCCTCGGGGGTGATGAGGATGAGGCCGAGAGTGAGGCAGTTTCTACAGCTCCCCCCTCGTGAAATGTATTCCCCCGATTTGTAATCATACTTTGTTGTAATTATTGGCTTCGGCCCTTTTTGTAACGTACATTTAAACTTCCCTTCATCGGGTGAATGAGTACATATGCCTTCGGGCTTTTGATATATAACATGCTTCCCTTTAATTCGTTTCTTCTCGAATGTATGCCGTCGTTTTCTTTTGAATGTATGCCTTCGCCCTTCTTTGAATGTATGCCTTCGCTTTCCTGAATGTATGTTTAGGACTTAGAATATATTCTTCCAAGTGTAGTGCTTCTTGTAGCCCTCGGCTACTAGTAATCTTTTGTCAGTTGAACCTTTCACCGAGGGCACAATGTTCAGGACTTAGAAATATTTCTAAGTGTTTGAATACAGTTTTAGCCTTCGGTAGTTGGGCTCCCTTCGCTGGATGTATGACCGAGGGCCCAGCAATAGTTAGGACTTAGAAAATATTTCTAAGTGTAGTCTCACCAAGCCTTCAATCGTGTGACCCCTCGGGTTGCAGGGAGATTCGAGACTTAGAAACTTGTCACCGAGGGTAAGAACTTTTGGGACTTAGAGATTTTTCTAAGTGTAGCATGTGTGAAGTAGGAGCCCTCGGGCAGCATGGAGATTTGACCGAGGGTCAAAGTATGTAGGACTTAGAAAATTTTTCTAAGTATAGCTTCACCAAGTCTTCAACCGCATGGCCCCTCGGGCAGCATGGAGATTTGACCGAGGGCCAAAATATGTAGGACTTAGAAAATATTTCTAAGTATAGCTTCACCAAGTCTTCAACCGCATGGCCCCTCGGGCAGCATGGAGATTTGACCGAGGGCCAAAATATGTAGGACTTAGAAAATATTTCTAAGTGTAGTATGTGTGAACTAGGAGCCCTCGGGTGACTGTGAGGGCCTTGTCTCAGATACGCCTTCGGTTGACTGATGGCTCCACAAGGGGCAAAGCATTTAGGACTTAGACTATTTTTTCCAAGTATTTCTTGTTGATGGCCTTCGGGAGGACCTTTCGGCTGTATACGTTGTAGGTTCAGGATAGTTTCCTTTGATTTGCAATGTTGGGCTATGGTAACAAAAGCCTTCGGTTGTTTGTCATATGGTGCCCTTCGGGGATTTTTGAGTTGTTTGAGCCTTCGGTTTTAGGTATAGCCGGAGGCAATCCTTGAGTGGACTTAGTCATTCGTTGATGATGTCTTTTGTGAACGGTATCCTTTGTACTTGTGAACTTCCAAGGTACCGAAGGTGTTCCCGTGGGGAGCCCTCGGTATGTTTTTGTAAATTGCCGGAGTGATGTACTCATTGATTTCTCGCCGAGTCTACTCCCCTTCACCACCCCATTTCTTTTTTCTTTTTTTTTTTTGAGTAGTGAAGGGAAGGCATCAAGAAACTTGGTTTCTTGGTAAGGATTGGCCTATCGGGAGGTAACAGAATACACCATTAGCTCCCCCCTCGGGTTGACCTTCCGAGTTCCGAGGGGATCGAGGGTCGATTCCTGGGTAGAATACACCATGACCTGCCTCCCCTTGGGGGATGGCGCAGAAAGCGCCTCAGTTTTGAAAGTCGTCCCCTCGGCTCTAGACATAGTCCGTGGCCTGCCACACCCTTGGGGTGGTGGCGCGGGGAGCGTTTCGGTTTGGAAGTCGAATCCTGGGCATTTCTCGTGCCTGTCATACCCTTGGGGTGATGACGCGGAAAGCATTCCGTTTTTGAAAGTCGAATCCTGGGCATTTCTCATGCCTGTCATACCCTTGGGGTGATGACGCGGAAAGCGTTTCAGGGAAGGGTTTTCATTTTCACACTGGCTGCAAATGGCCGGGTGCACTACGTGCTGCCGACACCGAGAGGTGGCGCCTTCGGTATAGGCATCCTCGAGGGGTACGGCTTAGGAAACAACACTTGGTGTTTGTTCCGATGTACGGCCCTCGACACTTGCTACCGAGGGGTCTTCTGTAAAAGTAGTTGGTGTTTTTCCCCGATTGTTGAAGGGGATTGTGTTATCTACCCTCGGTACTTGGTACCGAAGGGTCTTCTGTGGAAACACTTGGTGTTTTCCTCATTTGTTGAAAGCTGCTAGTGGCGTCTCCCCCCCGGCACCAGGTGCCGAGGGGTTTCTCTTTTTTTGGGGGGGGGGGGGGGACAGGTGGTGCTTTGTCGTAGGTGATAGTATCCTCTACCCTCGGCACTTGGTGCCGAGGGTTCTTCTATTGTGGTGAGGCCTTGGGTCTGGGGGTGGTATGAGGGCTTGGCCCTTGTGGTAATCTTGTTCCGTGTTCTCGGTGTCTTCAAAATGCCTTCATTCTTCAGAATTCTTTAGGCCTTGGGCCGTAAAATAATACATTCACTAGTTATGAGGGCTTGGCCGCTCTGATGTTATTGATAAAATTTAACTAAGTGATGTACATTCCAGTGCCTAGGGACTTCGGTCCCGTTAGGGCGTTTTAGTTTGTAAGTTCATGGTTTGATGATGGCTGCCACGATGTAGGGGCCTTCGAATTTTGGTGCCATCTTTCCGCCCTCGGTTGGTTGGCTAGCTTCCCTTCTTCGGAGGACATAGTCCCCCACTTGGAATTCCCGGGAGCGAACCTTGGCGTCGATGTAGCTCTTCACCTGCCTTCGGTAGTTCTCTGCGCGTATGAAGGCTTGCTCCCGGCGTTCTGAAATAAGGTGGAGATCGAGGGCCATATTGGTGTCGTTGGCCTCCGGATCATACTGTGTGACCCTTCGGGTTGGGAGAGTTACCTCAGTGGGGGCTTTGGCTTCAAATCCGTAGCAAAGGGAGAAGGGTGTCTCGCCAGTTGCCCGCCGAGGGGTGGTACGGTAGGCCCATAAGATGTTGTGGAGCTCTTCCACCCAACCACCCCCTTCAGCCTCCAGCTTCTTCTTTAGGCCCTCAAGCAGGGTCCTATTGGCGTTCTCCACTTGACCGTTGCCCTGGGGGTAAGCAACGGATGAGAAGGTGTGTTTGATGCCCCATGCCTCCAGGACGGCACAGAATGGGGCTGCCTCAAACTGGGTCCCATTGTCGGAGATGATTTGCTGAGGGACGCCAAACCTGGTGAGGATGTTCTTGAGAACAAAGTGACGGCACCTGGCCTCAGTGATGCTGGCGAGGGGCTCCGCTTCCACCCATTTG
This sequence comes from Cuscuta europaea, assembly GCA_945859875.1. NCBI lineage: Eukaryota > Viridiplantae > Streptophyta > Magnoliopsida > Solanales > Convolvulaceae > Cuscuta > Cuscuta europaea. Next base: position 1,187,597 of record CAMAPE010000047.1, on the reverse strand, counting down.
GTGAAGTAATCGATGGCGACAATGATATACCTGTTGTTGGAGGTACCCCTCGGCAGAGGGCCCACAAGGTCTATGCCCCATCGAGCGAAAGGTATGGATGTGCTGATGGGGGCATAGTTGACCGCTGGCCTGCCGGGGGCTTTCTGGAAGTGTTGGCATGCGGGACACCTCCGGGAAAGATCTGCACAGTCCCGGGCCATCGTGGGCCAGAAGTAGCCCTGGATTATCAGCCTTCGGGACATGGAGAAGGGTCCCTGGTGAGCTGAGCAAGTCCCACTGTGCACTTCCTCCATTGCTACTTCGACTTCATCTTGATGAAGGCACCGAAGTAATGTCCCGTTGTAGGATCTCTTGTAAAGCCTTCCGTCCTCGATAACGTAGCTGGGAGCCCTCAGTTTTGTCAGTTTGGCGCGGGCCTCATCCTCGGGCAGTTGCCCTGTGGTGATGAAGGCAACAATGTCTGAGATCCAGTCCTCCTGTCTTTGTTGTATGTTCATGACGGGGCTAGCATGTATGCTGGAGAGGCTGAGTTCTTCCACTTTGGCGATCTTCGAGATATGCTCAGGGGATTCTGCCGAGAGCTTTGATAAAATGTCGGCCTCGGAGTTTTGAGCCCTCGGTATTTGAGTAAGAGAGTGTGCCTCAAATACCTTAAGCAACTCCTTGGCCGCCTCCTGTATTGCTTCATTCTCCCTTCCTTGGCTTCGTACTCCCCGGAGATTCGGCCAACGACTAACTTGGAGTCGCACTTGACGTGGATTTGTCGGGCCTTCATGTTAGCCGCCAGCCGAAGGCCACAGAGGAGGGCCTCGTATTCGGCTTCATTGTTGGAGACTTTGAAGGAGAAACGGACTGCATAATAGGCCCGGAAGCCCTCGGGTGAGATGAGAACCACCCCTCCTCCGCATGCCTTGATGGAGGAGGAGTCGTCGGTGTAGAGGGTCCACCAGTCATTTGAAGGGGCCGAGGGCTCCTCGTCCGTGGCTGCCCTCGTCGTGCACTCCGTCACGAAGTCCGCCAGGGCTTGGCCCTTGATGGCGGGCCTAGGACGGATGTCGATGTTGTATTGGCTCAAGAAGACAGCCCATTTTACCATTCGGGAGGAGCTAGTGAGGCTCCTCATCAAGGCGCCGAGGGGTTGGTGAGTGAGGACCTGGACCGGGTGAGCCTGGAAGTAATGTCCCAACTTCTTGACGGTCCACACGATAGCCAACACCGTTTTTTCCACGGGGGAGTACCGGAGCTCCGCTTCCCTGAGGGTCTTGCTAACATAGAAGATGACATGTTGGATGCCATCCTCTTCCCGGATGAGTACAGAGCTGATGGCAGCCGGGCTAACACCCAAGTAGAGGTACAGGATTTCCCCTACCTTGGGTTTAGAGAGCACAGGGGGTGAAGATAAGTATCGTTTCAGCTCCTCGAATGCCCCCTGACATTCTGAAGTCCACTGGAAACCGGTGGTTTTCCTCATGATTTGGAAGAAGGGTAAGGACTTCTCCGCCGATTTTGATAAGAAGCGGTTGAGGGCTGCCAGGCGGCCCGTCAACAGTTGGACCTCCTTCACGTTGTGTGGGGGCTCCATGTTGATGATGGCCTGGATTTTCTCGGGGTTGGCCTCAATACCCCTTCGGCTAACCATGTAACCCAGGAATTTCCCCCCTGGACGCCGAAGGTACACTTCTTCGGGTTCAGCCGAAGGCTAAACTTTCGCATGATGGCGAAGATCTCCCTCAGGTCGTCAGCATGGTTTGCTGACTGCTTGCTTTTGACGATCATATCGTCAACATATGCCTCCATGGTGCGCCCTAGGACAGCTTGGAATACCCTGGCCACCATCCGAGTGTAGGTGGCACCTGAGTTCTTCAGGCCGAAGGCCATGACAAGGTAGCAGAAGATGCCCTCGGGAGTCATGAAGGCCGTTTTTTCAGCGTCCTCCTCATGCATGTATATTTGATGATATCCACGGAATGCGTCGAGGAATGACTTGATTTCACACCTCGCGGTTTCATCCACCAGTTGATCAATATTGGGCAGAGGAAAGGGGTCCATGGGACACGCCTTATTGAGATCCGTGTAGTCAACGCACATTCGGAATGAGGGCGGTTTTTGTGCGAGGACTACGTTTACCAGCCATGAGGGGTACTTGACCTCCTTGATGTGTTTGATAGAAAGGAGCATGACGACCTCCTTCTTCACGAATTCCCTCCTCTCGGCCGAGAGGGGTCTCCTCCGTTGCTGTACTGGCTTGGCCGAAGGGTCCACCGAGAGGCGGTGGGTGATGACCCTTCGGCTGATCCCCGGCATGTCCTCCGGCCCCCATGCAAAAACAATGGAGTAGGCGCGGAGGGCGCTGATGATGCCGGTCTTTAGGTCTTCGGGGAGCTTGGCTCCGATCTTCACGACTCTCTCCGGCTTGGCCGGATCGAGCGCGAAGTCTTCTACCTCCTCGGCTGGTTCAGCCCTCGGCCTCCTTTCTTCCGCTTCCACAGTTCCGGTGATGGTGTCAACGCGGAACTCCGTCTTGCTAACCTTCTTTGTAACTTGAAGGTAACAAGCGCGGGCAAGCTTTTGGTTCCCCCTTGAGTAGCCGATTCCCCCCTCGGCTGGGAACTTGAGGCAGAGGTGCCTCATGGAGATGACGACCTCAAGATCCTCGAGGGCTGGCCGGCCGAGGATGATGTTGTGGGCACAGTCGATGTTGACGACGACGAACTCCACTTCGAGCTTGGCTCTATGGAGGCCGTCGCCGAAGATGACCGGGAGGGTTATAACCCCCTCGGAATCAATGGTGTCGCCAGTGAAGCCGGCAAGAAGGGTCTTGATGGGCCGAAGGGACCCCCTCTCCAGATGCAGCTCTCTGAAGATGCTGAGGTACATTACATTGACGGAGCTGCCCGTGTCAATGTAAGTTCTGTGAATAATAGTGTCATTGATCTCTGTGCGGATGACGAGGGCATCCCTGTGTGGGGAGGATACTAGGGGGAGATCAGCGTTGGTGAAGATAATGGGTTCCTCCCTCAGCCGCTTTACCGGGGGCATATGAGTGACTTCCCCCACGTAAAGTGATTGAGCCCACTTCTTTCGTTGACTTGTAGAGTCACCCCCGGTATTTCCCCCCGTAATCATGAGTATGTGGCGTTTCTTTTCTTGGTACCGGGGGTACTCCTCCTCCTCCTCCTCCAGATTTCCAATCTCCCTCTTCTTGCCGAGGGGGATGGTGTTGGGGTTGACCCATGCATTCCCTCTCGCAGTTTGCCCTCGGGGAGGCCCCTGATGAGGGGGGGCCTGTTGCTGAGGGCCCTGGACAAACTGGGACAGATGGCCCGCTTGTATCAATCTCTCGATGGCCGTCTTCAGCTGATGGCAATCATCGGTCCTGTGCCCCTGGTGTCGGTGGAAACGACAGTAGGGGTAGTTTGGATTGATGGCAAATACTTCCGAGGGCGCGCGTGAATCTCGCTCCACGAGGCCCCTTTCTTCAGCAAAATCAAGAATAACGTTGACGGGATGCGTCAATGGTGTCCAGGGTGCTCCAGGAGGACAGGCTGTGCCCAAGCCCTTGGGTTCCCCTTGTAGCCTCCCCCGGGCTTGGCTTGGCCATGCCGGGGGCGATCACCGGAGGGGACAGATTCCCTGGGATGATTGCGAGGAGCCCCCGGCCCCCGGTTACCTTTGTCTTCCGGCCGAGGGCGCTGTTGATCTGGGACATGGTGGTGTTTCTCCACCTCCTCGGCCTCGGCGTATCGGTCCCCCCGCTGTAGGGCCCTTATATAATCGCGGGGGGTTCGATGATGAGGCTCCTTGAGAAGTTCCCGGGGCGGAGTACTGTTTGGAGGAGGGCCAGGAGGGTCCCGTCGTCAGCGCCATCAACTTTATCAGCCTCCGTCCTCCAGCGCTCCAGGAAGTCCCGAAGGGTCTCTTCCTTCTTCTGCCTCACTGTTAGCAAGTGGGAGAAGTGTTTTCTTGTGCGGCGCCTTCCCGCAAATTGCGTCAAGAATCGCTGGGCGAGTTCTTGCCATGAGTCAATACAGCCTCGGGCAATCGGTTGAACCATTCGTAAGCTGGCCCCTCTAGGGTGGAGAGGAACCAGCGGCACAAATATTCATCCGATGCCCCCGCCATCATCATGCTGTTTTGATACCTGCTGTAGTGCTCTTGGGGGTCAGTCTTTCCATCATAGGGCTTGATGAGCTGCCCTCGGTATTTCTCCGGGATTCGGGCCGCCAATACCCTTGGGGTAAATGGCGTCCGGGTCCGGAGCTGTATGGTGGGTTCCCCGGAGCCCTCGGCTATCTTCCTCTGCATTTCTTCCATCTTGGCCATCATCGCCTCATACTTGAGGTCAGTATGAGGGGCAGAAGTGGTGGCGTGGGCTTTGGTGGCCTCCATCTCGTCAAGCCGGCGCTGGAGGGCCGCAATGATTTCGTCCCGGGGGTCCTTCGGGGGGGGGGGGGGGCTCCGCCCCCTGCGAATGGACCCGGGCCGAGTGGGCTTGATTGATTTGATGGCGTGCGTCGTCGGCATGGAGAGGTGCCTTGCCTTTGTCTTGAGGGGGACGCCTTTCATTGGCCCTGGAGACGGACCCGCCACTTTCCTGAGGTCTTTGGAACGCCTTCCCCCCGAGGCGGTCTTGGACCCCTCGGCGGTCTTGCGCCCCTCCGAGTCTCTCGAGGGCGGAGGTCCGGAGTTGTTCCTTATTCACGTTGTGGCGGTCCCGGGACTGGACTTACTGGGAGGCCGTATCTTGGGCCACGACCCCCTCGGAGTTCCCCATCCGGAGAAATGGGTTGCCGAGGGGTCGTGGATGAGGGGGAGGCATAATATTCTCCCCCACCTGAGGTTGGGGGGAACCAAAGTGCCGAAGGCACCCGGGTTCTGAGTGAGCGTCTGGATGAAGGCGGAGAGCGCCGATTGAACGTCGATGGTAATGACCGGAGGGCTAATTTGATTTTCGCTCCGGTCCTTCTTTTTGGCCTCGATGCCGAGGCGGGCGTCGGGGGTATTTTGCTGAATCTGCTGGCATAGGTCGACAGCCGTCTGGTCCAACCCGGCGATGATGCCACCCCCGGGAGCCCTGTTAGAGGCCTCGGGGACGTCGACCTCGCCGAGGGCCAGGTTCCTGTCCTTCACATTCTTGGAGTTGGCACGAGTTTTTGTGTTTGGTCGAGGGGGAGGGTTTCTTACTTGATTGTTCGACCTCTCAACGAGAGCACCAAATGATGGATAGTGTACCCGGGGGGTAGCTTATCCGGGGGGTTATTGCGGGGAATAACAAGAGACAAGTGAGAGCAAGTAAGTATATAGAGAGAAAGTATATTTGGAAAGTATGCAGCGTTTTTTGCGTGGTTACAAATGGGGAAATGGGGAGCTATTTATAGTAGCAATAAATGCCGGACAGGGACACGTGTCAAGCGTTCATTGGCCGAGGGGTCACCTCAACTGGTTGGCGCTGGCAACCGCATGTGGCCGCATTTAATGCGGCTGTTGGATGGGACGTTGTGCAGGGTACGGTGATCTGTACGCATGTGGAGCGGATATTGTGTCGGAAGGGGCGCCCTCGGCAGTAGGTGACTAACCGAGGGCTCTGAGTACCGGGGACCCCCTTAGTGCCGAGGGCTCCCATTGCCGAGGGCTACTGATTTTCGCCGTGTTTCCCAGTAACTTTGTTTTGCTGTCTTGGCCCTCTTGTGTGAGTTAGAGCCTTCGGCCAGGGGGCCGAAGGCACCCCTGGTGCGCGTTGTGGGCTTCTTGGTACTCTAGGCGCTGTGATTTGGGCCTGCTGGGCCTTCTGGGCCTGTTGGGCCTTTATCGGAGTACTAGGAGTCTGTGGGCCGGGGGTTCCCGGGCCATATACTCCATCACTTTTGCTTTAACGTCCCAAAAAATAAGCGGAACACAATAGGTGCGTTGTTCATGGCAACGGCTTTTGGGCGACGTGATTAGCGTCTCGGAGAATGAGGTGCATCGTTTACCGCTTTTAGGCATAATGCCGTATGCGGCCGATAGCGGCCCTCATTTTTAGGTGCCCGGGTCACCAAATAAAGGTGACTAGGGTAGGTCGATGGACCTAAATATAATCCGAATCATCAAATAAAGATGTTCGGTAGACTAGAGCTCGGGTTCACCACTTTGGGGTTTTTTTAACCCGCTCTAATGGTGGTGATAATAATAATAACGCCAATAATAATGCACATCAGAAATTTTAATCCGCCATAATGTACTCTATCACTATGTACATATGATACTTTACCATTCACATGTTTATGATACATGATATTATGCATTATACATGATTGATTAATATTTCATAAAATGCAGAAAATATTCTCTAATACGTCAACTTGATACATCCAAGTCCGAGTGGACAATCAAAGTCCGTGTTAAGCGATTCTGTGATGTCATCAATCACAAAAGGCAAGACAGCTTAATTTGTTTAGACATGATTCTAATTGATGAAGAGGTATATTTCTCTATTTAAATTTAGAATTTTAAATGCACCTATTTTATGCAAAAATCTAATAATATTTTTTATGATTTCAGGGTAATTATGTTCATGCATCTATAAGAAGTGGATATGTTCATACATTACGTCCCAAAATAAAGGAAGGAATGATACACATCATAAAAAATTTCTCAGTGGTTCAAAATAAAGAAGAGTATCGTGTTGTAGCCGACAATAAAATAATGCTACAATTCTTCCATAACACTGTCATCAAAGAAGTCAAAGGAGAAGCAATTGAAGTGCCAAATTATAAATTTGACTTCGTATCTTTCACCAATTTAAAGAGTCGTCCTGGGAGCAAATATCTTTTGACTCGTATGAAAAACATTGTTACTATAGTTTTTTCTCCTACAAAATTCAAGTAACGTCCAGTCATATGTACTTGATGGATAGTGTACCCGGGGGTAGCTTATCCGAGGGGTTATTGCGGAGAATAATTAGAGAGAAGTCAGAGCAAATAAGTAAGAGAGAGAGTGTATATTCGATATGTATTGAGCGTGGTTTACAATGGGGGGAAGGGGTGCTATTTATAGTAGTAATAAATGCTAGATTAGGATACGTGTCAGTTTTCTGGTGGTCGAGGGGTCACCTTGACCGGGGTGGCACTGGCACTCGCATGTGGCCGCATTAAATGCGGTGGTTGGATGTGACGTTTGTACTTGGTACGGTGATCCAGGCGCATGTGAAGAGGATATTCTGTCGAGGTGGATGCCTTCGGCTGAAGGGTGCTGGGCCGAAGGCTCTTCTAACCAAGGGCTCCTACCTGCCGAGGGCTGCAGGTGCCGAAGGCTTGGTTTTCAAGCCTTGTTCTCCTGTGATGCCTCTTCTAACCGAGGGCTCCTACCTGCTAAGGGCTGCAGTTGCCAAAGCCTTGGTTTTCAAGCCTTGTTCTCCTGTGATGTTTCTGAGCTCGATTCTGTCACTGGTAGCCTTCGGCCATGGGGCCGAAGGCACCCCTTTGCGTATTGTGGGCTGCTTAGAGCTCCATTTTGCTGGGCTTGTCCCGTTTGGGCCTTTTGGGCCTGATTGTAGTAGAGGAAGTATGCGGGCCGGGGGTCCCTGGGCCATATACTCCATCAGGAGTCCCCCACTCCTTTTGCCGAAAGGTACTCAAAGGAAAAGGAGTAGCTGTGGTGATTGCCCCGAAGGCTTCTCTGTTCTGTTGGGTGCCTCATTTTCTCAATTCCCCCATATGTCGAGGGCTGAGAGCTTCCTGAAGGGAGTGTAAGTGTGTTGCTCGTATGTGTTTCTTTGTTGTAGTTTGTAAAGTAATGAGAGATCTGCATTTGTGTGCTTTGCCGAGGGCATTTGTTGACTGAAGGCTTTGTGTGGCTGAAGGCATCATGTGGACGAAGGCATCATGTGGCCAGAGGCATCATGTGGCCGAAGGCATCATGTGGCCGAAGGCATTGTGTGGCCGGAGGCATCATGTGGCCGAAGGCATTGTGTGGCCGGAGGCATTCTGTAAGCCGAAGGCATCATGTTGAGGGGAGTAGATTACCGTTGTGATCTTGCCTCAGCATGCTGTAGCTGAGAAATAGAAAATTTTTAACATTTGCGTATTTTGCCGAGGGGAGTCCCCCACTCCTTTTGCCGAGAGTTTCTCGAGGGAAACAGGAGTAGAGTGATGCATGCCTTCAGCAGGAGCCGCCGAGGGGTGACGCCTTTTGTTCCACAATGGGGAGATGCCTCGTTAAAAACCTCATTAGGAAAAAACCTTGTGGGAAAAAATCCTAATGAGGGAAAAAGAGTACACCGGATGCCCTCAGAATGAAGCAAAAGGAGTGCACCCTTCGGCCTTGATTGTTGAGCGACGGTTGTGTCCGTCTGCTGAGGGGATATCCAAGATCAACCTTAGATCCTGCATGAAAAAGCTAAGGAGCTTGTAAGGACCCCCCTCCCCCCCGTTATCAAATAAAGGTGACGGAGGGGTACAAGGCCAAGTGGGCTTGTGTGAGAGCCCCTGGCATCAAATACAGATGCCGGAGGGATGGAGACCGAGGGGTCTTCGTGATGGCCCCCGAAATCAAATAAAGATGTCAGAGGGATGAAGACCGAGGGGCCTGTATGATAGCTCCTGACATCAAATAAAGATGCCAGAGGGCGAAAGGCCGATGGCCTGTGTGATGGCCCTCGACATCAAATAAAGATTTCGGGGGGATGAAGGCCGATGGGCCTGTATGATAGCCCCTGGCATCAAATAAAGATGCTGGAGGGATGAAGGCCGAGGGACCTGTGTGATTGCCCCTGACATCAAATAAAGATGCCGGAGGGATGAAGGCCGATGGGCCTGTATGATAGCCCCCGACATCAAATAAAGATGTCGGAGGGATGAAGGCCGAGGGGCCTGTGTGATGGCCCTCAACATCAAATAAAGATGCCAGAGGGATGAAGGCCGATGGCCCTGTATGATAGCCCCCGACATCAAATAAAATGCCGGAGGGATGAAGGCCGATGGGTCTGTATGATAGCCCTGGCATCAAATAAAGATGTCGAAGGGATGAAGGCCGATGGGCCTGTATGATAGCCCCCAGCATCAAATAAAGATGTCGGAGGGATGAAGGCCGAGGGGCCTGTGTGATGGCCCTCGACATCAAATAAAGATGTCGGAGGGATGAAGGCCGATGGGCCTGTATGATAGCCCCCGACATCAAATAAAATGTCGGAGGGATGAAGGCCGAGGGTTGCTGTGATGTGGAATCACGCTGAGGTCGAGGGCCGTTGTTGATGTTTAGGCCGAGGGTCGTTCTGATGTTGAGGCCGAGGGCCGTTCTGATGTGGAATCACGCTGAGGCCGAGGGCCGTTGTTGATGTTGAATCACGTTGAGGCTGAGGGTCTTTGGTGATGTGAAATCATGTAAGGCAAAAACCGTTATGACATAGAGTCATGTTGAGGCCGAGGGTCGTCTGATGTTGAGGCCGAGGGCCATTGTGATGTCCTCACGCTGAGGCCGAGGGCCGTTGTTGATGTTGAGGCAGAGGGCCATTCTGATGCTGAGGTCGAGGGCCGTTGTTGATGTTGAGGCCGAGGGCCGTTCTGATGTTGAGGCCGAGGGCCGTTGTGATGTGGAATCATGCTGAGGCTGAGGGCCGTTGTTGATGTTGAATCACGTTGAGGCCGAGGGCCTTTGGTGATGTGAAATCATGTAAGGCAAAAACCGTTATGACATAGAGTCATGTTGAGGCCGAGGGCCGTCTGATGTTGAGGCCAAGGGCCATTGTGATGTGGAATCACGCTGAGGCCGAGGGCCGTTGTTGATGTTGAATCACGTTGAGGCCGAGGGCCTTTGGTGATGTGAAATCATGTAAGGCAAAAACCGTTATGACATAGAGTCATGTTGAGGCCGAGGGCCGTCTCATGTTGAGGCTGAGGGCCATTGTGATGTCCTCACGTTGAGGCCGAGGGCCGTTGTTGATGTTGAGGCACAGGGCCGTTCTGATGTTGAGGCCGAGGGCCGTTGTGATGTGGAATCACGCTGAGGCCGAGGGCCGTTGTTGATGTTGAATCACGTTGAGGCCGAGGGCCTTTGGTGATGTGAAATCATGTAAGACAAAAACCGTTATGACATAGAGTCATGTTGAGGCCGAGGGCCGTCTGATGTTGAGGCCAAGGGCCATTGTGATGTGGAATCACGCTGAGGCCGAGGGCCGTTGTTGATGTTGAGGCCGAGGGCCGTTCTGATGTTGAGGCCGAGGGCCGTTGTTGATTTTGAGACCGAGGGTCGTTCCGATGTTGAGGCCGAGGGCCGTTGTGATGTGGAATCACACTGAGGCCGAGGGCCGTTGGTGATGTGAGATCACGCTAAGGCCAAAACCGTTGTGGCGTAGAGTCACGCTAAGGCCGAGGGCCATTCTGATGTTGAGGCCGAGGGACGTTGGTGACGTGGAATCATGCCAAGGCCGAGGTCCATTGGTGATGTAGAATCGAATGGAGGCCAAGGGCCTTTCCTTGATAGTTCTAGGAGTCCTCTGGGTGTATGTTCCTTCTTTCAGGCATCGACCGAGGGGTTGATTCCCTGCCTCAGCCGAAAGGGGGTCCAAGTGATCCGTCCGGGGGTTCGTCTGTTAGTCCCCCGGCGCTGGGTCGTCCCTTGATTATGCCAGGAGGTCATATGTTAGTCCTCCTGATGTGTGTTCCTTCTTTCAGGCTTCGGCCGAGGGGGTTGCTTCCCCGCCTCGGCCGGAAGGGGGTCCAAGTGATCCGTCCGGGGGTTCGTCTGTTAGTCCCCCGACGCTGAACCATCCCTTGACCTTAGGGGGTCCCGTCATCTATTTACGGCACGGGCTAGGCTTGGTCGGTTTCTGACGACTGCCGTTTCACCCCCAAGTTTGGGGATTTCGTCACCTCAGCCATTCTTTCAGGCCTGTCGTCGTGCGTTACACGCCGGCGACGCGGCGAGCGTCCCACTCCAAAAACGCGGGCCTTTTGCAGGCCCCTCGTCTTTAGACACCATCGGCCATACCTGGGCATTTGGCCTTGAAGGGGCCGATAAGATGTCTGGATTGTGTTGTAGTTTACTTAAATTCATAGAAATAAGCGGAATACAAGGGGTGCGTTGTTTGACAACGGCTTTGTTAAGATTCACCGCTCAAGGCCGAGGGCTCTAGGCCGAGGGGATGATAATGTGCCTCGAGGTCAAGGGCCCAAGGCTGAGACTAACGCCGAAGGCGAGGAACATGATTAGCGGAGGTGGCGCTTCTTCGGCCGGGACTCCTCGAACTCCTCGCCATCGCTGAGCCTCCCGATTTCATGTTTCTTCGTTGCGATGTCCCCTTCTTCTTTATCGGTGTTCTCCCCGGTGTTTTTCCTTGGGGCATTTTTGATGAATTGGTGGAGCTCACCCCGTTGAATTAAGAGTTCAATAGCCTTCTTTAACGAGACACAATCGTCTGTATTGTGGGAGGTGCTTTTGTGGTAACGGCAATAAGTGTCGCCTTGGTGGATGGCGTAGATCTCCCTCGCCGACCGAGGGTCCTTGGGGAAAAGGTCCTGCCATTCCGCATAGTTGAGGATAGTGCTCACCGAGTGCATGAGGGGAGTCCTCGGCATGTCCACCTGAGGGCGCCATTGGCGTTCGTTACGGCCCTGCTCGGTGTGGCTTCCATGGTCTCGGCCTCCGGCCGAGGGCGCATTTGAGGCCGGTGTGTTGTTTGTCTTCTTCGAGGGCTGGCCCTCGTTCTTCTTGAAGGAGTGGAGGTCGCCGGCGTATAGGCTCCCCCGCTGGAGTGCTCTGAGGTATGATCTTGGGGGGTCGGTGATGAGGCTCCGTGCGTAGGGGCTGCTGCGGAGAACCCCCTGCAAGAGGACGAGGAGGGTACGCTCGTCGGTGCCCTCGACCTCGTCTGTCTCCTTCATCCACCGGTCAATGAAGGACCGAAGTGTTTCGTCAGGCTGTTGCTTGACGGAGAGGAGGTGGGAGAAGTGCTTTCTCGCGCGCTTCCTTCCGGCGAAATGGGTGAGGAAGCGTTGGGCAAGATCTTGCCAAGAGTCAATGCTGCCCTCGGGCAATCGGTTGAACCATTCGTATGCTGGTCCCTCTAAGGTGGAAAGGAACCAACTACATAAGTATTCATCTGATGCCCCCATCGTCATCATGCTGTTTTGATACCTGTTGTAGTGCTCCTGGGGGTCAGTTTTTCCTTCATAGGGCTTGATGAGTTGCCCTCGGTACTTTTCCGGGATTCGGGCCGCCAATACCCTTGGGGTAAATGGCGTCCTAGTTCGGAGTTGGATGACGGGTTCCCCGGAGCCTTCGGCAAATTTCCTTTGCATCTCCTCCATTTTGGCCAACATGCCTCATATTTAGAATCTGCATGAGGGGCGGCAACGACGGTATGTGCTTGACGGGCCTCCATTTCATCAAGCCGGTGCTGGAGGGCCGCAATAATTTCATTCCTGGTGTCCTTCGGGAGGGCCTTCGCCCCCTACGAATGGCCATGGGCCGAGCGGGCCTGGTTGATTTGATGTCGGGTGCCGTCGGCATGGAGGGGTGCTTTGCCTTTATCCCGAGGGGGAAGCTTCTCATCTGCCCTGGAGACGGATCCGCCACTTTCCTGAGGTCTTTGGAGCACCTTTCCGCCCAGGTGGTCTTGCACCCCTCGGCGGTCTAGCGCCCCTCCGAGTCTCTCGAGGGCGGAGGTCCGGGACCTTTCTTTGTTTGCACCGTGGCGGTCCCGGGATTGGACTTCCTGAGAGGCGGTGTCCTGGGCCACAACCCTCTCGTTGTTCCCTAACCGAAGGATAGGGTTCACGAAGGGGAGCAGAGGAGGGGGGAGAATGGCGTTCTCCCCGACCTGCGGCTGAAGGGGTACCAGCGTGCCGAAGGCACCTGCGGAGAAGGCTGATTGTACGTCAATGGTGAGAACCGGAGGGCTCATTTGGTTTTCGCTTCGGTCCTTCTTTTTGGCCTCGATGCCAAGGCGGGTATCAGGGGCATTATGTTGGAGCTGAAGGCGCAGGTCGACAGCCGTCTGTTCCAACCCAGCGAGGGCGCCGCCCTCGGGAGCCATGTTAGAGGCTTCGAGGGCGTCGACGTCGCCGAGGGCCAGGTTCCTATCCTCATAAGTCTTGGATTGGGCACGAGTGTTTCTTCCCATTTTGATAGGTGTTTTTAGCTGAAAGGGAGGGTTTCTTACTTGATTGTTCGAACTCTCAATGAGAGCACCAAATGATGGATAATGTACCTGGGGGGTAGCTTATCCGAGGGGTTATTGCGGAGAATAACTAGAGAAAAGTCAGAGCAAATAAGTAAGAGAGAGAGTGTATATTCGATATGTATTAAGCATGGTTTACAATGGGGAAAGGGGTGCTATTTATAGTAGTAATAAATGCTAGATAAGGACACGTGTCAGTTTTCTGGTGGTCGAGGGGTCACCTCAACCGGCGTGGCACTGGCACTCGCATGTGGCCGCATTAAATGTGGTGGTTGGATGTGACGTTTGTACTTGGTACGGTGATCCAGGCGCATGTGAAGACGATATTCTGTCGAGGTGGATGCCTTCGACTGAAGGGTGCTGGGCCGAAGGCTCTTCTAACCGAGGGCTCCTACCTGCCGAGGTCTGCAGGTGCTGAAGGCTTGGTTTTCAAGCCTTGTTCTCCTGTGATGCCTCTTCTAACCGAGGGCTCCTACCTGCCGAGGGCTGCAGGTGCTGAAGGCTTGGTTTTCAAGCCTTGTTCTCCTGTGATGCCTCTTCTAACCGAGGGCTCCTACCTGCCGAGGGCTGCAGTTGCCGAAGGTTTGGTTTTCAAGCCTTGTTCTCCTGTGATGTTTCTGAGCTCGATTCCATCACTGGTAGCCTTCGGCCATGGGGCCGAAGGCACCCCTTTGCGTATTGTGGGCTGCTTAGAGCTCCATTTTGGTGGGTTTGGCCCGTTTGGGCCTTTTGGACCTGATTGTAGTAGAGGAAGTATGTGGGCCGGGGGTCCCTGGGCCATATACTCCATCAGTACTCACTTTTGCTACCATGCAGGGTGAACCAGATCAAAATAAGACTATGGGGTCAATGCATTGATCACCTTACCAAACAACGAAATGAACTCGATGAGCCTACAAAACATTTTGTGATAGTTGTTACCTCTACTATAGTTAAAGAATATAATGGTAAGTAATCACAACAATAAAGTTAAGAGTTTAAAATCCATTGCGCAGTGGGTTCTTTGTGATAATATCATGTACACCGCCTCTTCAAATATTCAGTAAATTTGTTCTAATTGGGCAGGAAATCTATGTTTATCAACATCCCCCTCAAGCATGTTGTACATAGATCTTGATATTGATGAGTGCAATAAGTTGAAGACCCTTTGGAGGTACTATTCCCAAATAAAACTCTAAGATAAATGTTACTTCCATGAAAATAAAAAAAAGTTCATTAACCTTCAGAAAATTTGCTATAATTTGCTAGATTAAGATGTATGTTGGGATAAAATATGAAGTTGTTATTTTTTTATGTTGAATAAACAGCCTGAATCGAGTAAAATAATCAATTTGGTATTGTTCTTAGATTATAGTGTCAATGAAAAACTTCATTTATTAATATGAATTTTTTCAACAACCAATTTAAAAAAATGACACAAAAAATGTCTTAATAGACGGCTTAATAGGAACGACTGCTATTCTCCAGCTTAATGATAAAGTCGATTTTTTGATTGAATGATTAAAGCATGCTTCCAATTAAGTCATAAGTAAACATTACTTAATGAATGAATGATTAAGTCATCATTGTCATTAAGTCTATTAAATCGACAATAAACAACCCATGAGTTTATTTTTCTTTTGCATCACATTATATATGATCCCAAAAAATCACATCTAAAATTGGATACATTACGTACTGTCCGTGCATCGCACGGGCTTGAAAACTAGTATGATACTCCCTCCGTCCCTTATAACTTTGTCATCTTTCCTTTTTGGGACGTCCCAAAAAACTTTGCCACTTTCCCTTTTAATCAATTATTTTGTGGTTTCTGTTATTTCTCTTTCTTCTGCACAAACCTCAACCATACAGTTTTTACTTTATTATTCTCCGTGCCGGTCAACTTTGGCAAAGTTTTAAGGGACGGAGTTAGTATATAAAGAACTTTTCCAAAAGCTATTATCCTTTTTGTAAAGCTTCCTCTGGGTCATCGAAGGAGATACTTAAATTATAGAATCGTGGTATTTCATTACCAAGTAGTACTTATTATCACACTTTACCTTTTATTTTTAATTTACTTGCAATTTTCCATACGATCAACATGTATTTTCCTTTTTCTTACAAACCACCATTATATAATCAAGGGGTTTTTTCTTAAATATGACTACATTCAAGCTAATTTTTAAAAGAGTGATCACTTTTACATATATAGGGAAAAAAATGTGACTAACAAGGTCATATTTCTTGAAAAACATGATGTCACTGTAAACAATTATGTCACTCACAAATTTTCATGTCACTATAGATGTCACTGTCATATTTTCATGCCACCTACGAATGTCACTACTGTCGTTAATCATGTCACTGTGACCGTTTGAGAATTTTCAGTTGACTTTCTCCGGTGATTTTTGCTAAAAGAAAACAAAACACGAAGAAAAAATCATCAAAGAGTTCCCGCAGCAGTTTCCCGAGACTTTTTGGACAGCAGTTTTCGACAACTTTTCCGGCGACGAATGCCATCGTGCAGTGGCGGAGCCAGAAAAATGGCTCAGAGGGGTCGAAACTCAACATATATACAAAATGAAAATTGTGAATCATTTTAAAACAATGTCTGAGTTGAATATATCATATGTGATGGATTATAGGGTATCCAAACACGTATAAAATGGAGAGTTGAGCTAGGTAATTGGAGAAGAAGATGAATAGTAGAAATGATATTGTGTATGAATTATCAGTTAGGGTTACAAGTCTCCCAAAGAGGGTATAAATAGACAAACAACGGGCCGGACCGCTAATATGAGCCCGATAGGCCCAACTACATAAAAGACTAATCTAATACATACAGATGATAAATGAACAGTACATTAATACAAAAGACATCTGATAAGCGTGTGTGGGCCGCTGTCTGGGCCCAATAGTCGTGAGACCCGGGGGTCCGAGTCTATATACTCCATCAATACGCAGTTTAGATAAATAGGCACTCGTAACAATAAAATAGATTGTCTTTGCTTTATTTTTGAGTCGTGACACGTAAGTATTGAGTGAATTATATCCTATTTTTAAAATTTGGGAAAATAATCTATAGTATGCATCAAATTTTGCTGATTTTACGTTCAGACAGTGCTGATTTTTCAGAAGTCGTAACTTTTTACCCGTAATTAGTTACGGGGACCTTAATATATCAAATCGAAGATATTTCAGAGCTCTATGCTCTCAAAACTTTCAGCAGGATCGTCTAACCACCCCGACCCCCCTTGGCTCCGCCCCTGCCGCCGTGGCTGGGCAGGTGTGGGCGATTAGGGCAGAGATTTGATAGAAATTAAAATGAAAACGGATTAATTAATTACAAACAGTTAGTCATATTTTTGGGGAAAAGGAAAAGTAGTTACTTTTTTGTATTTCATAAAACTATAGATAATATTTATGTCTAAATTCCTATAATCAAAGTAACAACATATAAAATGTACTATATATTTTCATTTAAAATAATTTCATTTTACGTGTCATGCATCTTAGTAAAAGTTAATTGTAAACAAGTTATTAGGATATTTTTACTTGGATTGTAATTTGCTGGTCTGATCTGGTTTGATTTTTTTTTTGTATTTTTATAACTATACAAGTCTGGTCTGGTCAGGGAGGAATTACAATCCAAGTAAAAGCATCCTTATTCTTCTCTGGATGTACTCTGGATGCCATACCTTTTCAAATTTTAAGGCACTTAGGATGTTTTTACTTGGACTGTAATTCCCCCCAGACCAGACCAGACCAGACTTGGATAGGTATAAAAATACAAAGAAACCAGACCAGACCAGACCAGACCAGACCAGATTAGCAAATTACAGTCCAAGTAAAAACATTCTTACGTAACTAATCTAAGTATTGAAGAGTCGGGTTAGAGATATAGAACATGGACATTGAGAAATCCAAGTATGGTTGGATTGCAAAAAAAATATGGATTAGACTGGCATAGATAAAAAAAATCAACTTATATTAATACAGATTGGTCTAGCTAGTTCGAAATCATTCGATTTTCAAATGTTAGAAGTAGTCTCATATTTGTATCACCATAGGTACATCCTTGAATTACACTTATCTTACATAAACATCTTCCAATTTTTTTATCATCCCCCCCCTCTCTCTCTATCATACAAAGCTTTCATTCTTCATCCTCCTCCTCCTCTCTCTCTGTTTCTTCTTCTCATTCTCTCTTTTTCTTTCCATTTACCTTGTGTTCATACTCCATCTTCATCCTCATTTTCCATCATCATTTTCACATTTACTTTATCAATATATTGTAAAAAAAAATAATGTTTGAGAATCATCGAAAATAGTCCCAAAAATTCAATAGAAAGTGCTATATATTGTCTGTAAGGAAACATGAAATTCAAAACGAGTTACACTTCATAAAATTTTGCCACAAACAAAAAATGCATATATACATATACTTTTTTCTTTCAGTCTTTGTACACAAACAAAAAATGGTGTAGAAAAGTTAGACTTAGGTTGGCTGGGTACCAATGTCTATGTATAGACAAAAAATGTATTCGTATAAACACGTTGTGTACTTCATACACATAACTAATGTCTGTGTATGGTCATTAGTCGTTTGTAGACAGAAAAAAATGTTTGCACCCCTATACTTTTGTTCATGTGTAATATTTTTGTTTGTGCACACAAACACCTTAACTTTGTCTGTATATATATACATTTGTCGCTTGTGACGCAAGTTTACAAAATTTACTACTACCTCCGTCTAATTAATATTGGGACGGAAGGGGTGTCACAGTTATTAAGAAAAGTAAGTTTATGTGATTGATATTAATTGATAAAGTAAGAATAAATTAAGACACCTTTAGAGTCACACAAACTTTACCAAATTTGATATGAACAATATTAGTGAAATTTCCCGAAAACATAAAATGAAACAGTATTAGCGAGACAGTGGTTTTTTAGTTTCATCTTTCCTTACTGACATATTGTATGAGTATTTAGTATAAAACAAATAATATTTTATGAATGCAACCAACAAAAATTCTGACGGGTGTTCCTCTATGATTTTAATTGGTATGGTATATGAATGATGACCAAGGTTCGAAACCCGCAACGACCGTGTGGAGGTTACAGGTCTTGCATGTTAGACTGGACGTCTTATACACACGAGTATAAGGTCTATCATCATTGGATCGACTGAGTCACCGTAACTTACATACTCCCAAAAATCCTGTCGGACCCGTGGAGCTCCTCGGGTGAGAGATTCCACTTGTTGGAACAATTAATTGGTACTCCGTTAATTTATTGGAGAAAGTTCCCTAACCTTTTGTTTTTTACGGAGTATTTATTTATTTATCGAAAGAGGAGTCGGGAAGCTACGCACGTGACATAACCGCAATCCAGGATGCCGCGCACCGCCCATCGTAGAAAAATCGGGCCCACCATATCCTCATCCCACGTGTAGCTTAATCCTCACTGCACTCGCATCTCGTCCCTACAAAGAGATGAAATGAATAACCACTTGTACCATACGGACAAAAATACCCCTTGTAGTAGTTGTACAAACCCCATCATGAAAGGAATCCACCCGGTTGCAGTGGTCCGAGACGCAGAGAATTGAGCTTCCCTATATAGCTCTATCGGCGATCCATTCCAAATTTCTATACGGACCTTATCGCCGGCCGTTTTGGAGGATCGAAAAGGTCGAAAACACCCGCAAATACAAGGGAGGATAAAGAATCTAATCGTCGTTGGGGTTGCATCGGCGATGGGGCGGGCAGGAATGGAGTTGAGCCCGTCGGCGCTCGTGGCGTTCCAACTCAAAGATGCCATAAGCTGGTGGGACCGCGTCAATGAGTCTCCTCTCTGGCAAGACCGTATTTTCCACATTCTCGCTATTCTCTACGGAATTGTCGCCGCCGTTGCTCTTGTATGTGATTCACCGCTTAATCGATTTTTTTTTATACTATGTATTCAATATATTGTTTCGTTAGTTGGATGTATTGTTTGTCATAATGAGATGTCGTCTTGGCTTGGCTTGGATTGGGTTCTGTGTCTTTTGTAAAGTTGGATTTTTGACGAATGCGGTGAAAGGTTATTCCAATTCAATGAAACTGTGATGGTAATAAAACTGAATCATTAATCCAAATTGGAGAGAGATTCCGGGAAACTACAAAGTTTAGACCAAATTGCTGCCCAATGGATGTTGCCGATAAGCATTGATTACGTTTTCTTCTAATTATTTATTTTTTGCTGATTGTATTATATCACTTTATCACTTTATACCTTTATAGAAATTCTACATTTCCTTATGGTAGATTCAATTGTAATGCATTATTAGAAATATTAATTGAGCTGTTAAAGCAACGTGTTTTGTTTCTGATTTATTGTTCAACTTGAATGCTTGCTTTTTGGAAACCATTTTGTAGCCCGTGTAGATCTCTGAACTGATCTGTTAGTTCCACTTGCACTACTTTTTAACAGAACAAGCAAATTTGTGTCAATTATTCCTAACTTCCTTAGTGAATATTCTGATTCTTCAATATGGTTAATTTACTCCTTAATCATTTCCACTATTTTTGTCCTTCAAGTAGCTAAGTAATGGTCCAAAATAACCACAAAGTAAGTACTCAAGTTACAAAGTACCACTGTCCTACGGACCACAAGTTTTTCCCATTTCCTTAGAAATATAAAAAAAGTACATTGTCAAATTGCGCACCCTTGCCACAAAAATTATTTGCTCCTTTGTTGAACAATGTTTTTCTTCAACATATTTTATGATATGGATATGAACGCTGCTTAATACATGTAGTTTGACATTTTAGGTACAACTAGTTCGTATTCAGATGAGAGTACCCGAGTATGGTTGGACCACTCAGAAAGTCTTCCATTTTCTTAATTTCTTGGTGAATGGGGGTCTGTATTTCCTATTACTCTGTCGTTAATTTTATTTGACATTCCCTGTTAATTATTAGGAAAGTAACTTACTCTTGTATTGCCTGTGTTTTTTTTTTACTTTCTGTACTCCCAGTACTTAATATGGTTGGCTCTGGTATTGAGGGTTTAGATGTAATTTGGCACTTCTGTTTGAATATAGTATAACTTTTACTTTGGCAGTTCGTTCTTTGGTCTTCACTTTCCGTCGGAACATACAAAAGTTGCACCCCGAGGTTAGACACACTTGATTGTAGTATTCATGGTTAAAAATGAATTTCCTACCGCTTCTGACTTCCTTTTCCTTCTTTGGTAGATAATGCAACATGTTTTGCTGGATATGCCAAGTCTTGCCTTCTTCACAACGTATGCATTGCTGGTATTGTTCTGGGCTGAAATATACTACCAGGTTAGTCTAATATTTGTATCTTACTGCTTATTGTTCATGTTTGTAGAGGATAATGTGAGCATTTTTTCTTTTCAGGCACGAACTGTACCTACCGACGGACTCAGGCCTACTTTTTTCACAATTAATGGCGTCGTTTATGCCATCCAGGTAATCACTCACTGCCACTTTATTTATTACTTATTAGCGTTATTTCTTGATCATAGACAATGATACCAGGTAAAATTGACATATAAAATGCCCTCTTTAAAAGCCACCTACCATTTATGTTCCCAATGAATAGGGTAAATTGGGAAGTGTAGCAAGGTTGTCAAGCTCGTGATGCTGGTTAGGATTGACAGGAGGCGTAGGGGTGGAGATTGTAACTCAGATCATAATTCATAAGATCCAGACTCTTAAGTTATACTACGTTCTGCCCCTTGAAACTTTGTCATTGAGTTTCTTGTTCAATGGTGCTAAAATATGGCTAATGATTTTGATTAATATATTTTTATTAAAGTTATAAGTTTTATACTTTCATGAAAATCCAAATTCATAAACACCAATTCAAAATGTTAGATTAAAAACATAAAGCATGCACCACACAACCAGATAAAAATAGAGCGCTAAAACTTTTTAAAGAATTGAATAAATATATGCACTAACTAATTACTGTGTATAAAACTAAATGGTAACTCTAGAAGAAATATAATAAATAGAGTAGTGTATTTACGTATACCCTATTATGGAGATATTTGAGGAATAGAGTTGTAGATATTAAAGTCTTAGAAGTGTAGTTGTCTTCTACCGACTAAAAAGAACTCATAAAAGTAGAGTGAAGAGAATAGAGAGATGTTTGATATCAGGTATTCAGGTTACACAGAGTTAGAAGCGTGAAAGCTGAAAAGGTTTTATGTTTGGAGGTTTGACGCATTGTAAGTTCAAAAACCCCATTATATGTTTCTTGGATCTGGGCTGATGAGTCACGATCCTTTCCCTCCCAAATCCCAATACAGTTCATCTGTTTCACATATTCCTAGATCGAATTGGCATGGCGATCCAACTATCCAGCATGGCGATCCTATTTGTTGGCCAGTTTATCTGATTTGAGCAGCGATATATAACACGTACTCCTTCTCCAATAGTAAGATCACGTGATCTTATAATCCAACATGCGATCTTAACAATCAAGATAAGAAGGGTAAATTGGGAAATAAATATTTATTGTGCATAGATATTATAATTGGACAGATGAAAAAGAATGAAAAAATTGGGCAACTTAGATGGTTTACGTCTTTAAGATTAATGAATGGGGGGGGGGTATTACTATTATTTTTATGTTAACTTGTATTCAGGCTAGAGTTTACGTGTTGTACATGCATGAATCTTGTGCAAGTACTTAAATAGGCTCTATTTGACATTGATGATGCTTTCATATCCTGCTGCAGGATACGGTAAGTTATGAACTTACAATTCGCTGTGCAAAGTACAAAACTAGTGTGTGGTAAAGAATAAACTGATAGGGATCCGGCTTTGGTGAGGATCTATCATAAACAGGGTTTATGGTTTAGGCAATAACATTAACTGTTAAGAATATAATGAGACGCTTTTCCAATAAGATATTTGCCAATTGAATTCAAGATTTTTCTGTGTCTCTGCAATATAGGACTGGTATTACACTGTTATGGTCATTTAAATGTGTACTTCATGTAATTTCTGTGGAAAATTTGAAATGCGTTCCTCAAACCTAGAATTTCTCACAATCTAAATTGTTAAAAGAAATTTAAAGAACTGTATTCTATAGCTTGCATGAGTGCATCAACTTTCTAATTGCAGCCTGCCAATCTTCACTCTTGTCATCACTATTATGTTGATACCTATCCTGATAGCCATCTAATAGCAAAGTGACATTTGGCAATATTTTTAGCTTTCTACATTCATTTCAGTATTTCTCGCTTATATGTTAGTTCAATTTCAAAACTGTACCTACAACATCTGATTCAGTATTGGATGAACATAAAATGCAAGTACATTTACATGTATTTATTTATTTTTTATTTTTGACTGTGCACATGACTGCCTAACCAAGTATATGTTGGTTGATAAAATCTCTCTTTAATATCTTGTAGGTGCTCTTGTGGTTAATTTTATGGTGGAAGCCTGTTCCACTTTTGGTCATCTTGTCTAAGATGTTCTTTGCAGGTTCATCTGATGTATTTTCTCATATTAGTTGTATTATTTGTGAATACTACGATGTACTAACACATCTAAATTGCAGGCGTTTCCTTATTTGCTGCCCTGGGGTTTTTACTTTATGGCGGAAGGTAGATTTTCTTTTTCCTTTCTTACTACTGATTTAAATCCTTGAGCTTACTTAAAAAATTCTCTAGTGATTGTGACAGTCATGCATGAAATAGGCAGACAATTGTACAACCTAGTGACCTACACACTTCGCTAGTTTTCTAGGTATCCTTATAACAGAAGAGTAATTTACTGCTAACTGATCTTCAGTTCTGATCTGTTTTAGAAGTTATCAGTTTCAATTGTTGTCTGTGTGCAAGAAATTTTCTTGATAGTGAGGGGCATTCCTTATGTGCAAAGTGAATTTATCTCGAGTATAGCTGTTTTTACAAAATATTGACATCACGTTTCCTGAAGTATTCCTATTCTGTTACAAGCAAAAGTTACAAAATATGCAAAACTACTAGCATAAAATCTTTCTAAGCAAAATTTATGAGGATTTGGCATTGAATTATCTGGGGTATGCCCCATAGAAGCACAATTTCTTCCAAAAGTTTCACCATTTGTCACTCTGTTCCCAACAATTGAACTTGTTGTGGATCATTTCAGATAGGACTGCTCGATTGTTTGTTTTGGGTCAGTAAAGTTTTAGGTCGGTCCAGTTTTGGAAAATGCAAAACCTAAACCGAACCAAATAACTTAAGCCGTCTTTTGTTTGAACATTCTCGGCCATTTTTTGTTGATTTCAGTCATTTTTATCGTTTTTTTTATTTTGGTTTGATCTATTGGTTTTCAAAGCACAAAGCAAATCGCCTATTGTTATACTTCCTCCATTAATATAAATGATTTTGTATCAGTAAAAAAATTAAAAAAATTAGATTATGAAAATTTACAATGAGACAAGTTTAACAATATTTTTTTTATAAAATAATATTATTACATTAATAAATAAAACGTAGTCAAAGTAGAACATGTGAATAGTGTAAAAGTCAAAGTGTTGCATTTATTTAAGAACGGAGGTAGTATTTGTTTTGGTCAGTTTGATTTTGCGACTTGTTTTTGCTCAGCCTTCTAATTCCCTACATGAAATTGTGATCATGACGTTGGTTTTACAGCTTTGGAGTAGGGTGAACACAAGGTTTTATGCAAATAATGATTTAGTATCTTACAAAGCTGAATAAGATGCATTTATTTGTGTGGAACTGTATACGGGCTGGATAAGGAGAGCCCACGATCCCTAGACTGATGTTGTAGTCTGAGATTCAACAATAGTGTCATATATGTACATATACATGCATTCACACTTGTTCACTTCCTTTACAACTCTTCATTATTCCCTACCTTCCTCCAGGCTTTTTCTGATGTTGCAACGGTTTCCTGTGGAATCGAAAGGAAGACAAAAGAAGCTACAGGAGGTATTATGCCATCTCTCACTTTAATATACTACTTGCGTCCCACCGTGATTGCATCATGCGGAAATGACACGGTTATTAAGTATAAATAAAGTATGAATCAATTTGAACCATAACATCAATGTGACGGATGAAAAAGAAAACACGGGATAATGATATTAGGACGGTAGATATACCTATTAGGGTAAGTCATAGTAAATTGCCTTGTGTAGCGGTGAAAAGAATAAATAGAAGAAAGAGAAGCATTTTGCTTGAATTTTTTTTAAAAGTTTCGTGGTAGGGCATTTTGATTCTGATCTTGCCATTAAACAGCTTACATTTAATGCACCTACCAGCCAATGTAATCCATATTTTTCAGCCGACTCTTGCGGCTTTGTTGCATGATATGGTATAGGTTTAGTAATGGTCATTAAATTTTTCATTGATCCAGGTTGGCTATGTAACTACGATTTGCTTTTCATGCTTCCTCATTAGATGTATAATGGTGAGTATCTTATCTGCTACACTTAATTTGGCAAAATCAATATCTCCGCTACTTACATATTTGAATCTCCATGTTTTTTTCATAGGATATCTTGATCAATCCATCAAATGAAAAAATGTGATGTGAATATGTGATCTGAACGTTTTAATGTTCAGGTCTGATTTAGTCTTGTCCTAGTGTTTTTGATCTTGCCTAATTTAGGGTTATTGGCTTAATGTATGAATATATCCTCAACAATCATATTGTTTCCCCAACTCCGCCATGAGATCATTTTTTTTGGTATCATGCATGTCCCAAGCTAGTATAAAGGAGGAGAGTGCTGTGGTAGGTGCATGACGGCCAACAGTATCACTTAGTCACATCACATGACATGAATCGAACTATGAATATCGTTACAGCTAGTTTGTCACTCGCAAGCGATGTGTCATCCCTCCGCCTGGGGTGATGTCAAATGAGCAAGGGCGCGCTACGCTTCATAGGCCTGGGTGTGGTGATAAGAATGTTAAGGTTGTTAGGTCATCGCCCGGAAGCGATGCGCCACTCCAATGTCCGGGGATGGTGTCACATATGCAAGGGCATGGTGGGGGTGTTGTGGTGTGAAGAAGAGAAGGTAATGTGCTAGATTGCGTTTTGGGACATGGAATGTTGCTCTTTTACGGGAAGATCATCTGAGATAGTCGAGGTTATGAAGAGGAGGAATATCGGTATAATGTGCATGCAAGAAACTAAGTGGGTTGGAGAAAAGGCATGCGAGAATAATCCCGGAGGTTTTAAGTTGTGGTATTCGGGGAGAGAGGAACATAAATGGAGTAAGCATTATGGTGGCACATGATTATGTTAAGGGCGTGGTTGAGGTCTTTAGGAAGAACGATCGCATCATGAGCATTAGTTTGATAATAGGAGATGAGATTGTGTATGTGGTAAGTAAGTGCCTATGTACCATAAGTGGGATTGGATGCATCTATCATTCAACGATTTTGGGAGGATCTTGAGGAAGTGATGCGACGAGTGCTAAGGGGAGAGAAGCTGGTCATAGGAGACGACCTCAACGGGCATGTGGGCCCAAGTTGTGATGGTTTTGAGAGTATCCATGGCGGACATGGTTTTGGCACTAGAAATGAAGCGGGGAAGAACATTTTGGATTTTGCCTTGACATATGAGTTGGTTGTGATGAACACTTGGTTCAAGAAAAGAGACTCTCACCTTGTCATATAAAAGTGGAGTTAATAGTACCCAAATTGACTACTTTTTAGTACGGACGGCTTAGAGAACTAGCTACACTGAATGTTAGGTTATCCTGAGTGAGAGTGTTGTCACTTCGCATATGATGCTTGTGCTTGATTTTCAAGGTAAAAAGAGGAGGCATGTTAAGGTACAAAGGGAGCCAAAGATAAAGTGGTGGATGTTCAAGGGGAATCTCCAACAAAGTTTTGTACACAAAATGTTGGAGAAAGATATATGGGCTATTGATAATGACACATCTTGGTGGCGAAAGAGATACTCGGAGAATCTAAAGGATGTCTGCCAGCAAAAAAGGACACATCTTGGTGGAATGATGAGGTGAAACAAGCAATAAGGATAAATAGAGAATGTTATAAGAAATTGGGCAAAAGTTGGAGCAACGAGAACATAGAGGAGTACAAGGAGGGTAGAAGAAGAGCAAAGAAAGTTGTGATGGAAGCCAGAGGAAAAGTGAACAAGGAATTGTATGTAAAATTGGACTTCTAAAGAAGGAGAAAAAGATATCTACAAACTTGCTCGCCTTGGTAATCGTAGGACTCAAGATATCGAAAAAATTAAGTGTGTGAAGGATGTCGATCAAAGGGTACTAATGGAGGACGAAGAAATAAAAGAAAGGTGGAGGTCATACATTGATACTTTGTTCAACGGGAATAAAGTTCAAGCTATTGATGATCTTACTATACCAGAAGGTATGGTAAATCGGGACTTCGTGAGAAGGATTCAAACAACAGAAGTTAAAGAGGCTATGAGAAAAATGGGACGGTATAAAGCAGTGGGCCCAGATGGCATACTGATCGAGGCTTGAAGAAGTTTGTGAGAGAAAGGCATTGAGTGGCTAACACGTTTCTTCAACATGATTTGAAGAAACAACAAAGTGCTAGTGAGTTGGCGGAAGACTACTCTCATTCCTCTATTTAAAAATAAGGATGATGTACAAGAATGTACCAACTATCGAGGAATTGATCTTATGAGTCACACCGTGAAATTGTGAGAGCATGTGGTTGAGCAAAGACTTCGAAAAAGGATCTGCATTATGCCAGTACATTCACCTTCTCAGACAAGTTATGGAGAAGTATAGAGACACTAAAAAGGATTTGCATTTGTTGTTCATTGACTTAGAAAAGGCACATGATAGGGTAACTCGAGAAGTCCTTTGGTGAGCTTTAACTGAAAAAGGCATATCACGTAAGTATATCAGTATCATGTGTGTGATGCTTGTACTACAAGTGTTCGCATTAGTGTAGGGAGGACCACAGAGTTCCCTATTACTGTCGGAGTGCACCAAGGATCTACTCTGAGTCCTCTCTTATTTGATATAGTCATTGATGAACTTACGAAGTCAATTCAAGAAGATATACCGTGGTGCATGATGTTTACCGACGATATTGTATTGATTGATGAGACTCAATCCGGCGTTAAAGCAAAGTTGGAAGTATGGGACAAACATTGGAGATCAAGGGTTTAAGACTGAGCCGAAGCAAGACTGAGTATATGGAGTTCAAGTTTCGTGGAGGTAGAAGTAGTAACAACAGTGGGATTACTCTTGATTGTAAGGAGATACCTGTGTGTGATATGTTTCGTTACTTGAGCTCCATAATTCAGAAGGATGGTGAATTAGATAGAGATGTATGCCATAAAATCAGAGCTAGGTGGATGAAATGGAAGTGCATCAGGATTTCTATGCGATCGATGTATGCCGACTAAACTGAAAGGTAAATTTTATCGAACAACAATTAGACCTGCATCAATGTATGGCGTAAAATGTTGGGCGGTAAAGCAATGCCACATTCAAAAGATGAGTGTGGCAGAGATGCATATGTTGCGTTGGATGTGTGGACATATCCGAAAAGGCCGCTTGAGGAATGAGATAATCAGACAAAGGTGAGAGAAATACATACAGAAGATAAGATGCAGGAGTCTCGTTTGTGGTGGTTTGGGCATGTGTGTAGAAGATCGAGTGATGCACCTGTTAGACGACTTGAGGGGGAGAAGAGGCAGAGAAGAGAGGGAGGAGAAGAACCAAACAGACTTGGATGATTGATGTCTTCTGTTGGATGAGAGTATGGTTATGGAGAAATCAAAGTGGAGGGTGCACATCCGTGTGGGCGATTGATGTATTTTCTACCTTTCCTCTCTCCTCTTTTATCATTTATTTTCTTTATCTTTTTACATTCTAATGTTATTATCTTCTAGCTTTTATGCTCCTTTATCTTTATATCTTTAATCGTTCTTATATTCGTATGTTATTGTTGTCTTTTATTTATTTATATTTATTTTACCCGTTTTATCTTACTTTTTCCCCTTCTTGTTCGTCTTCTCTATTTGGCATCTATATCATAGATCAATTCATGTTAGCCGACCTCGAATTCTTTTGGGATTAAGGCTTGAATGTTGCTGTTGTTGAATCATATTGTTTCCCTATTTCTTGCTAGTTTTAAGTCGAGAACCGAGAAAATAATATTATTTATAATTTTGTTATGCAATGGAGTCAAAGATTCATTATTTTTTGGCTTGAGATTATGATGGAATAAAGCAAAATGACTCACTAAACTGTCTGCGCTTCTTTGTTATGAAGCAACAGTCAGTCCATGCAATTTTGGACGGTATTTTCACTATGGGTCATCCGGAAACAGTCTCTCCTTGCTTTAGTACAGGGGTAAGACTCGTACATCCGACCCCCCCTTATCCCACCGTAGGTGGGAGCCTTTGCGGCACTGGGGTAAATGAAAATGAAAATGATGAATAATTTTGTTATGCAATACTACCTTTGTCCTTTTTTATTTAGCCATCTTTGACTTTTCCAGTCAAAGATGGTAAACTTTGATCCATTATTTTAAATAATATATTTATGTGAAACTTGGTAAATTTATACTTTTATGATAGTATTTTATCAAACAAAATTTTCATATCATTTTCATAGTATCAATATTACCGTATATAAATATATAACAAGTCAAAGTTTAACATCATTGACTTAAAGTCAAATTTGGTTAAATAAAAGGGACGGAGGGAATGTATTGTTTGTACAAGAATAATTTTCTAAAATTATAGGAAGTTTAGTTTACATTTCAATTTAAATTCAATAAGTGAAAGGTAAGTCACAATATTCCATATAAGAGTTCGAATATCAAGCTCTAGTTGGCTTTTGTTTGTGTCAAATTTGAATTTGAACGTAAAAGATCGAGGAGGATTTAAATTTGAGTCAGTAGAAGTTTCAAGTTTTACCAGTGTTTCAAGTTTGAAGTTTAAGGTCTCCGTTTCAAGTTATTACTTACCAAATTCCCAAGTTCTAATATCAGGTTAACAAGTAACATAATGTCATTTATATTATATGGGAGCCTTGTTGAGAATGCAACTTGTTTAGAGTATATGGACATATGGTGTCCCAGTTTGATGGGGAGGCGTAGAAGTGTATTATGTGTGTTTTTCTATGGGGGGTGTCGAGTTACACTAGGCCAGCCTCGGTCATTCCATGTCGATTAGAGCAGCTCTAGAGACCATTTGTCTTGGATTTCTGTTAGGTGGTGTCTATTAAAGTGCATCCTTTTTTTTAGTAAATTGAATGTGTTATCAAGAAAATTAATCTCTACTTCTGTCATTCAACACTATCTATGGGTGGTATAGGAGTTCGGTTCACTCTTTTGGTGAATGTGCATGTGTGTTCGAATGATATAAATGATACGTAGTAATAAACAATTAAAAATGAAGAAGTTTGATCTAAATTTTAGTATGGGGTTTCTAAAATCTAAATTATGTCCATGGACACTTCATAAGAAGCATCAATGAGTATTTTATGTTTATAGTTATCCTAAAGTATCCTTGACAATCGTAACATATGTATAAATCTGAATGGTAATCATGTCAGTTCATTATGGTTTTTATCAAGTTGAATTTGGTTGCAACTTGAAAATCGAGCACTCCAAACTCTTTTATTATAACTCATAAGCACACGTTAAAATGATATTTTTACCATGGAATGGGATGCAGTGAATCCCAGTTCAGCATTTAAGATGGAAGGACTGGAATCTTAGGGAAGGTCTAGGAGTACATTATATGGAAACAATCCTATATGGCACTGTTGTGTACATAAAAATAAAATCAACGGGGTAAACCGTTGCCCAGATAATCAACGATAAAAATACCGTCGCTCAGAGCTTAAAGGCTAAAACCAATTTTATTCCGAGATATCTAGAATGAACCCTGTCCAGGGGTATAAATAGCCTTCTAAGAGAAATCCTAATCAAGTCCAAATTAATTAAATCCTAATAAAGCCCATACTAACTCTACTAAGTACTCTGCTAATAATAGGCTCAAACTAAAACATAACATTAATTTATTAATAATAAATAAAATTATAACGACAGCCCATAACCGTTCCCACCCCATGCTCTTCCTGCTCTCAGGCACAAATTCATGGGATGATGAAATTTTATAGATTTTATCATATTCCAATGAATGTATGCCACATAGTTACAATGTACACTTGTAATCTTCCCATACTTATTCTAAATAACAGTCTGGTTCCAGTGTTGGGACAAGTACGTCCAGAGTTATTTCTAAAAATATTACTCCGTACATGTATTAGAGGTATTGGTATGGCTCTGGATCCCTTGAATTGGGAATCAAACTGAAACCGTTTATGTAGCTGGTCCTGGCCTCTGCTCTTGAGTACCTTAGCTGATATGTTTATGGTGAAGTATAAACGGGGCAGTGCTTAAAATTATTGTTATCATGCCTGGTTGTAGATGCCTTCTCTTATTTTCCTGACTTTGGTGCAGACTTGCTTTGATGCATTTGATGAAGCAGCGGATCTAGATGTTTTAGATCACCCAATTTTAAATTTAGCATACTACCTGGTAAGTTTACTGGTAATTAATTTTAAACAGAGAACAGAGCAATTATGTTGCTGTTCTTTTATCACCCCATGCTAAATTAGTGTACCATCTTCATCCAGGGATGAGGCACACACACAAACACACATATATGGGGAATGTTCCAATGAGAACCCCTTTTGAAATGGGAAATTTATAAATGAGAATTTTTAATCTCCACCTTTGATATATCCAATTGATGGTTAGAATCAACAAGGTGCCATTTTTGTAATAATTTGTAAAAAAGATCCCGTTTTAATTTTGAATAATTACACAAAGGACCCACTAAACTGTCTGCGCTTCTTTGTTAGTACGGGATTTTCACTATGGATCATCCGGAAAGAGTCTCTCTGTGCTTTAGTACAGGGGTAAGACTGCGTACATCCGACCCCCTCTTACCCCACCGTAGGTGGAGCCTTTGGGGGTAAATGAAAATGATGATGACACAAAGGACCCCATGTGCATCCTACCAATGATTGAAGAAAATGAAAGGTTGTGATTAAAAATTCTCGTTATAAGGAGTTCACATTTTCGTTATATATATAACGAAAATGAGAATTCCTTATAATGAGAAATAATAATCAAAACTAATGAAAATGTAACGAATTGTTTGTGTGAACCTGGTGTTTGCAGTTGGTGGAGATATTACCGTCTTCCCTTGTGCTTTTCATTTTGAGAAAGTTGCCTCCAAAGCGCGGAATTACACAGTACCATCTGATTCGCTGACAGAAGCGGTGTTGTGATGATGATCAATGACTGGACCGGACCTTAGTATAATGATGATGATGGGTGCCCGTTTTACTTGGAATGGACTTGGCCTTTTATGATGCCGGTCTTACTTGGAATGGATGGACGGGATGATGGATTTAGTAGAAGAGAATATATATATTAGGGAACACTATGTCCTAAAGATATGGCAAAACAAACTGTAGAGGATCCATTTCATGCTGTAGTTTTCGTTTTTAGTTTGTATCTGTTCAATACCTCATCCTCATGGAGAGGAAGATATGTACTCTCGTTGCTTTAGCTGCTGAGCGTCTTCACCACCACGTTTGTATAGTGGCTTTATATTCTTCACACTTCACGTTAGGATACAACCAACCTCTTATGGTTTTGCTAATTCTCCACTCCATAAAAATTCTTCTTGTTTATCTCAGCTATTAATAAATATGATGATAGTATTGAGGAGGCCATGCAAGCACATTATTTCTGTCCACCCACTGTTTCGGAAGCCATAACCGTGTCTGGAGGAAACGGGATGAGACTGACCAGGACAAATATTGGAACAAGACATTATTACTCTGTAATGTCTGTAGTGTGGTGTTTGTTTTCTTGGTCAGTTGCTGATATTACATAGTGGTAGGGGTGGACCGGTTCGGGCCTGGGCCTGGCTGGGCCTCGGTTCATGAAGGGGAGGCCCGGAACCGGCCCGGGTAACACCCGGGTCCGGGTCGGGCCTCGGTTCTATTTTTTTTTTGGCTTTTCCTAGTTAACCCCAACCCTCCCCCTCACCCCCAAACCAATCTTAACCACCTCAAATGGCCCAAAATATCCAGCCCAACCCAAAAACTTAAAAAAAATTCAAAAAAATAAAATAAAATAAAATAATAAATAGGCCTGGCCCGAGCCCAAACCGTCATCCCACCGGGCCGGGTGGCCCGAACCGGGCAACCAACCGGTTCACCGGGCCAGTCCGGGCCCGCACAGTAGCGGGCCGGTCCGGTTCAGGGTCGGTTGGCCCGGCCTGAGTCCACTCCTACATAGTGGTGCTAGTGGTTACGTTTTCTATCACATACAATTTTATTTTGGAGTTGGCGGAGTAAGTAGAAATTGGAAAAAGTATTGTTGGGTTCGTCAAAAGACCGGTAAAAAGAATGAAAAATGCGCCTTTTGTTATCCCTATTCTTGGTCACTCATCGATGTACGCATAGGGATGGACCCAGGCCGGTTCCAGTTCGGGCCTGGGCCCGACTGTGCCTTTTTTTGGGAAATGGGTGAACCGGAACCGACCTGAGTAGGCAGCGGTTTTGGGCTGGGCCGGTTCCGGTTCAATTTTTTATTTCTTATTTATTTCACCCCCACCCCCCATCCCCCCCACCCCCCAAACCTCTCGGAAGTACCCAGCCCAACTAAACCTAGCCCAAACCCCCCAAAAAAATTAAAAAAAGCCCAAACCGGGCCCAGCTGGGCCAGGCCGGTTCGCCTTTTCCTTGACCCGGGCCTGGAACCGCCTAACCCCTCGGGCCTAGGCCCGAACTATAATCGGAATCGGTTTCCCGGGCTGGGTCGGTTCTAAACAGTACCGGGTTGGTCCAGTTCTGGGCCGGGCCGATTCTAAACAGTACCAGCCTGGTCCGGTTCCGGTCCGGTTTCGGGCCGGGTGGCCCGAACCGAGTTCATCCCTATGTACGCATTCGTCTCTAAACAAATAATGTGACTATAAAATGAATTTACAAAAGGAGAACTTAAATTTGTACTTTATTCTTGAGTGATATTTGAATTTGAGCACTATTTTTAACTCATGACTATGAATTTCTCATCTTTGTTACTTTTGTTCCTTCAGCAACAAATCAATAAAAAGTTCTCCGGAAATTGACCGAATGAGTGATCGGAAGTACTAAATTTAAAAAAAAAAAGACGTATAACTATTCATAGATTTATAGAAGTATCTAACTCTATACATTAAAAGTCTTGAAAGGAAAAGAAAAGAGACACATTACAGACACTGTTCCCTTAGTTTCCAGAAACACCCTATGAATCATATGTCCCATCTCTTCTTCACACGGAACATCAGGGCGGATGATTTAACATCATCTTGTGGTACTTGAAGCATAAATTGGACTTTCATTTTCATAGGCACTGACTTTACTTTCCCGCTTTCATTTCCAACCTGTACCGAGACAACTTACATCAGTACTGCAAGGCATCCCTTTTTCTACTAAAAAAGGATGACACCCCATCCCTGAGGCCCCCAATCCCGACAGGACGGTACGTTGGGAGGATAAAGCTTGCACATTGGTTTTCTAATAAAGCTACTGTCCACTTGGAACTTATACACTGCTACAGAAAGGAAACAGGGAGGAAAGTAGAATGTATATTAGGAAAGAGAAAATTAGGGGGGAAATAACACAATAAATCAAGAATACATTTGTTCAAACTCTTCTAAAAAGTTGCAATCAAATTTGATTCTCCTTGTTTTTCCAAGGTACAACCAAATACGGAGTATTAAGAAACTTTTTCCTTAGAATCTGCTTCCCTGACTATTTTTCGTGCACCAAGAATAGCCTTAGTAAGTAAAATCAAAAATATCATAGAACGTGCAAGTCAAAGAACCTTACTAAGCTACATTTTCAGTTTAAAAATAGAGGTGAACTAGTGTAGGAATACATACCCATATAGATGCCCACCCAAGTCGCACCTCGGAATCATAACCTGCTTTAAATTTGTAGTCTTTGCCAATTGTGTGTTTATACACAGTGCTCCAGTCATTTGTATCACATTTATACCAGTAACTGAGTCAAATAGCAAAAGCAATATGTAAGGACATGGAAAGCTAAAAGTTCGAATGGTAAAGTTTTTCTTTTCACATAAGTGAAAATAGAAACAAAAAAAAGTTTGGCAGCAGTGTTTGTTTTATTTGAAAGCAAAAACAGGGTTTTAAAAACTATTAATAACTTGCTTTTTTATTTCATTGTTTCTGAACATGTTTCCGGTTTTTACTAGACTTTTTTATTCTGCATAAAAAATTACTACATATGTGCTTTCGTGATTACCAAAAAATAAAAACCTTAAATCTATGTCAGATCTATCAAGCATTTTTATATTTTAGAAATTAAAAACAATTTTAAAAAACTCTAAAACATGAAACACCATCAAACTTATCTTACTGCATATGCTGATATGCATGTATAATAGGACTGCACAGCAGACAATCTTGTACTCTTGTATATAAAAATGTAATTCCAGTAGGATTGACAATGATAGACACTTGTGCAATCAAATACATTTAAATGAAACACAATTAAGTCTAATTTTTTTATTTCCTGCTCTGCATTTAGAGCTAATTGTGCATTGATTATGCATTTTATTACAAAGAACAGAGACAACTATTTAATCCATCAATTTGAATTAGATGTCTACTAAGATATACCCAGTACTGTATACTGCAATATTACTCCAATACTCCTGACTCCTTCACGAAGTGAAGGGACAATAGGGTGCTATGGGTGGTCCATTTTTATCATACCCTACTATCATGCACGGAATTCTTGGAGTCATTGTCAAGCCCAGAAGTCCATTAAAAAATCGGAACACAAGAGTATGTTAGTCAGAAATAAGATATTACAAGCAGAGGTCAGAGAGAAGTAACTTCTTCCACAATCCACTGAGTTGCTCACAGAATATAAAGATACAGGGAAAGAGGAAGTACATGGTTACAAATTTGGAGCCATCTTATCTTCTTTTAGAGCTTCCTAAAGGCTAAAACTATAAGGTCTTTTTTTGTTCAAGAAATGTTAAATTACCTTGCAAAAGTTCTGGTATGTTAGCTAATGTATTTAATTAATTTGTGTATCATTTGAGATTGGTTAAGATGAAGGGAGTATCCCATTATTTTGTTTGGTTGGCTGCTATCTTATACAGCAGACTTGGTGAATCAATTTAATGCCCTCTCAATAATTTCCCCCCACACAATAACTACAACATTAATTTAAAATAATTAAACAGTTTAAACTTAAAGACAAAACAGAAGTATCTTAATCATAAATAAAATAAATTTTAATTGTATTACTCCCTCCATCCCTTAAAACTTTGCCAACTTTCCTTTTTTGGTTATCTCACTAACTTTGACACTTTCCCTTTTAAGTAAAGAATTTGTGGTTCCAATTAATTCTCTCTCATCTGCACAAATCTCAACCAAACAGTTTTTACTTTAGGAATTTTATCAATCTGGAACCTGAAAGATAGGCGTATTATCAATTCGGGACCTGAAAGATGAAATGTATCAGTATAGGACTCGAAAGATGAAAAACTATCAATCTAGAACCTAACATTTCATAGATTTTGATTTATTTAATTTTTTATTAATTCCATTGTCAATATTTGGTGAAATTTTGTTCACAAAAGTCTATTAGTTTAATAAAACTAAATATTATTTAAATTTTTTAAAATAAAAATAATAATAATAATTATGAAAACTTAGGTCCTAAATTAATAGTTTTCAATCATTCGAGTCCTAGATTGATAGTTTTCCATCATCCAAGTTCTATACCGATACATTTCATCTTTCAGTTCCTAAATTGATAGTTCATCTATCTTTCAGGTCCCAGATTGATAAAATTCCTTTACTTTATTAATCCCCTCCCCATGCTGGTCAAACTTGGCCAAATTTTAAGGGATGGAGGGAGTACTTTTTAAGAAAATAAAGTTTAATTTGAATAATGACAAAGACCCACTGTCCATCACGCACCCAAAGGAAAATATTGATATACATTAATATATATGTTTATTAAGTAAATATATATAGACATAGATTAATAAACGATTTTATAAAATGGTAAAAATATGACATTTTTCTGACGTTAAAATTCCTGAAAGTTAATTTGAGCTGAATCCAAGTACGTTCAAATGCCTTAAGCAAACTAGATAGGTTGTTCAAATTGGGATAGAAAGGTATTGGAGTATTGGGTCCAATGACGGGCAGGCCCAAA
Organism: Cuscuta europaea; assembly: GCA_945859875.1. Taxonomy (NCBI): domain Eukaryota; kingdom Viridiplantae; phylum Streptophyta; class Magnoliopsida; order Solanales; family Convolvulaceae; genus Cuscuta; species Cuscuta europaea. The sequence goes on along the minus strand of CAMAPE010000047.1, from coordinate 1,151,195 downwards.
TACCGCTAGTAGTCCAATCAGCATGATGGGCTCAGCACTCACGCTCGGGATGACCGACCCGGTCAAGGTATCTGTATTGCTCGATTTCCGCGGCTCGATCAAGATGTACCTTACCGGATAGGATGGAACACTTATAGCTTTCTCGCAACAGGTAATTCTTTAACAAGAAATTGGTAGAAAACCATAAATTGACGGGAATAACATTTAATGCACCGGATATGGAGGATTTTATGGTTGGGGATTAGGTAATAAGGGCACGCCACATCGCCTCCCCCACCTACTACCTTGTAGTATAAATACTCACATTTATTGCATTGTAAAGCGTTAGCGAACTTGGATTCAATAACATAGAGTCTTTCCGTAAACTCTCAGCTTAGACTAGATGTTAAAGGCTCAGGCTCGGTAAGGGTGTGTTGTAACTATTCTATATTTATGAAATAGAAACTAGCGCACTTTACCTTCTTCCTTGTTTGTTTTGCTTTGTTGCCATCTAATCTACAACTCACTGCACTAAAATGGCCATATATAAAAGATCTGACGAAACCCAAGAGAACGTGTTGAGCTTTCGGAATGCGAGGACATAACATCAACAAAAGGTATTTCAAGTAACTAAGTCGTGTGTTTCAATGATTTTTACAAGCAATACTATTCATGTAATGTAATCAATAGAAAGGCTTTAAATGAATCCAACTTGTGGAACAGTACAATTTCAAGAATCAAGACCACAAAACTGATGCATATTGCATGAACGCATGCATATCATAAATTTGCATAAGTGTGTCTGAATCATAACCGAATAGCAAAAAAATCACACAGAATGTAACGGAATGGTATGAAATCACATTGAACCAAAGAAATGACACATTAATGAGGACAATGAGATGAATAACCACATAGCAATAAAAGCAATGCAATTGGCGCAGGTGATGATGAGACATTATATTCTGATGCATGAATTTTATGCTTCAAACACAAAATGTTTTTCAATCGTGTGGTTTGGCGTATTATATTTAGCTTTGGCTGAATTTAATGTTTGTATCAGTTGTAGCTGATGTTCTAATCATATAGTGAGTATTATATACAGTTTAAATTAAATACAACTAAGACATAGGCTGACAAACAATACTAAAACCACTATTTAAACTTCAACTACTAAAAACATTTTTGTGAGATGCATGTCGCTTTTTGTTAAACTACAATGAGCGGAACGTCTAATCCTCTCCCATGTCAACATAAATCATGTTATTTTTATCTTTTATCTTTCTTATGCTCTTTTATCTTTCTTATGTTCTTATGTTATTTTTATCTTATATTTATATTTATCTTATTTCCATCATTTGCGATGGAGCCAAAGACTGACTATTTTTTGGCTCGGAATATGATGGAATAAAGCAAAATGGCTCACTAAACTGTCTGCACTTCTTTGTTATGAAAAAACAGTCGGTCGATGCAATTTTCCACACGATTTTCACTATGGGTCATCCGGAAACAATCTCTTTGTGCTTGTACAAGGGTAAGGCTACATACATCTGACCCCCCATCCCACCATAGGTGGGAGTGTTTGCGGCACTGGGGTCATGATGATGATTTATCTTTATCTTATCCATTTTATCTTACTTAATCATTTTATTCTTCTTGTCTTTCTTCTCTTTTTGCTCTGATATTATGGACCGATTCATGTTAGTCGACCCCAAAATCTTTTGGGAATAAGGCGTGGATGTTGTTTCTTGTTGTTGCTATGTCACACATCAAGTCACTTGATCATGACAAATGACTCCAAAGCATACAGTTTAGAACACAGAGGTTACAAAAGCTTCAGTTTATTCATGAGCCGGGTTTTATCAGGTAGCATGATATGCAATTTTCAACTGATTCCAAATCTGGTTGTAGTCCTCAACTATATATTTCCATTTTATACAAATATAAAATATTACCCAACTATCCAATTGAACGTGGTCCACCAACAATTCAAAAGACAACGTAGGGGCATTCTTTATGGTTCCATAACTAACCATTACATGCCTATTTTGGTCCAATTTATAAGAGTGTACTTACAATGTTGGTAATGACCAACATCAACAAGCTTCAAAGGTGGACCATTACAGTACCCAGGAAATGAAAATGGGACAAAACCAATCCTTTTATCAAACCACGAATTGCGTTCTTTAACAAATTTTCATCTTTTAACCACAACACATACATCTTTTTGTCATTTTCCGATTCAGAGATCGCGCAAACCACCTTTCTCTAAATGGATAAAGCCTAAATGTAGAACAGCAATGGTGTAGAGAGAAAACCAGAACTAGTTTAAAATTTTAAAATTTTCATTGCTGTGATTGGTGAAACACTATCATTTACAGATTTACATGCTCAGGAACATTAAGTGAAACATATGCTATAAGTTGACGGATATGGAGAAAGGAGATCACCTCAACTTGTCTGAGGGACCAAATCGACGCTTGAATGCAAATGCAAATGTCTTTGAAGGCAAGATAATACGAGGAATAAATGTCATTTGCTCATCCTGCAAGAAGTTGGGATTATTAGCATTGTCTAACATTTTAATATCCTGCGGTCTTGCCGCCTAGGTGTGGCACACAATGATTAAAAGACTCATATAGTTACAGGTAAGAGTATTTAACGGGAATGAATTTGTGATCTTAAATAACTTTAGATATCAACTAAAGCAGTGTTGCATGTACATTAAAGCAAATGGAGAAAACATAAACTAAACCATTTTGAAATATTCGCGCCACAATCTCTACTTGCTAGGGATGCATTTATTGTTTCGCGTTTTAACAAGCAATAACAAATTGAGAGGAACAGAAGTACAATTCAAGAAAAAATTGGATAAATGGCAGGCTAAATGCAACTCATGAAATCTCAACATTTGTACAGAAAGTGTGAAACTAATACTGCAAAGGCAGAACAAAGTGGAATACCAAATATAAATCACCTTATATTGGTAGCTTAAATCTACTGCTTCATCCTTATATTGAGCAGTGCAAACTCCATTCAAAATATGGCCTTTCAGGATTCCATTTATGGAGATAGCTTTTGTAGCTTCCTCTTCCTCTATCTCTTTATCCTGTAGTGAAACTTCACCATGGGGAAACTTAAAGGTTGCTCTTGGCTGCATAATTAAAAAAGAGATACATAATGAGAACAAAATCACATATTAGTCACAGATTAAAGATAACACCGCAACAGCGATGAATCCATCTCAGAAAACATGAAAGAATTTACAGTTCAATATATTAATTTTGATAAAATCATGAACCTGAAGAGAATGTTTGGCGCATGTATGCTTATGAGTATTTGCAAATCACATTTCTAAGAAATCATAACCACACTAGACTTTCCCCAAGGCTAGTGAAACATTGATGACACGGAAAGGTGTTAAGGATATAGTGTCAAAAATATTATTCTAAACACTTCAAATAAATGGACTCGCACTTTTAATCCTCTTGGCTATAATTATTTCTACTGAAATTTCAGAAAGAACCTAGGATTTAAAATGAGTACCATAGTGCCAAGAGCCGGAATACTAGAAGACAGTTCTAACTTGTAGGCAGGACTGGCAAGGTCTGCAACCATAGCCACTTCTCCTTGTTGCGCCTGAAACAATACAATAAGAGGGTAAGGAAATGGATATATAAACAGGAAGGATAGTGTTAGAGGCTTGATGCATATAAATATAGGAATCAAGAAGGTATCATAGATTAAAAGCAAGCACTAATTACAAACGGAATTGCTGTTGAGGGAGAATGTAAATATGTAATTGAATTAATTCCACTTTTGGTCCTGCGAGTTTTGTGTCAATTCCACCTTTAGTCCATGTCTTTCACTTTGTCATTTCTGGTACTTGACTAATGTTTCTACTAATGTTTCTTAATCGTTTGTGGTCCTTTTCCGGCGTCTGTGGTCCTTTTGCGGTCCTTTTCCAGCGATTTAGTCATGTACCAAAAGTGGAATTTATTCATATGTAATTCATACGTAATAATAAGTTTTTGATGATGATATCTGGTGAACTGAATAATTTATACTAAATGATTGATACAAGCAGTCTAATTAGAAGTCAAACTTGAGCTGAACAATAAATTTAAATAAAGACCTTGACATCGTGAATAGCCTTCAGTTGCAGGGCGGAAGTGACGTCGAAATTAGCCTTGACAATGGTGTTTTGTTCCTCTACGTCGTAGTGTATGGACAAGTACTTGGAATTAATGTCCAGCTGGGGATCCGAAATCTCTCCCTTGCCATTGTTCTGGAAGGACAGCTTCACCTTGGCAAAGCTGTCAAGCAGCTTGCAGGAGATTTTGTGAAGGAACGCAGTGCTGTCACTGTCATATTCCGACGTCACTCTAACAGGCGGCCGCCTGTTCTGAAGCCATTGAAGCTGACCAAATCCTCCGCCGCCGGCTCCGTCGTTAGGTGGAAGAAGAAGAGAATCAGACTTGACCTGAGCTGGAGGCGGTACAATGGGAGGCGGCGTATTAAGAACAGACAAGGCGAAGTTAGGGTTTGCAGGCGGAGGCGCGTGAATATGAAGTTCCGCTTCCGCCATAGTTTTTCAGTTTCTATAGTATGGAGTTCCGAAGTCAATTGAAAATGAGTGATAATATGGATGAGCGAGGCGGCAATTCACACGGCATGGAGAATGATTGTGTTTTTCTATTGTGACATTTTATTTTACTCCGTATTAGAATTAACAAAAAAAATGTACCGTACAATGAGAGAAATTGCAAAACAGAAAAGTTGTGGCCCATGCAGGTCTCGAACCTGCGACCTTCGCGTTATTAGCACGACGCTCTAACCAGCTGAGCTAATAGGCCACGATACTATTGTTCCACACAGTACCTATAAATCACAAACGCACCGAGGCAATTGAAGAATTAGAAAAATTAATTAATTTACTTATTACTACATTAAATTAAACTAATGTTTTATAATATTTTTGATCTGATGAAATCACTACCATTCAATCAAAGAGGAGATCGCAGGTTCGACTCTCATCTTCAATCTCATTCCAAAAACATATTTTATAATTGTAGAATACTCTCCAATACCATTTTCCCTCAATATATGCTTTGAATTCATGTGTAAGTTGCAATATCATTCTCTATCCTATTAATACACTTCACTTTTTCTCACGGTTTTTTTTATTCTCATATCTTGCTTATCACACCTAAGTAACAACAATCATCTCTCCTTCATCATGTTTGTATGAAATTTTCTTTCATTGTTTTCTTTTAAATAGTTCAAGATCAGATATTTTGGGAAATGCAATTGCAAAAGATATCAGCAATGCAAGGTGGGAGATTCACATAATCTATAGTCTGTATATTCATATTTTAAATATTATCTTTTGAAATATAATGTAATTTTAAAACTTCTTATTTCTTTGACAATTTAAACTCTAATGCATTAGAAATTGTAACTCGTGTATGATGCATGTAAATAATTATTTATCTTTATGTTACATTGCTTTTCGAGATATGCCAACTAGACTGAAGGGTAAGTTTTATCGAACAACAATTAGGTTTGCATTAATGCATGGCGTGGAGTGTTCGGCGGTGAAGCAATGTCACATTCAAAAGATGAGTGTGGCAGAGATGCGTACGTTGCGTTGGATGTGTGGACATACCAGAAAAGACCGTTTGAGGAATGAGATAATCAGACAAAATGTGGGAGTAGCACCTGTAGAAGATAAGATGCAGGAGTCTCGTTTGCGGTGGTTTAGACATGTGCGTAGAAGACCGGTGATGCACCTGTTAGAAGACTTGAGGGGTGGGGAGAAGAGGTAGAGAAGAGAGGGAGGGGAAGACCCAAACAGACTTGGGTTAGAGGTATCAGAACTGATATGCGTCTCCTTAGGTTGGATGAGAGTATGGCTTTGGAGAGAGCAAAGTGGAGGGCGCACATCCGTGTGGACGCCTGATGTCTTTTTTACCTTTCCTCTCTTTCTTCTTTTATCGTTTATCTTCCTTACCTTTGTTTATTCTTATGTTATTTTTATATTCTAGCTTTTGTATGATCTTTTTTTATCTTTTATCTTTCTTATATTATTGTGTTGTTGTTATCTTTTATTTATCTTTATTTTATTCGTTTTATCTTACTTTTTTTCTTCTCTTTCTTGTCAATATTCTCTGCTTGGCATCGATATCATTGATCGATTCATGTTAGCCGATCCCAAATTCTTTTGGGATCAAGGCTTGGATGTTGTTGTTGTTGTATGTATGTTACATTGCTTTCTACAAGTTATATATAGTAATATTTACTCCAAATATCGTAATGTATAAGTAGTAATATACTTCTAAAATCCTATAAAATCATGAAGAAAGTAAATCATGCATAAATGAGATGGCTAGATTTTCTAAAAATGTGCTAAAATTGTAACATTGAGTGTTGATTGCATCATAAAATTGTAATAATTTATGGTGAATGAGTATGTTTTATACGGAGTAACTTATAACCGGTAGATTGTCATACATTTATGAATTGTGTAATGTTAAGTGGTGTTGCTGATATGGGTTTCAGTGATTTTAAATTTACGATGAATTTCAGATTCTCTCGAATTACAGCTCCAATGGTTTCATTAAGTTTCGGGGCGTTCCCAATTGAATATCCTATTATATCTTATTAAAGTTTAGGTGCCCTTAATTTTTAGTGGAGATCGAAGTGCATAATAACTTTATTTTTAGAGGATTCAACTTGAAAAAAATTCAAGTTATTATGCACCTCGATTAATGCAATCCCCTTAAATATTAGAGGAAGAAATCTTGATTGAAATTCAAGTTATTATGCACCTTTTTTAAATAGGGGTGGACTCGGGCCGACTGGCCCGACCCGGAACTGACACTGTGCTGAACCGACTCGGCCCGGTGGCCCGGCCAGTGACCGGTCCGGGTAGGCCCGGCCCGGGGGTCCCCGGTGCGGGCTCGGGTCACCCAAAAACCGAACCGGCCCGGCCGGTTCTGTGACACCTCGAAAATTTTAAATAAGATAATTAAAATTTATTAGTTAGCAAAATGTTACGAAAGGAACATTTTAATAATTAAGTGGATCAAATAAAATTTTAACACAAGTGACATTTTTAATCAGATAAAAAAATGTTTCAATAATAAAAGTGACGACTTTATAATAATTAGGTTGAACAGATAGGACCTTGACTTAAATAACAAAAGTGACATTTTTGTAACAAATGATAATTACACATTTATAATAAAAGTGACATTTTAACAATTTTTAATCAGTTAATAATATATGTATAAAAATACACCAAATACCACGTAAAAATAACAATGTTAATAGTGGTGGCTTTTTCAAACCCAATATCAATACTTCGTCAATAACAATGTACATACACATAATACTTCGTAATATATATATATATATATATATATATATATATATATATATATATATATATATATATATATATATATATATATATATATATATATATATATGTTGTATGCACGTAATATCAATAGTATATATAACAATGAATGCACATCACAATAATATATACATGTACTTAATTAAGGTAGGACAAGTAATAGCAATAATATACCGTACTATATGTACCTGTGGACTACACCTTCACATGCATCCATTTGGCCGAACATTGCATCTAACCTTTACTAAGATAATACGGAGTAATAAAAATAATAATAATAATAAGTGAACCCAAATAACCCACGCATGCGTAATACGTATAACCCATAACACATGCACATGCGGCATTGATACTGATTAAAGAAATGAGCTGGCTTGATAAAATATGAACGGGCCGAACTGCAAATTACTTACTTATATTATGTATAGGATACTCACGCCATAGCCAATTCTACAAACCAAAAACCTTATGACACGAGGTCCGCGAGAAGGAGAGAAAAGAAAAAAAAAGGAAGTGAGAGGGAAGGATAGAAAGATACGGAGTAGCTTAGAACGCGAAACCGAAACCGCCGGGAGGAGAAGCAAAGTCGTCGGATCACTTTCAGAAGGAGGGGGAGTCGCCAGAGGGCCACAACCCACAGTGCCACCATGGGAGACGAGGTAATAAGCTCCGTTGGAAACCTCGACCGGGTTACCGCATCAACCAGTGCATGAAGCGGGTTGAACGCTGCTGCCGTCACCAGTAGAAGGAAGAACCAAAGCCGCCGCAAGGAGAGGGTCGTTATTATAGCCGCCACAGAGAGAGAAGGATCACCCGTAGAGTTTTCCGTCAAGCAAACTGTCTGTCGGCTCCGTCGGAGAAGACGAAGAAGAGTACTTACGGTACTTCTTCTCTGTGTTTAATATCTTGGACAGTTTATCTAACTTGGGCCACCTAGATTAATTAATATAGAAAGTATAGAGAATGGCTGTTTTTGGAACTACGGAGTATTAATTAAGGCTGGCCGAAAAGTCTTAATGGTTGGACTGAATAATAACGATGATAATAATAAAAGCAATTGGGCTAGGAGAAATTGGATAAAATGCAAAAGAACATGGAATAAAATACTGATTATGAAATTTTATTAATTAAAAGGTAGTCGCGGTGAAGATCGATATAACAACTCGAATAGGAGTGACACGAAACGAGGTAAGTTTCTCTGCCAATCCAAAATCGTTTCCTCGTATTATATATGTATTATGTGATACGTGATTTTAATGTGAGTTATGATGTATATGCATGTGCTTTTGAGATTTGTTCGATCTGTGATATTTAAGAAGTGAAACTAAGTGCTTTTGGGTGTTAAATATTTTATTTAAACATTTCCGAGACAGTTTGAGAAATTGAGGAATATTTTGAAGTATATTAAATCAAGATAAAAGAATGATTTCATAAAAAGTGAGCACCACGGGAGAAATCCGTGGTGTCGGTTTTCCACATCCGGATAAATGTGGAGGGTGATTAGAGTGGCTACTACTAAGAAGTACAGTTTGAGTAACTTTCGGATCGATGATCCCTTTTAAGAAGGAGAGTTGTGGTAGTAGTAGTAGTTCCGACGTAAAAAGGCTGCTACTGCTAAGGATGAGGATAAGTTTTGACTGATAATTGGATCGATGATCCCTTTTAAAGTTGTAGTAGTAGTCCCTAATCATTCAAGAATTTTAAAGGTGGGGTGGTTGGGTTCCGACCACTCGGGATGACTTACTACTCGGAGGGCTTGGAATCCCTTTTAGGGGGTGTGCACACTTAAGGTAGTCGTTTCGTTTCCGCATTAGCAGTTGTGGTGCCGGCAAAAGTCCCGGGGTGGCCGTACATAATAACGTAACCACCGGGCTCAACCAGAGTGTTGAGTACCGCCATTCTAAATTACTAGGAAGTTAGAAAGATTGGGATTTTGAAAATCCAAAGAGAAGAAGAGTTTACAATTTAAGAAGTGACTTTTGAGGTGATACTTAGAAAAGAAGAATTTATTAATAAAGAAGTAATTTTTTTTGAAGTGAATAAAAGAGAAAAGAATTTTGGTGGAGTGTGTCATTTTTATATAGTATTATATGAAAAAATATTTTTCGCCAAACCTGATTATTTTACGGGGTTGGGTAGTATTTACTTAGCTCTAAAGCTAATTTTTGTTTTCTTTTCTTTGTTTTGTTTTCTGCACTTTATTTGTGCAGGTGATGATGACTATGTTGATTGTTGATTCCATGCGTCCGAGAGCGGTTGCTAGATGCCTTAGTAAAACCTAGACATGAATGAACTTTTTAGTTACGTTGAACATTTGTTTCTTCACATCACAATTAATTATGACTGTTTTGTTTTAGTTGCCTGTGCATCCGGTTAAGAGATGACCGGATGTGGTGGTAACACCCGTTTTCCCTATTTAAATTATTTCCGCTGCAAGATTTTTATCAATTTCGAATGAATAAAGCAAGTTTATTATCAATAAATTATTATTTCAAGTATTATTTTTGGGCGGGAAATTGGGGGTGTTACAAATTGGTATCAGAGACTTTAGTTTTTCGAAGGGATTAGGACACGAGGTAATAGGTCGTAGGGAGAAATTCTGTCACAAAGACGACAACAGTCTAAGCTGGTTGGTGCATAATTGAGCCTTTGCGCTCGTCCAACTAACTGGGAATTTCTCCTTGTGCTGAAACTTCGTTGTTCAAAATCTTTGACGAAAACTATGGTCTCGAAGCGGGGATTTTCAAAATGTTTTCTTAAAAAAAAAACTAGGAGAATGAACATACTAGGAAATTGGCCTTTCTAGGAACGCGGTGAGGGGGGGAACCTTTGCGATACTATTGAATTATGAAATGCCTGAGATTCATGCCTCTGTGAAGTATGTGGAATATGTGATACACTGTATGTGCAATCTGTTATAAGAATATGAAGTTAGTAAAGAATTTGTATGATGTAGAAGTCTTATGTATGCCTTAATACTTAGTATTGGTTTTCTTTATTAAGAATCATGCCGCCAAGAAGAAACCCCGTTACGACCCCAACCGTTGAGGAGTTGGCCCAAACTATTCAACAAATGGCACGACATATCGGAGCGGCTCAACCCCAGAACAATGGGATTGACTACGCTACAAGGGTAGACGGGCGTAACCCCCCGAAATATCTGGGCGAGGAGGACCATCTTATCCTGGAGGACTGGGTTCGTACCTTTGACAAACTCTTTGACTCCCTCACCTGCCCGTGGGAGCAACGAGTAAATATTGCGGTGTATTACCTACACCAAGAAGCTGACCATTGGTGGGCCGCCAATGGACCAACACTTCTCGAGCAACCGGGCTTTTGCTGGGAGGACTTCAAAGTAGCACTACGTGACCGTTTCTACCCCGATCACGTGAAAGAGGCAAATTACGACGAATTCGTCAATTTCAAGCAAGGTGACCTGACTGTTCAAGAGTACCACACGAAGTTCGTCCAATTGGCTCGTTTCGCCAAAGACCTGGTGTCAACCGAGGGCAGTATGACACGCAGATTTGTTAACGGGCTTAACTACGGTGCCCAAAAGTTTGTGACTGTAGCAGAGCCACGAAATCTGAACGAAGCATATAGGAAGGCTGGTAAGTACTACATGGTACACCAGAAGGAGAGGGAGGCACATAAGAGGGATCGTAAGAACGCTGAGGTGGAGCAGCAGCACAAGAAGGCCAGAACTGACCACCCTGAGCCCCGACAAAACAATCAAGGCGGGAGAATATTCCAAGGCCAGGGTCAGGGGAGAAACCAGCCTAACCAGACACGGTATTACAAGTGCAAACTCTGCCCGAACAACCACCCTGGAGCAGATTGTGCAGGTAATCCGGTGAAGTGCTACAACTGCAACCTCATGGGGCATAGGGCATATGAGTGCCGGAAGGAGAAGAGGCCCCAAACCCAGGGCCAAAACCAAGGGATGTACAATCAGGGGAATGGCCAAGCCGGGGGTGGGGGTAATCACGTTAACAGTAACCGTGGTAACCTCGGCACCCGTCCAACGGAAGGCAACCGTAACCAGGGCCAGCAAGGGCAGAACAATAACCAAGGCCGAATCTATGTCATGAACCAAGCTCAGGCAAATGCCAACGACGTGGTGTCAGGTACATTCCTTGTAAATTCCACACCTGTTCATGTACTGTTTGATTCGGGTGCATCCCACAGTTTTATATCCTCAAAACTTGTGGAAAAGTTAAAGTTAGAACCTACCGCTACACTCAATCTTAATGTAAAAACAACATCTAATAAAGTTGTAGCTTGCGGGAGTGTTTTCTCCAATGTTTCTATAGTCATATCCGATACCGAACTACCCGGAGATCTAATCCAATTTGACTTGGAGGATATTGACGTGGTGTTGGGAATGGACTGGCTAGGAAAATATAAGGCGAAGATTCTTTGCGATGAACAAAAGGTGGTCTTGAGAGGACCCCACAAGAAGCGTGTATCCTACAAAATGGTTACATCTCAGCCGGGCGTGAAGCTGACAACCATGCACCAAGTCAAACGATACGTCCGGAAGGGGTATGAAGTTTACTTATGCATGATCCAAGACTTAACATCGGAAGAGTCGACCATTGACCAAATTCCTGTGGTCAATGAATTTCCGGATGTACTTCCGGAAGAAATTCCAGGGATGCCGCCGGAGAGGGAAGTCGAGTTTTCAATTGATCTGATGCCAGGCACCGCACCCATTTCGAAGGCACCATACCGAATGGCACCAAAAGAAATGCAGGAGCTGAAGGAACAACTCGAAGAACTGTTGGAGAAGGGATACATCAAACCGAGTGTCTCACCGTGGGGCGCTCCGGTCTTGTTTGTAAAGAAGAAGGATGGGAGCTTGAGACTCTGCATCGATTATAGGGAGTTGAACAAAGCAATCGTCAAAAACAAATATATGTTGCCTCGAATTGATGACCTCTTTGATCAACTGAAGGGGGCTAGCATGTTCTCCAAAGTTGATCTGAGATCCGGGTACCATCAAGTGAGGATTGCTGAGAAAGACACTCCGAAGACAGCTTTTCGAACGAGGTACGGGCACTATGAGTTCACCGTGATGCCGTTCGGACTAACAAATGCACCTGCGGTGTTTATGGATCTCATGAACCGTGTATTCCGACCCTACCTCGACTTTTTTACTATTGTATTCATCGACGACATCCTGGTGTACTCTAAGACACCAAAAGAGCACGAAGAACATTTGAGGATAGCACTGCAAACATTGAGAGAGAATCAGCTCTATGCCAAACTCTCAAAGTGTGAATTCTGGAAGGATCGGGTAGCATTCTTGGGCCACATCATCACCCAAGAAGGTGTATCCGTTGATCCATCAAAGATCGAAGCAGTGTTAGACTGACCTACACCCACAACCGTGATAGAGGTCCGGAGCTTCCTAGGCTTGGCGGGCTATTATCGCAGATTCGTGAAGGATTTCTCAAAGATAGCAAAACCTTTGACTAACCTCACGAAGAAGACCACGAAATTCATATGGGGTGAGGAATGCAAGAAGGCTTTCCAGGAGCTTAAGCAAAGATTAACAACCGCACCTATCTTAACCCTACCATCCGGTACTGAGGGGTTCGAGGTTTACACCGATGCTTGCCTAAAAGGGTTGGGTTGCGTATTGATGCAAAATGGCAAAGTGGTGGCCTATGCATCAAGACAACTGAAGACCCATGAGGTCAACTACCCGACCCATGACTTGGAACTGGCAGCGGTTATCTTCGCCTTAAAACTATGGAGGCACTATCTATATGGAGTACAGTGTAAAATTTACACCGATCACAAGAGCCTAAAGTACATCTTCACTCAAAAGGAGCTTAACATGAGACAAAGACGTTGGCTAGAACTCGTCAAAGACTATGACTTGGAAATTCAGTACCATGAAGGGAAAGCAAACGTAGTTGCCGATGCGTTGAGCCGAAAATCAACCCACTCCTGCAGAGCAACATGGATCCTCCCTAACGAGCTATATCGAGACTTTCAGAAGCTAGACTTGGAAGTGCGGGATGTCGGAGAGGTAGACCGGGAAACGCGGTTACTTACCATGACCGTTACCCCATCTATTTTCGACGATATTAGAGAAGGGCAGCCTGGTGACATAAAGCTGGACAGAATCCGAGCAGGCATGACAAATGGTGTAAATGGACCGTTCAAACTGCACGAAGACGGGAGCATTCGACACAAAGGAAGGTGGTGTGTCCCGATGAAATGTGAAGAACTTAAGAAGAAAATTATGGAGGAAGGGCACAACACGCCTTACTCGGTGCACCCTGGAGGCGACAAACTCTACAAAGACATCAAAAAGAACTTTTGGTGGCCAAAGATAAAAAAAGAGGTAGCTGAATTCGTTGCTCGATGCTTGAACTGCCAGAAGGTGAAAGCCGAACGTTGCAAACCCAAGGGACTCGTACAACCTTTGGAGGTGCCAAAATGGAAATGGGATTCCATCTCCATGGACTTTGTTGGGGGCTTACCCCTAACCAAGTCTGGCAAAGACAAGGTTTGGGTTATAGTTGATCGGTTAACGAAGACCGCTCGCTTTATCCCGATGAAAGAGACCTGGAGCATGGAGGAGTTAGCTCGAGCCTACATCAAACACATAGTTAAATACCATGGAGTTCCACAAGATATTGTTTCTGACCGTGATTCTAGGTTTCTATCTCAATTCTGGAAGGAATTGCAAGCTGCTCTGGGGACGAAACTGAAGCTGAGTACAGCCTTTCACCCAACCACTGATGGACAAACTGAGCGAACAATCCAAACACTCGAGGACATGCTGAGAGCATGTATGTTAGACCTACAAGGGTCGTGGGACGAGCACTTAGACTTAATAGAGTTTTCATACAACAATAGCTACCACACCAGTATCAAAATGGCCCCGTACGAAGCTTTATACGGTCAAAAGTGTAGAAGTCCACTATACTGGAGCGACTTAACAGACAAGGTGGTGTTAGGGCCAGAATACCTACATGACACCATAGAGAAGGTGAAGCTGATTCAAGCCAGGATGAAAGCTGCACAAGATCGTCAGAAGTCTTACGCAGACTTGGGGAGGAAGCCAGCCGAATTCGAGGTGGGAGAAAAAGTCCTACTCAAAGTCTCCCCGACGAAGGGAGTAATGAGATTCAGAAAGAAGGGAAAGCTAAGCCCGAGGTTCATCGGCCCGTATGATATCCTCGAACGAGTGGGACGATTGGCATACCGTTTAGCTTTACCGATAGAGTTGGCTAAGGTAAGACACACCTTAAAACCTCTCAATAGTAAATATAATAGTAATTCCTCTCAAATACTAACTTGTGATATACTTAGGTACACAACGTTTTCCATATTTCACAATTGAAGAAGTATGTCCGCGACGAATCACATATCCTTAACCCTGAGGTACAAATAATCACCTTACAATATTTGTAATCAAATTCCACATGTCTAACATCGACTTAATTAGGTGGTCGAGTTGGACGAAACATTGACTTATGAGGAAACGCCTATCCAGATCCTTGATACCAAAACTCGTGAGACTAGGAGAAAGTCAGTTAAAATGGTAAAGGTATTGTGGTCTAACCACTTGGCCGAAAACGCCACTTGGGAGTCCGAAGATGATATGCGTAACCGCTATCCAGAGTTATTTGACTAAGGTAACGTTTTGGTTACGAGAACGTAACCTTGTTTTTAGAGGGGTAGAATGTAATACCAGTTAAATTATAGGATATTTTATTAGCTTATGCTTCGGGACGAAGCATCTTTAAGGGGGGTAGAATGTGACACTCCATAAACTTAATAAAAAGGATTTAATATTAAAGATGTGATATTCATTTGTGGATAAATCTTCTTTAGTTTATGTTTCGAGACGAAACATCTTTTAAGAACGGTAGAATGTGACACCTCGAAAATTTTAAATAAGATAATTAAAATTTATTAGTTAGCAAAATGTTACGAAAGGAACATTTTAATAATTAAGTGGATCAAATAAAATTTTAACACAAGTGACATTTTTAATCAGATAAAAAAATGTTTCAATAATAAAAGTGACGACTTTATAATAATTAGGTTGAACAGATAGGACCTTGACTTAAATAACAAAAGTGACATTTTTGTAACAAATGATAATTACACATTTATAATAAAAGTGACATTTTAACAATTTTTAATCAGTTAATAATATATGTATAAAAATACACCAAATACCACGTAAAAATAACAATGTTAATAGTGGTGGCTTTTTCAAACCCAATATCAATACTTCGTCAATAACAATGTACATACACATAATACTTCGTAATATATATATATATATATATATATATATGCTGTATGCACGTAATATCAATAGTATATATAACAATGAATGCACATCACAATAATATATACATGTACTTAATTAAGGTAGGACAAGTAATAGCAATAATATACCGTACTATATGTACCTGTGGACTACACCTTCACATGCATCCATTTGGCCGAACATTGCATCTAACCTTTACTAAGATAATACGGAGTAATAAAAATAATAATAATAATAAGTGAACCCAAATAACCCACGCATGCGTAATACGTATAACCCATAACACATGCACATGCGGCATTGATACTGATTAAAGAAATGAGCTGGCTTGATAAAATATGAACGGGCCGAACTGCAAATTACTTACTTATATTATGTATAGGATACTCACGCCATAGCCAATTCTACAAACCAAAAACCTTATGACACGAGGTCCGCGAGAAGGAGAGAAAAGAAAAAAAAAGGAAGTGAGAGGGAAGGATAGAAAGATACGGAGTAGCTTAGAACGCGAAACCGAAACCGCCGGGAGGAGAAGCAAAGTCGCCGGATCACTTTCAGAAGGAGGGGGAGTCGCCAGAGGGCCACAACCCACAGTGCCACCATGGGAGACGAGGTAATAAGCTCCGTTGGAAACCTCGACCGGGTTACCGCATCAACCAGTGCATGAAGAGGGTTGAACGCTGCTGCCGTCACCAGTAGAAGGAAGAACCAAAGCCGCCGCAAGGAGAGGGTCGTTATTATAGCCGCCACAGAGAGAGAAGGATCACCCGTAGAGTTTTCCGTCAAGCAAACTGTCTGTCGGCTCCGTCGGAGAAGACGAAGAAGAGTACTTACGGTACTTCTTCTCTGTGTTTAATATCTTGGACAGTTTATCTAACTTGGGCCACCTAGATTAATTAATATAGAAAGTATAGATAATGGCTGTTTTTGGAACTACGGAGTATTAATTAAGGCTGGCCGAAAAGTCTTAATGGTTGGACTGAATAATAACGATGATAATAATAAAAGCAATTGGGCTAGGAGAAATTGGATAAAATGCAAAAGAACATGGAATAAAATACTGATTATGAAATTTTATTAATTAAAAGGTAGTCGCGGTGAAGATCGATATAACAACTCGAATAGGAGTGACACGAAACGAGGTAAGTTTCTCTGCCAATCCAAAATCGTTTCCTCGTATTATATATGTATTATGTGATACGTGATTTTAATGTGAGTTATGATGTATATGCATGTGCTTTTGAGATTTGTTCGATCTGTGATATTTAAGAAGTGAAACTAAGTGCTTTTGGGTGTTAAATATTTTATTTAAACATTTCCGAGACAGTTTGAGAAATTGAGGAATATTTTGAAGTATATTAAATCAAGATAAAAGAATGATTTCATAAAAAGTGAGCACCACGGGAGAAATCCGTGGTGTCGGTTTTCCACATCCGGATAAATGTGGAGGGTGATTAGAGTGGCTACTACTAAGAAGTACAGTTTGAGTAACTTTCGGATCGATGATCCCTTTTAAGAAGGAGAGTTGTGGTAGTAGTAGTAGTTCCGACGTAAAAAGGCTGCTACTGCTAAGGATGAGGATAAGTTTTGACTGATAATTGGATCGATGATCCCTTTTAAAGTTGTAGTAGTAGTCCCTAATCATTCAAGAATTTTAAAGGTGGGGTGGTTGGGTTCCGACCACTCGGGATGACTTACTACTCGGAGGGCTTGGAATCCCTTTTAGGGGGTGTGCACACTTAAGGTAGTCGTTTCGTTTCCGCATTAGCAGTTGTGGTACCGGCAAAAGTCCCGGGGTGGCCGTACATAATAACGTAACCACCGGGCTCAACCAGAGTGTTGAGTACCGCCCTTCTAAATTACTAGGAAGTTAGAAAGATTGGGATTTTGAAAATCCAAAGAGAAGAAGAGTTTACAATTTAAGAAGTGACTTTTGAGGTGATACTTAGAAAAGAAGAATTTATTAATAAAGAAGTAATTTTTTTTGAAGTGAATAAAAGAGAAAAGAATTTTGGTGGAGTGTGTCATTTTTATATAGTATTATATGAAAAAATATTTTTCGCCAAACCTGATTATTTTACGGGGTTGGGTAGTATTTACTTAGCTCTAAAGCTAATTTTTGTTTTCTTTTCTTTGTTTTGTTTTCTGCACTTTATTTGTGCAGGTGATGATGACTATGTTGATTGTTGATTCCATGCGTCCGAGAGCGGTTGCTAGATGCCTTAGTAAAACCTAGACATGAATGAATTTTTTAGTTACGTTGAACATTTGTTTCTTCACATCACAATTAATTACGACTGTTTTGTTTTAGTTGCCTGTGCATCCGGTTAAGAGATGACCGGATGTGGCGGTAACACCCGTTTTCCCTATTTAAATTATTTCCGCTGCAAGATTTTTATCAATTTCGAATGAATAAAGCAAGTTTATTATCAATAAATTATTATTTCAAGTATTATTTTTGGGCGGGAAATTGGGGGTGTTACAGGTTCGAGCTCGGTTCCGGGCTTTTTTTCAATTTTTTTAACTTTTCATGTTGGACTGGGTATTTTGGGCCATTTGGGGTGGTTTGGAGGGTTGGGGTGGGAGGAGGGTTAATTAGGAAAAGGAAAAAAAATTGACCCAAGGCCCGGTCCGGTCCCGGGCCCACCTATTTAGAACCGGCGGCCCGCCCGGGCCTAGGCCCGACCCGGACCCAGCCCGACCCGAATCCACCCCTATTTTTAAAGATCCAGTTAAGAGGTGTATCATAAAATAAATAGAGAAGAACTCCTTTCCTCTCGTTAAAATTGTCTCATATTTCCTTTTCGTTCCATCCCATGTAGGTTGCCTGATATCGGCCAATTTTTGACTGATTTGGCTAATTTTTAGTTGTTTGACTAGATCAAACAACTAATTCAAGTGTTTGGTAAATGACGTTTTCATTTAACTTTTTGTTTCAAACAGCCAACATACAGGATCCTAGGGTTTACAAATTGGCCAATTGTTTTATGTTGTAGTTTACCAATTCTACCCACGTGAATCTGATATGTGTATTCTCCTCGTATGACTCACCTCGCCGCCGCCCATTCTTTTGATAATTGTCTCCCTTCCCTTTGCACCTCATATCCCCAATATTATTACTGTTCAATCTTATATAGGAATTGAATCATTTGGTAGTAAGCTTGTGTCATGGAAGAACATGTTATATACGGAGTATATTTATATTTGGTCGGAACTTCTATTTGTATAAGCTTGTAAAGAATCTTACAATGTATTTGAGTTTAATTCCAACTACGAGAGCTTACTCTACTAGAGCAGATAAATTTAGGCAACGGAAGACAGTATTATTATTCTGAAATTCGGATCCTTTTAGGATGTATACAAGAATTATTTATAGACCTTAGGTTAAAGTATTCTAAGAGGAAACTGATACATTTAATGCATTTAATTGTAATAAGAGTCTTGTAACGTCTCGAACGTGGTGCAATCATTGTTCCTCTAGGTCTATCTTTCTTCTGTTATTCCATGTCGTTGCCAGATAGCTATGTTCAAATGATAGTCTGCCACGTAAGCCCTAGGATGAGTCATCGGGAAGAAAAGTTTCTGAATGGTTTTAAAAACATTATTAGGAAGAAAAGTTTATAAATGGATGCAAAGTCAAATGATTTTTAAGTGACATAGGATGCAAAGTAAAAGTTTTTTGAAAATAGGGTGCAAAGTCTAATATCACCTAAAGAGTGAGGTGCAAAGTAAAACTTCAGATTTAAACAAACACTATTTTATAAAGAAATATTGCCCTAAAAGGGACTAAATTCTTCCTAAAACTCTTAAATAGGACTAATCATATTTTTTTGCCCTAAATAGGACTGGATTACCCATTTACCCTTATTCTTTCCCTTTCCCCTCTTCCTCGTCGTTTCTTTTTCTCCCCTGCGCACCCCTGCGCATCTTCTCCCCCTTCCCCCTGCGCATCTCCCCCCTGTGCAATACAACTTCTTCTCCCTTCCACTTCGAACTGGAACAACCAAAGTTTCGAGCCTGCCACCGCTGACGTGAAGTCCTCCGCCACTGCCCAGTCATAGCCATCACCGCCACCGTCACTGTCGCCGTCGGATATCTTCTTTTCTTCGAAGGTAGGTTCTCTCCTTCCTCCCCTCTTCTCTAGTTCTCTCCCTCTTCTATTTCGTTGCAGATGCTCGATTTCTTCTTTGATTGGTAAAAAATATCAAGTTCAACACTAAAATGCCATCAAAATGGCATTCTTATTTTACAAAAAAAAATGTATTTTCCTTTGAAAATACCATTACAATGGCATCCCTGATTCATCTTTTCGTTGCAGGACCAAAACTCTGTTTCATATTTGGTTGTTAAAAAAATTCCATATCTGATTTGAAAATGCCATAAAAATAACATTCATCCTCTTCAAAAATTTCATGTTTTCCTTTGAAAATGTCATTTAGATGGCATTCTCAATTTATGATGGCATTTTGATAAAATGTTGGCATAACCGGCGTCGTTGGCCGGATCTGCAGTGGCGGAGGCCGGGTGTGCAGCAGCGGAGGTCGGATTTGTAGTGACAACGGCGAAATCTGTAGGGGCGGCCAGGGGCTGGTGGCGGTGGCCAGATCTACGGTGTCGGCTGCCAGATCTGCGGCGGACGCAGCTAGATTTGCAGTGGCGACCATTCTGCAGCAGCGGCCGTCACCGGCGGCCGGCGACCTGAGGCGGTCCGGCGTTCTGTCGATGGCAGTAGGATTTCCAAGCTTCATGGGTGTTTTTGTCCAATTACAATTTATAACTCTTATTTTGGGAATTTTTAAACTTTAGTCCTATTTTGGCAATTAAAGATGTGCTTACTCCCATTTAGGTAATTACCTCTTTTATAAACCGCTAATATTATCGGCTAGTCAAAACCTCTCATTAGAACTCAAAACACCCTCAATGTCCATAACCGCAGGTCAAGATTAATGATATTGTGCAACTGAAAATAATTGAACAATTATTAATATTACAACGTGTTCTATTTTATTATTTTATTAATTAGCATATTCACATATTTACGTATCAAGTGATATTACTCCTATTATTGCATGGACCATGCAAGAGCCATCTTCTCTCTCCTGTGATGACTCATACCCCTTTGTTGTACTATATATATGCATGTACGCATAGTGTATACATAAGAAAGAGGAGAGTCATGTTCTCTGCTAACTTTTCTCTTCAATATAAATAAAATTATACTCCGTATCAGTTTTATTACATCAATTTTATCATGGTATCAGAGCATAAATCCTGAAAGCAAAGTATTTGCTTTTCTCTATAATTTTTTTTCTCTCTTCTCCTTAGAGAGCAATTATGGAGGTTGATCGTTCAACCGTCAACATTTACCAGGAGACTACAATATCTTTTTCTTTTGGAGCCCAAATGAATATGGCATATACATTGCCACATGTCCGTCCTTGGATAATTGTTTCCGGAGCTAGTGAACATATCACTTGTAGTGATATTAACCTTTTTGATATCATGAATCACACCCCACAACCACCGGTCAGAATCCCTAACGGCGAATCAATTCCAATTCATGTCATTGGTAGTTTATAGTTACCCAATGGGCTCCATCTTAAGCGTGTTCTATACATTCCGGAATTTCAGTGCAACCTACTATCAGTCAGTCGCCTAACAAGCGGCCTAAACTGTACACTAACATTTTTCTCAGACTTCTGCATTTTACAGGATTTATCCACGAGGAAAATTATTGTCGTGGGTAAATTTCATGATGGTATCTACTATCTAGAATCTCCTAGGAATGATGGGGTTGCAATGTCAGTGTCTATTACCTCTGATTTATGGCATCAACGTTTGAGACATGCATCCGATGAAAAGATATATCACATTAATTCCCTCAAAGGTTTTCGACGGAACAATAATTTTTGTGATTCCTGTATTCGTGCTAAGCAGACCAGGTTACCCTTTCCCAAAAGTGGGATTAAGACAACTCGCTGTTTTGAACTGATACATTGCGACATTTGGTGACCTTATAGGTGTGATTCAACCTCCGAAGCACGGTATATCCTATCCATTGTTGATGATTTTTCTAGGGGTGTATGGGTTTATTTAATGAAAAATAAATCTGAAGTTGCTCAACTTTTAATTCAATTTTACAACATGGTTGATACCCAATTTGAACAAAAGGTTAAAAGAATACGAGCAGATAATGATGTAGAATTTCAAACCAACATTCTATTTGATTGCTATGGACGCGCTAGGATATTATTGGAAACATCATGCACAGACACACCTCAACAAAATGGAGTTGTAGAGCATTAACACAGACACATATTGAAAGTAGCAAGGGCATTACGTTTTGAGTCTGGATTGCCTATTAATTTTTGGGGAGAATGCATTTTGACTGCTGTTTACATTATTAATAGGCTTCCTTCGCTCATCATTCAAAACAAGAGTCCTTTTGAAATGTTATTTGGGAAAGTGCCTAACTATGAGCACTTGAGAGTGTTCGGGTGTTAGGTATATGCACACGACAATAAAAGAAAAGATAAATTCAGTGAAAGGGGGAGTCCTTGCATATTTATGGGTTATCCACATGGTCAAAAGGCATATCGAGTTTTTTATTTGCAAAAACACAGTATCTATAACTCGCGAGGCGTGACTTTTTATGAAGAAAAATTTCCATTTAAAATCATTCTCGATCAAGATCTTGATTTTCCTCTCCTTGTTGATAAAGTTTACAACCATATATTATCTCATGAGTACCCCACAGAGCAGAGGCACAACTCACATGTGAGTACCGGTCTACATCCAATTATTATACGAGGACAAAATTCATGTGAGGATCAACTCACAGTAACTCGTCCCGATATTGTTTATTCTATTAGTCAAAACTCAGTCAATTTCTCAGCCGCCCACGTCAAACACACCTTGATGCGGCAACACATGTTCTGCGGTATCTGAAAGAAACACCGAGTCAAGGAATCTTTCTATCATCAGAATCTGACTTCACGCTTCGAGGTTATTGTGACGCAGATTGGGCAGGTTGCTCTTTTACTCGCAGATCTAGTACCGGTTACTTCATCACCCTTGGTAACTCACCTGTTTCTTGGTGGACAAAGAAACAATCTGTTGTATCTCGATCTTTTGCGGAAGCAGAATACCGTGCTATGACGGTAACATTCAACGAGATTTTGTGGTTGCGATGGTTACTTCAGGATTTTCTAGTTCCTCAAGAAGGTCCCACATCACTTTACTGTGATAATCAAGTTGCTCGACATATTGCGCTTAATCCAGTTTTTCATGAACGTTCTAAACATGTTGAGATAGACTGTTATTTAATTTTGTCCGAGAAAGAGTTGCCACTAATGAGATTCAACCACTATCCATCTCCACAACCAATCAAGTTGGTGATATATTCACAAAAGCCTTGGGTACTGACCGATTTCAATTTCTTCGAAGCAAGTTGGGTGTTCAGAATCTTCACACTCCACCTTGAGGGGGAGTATTACAACATGTTCTATTTTATTATTTTATTAATTAGCATATTTACATATTTAGGTATCAAGTGATATTACTCCTATTATTGCATGGACCATGAAAGAGCCATCTTCTCTCTCTTGTGATGACTCATACCCCTTTGTTGTACTATATATATACATGTACGCATAGTGTATACATAAGAAAGAGGAGAGTCATGTTCTCTCCTAACTTTTCTCTTCAATATTAATAAAATTATACTCCCTCCGTCCCTTAAAACTTTGCCATCTTTCCTTTTTGAGACGTCTCAAAAAACTTTATCACTTTCTCTTTTAATCAATTATTTTGTGATTTCTGTTATTTCTCTCTCCTCTGAAGAAATCTCAACCACACATTTTTTACTTTATTATTCTCCGTCCCGGTCAACTTTGGCAAAGTTTTAAGGGATGGAGGTAGTACTCCGTATCAGTTTTATTACATCAATTTTATCAATTAATACTATGCAGAAGGATTAATTTGCTAAAAAAATAATTCAGTCACTTGGGTCATAGATATTCAATATTGAGATTGAGCTTATTATCGGTGGGCGTAGCTCAATTGGTAGCGAGGGAGTGCCCCACTTTTTATCGGTCAGATTGTGATTACAGTCCAATTTACATCCTCCCAACGTATCGTACGGTCAAGGTTGTGGATCCTTTTTTTGTTGAGACTAGTTACTCTACCCGTGCGTTGCACGGGGTTAAGTACATTATAAATGCAATTATATGGAAATAAAAAAACTTGATAGTAATTCAATAAACTCAAAATATTAAATAGATTACAAAGTAAGATGTCATTATAAAGCAGAAGCAGAATTGATTTTCAAAATCTGGTTTCTCCCTACTTCTAAAAAACCGATTCTAAGAGTAAATTAGAGCTCCAGAAGTACTTTTGCACTTTCATCCAAACACTCCAGCTTCTGCTTCTACTCTCTGAGGGAGCAGAAGCAGTTTTAAGAACAAGATCCAAACACCGCCATAATAGCAAATTAAAAAATAAATTGTAGACATGAAATGGAAATATCATATGATGCAAAATATGTACATGTAAGTCTATAAAATTGTTAAAGGAAACTACAAATTATTAAAAATGTCTATTTATGCAACATCAACTCGGATGGACTTGTTATTCGCCACATACACCTGTTGATATGTAAGAAGTGTCAGAGCAATGGAAAAAGATGATAACCTTTTCCAACGATTGATCCCCACATTTCTTGTTAATGATATTATTACATATTCAATAATAGATGTTTAAAGTTCATTTTAAAGTTTGCTAATAAACAGTTACACACATGGAGTTTGAAATTATTGTTTCGGTTGGTGCATTTAAGAAATAAAAGACAATAGAAGGGTCAGAGGACCAGACTGGATAGAGGGGATTCAAATGGTATAGTGAAGATTTGAGCACTTTGGATGTAAGATTGTCTGGGAGAAGAAGTAAATTGTAACGTGCATTGAGCTTGACTCAAAAGCTTCTCTGCGGTTCCTTAAAGCAGAAGTAAATCACTCTTTCACTTTTAATAAAAGATAAAGAAACTAAAGAGATCAAAGGCACAAAAAAACTTCCAGCAACTGAGTCAAATAGCCCATTCAAAGAACTATTATCTTCAAATTCAATCACATTTTATGTTTAATTAAACTCACATGTATTTTTACATCACCTAAATGAGTTCAAACAACCCATTAAAGATAAACAAACTAAACAAACTTTTGACAAAACAAAGGTATCTGAAAAGTTGCTGAAAGTTATTATGGTAGCAAGCCACAATCTGATGGAGATGAGTATAAATGGAGAGAGAAAAGCAACATTCAGAAAAAAGGTCCCTGCTACATACTGCTGCTAAGCTGAATGCAGATTTGGAGAGGGAAATATTTTAGGTGCATTTAGGGAAGAAATGTTAGATAGCATTCAACGTTGAAACACAAAACAATTCAAAAAAAAGTAGTGGAAAACTTGTTCTTTGAGATAGAATTTTTTAAAACCATATATATTCATTAGAGAATGTTCATTAAAACTGCTATGGTTATTAAAGAATAATTTTAAGAATTTGTGGGGTTTTAATGAATATGTATGGTTTTAATGAATATATATATTCTTTTTATACATCATGAAAAGAACCCAATTACTAACCAATTACAGGTTTAAGGGTCATCATGTTACTCATAAGTCACAATGAGATTTATGGTTTATGAGGAAGTTCATTCCTTGTTATCCACCTTCCTGCATCACCCCTTTGCCCCATTAGGCAAATCTGCATATATAGATTATCCACACAGTTCATAAACAAATTTTAAGAAATGAAATAATGAACCTCAATGATCAATAATAGTGAGTTCAGGCCCTTACAGACAAAAACAACAACGCAAAAGGAAGCAAAAATTGCAGGCGCGGATGAAGAATATATGTGTTCATTAAAACCATATATATTCATTACAAATATGTTCTTTAATGAACATATTGCATCATAAAATAGGGATGGAACCATTTAGTAGAGTAATACTCTGTAACTAAATAAGAGAGATGAACATCTAGGACTCTTTTTTCAATTTAAATTATAAAAATATGTGTATGATCATCTCTAAATTAGTATAATATTACTACACAAGATGGGTGAATACCTCTATTAATGTTCATCTCCAGTTTGCTCAGGCGGTGATGCTTCATTGGCGAGAGAGCCGTGGCTACCACCATTCCCAGTACCTTCTTTTCCTTGTGGCGACGGAAGGAAAGAATACGGTAGTAAAGACTTGTTGCAGCGGCAGATTACAGAAACTGAAAGAAGTTGAAAGACTGAAAGAGGATCACAGAGCCAAGGATAAGTGATATAAGGAAAGAAGGAAGTGAACGTGAATGGTGCAGATAGTTTTAAAATGAACGGTGGAGATCAATTTGTACTCCTGTTAAGTATAGAGGAGTAAGAGGACTCCAGCAATTATACTGAGCTGATGTGAGACATCTATACTTAGGCCGTAAAATCACTCTTTCACTTTTAATAAAAGATAAAGAAACTAAAGAGATCAAAGGCACAAAAAAACTTCCAGCAACTGAGTCAAATAGCCCATTCAAAGAACTATTATCTTCAAATTAAATCACATTTGATGTTTAATTAAACTCACATGTGTTTTTACATCACCTAAAAGAGTTCAAACAACCCATTAAAGATAAACAAACTAAACAAACTTTTGACAAAACAAAGGTATCTGAAAAGTTGCTGAAAGTTATAATGGTACCAAGCCACAATCTGATGGAGATGAGTATAAATGGAGAGAGAAAAGCAACATTCAGAAAAAAGGTCACTGCTACATACCGCTACTAAGCTGAATGCAAATTTGGAGAGGGAAATATCTTAGGTGCATTTAGGGAAGAAATGTTAGATAGCATTCAACGTTGAAACACAAAACAATTCAAAAAAAGTAGTGGGAAACTTGTTCTATGAGAGAGAATTTTTTAAAACCATATATATTCATTACAGAATGTTCATTAAAACTGCTATGGTTATTAAAGAATAATTTTAAGAATTTGTGTGGTTTTAATGAATATGTGTGGTTTTAATGAATATATATATTCTTGTTATACATCATGAAAAGAACCCAATTACTAACCAATTACAGGTTTAAGGGTCACCATGTTACTCATAAATCACAATGAGATTTAATGATTTATGCAATAATGAAAAATAACAAATTTGATTTGAACAAAATACCTATGTCGAGTGAACCATAACAAAGGACCAGACTGCGACTTTGTTATTATGGCAGATTTTTCTCTCTGAGGCTTCGCTAAAAACATGACAGGTTTAGGCATTTAGCTGCGGATGGGGTATTTTTTTATTCTTTTTCATGAGTTTGTTTCATGAGGCCTACATGATAAGATGTGCCAGCACACCACCAACATATGCTCAAACATCCCTACGAAAAATTTGGTCAAATAGGACCAAAAAGATATTAAATATAATTTATAATTATAATAGTAATACACGGGTACATAAATATTATAGAAATAAAAGTAGACTTACCTTATATTTCAATAAACAAACTAAAAAAATCAGTGTTCACCTTTTCAAATTGTTGAAAAGGTTGCTCAAAATCATGGCATCTGCAAAGTAAAAGAATAGATAGATTAATTAGAGCAGATGTGTTACTAAAATGCTTGGTAATTCATGAGAGACAATTCCACAAAAGCATTTGAAAGCTCAACTGGAGCCATTTTGGTCTACAAAAGAAGTTGATACGTAAAACTATTTTGACATACCACAAGCTATAACTAAGAAAAGGCAAGGAGAAGTTTCACCTACTCATCTAAAGTGTCCTGGAAAAAACAATCTCTGAGTATAGGCGAGGTATTAACT
The DNA here is from genome assembly GCA_945859875.1 of Cuscuta europaea. Taxonomy (NCBI): domain Eukaryota; kingdom Viridiplantae; phylum Streptophyta; class Magnoliopsida; order Solanales; family Convolvulaceae; genus Cuscuta; species Cuscuta europaea. Next base: position 1,123,634 of record CAMAPE010000047.1, on the reverse strand, counting down.
TTTATAACTATGGTTTTCACAACATAGTATAGATTTAAACTACGCGTTTAGAAATGTGATAAATACCCGAATAGACCAAACAAACTGACACGATGTGGTGGTGCAACCCCTTGTAACCTATAAAGAGTGTCTATCATGCTTCCATTAAACATAAGTACAGAGAAGGATTGTGGTAGAATAGGAGGAATTGAAGAATTTGAGCACTATACATAATACAAATAAGGTTGCTTAATAAAAAGACGTCTAGACATATATCAAAACACATACCACCTTACGTTACATGTCTGATAATGCATAAGTGAATCAATGTGAAGAACAATAAATTTAAGTGCAGGCATTATATGTTTGCCCTGCCTAAGTTACCATTTATCAAGTACCATGTAACTTTACAGAAAATAGAGTACCACATCAGTATTGATTTTTGAAATATAAAATGATTGTGTGACATGATGCATAAAACACACTTCATTTTACTATGAGAAGATATTAAATATTAAAGGGAGTTAATCTAAGTTCTTTAGAGTGGTTCTTTCAAGAAATTAGATATTCATTTTGTGAATAGAAGTCTTTCCAACATGAAAACCAAAATGAACAAAAGAAAAATCCAAGAGTTTTTCAAAGTTAATTTATATTTATCTCAAGCAAAATGCTGAATTAGTTATTCAAAATTCATGCTCCAGCATGTAGTGTATCTTCAAAGCAGTAGATTAGGGAATTCCTAATTTAAATTTTAAAAATACTCTGTAGTCCAACTTTACCTAAAAATCTTCATCAAAGTAGAACTTTTTGGAAATAGGCCTTTCCAACCTGAAAAACCAAATCAGCCAAACAATATTATTAGTTGAAATTGAGTTTTAATATCACCAAATCCAATTGAACCAACCATATCACCAAATGAAATTAAAGGGCTGCAGTTTTATAATGGAAGTACCTTTTCCCCTAATCACAAAAAGTTACTGATTGTTCTCACATAAGATAAATAATAGAGTGATGTGCTACTGCTAAATCTCATGAAATTTGACTGTGAGCACACACTTCAAAAAGAGCGATGTGCTACTGATGGTTGACTCACATGAAATTTAAGTGTGTGCTTATTGTCAATGTGATTAGCACGTCACTATTTATACAATAGTATCTAAAGAATAAGCGTTAGAAACGTTATTTGATCAGAAAACACCTAATCTATAAGAAATACGTAATCTATAAGAAGGTCAATTTGAATGAATGGGAAAACTTAACTTTAAGAAGAAGGGGCTGAGGTTATGTTTTGTCGTAGTCAAAGAAGAAAGCTCCCATCCATGTCCTCCCCAGTCGGCCAGTCAGTCCCCACGGCAAAAAATCTTATCTTGTGGCAAAAGATGGACTTGGCTGAAGTTAATATCTAATCTAAAACCGAAAAAAGAATGTTAGATCGTAAAAAATACCTTAGCTATAATAATAATACCAAATTAAACGGAAAAGCTTAGGTCAAAGAAGAAGATCGATTTCTCTCTGTCAGCTATCGCCTACCGAGCCCTGAGGTGCGGGGCGTTGATGGCTTCGAACGGCGAGGGCGGTTTCCTTCTCCATTGCGGCTGAGAGAGGAGACGAAGCTTGTTGATCTCTACAATTGAGCAACGATCACCGATTTGAATGTGTAGTGTGGACTCTGGGAGAAGAAGAAGAGGAAGAAGACATAGGAAATCGATGTTTGTGCAGTGCCCGTCTGGCTGAAGAAGGGAAGAAAAGAGAATCGCCAGAGAAAGCAAGAGGAGTGTTATTAGGCTGAGAAATAGGAGCGATTAGTTTTGGCGAGTAAATTACTTATCAGACCTTAGCATAGGCGGGAGATTCAGCTTTTAGGTATAGGATTGAGCTTATTTTGGTCAATCGAAATTTTGATGAAATAGTCGGGAGTCGTGGTACTAAAAAGGTTGGGGAATGCAAATCAAATCACATGTAGGACGTGCGTTTCTTCTTCCATTCCAATAAAACCTCGAGTGAAACACAGAAACTGATGGCTGGGAATTGGAAAGGCCGGATCAGAACTGCTATGCTCTATGTATATAATAATGCGTGTGGGAATTGGGAAATGCAGTGGATGCACGGAGGTAAGTAAGCAGGATTGTCATCAACCGCCGCAGTGAAAACTGAAAGCTGCTATATAAAAATAAAGATTCAAATGCAGCACCAGCGTGATCAACACTTCACAATCAGGAGGGACGAAGCTTTTGAAACAGCCTTCATTGGCTACTGCAAACTTGAAGGTTTAGATTTCAAAGCCACTCGTTTCACGCACGAAGGAAGACGAGTCCAGCCTCTGGACACGCCGGACATGTTACAATTGGAGGAAGAAGATATCATCGATGCCTTCAATGAGTGTCTAGGCGCCGCGCGCTTCCATCTCCTCCGATCCTTTCTTCTGAAACCTTCTGTCTACCCAGGCCAATCTAGATTGTTACTCCCGTCCATCAATTCCTTTATGGACACAAAACATTGCTACTATCGGTTTAATTTACACCCATATTCCGGGACCCTGCAATGCTTATTTCTATATATGGTTATACATATTCCTATTACTTTTATGGCTACTCTCAATTATATGGTATTCTCCTATGAAATTGCCCTCCATTTTGTGTGCAAATTTTATAAATTTGAAATACTAACTTGTCAAAAAACGCAAATGGAGAAACCAGCATGGTTATGTGTAGCTTCTTGAATTTAGTGTTTGAAGTTCAAATGTAAGATCGACCAAGCTCTCCAGAGTTACGTTGCATCCAAGTTTCTATATTTTGAAACCAAAGATATCAATTGTGATTTTGGTTCCCTCTGTGATTGTGATATGGATTTGCTTGAAAGGTTCACAGTTTTGTATGTCATAGAAATTTATTCAACCTCTTGTGAAGATTTTGGAATGAAATTATAACACAAAATGCAGTCAGCTTTGAAAAAACTTGATTCATTCTATAATAGTTGCAGTGTAGCACTAGAAGGGATAAGCATGTTGCACATGTTAAACCAAAAGCACATTGTGTGACTGTTTTTTTTTTTGAAAATATTGTGTGTGGTAAAAATTTGGGAACAAATCTACAGCTCACAATAATCATTATCGGCATCACGTAAAATATAGGTTCTTTATATTTTCTTATCATCTTATTTACATCTTTACCCTTCCTGAATAGGTTTAGAATATGTAAATCCTCTTAAAGCCCTTGGTTGAAAAGGTATGGAGGTATATGAGTTAAGCCGGCCTCTAAAGCTTGGGGATAAAATGATACAGAAGATAAGCCGATATTTTGAAACTTGATCGAAAGTATATTTCCTGCCTGCTGGTTTGATATGTTTGTTCTCTATTCAGCATCTCAGACCACTACTTTTCAAAATGTTGTCGAGCTTATCAACCACCACTCGAGGATCGGCGTGGGAACCATCCAAAAAAATGGGCCGGTATTCAAGGCCCTTCCATTTCGCGATAAGGGCGAAATGGGGACGCCTATATGCACTGCTAATGATCTCAAGGGTTATTGTTCCAGGCATTGCAGATATGGCATGGGTCATACCCGCCTCATGAGCACCCACAATGACCGAAGCGTCCTGTATTTCTTCAACCTGCTCCTTTACTGACATGTGACCAAATGATCCGTTAACCACGCTTAGCTTGCACTTGAAACCGTTTGATGATGACAATAATGATGCTGCCCAGTGCCTTACTGAGTCAAACACTTGTTGTTCATTGCTAAGCCTTGACTCCGGTTTCCCACTGTGTCGGGGGTGGGCCAAGTAATCCTCCCGGCGAACAAAGAGGATGCTGTGATGACGAACACCTGAAACTGCGGGCCTCGGGTTGTTGTTGAGTGGTGGAAAGCCGAAGGCTGCTTTTATCATCTCCCCAAACTCATCCAACCGCGAAGTTTTCTCTTTGTCTTTGGGGTTTTGCAACAGATTACGTTCTGTAGTGCCTCGACAGTTTATGTTTTCTGAGAGTCCCTTAAACAGTGCCGTTTCATACCCCAAAGGTGAGAGGATGGCATGGCGGAAGCAAACAGGACCTTTAAAGTGTTTTGCATATCTGACGCTTCCAAACAATGCTTTCCACACCTCCTCCAATTGTGTCGGAGAAATGCAACATGAAAAAAGAAACACAATATTACCCTCTTCTTTCTCTAATTTGACACTGAACTATATGCACCATTTACTATGAAAGCTGCCGAGCTTTTAGAGGGTGAAGGTCGAAAGCTAACAAAATATCATTTGTTTAAAAAATCGTTATGAAAAAGAGGGCAAGCCACCCCTTTTTTATTTTGGTTACTATAAGTCTAAAGTCTTCATCTTATGAGACATTAGCTCAACTTTTATTGTTTGATGTTTCTTAAGTTAGTTTGTTTAACTCAACTGGTCATATTTAACTCATTCATGATCCGCTTTTTATGAATACCATGAAAAGTAGAAATAGCTCAGCCTGTTGAAACCATTGGGTCCATCCTTATCTTCTTTCGGTGAGGGGGGACCAGGGGAGGAGCTATGATACAAAACTTAGGCTCGGTTGGTAGCCTAATTCAGCTTATTTTGCTTATTTACAGAATAAACATGAATAGATTGTTTGGACTTACTTATTATTTGGCTGAATGGGATGCTACTCCAAAGCATATAAATCAGAAATTTAGCTGATTCAACCATTTCATCCAAATAACTTTCACCAAAAGGGCGCTTGACAGCATAGCAACTGCAGGACATAATATTGGTAGAGGCAGTCAACTCATTTGGACACATACCTCACAGTGGCCATCCACAAAAACAACATGAGGCTGAGATGTCAAGCAAGTCACTCTGGAGGCCACATATGCACTGTACCAATCCGTGAAAGTGTGGAAAAGGTTTGCATACTCATACCGTGTTACAAGAAGAGTTGGCTCCTCAATCCACTGAAATTACGAACTTTGTCAGAAACGTAAAACACATCGAGACGCCAAGCATCTGAAAGTTGCTCACAACATGCTACAAAAGATCATTTGTTGGTGTGCATTTTGATCGGACGGGCTAGAACCGAACTAAACCAATTTAATATGAATAAAAACTAAACTATATACATTTGGAAATATTTTTCTCGGTCCATACTACTCCAAATCAAACTGAAACTCAATGAAACTAAATGTAACAAAAAATAAATACTATAAACCCTTATAATTTTACCCCCATTCCAAACAAAACTAAATGAATCCATACAAAATGTGAGTACTTTGAAATGAAGTAATTAATATATTATTATTATAAGAAATCTTTTGAAACAGTTATTTGATACCCAGCACATAATTAAAACTCTGTTTGGTAGCCATGATCTGCTTATTTTTCCAAAGAGGAAAAAATGAAGGACAACTTTATTTAAAAGCAGAGATATACCCTAAATGCTGACCTCAGTGCATTGGAAGTCATCTGCAGAGGCCAACAGAATTGAATCGATCAACTTGGATCCTCAACGAGCTTCTTTCTGACCTTCGATTTATCAGTCATTTCCTCGTCTTCTCCCCTTCCCATCACCATCTCCAGTTTTTCTCCTCCTTTTGACATTATAATCTTATCTGGCCTCATCCTAACCCTCCCTCCCTCGCATATCGAGCTGCGCAACGTTTCGCTATGGAAAAATCTGAACCAGCCTCCGCCAGAAAAACTCCCATCGTCACAATAATTCCGATGAAACTCTGTGGATGGCCTGACAAGTTCGATGCGGCGAGTAAAGCCGTTTCCGAAGTAACCTTCACATGATCCGAGAGTCAGATTGGGTTTTTGAGACCAGGGGGTGTGCGAAGGAAGCACCGGCCATGGTTTCGTTTGTGACGGAGGGGAGCAAGAGTGGTTTCGAGCCAGATGAAAGTGGTGGTTCGTCGGAGACTTATGGCGGAAGTGATCGGTGTCGGAGGAGAAAGAGGTAAAGAGTGATTGAATTTAACGCCAAGATAGAGAGAAGAACTCTGTTGCTAGGCATTTCTACTCTCTCGCCGCTCTCTGTATCTGTTGCGAAATCAGAACTGAAAGTCAACTGGACAACACAAAGACCGGGGAAGAAGACAGGGAGGTCGTCCCCCGACCAAAATTTCCGACCTTCTAACGTACGTTTCACTGAGAGCTTCACCAACGCAGGATTTCTAGTTCAGGTTTAGTCTGCCACTTCATCAAAATTAGACATTGTCTTTTTTTTTTTTTTTTTTTTGATAATCCAGGTGTCGGGGCTTACGCTCTCATAATCCTGGAGTCTATGAACTACCCTCCAAAGCCCCTAGACAGTTAAGTCCGGATCTGATCACAGTCAGCCTCGTCAGTACTGGCTCCAAAGGACGAATACAGGAGGACTTACATCACCTTTCAAGCTGCTCCTCCCACCACACGAACCCGCTACCTTCATTACCATCATCTCCCTTCTCAGCCGCTGAGCAACTCCGTGAAGGTAGGAAGAATCATTGGGAGCAAGACCTCCATCCTCTCCCCTAAATGTGCCTAGCGGGATTCGAACCCGAGACCCGGGTTTTTTTTATTTATTCCTCCAATGCTTGTAGTCTTTTTATTTATTCCTCCAATGCTTGTAGTCTTTTGGTGACTTGGCAAAAAAACGTAAACAGCATGAAGGTTAAGGCAAATTTTACCGCACACCCGGATGTACGGTCCTCACTGTACATCCGGGTATTTTTGCAATTAATTATAAATCTGCCGGTCAATATTAGGGATGGAGAAGGATGAGAAAGCAGAGACGGAATCGGTCCAGATCGGCGGTAATATGTATTTGTTGGTCGTCGTACGTAGCGTGAGCCTGTCCGTAGTAAATTCCGGCGTTGTTGTCGGCTTTCTGGTCTTCTGGGCAGTGATGGTGACCTTTGGTGGTGTGTAAGATGTTAGGGTGGAGAGTTATTTTTGTCGTCGTCCGTGGGTGGAAGGCCAGGAATAAAATTACATTTAGTGGGCTGGCTGGATAAGGTTAGACAATTAATGGTGTAGTGTTGATTACATTGGATTTGAGAATTCACTAAGGTTACGTCGTGTATAGGTTCATATCGTATTCTTTTTCATTTTGAAAACAAATGATCATATACAAATGATACTTGAGCACATTAATATTTCAAATGAGTATAACGTCCAAAATGAATGAGCACACAAAAATACGTTTTTAAATTTTTTGATACTCATTTCGTAAGTTGTGTATGCTCATTTGGTAGTAATGTTATGCTCATTTTAAAATGTCATATCAATAATGCATATTTTAAAATTATTATACTACATTAAATTCGCAGATGCTCAATAAAATAGGTCAGATACTCGTTAAAAGTACATTATTGCTCATTTAGCGGAAGCCGTCCATTTTCACTTAAATTACAAAAATGCCACCGAATTTTTTTTGGTCTGAATCAGTTACTGGGCTGTCTCCCTTAGTTGGGTCGGGTGTACGTACACCCGGATGTACCATATAGGCACCCGAAGGTTAACGTCTGGGTGTAGAAAGCCGTCGAAATTTGCTGACTCGACAAAAATAGGCCCGACTTCGCCAAAAAATCAGAGGGAAAACGAAAACTCAAGAGGGAAATCGAAAACTCAAGACCTATATAGTGAACTCTCTTTGCCGAACTGCCACAAATAAATCATTCTCTTTGTCGATTCATTCTGTTTTTTTGGGAAAATCAGGTTAGTTTTTGACATATCCAAACATTGTGGATCATGTTTTTCTTCAAATCACCCCATCAGGATTCCTCCGTGTTTGGGTATGTGAATTTCTAATGCTTTAATGTGTTAATTAGGGAGATATCACCATTTCTTTTTTATTCTTATTCTTTCTCTTTTATATGTGTTCTTAATTTCGTTAGTGAATTGCTACATGAATTTAGTTTCTCTTTAATGATTTATTCTTGCTCTTTGTATATGAGTTCGTATTTTGGCCAATTGTTGGGTTTTAATGTGAATGTAAATTCTCTAATATTAAATCCCCTGGAAGAGTATGGCATGATTTCTTTAATTCTTTATTGTTCTTCTCTTTTAATATGAGTTATTAATTTTGTGAATTGTTAGGTTTTAAGGTGAATTCCTAATTTCTTATCTTACGGTTTCCTATGATTTATTTGGTTTCATGATTTTATAAGTGTTCCTATGTGTGTATGTGTGTTAAGCAGGAGCTTGAGGGGGCTTTTAAAACTGATACAAAGCAAATATTTTTGTAGTATAAAGAGTGTTTCATTGAGTTGAAATGGGTGTAAAAATAAGATTGTTTGGTTGAGTTATTAAAAGAGAGTTATGTTGGTGTTTGGTTATATATATGCACAATAGCAAAACTCTCTTTTATAAATATGTTGGTTGAGTTATGAATAATTGTTTCCATCATATTATATGACAGTACCTGAACTCCTGGAAGCCATATATGCATAATAGCAAAATTATGTCATCTTTATTCATAAAAACTTGACCTACAAATTACAATTTCAATATTGTAAACACTATTATAATGCTTATTACAAAGCTTAAGATTAAATTTGATACTGTAATATGAACTGAACTCGTTAGTTCAAGTTTAAATAGTTTACTTCACTTCTAATGGAAACGGAAAACATAAGTGTACCTCACTTCACTTTACTTCACTATATTCTACCAAGTTGTACTTTGCTTTTACTTTAATTGATGTCTGGTAATTCATTGGATCCTAATTTTCTATTGTGCAAATAAACAAAAACTGGTTGTTTCTCTTCTTGTTATCAACATCTATGAAAAAATCATCGAATTTAAACTTGTAATCACAAAGCATTATAAGTATTACGATAACTGCAGAGTGAAATTTGACAATATTAAGTTGAAAGTAAAGGATTTGATGTACTCTAGATGTTTTGAACCATTTTGGGAGGCAAATAGTATTGTGGTTTTTTCTAATGTACAGGAACAATTTGGATATGGATCCTGGATGTGATCAGCTTCCCAGCTCCCAACATCCTCCTTATGTTAATCTTCCCAACCAAACTCCAAATCAGTTCCCTGGATGTGATCAGCTTCAAAGCTCCCAACATCCTTCTTATGTTAATCTTCCCAACCAAACTCCAAATCAGTTTACGACATCAATAAGTCCCCAGTTTCATCCTTCTTATCAATTTAATACCATGAATGGTTCTTGTCCTCCGTATACTAACCTACCTTATGGACCTCCTTTTTCATTCCAAAATGTTTTGAATACTCCAGTTTTTCCAAATGGAGCCACAGAAACTCATACCACACGAGGAGGAGGAGGAAGAAAGAAACCGAAAGATGTTCATAATAATTCTAATGAAACATCAACTGGTAAGAGAGATTGGAGTTCCGAAGAAGATATTGCATTAACACAAGCATGGTTACACATCTCTACGGATGCTGATGTCGGGAACAACCAGAAACATACAACTATGTGGGAGCGAAACTATATTCTACCAAGTTTCCACTAGAAACTATATTCTAGTGGAAACTGAAAACATAAGTGTACCTCACTTCACATTACTTCACTATATTCTACCAAGTTGTACTTTGCTTTTACTTTAATTGATGTCTGGTAATTCATTGGATCCTAATTTTCTATTGTGCAAATAAACAAAAACTGGTTGTTTCTCTTCTTGTTATCAACATCTATGAAAAAATCATCGAATTTAAACTTGTAATCACAAAGCATTATAAGTATTACGATAACTGCAGAGTGAAATTTGACAATATTAAGTTGAAAGTAAAGGATTTGATGTACTCTAGATGTTTTGAACCATTTTGGGAGGCAAATAGTATTGTGATTTTTTCTAATGTACAGGAACAATTTGGATATGGATCCTGGATGTGATCAGCTTCCCAGCTCCCAACATCCTCCTTATGTTAATCTTCCCAACCAAACTCCAAATCAGTTCCCTGGATGTGATCAGCTTCAAAGCTCCCAACATCCTTCTTATGTTAATCTTCCCAACCAAACTCCAAATCAGTTTACGACATCAATAAGTCCCCAGTTTCATCCTTCTTATCAATTTAATACCATGAATGGTTCTTGTCCTCCGTATACTAACCTACCTTATGGACCTCCTTTTTCATTCCAAAATGTTTTGAATACTCCAGTTTTTCCAAGTGGAGCCACAGAAACTCATACCACACGAGGAGGAGGAGGAAGAAAGAAACCGAAAGATGTCCATAATAATTCTAATGAAACATCAACTGGTAAGAGAGATTGGAGTTCCGAAGAAGATATTGCATTAACACAAGCATGGTTACACATCTCTACGGATGCTGATGTCGGGAACAACCAGAAACATACAGCTATGTGGGAGCGAAACTTACAAGTTTGGAAGGATAACATGGGAGATCATTGCAAAAGCCCAGAAATAGTAACAGCTTACAATGTCGGTGGCAAAAAATACAAAAGTCCATTAACAAGTTCCATGGGATTTATGAGAAACTTGAAAGGCATCCACAAAGTGGTTCGAACCCAGAAGACATGGTAAGTATTAAAGTGTTATAGTTTTTATATATTCATTACATTTGAGTAGTTTAAATCTTTTTTATTCGATTCTTGTGTTTTCCAGAAAAAAAGGGCATTGAGCATGTACGAGAGGACTATGAGTGATAAGAAGAAAAAGGAATTCAAATATGTCCACAGCTGGGAACTTTTAATAAAGAATGCAAAATGGTCTACCAACCAGCTGACAAAGTCTACTGCATCAAATAAGAATTATGTGGACAACGGAAACCCATCAACGACTTATGACACCACACCTAACACGGGAAATAATACTACGGAACCTGTAGAAGTTAGATGTGATGAATTTGTGCGCCCAGAAGGAAGGAAGAGTTGTAAGGAAAAAAGCGAAAGCTGAATGCACAAAATGGAGTTATTGAAGCATTGAACAAACTGCAATGCACCTTAGAGAAGCAAATCCAATTCAATATGGCAGAGCTGGAGTTGAAGAAATAAATCCAACAAAAAGAGTATGCATTTAGAGAGCAAGTAATGAAAAAAGAGTTAGAGCTAAAGGAGCATAACCAAAAGTTGAAGGAAGAATCCCAACAAATGAAGATGAAGGAGCATGAAATGAGAGAGAGCACAAAATAAATCTGATCAAGAGCGTTCTCAAGAACGTATTATGAACCTCGACTTGAGTAGACTGTCACCAACTGTCCAAGCTACATATGAAATCTTACAAGCTCAAATACTGAAAGAATGGGAAGTTGCCAACTTTTATAGAATTTAATTATATTATAGACTCTCGATCTTTTCTTATTTTATATTATAGATTTATTAGATCTTTTCATATTTCAATAATTTTCCTATGAATGGAATATATGAACCATAGTTGATTGTTTTTTTAGGAATTAAGTCGCTGGTTTGTGATTTAGTATAATTATTATTATTCTATGATACTGATTTATATTACAGAAGCAACTTATTCCTTACAAGTGTTTATAAATGAATGTATGAATAGGAAATTTGGTATGCATCATGTAAAAAGATAAACTGCTTTCCCACATAGAAGCATTTTCGTGCCTATTAAAAAAGAACTGAGTTTCTTTTTTAAAGATAAAAAATCACCACCTGTAATATTGCTTGATTATAAAGCATTTTCTTATTAAGCACTTAAAGTTAAGCACATTCCAAGTTGAAAAAACATTAAAAGGCTTTGTTCGAAAGAGGTGATGCCATTACTTTATCAATTATTGAGGAGCACATTCCAGGTTTAATCAACTACGTAGAGCAGATTGACTGCTCACAAAATCAACTATATAGAACAGAAACATTTCAAAGTAAAATCGATCATGTACACTCATAAACTAATGTAAAATCATTATGTTAGAGACTTATTAAGACAATTACATTATTCTAAACAAGGATTGTTCATGAAATAAAAAAATACATTAACAATTAAAATTGAAAAGCAACTAGCTATAAAAAACTATTATAATTAAAAAGAAATAGCTATAGAACTATTACATTAAAAAGAAACTAGCTATCAAAAACTTGTCCGCCATATACTTCCCACAAATGATTAATGAGATCATTCTTTAATTCCCTATGCAGCCATATGTTTTGTACTTGTTTAGTTCGATTAATCATCATTGACATAATCAAATTAAAATCATTCTCTAGAGTAACACTTTCAGTAGATTGTTCTCCTTCTGCCTGCCAGTCTTCAGGATCAATGCCTTGAGTACGCTCATTCTCAATTATCATGTTATGTAATATGATGCATGTCTTCATTATCTTTCCCAAGTCTTTTGCACTCCAAAAACGAGCAGGGCCCTTAACAATATGCCACCAACTTTGTAACACACCGAATGCTCGTTCAACATCCTTTCTTGTGGATTCTTGTAGTTTTGCAAATAGCTTTTCCTTGACAGATGAAGGTTGAGATATTGTTTGGATGAGAGTAGCATACTGTGGATATATCCCATCAGCTAAATAGTAACCCATATTGTACTCATTACCTTGAACTATAAATTTACATGGTGGAGCTACACCATTAATTAGATCATCAAACAATGGGGATCTATCTAAAACTGTAATATCATTGTTACTACCAGTCATTCCAAAGAAAGCGTGCCAAATCCATAAACTCTGCGAAGCTACAATTTCTAAAATAAGAGTTGGAACTCTCTTAAAACCATTTGTATGAGTACCATGCCAAGCACTGGGGCAATTTTTCCATTGCCAATGCATGCAGTCCAAACTACCAAGCATACCGGGAAACCCTCGACTCTCTCCTTCTTTCAGGAGCATTCTAATATCATCCATGCTTGGGTTTCTCAAGTAATGTGCTTCATAAACTCCTATAATAGCATCACAAAAGTGCTTTAGACTTTCAATTGCTGTTGTTTCTCCAATTTGAACATATTCGTCAAGAAGATTAGCTGGACAACCATATGCAAGCATGCGTATGGCTGCTACCATCTTCTGCAGTGGGCTCAACCCAATGTTTCCAACAGCATCAACCTTTTGTCGAAAATAGCTATCATAGTTCTCAACATCTTGTAAAATTCGGGTGAATAATTCAATATCCATTCTAAATCTACGACGAAAAAGTTGTGGGGTGTACTTTGAGTTTTCACCTTTGAAGTAGTCATTTACTATTTGGTCATGACGTTTTCCCCTATCCCGACGAATATAGCATCTACCTGACGGTAAACCTTCGAGAGAGCATTTTGCAGCAGAAACCATAGAAGAAACAATCAACGACACATCTGAACAACTTTCTGTGTTAAGAAAATCTTTCAACGGATCATGTATTGATTGTTTGGTAAGTGAGAGATCATTATCACTCGAAGATGAACTATTAGAGTCTGATTCAAAACTTGCGGTGGCCATGTCCTTGACCACAAACCTGTTAAGAAACCATCATTCATAACTAATGAAATTAAACATATAATATATGTGTATATATATATATATATATATATATATATATATATATATATATATATATATATATATATACTGATACACACACATCGAATTACACACACAACTAACACAGATACCATATACGAAGTACTCCCTCCGCCCCTTATAACTTTGACAACTTTCCTTTTTTGGTTGTCCCAAAAACTTTGTCACTTTCCCTTTTAGTCAATCAATTTGTGGTTATTGTTATTTCTCTCTCCTATGCACAAATCTCTACCACACAGTTTTTCCTTTATTAGTTTACGTGCCGGTCAAACTTGGCAATCCTTTTAGGGACAGAGCGAGTAGAGTATATAAATAAATACTGATAAACATAGGTTCCAGTTACACCCAGGCCACACACATATACATATATACAAAGTATATTATAGGAATTGAATATTGCTAGTGTTGGGAATCACCACACAAACAAACAAAACAGCCATATTTATACTATATGTTACATGCTCGGGCAAATTCTAGTTAAGTTTGATTTTCAATTGCCGCAATCAAGAAAATAAATATGAGATCGAACTGGCAGCTCACCTCTTTGGCTGCTTTTGAATGTTATATGAGTTAGAAGAAATTAAAGCAATAATAAATTAGCGAAAATATATTAGTGAAGAAACGATGAAATCCTAGCCAAAGTTGAACCAGTCTGATAATTAAATCCGGAAGGTTAATTTGAAAAGGAATCGTTAATTTAGTATTCCACCTGGACACGACTTTGGCCGTTAGACTTTACCCATTGGAGTCTTTATTTTTTTTGAATATCCGATCATTTCACATTAATATTATGTGGATTAGAAGGCCTTTTATTTATTTGACAATTGACACACTTTTTTTAGACTAGACACTCTCCCATTGATGATGCTCTTAACAGCCAGTTTGTCAACTTTTAAATTGTGAAAAAATGACGTGGTTTTTGTTAAACTGTGGAGAAAAATAATTATGTTGAAGGAAATTATATGTAATGCATTATCGTGTATATATAATAGGAAAAATTGATTGTAATAATCCCAACTATTGTCGGTCCCCTCATAATAATACCAACTATCGATTATTTCAGAATAATTCCAACTTTAGGGACCTTCCGCCAATAATGATCCGATGTGACCGACTATAAATAAATTCCTATAGTTTTTAAAAAGATATAACAAGTAATCCCTATAAATAATCTTAAATTTTAATTTTTACGCTTAATTTCTATTAAAAAATCACTTGTTAGAGCATGTAATATGCGGTCATGGACCATTATCGGTGTGACACCGGCATTCGCATGTGCACCGCATTAAATGCGGTGGTTGAACGTGACGCCGCATTAAATGCGGTGGTTGAACGTGATGCCGCATTAAATGCGGTGGTTGCCTGTCTCTGAAAGAAATCTTCGTCGAGTCTGCTATATGCCGAAGGCCTACATGTGGCTGAAGGCATGGTATATAGCCGAAGGCAACATATAGCCGAAGGCTATACACAGCCGAGGGCATGGTATACATAGCCGAAGGCTAACTTTTTGGCCAGAAATTCCTAGAAACTTTGCAGGTCCAATATGAAGTTGTCGTCTAGAAGTTGGAGCCTTCGGCTGCAGGGCCGAAGACCTCCATATGTGCACTGTGGGCTTCTTCATGCTTGGGCCGCTACGTTTGGGATTTGTGTGCTCATCGAGCCTGATGGGCCCGTGTAGGAGAAGTAGGAGTCTGTGGGCCGGGGGTCCCTGGGCCATATACTCCATCACCCGGCAGGCGTCCCCCGGCGTTTGCCCCACTGATTTTGGTGGTTTGCCTTCCGGGGTAAAAAAACACTTCTTTATACACAAAACTTTTTATTTCAATGTTCGTTCCTCTATCATTGATTACTCTAGACACAATCACGTAAAGTTAATAATGACTAAAACATGTTTTTTGAACAACAAACCAACACGCGATAATGACATATTAAGTCATTTTTGGGTATTATCGTATCCGGAATTGGAATGCCAAGCCGACATATGAAGGTTTTAAGCAATGCTGGGAATTAACACATTCTGTTCTGCACTACACCCTCTTAAAATCATTTCTTCTAGTAAAATGTTTTGCTAGTAATTCCCTCGCGTGATGCACAAATGATTGTGACAAAGATTTATTTCATTTTCAAATTACAGCTATATATATATATATATATATATATATATATATATATATATATATATATATATATATATAGGGGTGGGTTCAAGTAAAAAGTAGTTTTCCCATGAAAAGCGAGAACAAATCTTGGCCTTTGATCACTTGAAAATGGATGGATTAGATGAACTTTAAACACAAGAGACGATTTTAAAAAATGTGCAAATGTTTATACTATAAAGTGAATAGTTACTGATTAAAAGTGCACTCATGCATGTCAAAAAAGATTGTCAAAATTTTCCAACTTGTGCACTTTTTATTTTGTACTTTTGTGCTCTACATCTGCACTTTTAGACTATTCTGATACATATTTATCCCAATATTTTCAATAAAAGTTCTCCATAACTACAACAATGCCACCACTTTTCTAACTTAAAAATTGATCTTTTCCATCCATTTCTTCACATCAATGGCCAAGATTAGTTCTTATTTTTCACCTAGGAAGTACTTTTTATTTGAACCAAGCTCTCTCTCTCTCTCTATATATATATATATATATATATATATATATATATATATATATATATATATATTGAAGTTAAATTTATTAATACAAATTGTGTGACCTTACATTTGTGACCTTACATTTATGACTAAGTCATAACTAATAGGGTAACCTTACATTTATATGAATTGCATATTTAGACGAATTGCCTTTGTAAACAGGCAAATCAGGAGTGGTGCAAATATGTGAAAGTGTGTTATGTCATTCTTAAACAATACTTAAATACAAAGTACAAATTTATGAGAAATGTTCAAATAGATCCTTCTACTATTGTAGAAGATAAATTTAGGTATTTTTGCATATAATTTTCTGAGACAACTACATATTATGACTAAAATAAAGATTGTTTATGAAACATGACCTCTTAAATGTATTGACTATAATAGTTACTTTTTCACGTAACTTATGTTCAATTTTCACATCATGTGACAATGACATTATATCCATATTAATTTTAGTCCTCTTTTTGTAAATTACTTTTATTTCAGCAATTTTTTGTAAATAGTTTTTATTTCAGGAATAGTTTTGAAAATTTTCTAATTTTCTATTTAATTTTTAAATAAAAGATATTTTAAATATTTTTTCTATAATTAAACAAATTCAGCCAATGTAATCGCTTCAATTAAGCTTCGTCAAATTTAAGAGATTGAATCGATTCAATCAATTTCAAATTAATCTAATTATTTGGTCCATTTTGAATTGTGTAAGTTTGGTGACCGAGTGTTTCATCAAACATGTAATTTTTTATGTTACTTTTTTACTGCATTGACTGAAGTTACTGCAGAAGACCATTTTGGCTATTTTTTCGTATAATTTATTTATTTATTTTATTAATAAAAAATATTTTAAATTTAATTATTTTCGTAAATCAATAAAATCAGTCAATTTATGTCAACCTTTTTCGTGAAATCTCCGTATGATGCTGGATCATATTAATAGAATCACTAAACTGTTCATAAATTTTAATAGAATCGAAATTTTCAACCAATTTCATGTTACTGGATCATGATTAAATAAAACTTATCCATTAAAAATTTGTCTTTATGTCATTTGATTTTATGACCAAAACATATTCATAGAAAAAATATACTTCCTAAATAAATATCCAATTTTTTAAAAAACTTTGAAAAGTATAGCCTTCTAGATTTTCTCTTCCGTGGTTAATAGTTAATACAGCCCCTCGGATTTGCTTCTCCCTTCTAAGTTTCGCCCCTTCACAATGACAACGACCACATATTATACACTCTAACGTTGTAGCTCTTTTCCTTACCATGAAGATTTGACCTCATAGAGACCTTGGATGAGTGCATCATATGGAGGTTTTATTTTTAAATTTTCAAATTTTACTTTTATATCAACCAATTTCAATCAGAAATTTTCCGTAGTTCTTTTGGAGTACAATTTAGAAAATTCTTAGTCTAAACACTAATTAAATATTACCCCGTAGTTTTTTTTTCATACAATTTAGAAAATTCCATTGTTTCAATTCGAAGTGTAGGAGCATACAATTAAACAATGATTTTTGCTTTTGCTTATTTTGGTATAGAAATTTCAGAATTGTTTTTTATTAATGTTCTTAAAATAAAGTATGTTGAGGTTTCATCCCGTAGATCCGAAAGCCCAACACAGACTTTGGATATATCAGGAAATGGATAATAATTTGGTACGTAAAAGAAATATAAAAGATCGATAATCGAATGCTCAAAAGCCCACTTGTATTAATTGACCTGTTTGATTACAAGAAAATTACTCGAACGGTACGTCGGATTGATGCTTAATACAAGAAACAAGAGTAATAAGGCTATTCTAGGGCTTGAGTATTAAAATGCTAACCCTTACAATGATATTAAACCTTCTATTTATACTAATGGAGAGTATGTGACACTTTATGTTGATTGGCCGATGTTCCACCGACTTGATCACACGTGCCTCCACTTGATGATGTCACACTCTGGCATTAATTGCACCTGGCCACTTGCTGATTGTCCATTGCCCGAACGGAATAATGGGCCCTGGAAAACATTGTTGATTTGGCCCAAGTATGATGTATGACTCGAACCCCGTTCGGTATGTCTGTTTTCAGGGCCAGCCTTTACTTGGCCCGAACCTCGTTCGATATGAATATCTCACTGGGCCTACTTATTATAGGGTAGTGGACTCGTTGTTTGGGCTGGATGTCCTGGGCCTTTAATCCGGGTATTGGGCCTCCGGGTCAATATCCCAACACGAGTCCCCCACTTCCGATGTCTCGAATGACAGTGAGTGCATTAGGAAGTATAAGTGCCATGATATAACTGCCGAATGGCGATCGGGGTACAGAAGTGGTCAGTTCCCTATACTGTGATTTGACGGTTGTCGTTTGAGTTTTCCCATATTCGTCATGATTGTTGATCTTTGATCTTCCATGTGACACGTGTTATTTCAAATAGTTCCATTGACGTGTCTCTATTTGATTGGTCTTTGATACGGCGTTGTAAGGCTATAAATTAGCCTTTAACTCCTCAAATCCGGGTTTCAAATTTTCAATCTCTTCGTTCTTTTACTCTGCCTTTTCTCTCGATCCCTTCAAGCTTTTCGTGTCCAGGTACTTCTCATCCCTTTAAATCTCTCTCTTCTTTGATCCGATCGTTATGAGTTCTCGACCGTTTTCCGATTCGGAAATGGCTTCCCAAGGGGAAGACCATGATGTGGAGATTATCACCGTCCCTTTTGTTGAGGGCTCCAATGTGGCGATGGCAGAGATTAGGGCGGAGACGGAGGATTCCTACGGCAGTTCTTCTTCCTCCAGTGAAGATTCCGATGACACCAAGTCTGATGATGAACTTACTTCCATGGCGGCCGGACGTCCCAACGATTTCCCTCGTCACACGCTTGACCTAAGACTAATTAGGGAGAGGCGGCAAAAACTGACTTCTCACAACAGGGCTGAAATTTCGGCCCTAATCCCAGACCCAGTGGACTTCCGATTGCGAGCTGGGCTTCACCCAATGCGCCATACCTCTGGGATGGTTGTAGTCCACTTCGATTCAGTTAGGGTCGGGCTTAGGTTTCCATTACATTCTTTTTTCGTTTCATTTTTTAATTTCTACGAAATTGTACCGGCTCAAGTCATGCCGAACTCCTATCGGGCAATGGCGGGCTTTATTTGCCGTTGTAAAGATGTCGGTGCCCTGCCGACCCTAGACTTATTTCACCAATTTTTTGAAGTGTCCCCCAACAAACACATGGATATTTGGCTACTAGTGCCCGAACGGGACATATCCTGTTTAAGGGCAATCCGACTTCAATCAAGGGGTGGAAAGATCGGTTCTTCTTTGTGTCTGTCCCGGACGGCCTGATCCCCCGCAAATGGAATGCCTTCCCTCGCAAATCTCCCGATCCAGTCCTTACTGAGGAAATTTACAAGGATGTGTTCGCTGTGGAGAAGGAC
The DNA here is from genome assembly GCA_945859875.1 of Cuscuta europaea. Lineage (NCBI taxonomy): Eukaryota > Viridiplantae > Streptophyta > Magnoliopsida > Solanales > Convolvulaceae > Cuscuta > Cuscuta europaea. The sequence goes on along the minus strand of CAMAPE010000047.1, from coordinate 1,104,162 downwards.
AAATGTGTAGATATCATAAGTTACTTGATTCCCGATCGGCTTATCGAAGCCGGGATAGGTACTGCCCGTTCTCTTGGGTTTACTTGTTTTGAGAAATCAAGTGCCATGGTCCGGGCAGTCCTTCCCGTGCGAGAAACGTTCTTTTCTTGTTTGTTTCCCACATGATAAGGCCGCTCGGTACTAACATTTTCCATTGCTATTTTCTAGCTCCCAATCCAGACACACCTATGGACAATAGCCGAGTTCTTGCAGCCGTTGGGCTCAGGAAACGGAAGAAGGCAATGAAGAATCCCCAACCCAATCCTTCCACCACCATTGCTCAGGATTTCGGGTCTTCTCAACCCGTTCAGGAGCCCCAACCAATTCAACAGGTCCCTCATCAGGACCAATTTGATGCCATGCTGATCGATGATCAGTTCGGATCTGATCAGCTGCATCAATTCCCTGAGCATTTCCAGGCTGCTCAGGAGACTAACATGACTGCAGGTGAGACCAGCATTGTCCACCTTTCTACGTAGGTCGAACGGATCTCTCTGGCGGATCCAGTTCATGAAATGTTGGAGAAAGTTGGTTCTCCTACAAGCCAGATTTGGTCCACTTCTTCGTGGTTCAACAACTTTGCCGTCCCTAAGATGCCGGTCGAGCAATCCGAAGAATGCTTGGCTTTGGCAGCTCTGAAGGTATCTCACTTTTTCCTTATAGTTTTCTCATAGTTTAAATTCTGTTCTATACCATCTCATTTCTCAAACGACATTCTACAGGTTGGGCTCTACAGTCTGCAGCTGAAGGAGGCTCGACTGGCTAAAGAGCGGGACCTGATCGTCGCTCAGACTTCTGCGGAGCAGAATGCGGCTGCTGCCTTTGCCGCTTTGGAGACCGAACGGAAGGCCTCCATGGAGGAGAAGAGACGCCTCGAGTCAGAGCTTGGTGAGCTCAGAGTTCAGCTCGGGGCCTTCCAAGCCAAAGTTCACGTTGCTGAAGCTGCTATGGTGAAGTTCGAAGAGAGCGCTCCCCGTATCCCGGACGGCCCTGCTGAGGTGAAGGTTGATCTGTCCGCCGTCCGGGAGGCATTCAAAGGGTCTGAAGAGTTTGCTGACCTGAAGAAAGATTATGCGCAGCAGGAACTCCTGGCCACCTTCGATGCTTATCTTGATCGATTCTCCACGGGTGATGCCCGCCGCAGCGAGGGGGTTAAGCTGCTCGACCAGGATCCAAGGGGCAAGAAATTCAATGACTCCCTGCCCCGATCTCTTTATGTTATGGGCTGCCAGCATATCCTGGCCCCCTTTGTGGTTAAGCTGTAGGAGATGCTAGGGAGGCCGATCGAGCTTACTGATCTTCCCCAGGTGCCCATTGTTGAAGCCCAATTTGAGAAATATCAAAGGGACTTACAACAGGTTGCTGATCATGAAGCGGGGAGAGAGCCTGATCCCCCCACTGATTCGGATGAGGAGGGTGATGAAGAAGAGAATAGGGAAGGCCAGTAGATTTAGAATTTTGTTTTTCATCAATTGTAATCCCTTCCCCCTTCTCCTTTTTTGCAAACCATAATTGTATTTTCTGGCCGATAGAGCCGATGAATATATATGATATCTTTTTTGCACAAAGCTTCACATATTGTCTTTCTTGCCTCTATTGATTTATTACTTACCATTCGGGATTCGGTGCGTTTTATAGGACTTAACAGTTTTTCTGGCCTCATTTTTATCATTCTTCATATCATCGTTCGGGCTTCAGATAGTTCTAACAATTTACCAGGATTTGGCCTTTCTCTTGTGTCGATAGCCGTTCGAGCTTCAGATAATTCTGTAGGACTTAGTCGTTTAGTGAATCTTTTGTTTATGATATCCCCATCTATTCCACATAACTGTTAATAGAAACCCTGTTCGGTTTATCTTGTTGCCCCTATCTTTTGACTCGTCCGAATCCTGAATTTTCCCCATCCCGCCGATCTTTATCTGTTCTTCTTCAAATACTACCCGTTCGGGGTCTCTAAAGATACTTGTTTCAAATTTATGGCTTATGCCGACCTTGGCTCAGGATGTCTCTCAGTACGCTCATCGTTCAATCTTTTTAGGATGGCTTCCCCAAAACTGTTAATCCGTTCTTCATGAATTGCCCATTTAACCGTTCGGGGAACGTGCTAAATTATCATAAATGTACCATAATTTCGTACAACCACATTTCACCACGTGTCCTTCATGGGTTAGGGTTTTGGGCGGCATCTTTGCTTATAAATAGAGGTGCTTCTTTTCAATTTCTTATGTTGCTTCCTTAATCTCTTCTCGCGTCTCTCTAAGCTTTCTCTCTCTAGAATTCTCAGGATTCCTTAAGTGGTTTTATGTATTTTTCTTCTAGCTCAGAATCTGAGGAAATGCCGTTTATTCGTATGGGGAAAACTCCTGTTGTAAATAAGGCCGAAGGCTCTTCTTCCCAAGTACCTAATTCCACTAAACCTCCTGTACTCAAAGATGCCGAACAACCTCTTGACGACGGATGCCTTTCGGGAGATGACGTAAAGATTTATAATAAGGGAATGCCCGAACGGCCACCCCGCATTGCGTTGCATTTCACCCGCATTCGAAAACAAAAGCTACGTCTTTCTGAAGACGCCGAACGACAACTTGGCCAACTTCTGCCTCCGCCTAGAGAATTTTATGCCGGATTCATCAGGCATCCTATGAGGCACCGACCGGGGCACGTGCTTGTGCACCTTGATGCATTGATCGTTGGGCTTCGCTTCCCTCTTCATCCATTCGTTGTGGAGTTCCTGCGTCGGGTCTCCGTACTTCCCGCTCAATTCGTACCCAGCACCTACCGCATTCTGTCTGGCTTTATAATCCGATGCCAGGAACTGAGGATCGCCCCAAGTGTCGATTTATTTCTACACCATTACTGCTATCAGCCCTATTGGACTACTGGGTACTTGAAGCTGGTAGCCCGAGCTGATCGTCAGTTGTTTACATATAACCCTACTCCGCCGGCTGATTGGGAGGAACGGTTTCTTTTCGTGCGTATAGGCGATTCTCTCCCATTTCCTGACCGATGGAAAGCTTACCCCGTTCGGGATTCTGAGCCCAGAATAGATGTCGTTCTGCGCTCTCAAGCCGAGTCTCTACATATGGGAGGAACTCGGAGTCTTCGAGGTTTTATTGCCCCTTCCAATATGCTAACTTCTGGGATTGGTAAGTGTAATAGGATCTTAACCCGATCGTTCTCCTTTCAATTTAGTGTCTTATCTCTTATTCCCTTTGTTGTAGGTGTGATATCCCCTATACCCGTTCGGCGTTCCATATTTGTCGCTACTCTGACAGCTTCCTCCGGAAAAGGCAAGGAGAAGACGATTGCCGATCATGTATCTGCTGAGCAAACCCGGAAGAAACGCAGAGGGAATGATGGCAGCATACTGATCCCGGTCGATCACGTGGTCGATTTGACCGGTCCGGATGACAAGCTGAAAAAACTTATCATCCCTGCCCAGCCCCAAACTCCAGAGTTTAACAATACACTGGTCGATGATCGGATGTTTGTGGAGTTTTCCAATTTGGGGCCCCGAGCAGAGGGAAGGTACATGTTCGGGCAGATGTTATCCTCTATGTGGTGCAGTACCTCCCTGAAGGTTCCACCCAGTTTTTCTACTCTGACCCATTGGTCAGACCTGGTCGAGGCAGGTCACTTGGAGACTCTCAAGGTGCGGATCGGTCATCAACCCCTTTAAACCCTTGATTTTCTTCTGATTTTGTATATGTTATCTGATTTCCTTCTTTACTGTTTGAAGGCCGGAGTATACTATCATCGGGCCTTCCTGGCTGCCGAACAGGAGATGAAGCGCATAACCAACGATCGGCAAGATAGCCAGGTTCTCCTTTCCGTCGCTCGAAAACTGGCTGCAGATCTGCAAGTCCGTGTTGATGAAGGTGAACAAGTGAAGGCTGATCTGGGTAAGGTGGAGGAGAGGGCCCGGCGTCGTGATCGAGAAATTAGAGATCTTAGAGCCAAGGTGAGAGTGGCTGAAGCCGCTGGGATGCGGTTTGATAAATCAGTGAGGAATAATCCTCCCGAGCCATATACTGCCAACACCTCCAAGATCACCAATCAGGCCTTGATCGAATATCAACGCAGAAAAGGATTGGATATCGCTTTACAGAACACCGCTCGACAATTTTTGGGACCTCATCTAGGCCAATTCTTGCGTGAGAGCGAAGACCCGATCAAGTCGGGAATAGAGCTTCTGGATAGCACGCCCGAAGGGAAATCTTTCTTGGATGTCCTGACGGAGAAAACTGTGAAGCAAAGTCAAGATTTTCTTCTAGACAGGAACCTTGACCTGATCATGGAATGCTTCCCCAAGCCATTCGATCCTGATGAGTTGGGATTTGATGACCTGTTCGGAAATACTTACGATCGGGTTATGGAGATGAGACAGAAAGCGATCCCTGATGATGCAGCACAGGCCAGCAGCACTCAACCTCAATCTTCCCCGAACGGCAGTCATCAATAGAGTAGTCCATCTTTGTAATCTTATTCTTGTTTTCTTTGTACTTTCCGGCCAGTAGTGCTGAAGAATAAAGCTCGATTTTATACATAATCTTATCTTTTTCAAATGCCTCTCTTGTTCTTTCTTTCTTTCTTTCTTTCCGGACGCTACTCAGATTCGTCCATACTTATAGTTTTGGCATCATCTCCCAGCCATTTTGAACGAATCAAATTCTGTTAGCTAAAATGATGGCTCCCTCCAAACTATTAACACGTTCGTCATTCGGTCATCCGGAATGATTCTACGTGTTGAAAGCTGAGGTGAGACTCTCTCCCTTCCAAACCCATAATTCCGATGCATTCCGAAGAGTTTCCTCGATCCGTATCATCCATATTAGGGGTTTGAGGTGACCACTTTAAAACTGTAAGCAAGATCACTAGATCGGGTGATTTATTACTTAAGCTAAAATGGTGGCTCCCTCCAAACTGTTAACCCGTTCGTCATTCGGTCATCCGGAATGATTCTACGTGTTAACAAGCTGAGGCGAGACTTCCTGAAAGTAGTGCCTCCCCGGACGACAATCCATGTTACCGAACGTCGCTCATTTTGACAATACTTGTTATGACACCATCTCCAAGCCATTTTGATCCCTTTCCCGTTCGTAATCACATGGCCAAAATCTTTTAGCTGAGGTGATCCTCTTCAAGCCGTTTTGGTCCCTCTATTCGTTTGTGAGCACAAGGTCAAAAATTGTTAGCAGAAATGATGGCTCCCTCCAAATTGTTAATACGTTCGTCATTCGGTCATTCGGAATGATTCTTCGTGTTAAAAGCTGATGTGAGACTCTCTCTCTTCCAAAACCATAATTCCGATGCATTCTGAAGAGTTTCCTCGATCCGTATCTTCCAAAACCTAATACTTGTTCTGACACCATCTCCAAGCCGTTTTGAGCCCTTTACCGTTCGTGATTTAAGGGGGGCAAAATTTTTTTTAGCTGAAGTGGCGGCTCCCTCTAAACAGTTAACACGGAAGTCATTTATTTGGAGTGACTATACATGTTAAAAGCTGAGGTGAGACTCTCTGGAAGTTATGTCTCCCTCTCATTCTTTTTTGATAAAATTCAAGAGGTGGCAACAACCGTTTTTATTGATAAAATTTCCTTAGATGATCCACATTCCAAGTCCCTGCCGGTCGGCCTTTGGTAGATTGCAGACCGAACGTTCCTGAAGCATATTTTTTGCAGACCTCGTAAGGGCCTTCCCAATTTTGTGCCATCTTTCCTCCTTCGAGAGGTTTGCTCTTTTCCTGCTTCTTCAGGACCAAATCTCCTACCTCGATCGAACGGACTTTCACTTGTTTATTGAAGTATCTCCTTGTCGCTCTATGATACTCCTCCATTCGTATTGCAGCTAAGTCCCTCCTTTCCTCTATGAAGTGCATTTCGGCCCGTAGATTGTCCTCATTACGCCCGGGGTCATAATGTACCTTTTGATGTGTGGGGACCAGAATTTCTGTTGGAACCTTAGCCTGGAATCCGTAGGTAAGGGCAAACGGAGTCTCTCCGGTAGGCGTTTGGGGTGTCGTTATGTCCACAAGATATAATTCAATTGGTCCGACCATGAGGAGGAACAGTGCTCTAGTTTTTTCTTCATACCATCCATGATGGTACGCTTCATGTTTTCCACTTCGCCATTCGCCTGAGAGTATGCTACAGACGCTCTGGAATGTTTGATTTTCCATTTGACCAAATAGTTTTCGAAGTTCCTGCTCACGAACTGCCTGCCATTATCTGTGATGATTTGTTCGGGGAGACCGAATCGGCAAATGATATTCTGCCAGACGAACTTTTGGCAATTGAAATCTGTGATACTTGCCAGTGGTTCGGCCTCCACCCACTTGGTGAAATAGTCTATCCCGACGATGATGTATTTTAGTTCTCCGGGAGCAGTAGGTAGGGGCCCTAGCAAGTCGATCCCCCACCTGACGAACGAAAGGGCAACTATCATCGGGGTGTAGAAAGTAGCTGGCCATCCGGGGACCGGTGCATACAATTGGCAGACCTTACATTTTCTGGTATGAGCGAAGTAGTCTTGTTGGATTGTTGGCCAATAGTATCCTTGCAAGATGATCTTTCTTGCCAATGTTTTAGGCCCTTGATGGCTGGAACATATTCCTTTGTGAATTTCTTCCATTACCGCCGCTGCTAGATCAGGTGGTAGGCACTTCAGATATGGTCCTCCGAATGTCTTTTTGTACAACTGCCCGTCCACCAGTTCGAACATGGATGCCCTCCTCTGAATGCACTTCATATTGTATGCTGAATTTTTGTCTTGTGGGAGGGTCCCGTCCTTTAAATAGTCGGTCATATCCGTGTCACAACTGGGAATGGCATAAGAGATGGCTTCTACCCGGAGGACCATAGTTGTTGGTGTTGTTAGGATTTCCCGATGAGCAAACCGCTGGATGTGAGCAGGGATCATATGTGCATGGTCATCAAGAGCTGCATTCTCCAATTCGGATAATATATCTGCTTCCTGATTTTCTATCCTGGAAATTTGGTCGAGCACTACATGTTCAAACTTTTCGATATGTTCCTCGACCAGTTCCTTGTAAGCCTTCGTCCTTTCTTCTTTAGTTTCGGCCATGCCATTCACTTGGTGGACCACCAGCTGGCTGTCTGACCGGACCTTGAGCCGATCGGCGCCCATGACTTTTGCATATTTTAACCCTGCAATGAGAGCCTCATATTCGGCCTCATTGTTGGTTACTTTGAAGTCAAAATGGATGGAGTAGTATGCCTTAAAACCTTCAGGTGATGTGATCACAGCTCCACCCCCACAGCCTTTAGCACTTGATGCACCATCTACGTACATTTCCCACCATTCATCCATCATGCTGCCTTTCGTCTCGATCTCCGAACGCCGAGCAGTACATTCTGCTATAAAATCAGCCAATGCCTGGCCTTTGATAGTGGGTCGAGGTCTAAAGTCCACCTCATACTGCCCGATCAGAGGACTCCACTTTGTGATGCGCCCGCTAGCCATCAGATTTCTCAGGATGGTGGCCAGTGGCTGTGTTGTATATACGGTTATCGGATGTGCCTGGAAATAAGGCGCAAGCCGTTTGATGGCTGTTATTAGGGCCAACACTGTTTTCTCCATCAGAGTGTACCTACTCTCTGGGCCGTTCAGGGCTTTACTCACAAAATATATAGGCCTCTGGATGCCATCTTCTTCTTTTAGCAACACAGAACTTACGGCTAGATCGGCCACAACAAGGTACATATAAAGATGTTCCCCTGGGTCAGCTTTTGTTAATACCAGGGGAGAAGATAGATACAACTTGAACTCTTCGAAGGCCGTTTGGCATTCGGCAGTCCATTCAAAGGGGTTTGCTTTCTTCATGATCTGGAAAAATGGAATTGCCCGATCAGCCAGTTTGGACAAGAACCTGCTCAGAGCTGCTAATCGACCGGTCAATCTCTGAACCACCTTCAGGTTCCTTGGAGCCTCCATATCCATGATCGCCTTTACCTTCTCAGGATTAAGCTCAATGCCCCTCTCGCTCATCATGTATCCCAAAAATTTGCCCCCCTTAATGGCAAAGGCACTTTTTTTGGGGTTCAACCTCATGTTTGCTTTCTGCATTATCCCGAACACCCTTTCTATATCCAGGATATGGCTCTCCCTTTTCCGGCTTTTGATCAGGATGTCATCAACATAGGCCTCCCATGTGACCCCCAAAACTTCTTTGAACAACATTCCAATCATCCTTTGGAAAGTAGCCATTGCATTCTTCAACCCGAACGGCATAACAACATAGTAAAATACCCCGTCCGAAGTTACAAACGCTGTTTTTTCTGCATCATCCGGGTGCATGAAAAATTGATGATATCCCCGGAACGCATCCATGAAGCTTAGGAGCTCACATCCTGCCGTCTCATCCACTAGCAGATCGATCCTCGGCACCGTATATGGGTCCATGGGACAAGCTTTATTCAAGTCAGAATAATCTACGCACATTCTCCAGGAGGGACCCTTTGGAGCTAGTACCACATTGGATAACCATTCAACATGGATCACTGGTCGGATATGTTTGATCCTTAGCAAAATGGCCACCTCTTGTTTTGTAAAATCGCATCGTTCGGTCGCCTGGTATCTTTTCTTTTGCTGAACAGGCTTTGCATCAGATCGAACGGCCAGCTTGTGGCAAATTATGTCCAGGTCAATACCCGGCATATCTTCTGGCCCTCGGGCAAACAATACCTGAAACTTTTTCAGTACCGTTATTATACCCTCCCGAAATTAAGCCTCCAGATCTGCCCCGATGGCTACCTTCCGATCGTGGGGAGAATCCAGGTCAATTTGCTCGAGGAGGGTGGCAGGCTCAGGATGTGCCTCGAACTCCATTCGGCGGGCTTCCTTCAATGCTGTTAACCCGCATGCCTCGGACATTCATGTATTTCAAGGCCTCCCGATAGCACGTTCAGGTTGTATTTGGATCAGTTCTGGCCACCCCAACCCTAGTGTTCGTGGGGAATATTATACATGAGTGGCGGACAGAGGCTATCACCTCCAAATCTTCCAATCCTGGTCGGTCCAAAATGGCGTTGTGGGCACATTTGATATCCACTACTACGAACGTCATTCAGACTGATGCCCTGTGTGTTTCATCTCCAATCTCAACCATCAATTGGATGGTCCCTTGTGCTTCGATGCAATTGCCGGTGAAGCTTGCCAGTGGTGTCCTCAGGTGGGTCAGCTGATTTTTCTGGAGGCCCATTTTCTCGAATGATTGCAGGTACAATATGTTCACACTGCTTCCTGTATCGACCAACACCCGGCGAATTAAAGCCTCGTCTATGCACATACTTACAACCAACTCATCCCTGTGTGGACTTGGGGAGTTTGGCAAATCAGCAGGCCCAAAAGAAATGGGGTCCGTCCTTCCTTTCTTCTGGGGTGGCATGGCCACAGAACCCACATATAGGCTTCGCTCGAACTTCTTTCGTTCGGCGTTCGAGTCGCCTGTCTCCCCACCCCCAAATATCACCTTTACCTCCATCCTGAGTTTTTTTTACCCGGGTTTCCCGAACCTTCCGGTTCGTCTCTGTGAGGGTTATATACATCATTTCTGGGGCGAGCATCACGCTGTACATCTCGCCTCCAACTGTTGGATTTCTTGACCGGTTTCAGAATACTCGTAGCATTCGGGTCTGTATTTACATATTTACCCAGATGACCCATCTGGATCAATTTTTCAATGGCTATTTGCAATGCCCGACAGGATTGGGTGGAGTGACCGCTCTTGTTGTGGTATTTGCAAAAAGCACTTGTATCCGTCCCCATAAAACCTCTGGTGTCAGTCGGAGGGGGAATGTTGTCCTTCTCGTTCTGATAAATGGTTGCTACAGAAAGGACCAAAGGAGTGAATCGTGCCGCTCTTGAAGATGGAGCGGCCGCTGGGGTAGGACCTAGCCGATCGGCCAATTTCATGGGGGTTGGGGTTGCAGCTACCTTATCCCTGATCAGGATTTCTTCTTCAAGAGCCGCATGCTTCCGGGATCTGTCTAGCACTTCAGAATAAACCGTACCCGGATTCTGTTTTAGCTCTTTATACAATTCACCTGTTCGGAGAGCGTTAGTAAATAGGGTGATGGTTGTATCCTCCATCATGTTCCCCACTTTTAGGGTTTCATCCCTCCATCTTTTGAGGAATTGATTTAGGGTCTCCTTCGGACCCTACCTGATACTAGTCAGGTAACTGAAATGCCTCTTTGGAGTGGCATTGGATGCAAACTGGGCCAGGAATAAAGCTGATAATTCGGCAAAGCTGCCGATCGAGCCGGGCTGCAGGGTCCCGAACCATTCCTGGGCAGGCCCCCTGAGCGTGCTGAAGAAAAGTCGGCAAATGGCCGACTCCGATGCTCCCAACAGCATAAGCCCCCCTTGATAACTCCTTAACTGCCCGTGGGGATCTCCCGCCCCGTCATATATTTGACCGATCGGTGGTTTGGCATCCCTGTGGATCTCCGCTTGCATGATTTCCCGGGTAAAAGGGGAAGTGATTCCGACCCGAGCTGGAGTAGGCTGCAGAGGGGCTCTATTTATTTGTTCCCTCATTTCGTTCATCTGCATCCTCATCTCGGCCATTTCTTCTTCTTGGGCCGTTAGAGGAGGCGGTGGTGGAGTTCCCAAGTTCACAAATTCCCGATTCGCTTCCGGCAGAGTTATTCTTTGATTCTGACGTCTCTGCCCAAATCTCGTATTGTTACGTTCTTCAAACCGGAATTGGCGGCCAACGGGCGTATCTCCTCTGGCCCGTGACCCGGTCGGGGTGTGGTCACTAGGAGTGTGGTGCCTGCCCCTGGTCGTATGTGCTCTTGCGCGCTCTCCCCGGTGGGCTCATGAGTGATTTGATGTCGTGGTTGTTTCTGCATCGGTGGTTTCATCATTGAATGATGGGGTTGTGTACCTAGTTTCCCCGGTGTAACTGGACTGTCCGCCATCCTGCTCATACGCCATATGTTGCATGACCGGAGCAATATCCCGCATGGCATGGGGGTTCCTTCTTAATGCTTCGGGGATGCAAAATCCCCATCAAAGTGTGGGTAGGATCCCCGGCTGGATTGCCCTTGGGGGGTCCGGCTTTCACCACGTCTATTTGAAGTTCCTTCGGTATGATGAGAAGTAATTGTAACCATTTTGAAAATAGCTTTTTGTTTGGTGTGAAACTTTTTGTTCAGAGTTTCCCACAGACGGCGCCAATGTTGAGATTTAATCCCCGTAGATCCGAAAGCCCAACACAGACTTTGGATATATCAGGAAATGGATAATAATTCGGTATGTAAAAGAAATACTCCCTCCGTTCCTAATAACTTTGCCATGTTTGACCGGCACGGGAAATAATAAAGTAAAAACTGTGTGGTTGAGGTTTGTGCAGAGGAGAGAGAATGAAATGGAACCACAAATTCTTTACTTAAAAGGGAAAGTGGTAAAGTTAGTGGGACATCCAAAAACGGAAAGTTGGCAAAGTTATAAGGGACGGAGGGAGTATAAAAGATCGATAATCGAATGCTCAAAAGCCCACTTGTATTAATTGACATGTTTGATTACAAGGAAATTACCCGAACGGTACGTCGGATTGATGCTTAATACAAGAAACATGAGTAATAAGGCTATTCTAGGGCTTGAGTATTAAAATGCTAACCCTTACGATGATATTAAACCTTCTGTTTATACTAATGGAGAGTATGGGACACTTTATGTTGATTGGCCGATGTTCCACCGACTTGATCACCCATGCCTCCACTTGATGATGTCACACTTTGGCATTAATTGCACCTGGCCACCTGCTGATTGTTCGTTGCCCGAACAGAATAATGGGCCCTGGAAAACATTGTTGATTTGGCCCAAGTATGATGTATGACCCGAACCCCGTTCGGTATGTCTGTTTTCTGGGCCAGTCTTTACTTGGCCTGAACCTCGTTCGATATGAATATCTCACTGGGCCTACTTATTATAGGGTAGTGGACTCGTTGTTTGGGCTGGATGTCCTGGGCCTTTAATCCGGGTATTGGGCCTCCGGGTCAATATCCCAACAAAGTATTTCTTCTTATATTACACAACCCCGAATTTCGAAACACCCATTGCGGATATATCCTTTGCTTGTGGATGTTCATTGTAGAAACGACAGTTTGTTTTTGCTTTTTCTTCTGTTGCTGATACTTTCTGAAGTTGAACTTTCTATGCTTTGCTTTTCCCATTAAGAATAGAGAGCTTCTTCTATCGAGAATACACACACTCAATGGACCATAGTGATGCTATTTGTGCTTCTTGCAGCTTCAAACTTGCAAGTGAAATAGAAGAGTAGGAGAAGGATTGTGTGACTTTGTTTTGAGAGGTGCTGCCATTTATAGGAAAAATGAATGATCTTTCCATAAGGAAAGTTGACATGGAAATGTTGCGTGTACACGTGCCCCAAGACACAGGCCGGCATGACTTGACAGGGGTTGTTTCCAAATTTTTGAGAAATTAGTGTGCTACATTACTCGAAGAAACTTAAAATCTAATCTTCAAATACTGTTCTTTGTAGAGTACTACGGTGGTTAAAGATGTCTAGTCTAATCATCCTTTACCTTCCCACTCTAATTTTATACCGTAGTTGATGTTTCACCTTTTATTTTGCAATTATTATTAATGTATTACTCAAATACATTATCTCATCTATCTACGTGTAAACACTTTATCGCTGGGATGTCTATGCTGGAATACTGTTCCAAAAATTACTATTGTTTTAATGCACTAAACATGTACAATATACTCCATGTTACTATCATATTTACTTGCTCCGTATTTTTCCAATGGGGAACGTATTCATACCGAGTATGCCTTAAGATAGTGATGGTGATGTTTTTGAGCGGCAAAACATTAAGCCCAAACCTAGACGTCAATGGACTTCGGTCCACGAAAATTGTAATTTTTGTGATTTCTTTTTTTTTAAGCAATTTTTCTTGATGTTGACATTTTTTGGGGAACACTGTTCCCCACAAATCTTTTGCTTTTATATTAGAATAGATAGATTTTATGAATAAAAGATATATTCAATATCATTTTTCATAAATTACGAGAATCAACCAATTCATCTCGTGTTACCAAAAAAGTTATCTTTGTGCATTGTAAGTATGCACTTAGTAACTGACGAAGGAGAACAAAAAGTAATTATGAATAACTAATATGACATTAAGCTTTTAATTTGGTTGGCTAAATAAAACAATAAATGTACCAAACTCATTATTTTTGTAAGGCACGGCCGAGCACCAAAATTTTTGCTCTCCATTTTTTTCCCTATTTACAAATGCATATGATGTACACACAACAATTGAGTCTAGAAAGTTCAACATACATTCCTTATCCATCATACATTCCTACCGCTGTTTGCCATTACTATGCTAATGTTTTGATACCACAAATTAAATCATTTACTCCGTAATAAACTTCCCCGAAAAGGGCTTGATTACTCGAATGTGGCATTTATGTCGATTCAACGTCTCTCATGAACCGCCAGAGTCGTATTTCCAATCCGGTCCACAAAACACCTGTCAGGTTTTCACCTCTCTAGGAAAGTGTGGGTTTATCTTCTAGAACATAAGTTTGATGTTTGTGAGAAGTTTAAAGCCTGGAAGTTACTTGTAGAAAATCACACTGGACAAAATGTTAAGACCTTTAGGACTGATAATGGCCTAGAGTTCTGTAACCAAGAGCTTGACCAACTGTGTGCCACTTCAGGCATTAGGAGACATAAGATTGTGCCCTACACCCCCCAATAGAATGGGGTGGCTGAAAGGATGAATAGAACCCTTCTTGATAAGGTTAGGAGTATGTTGTCTACCTTAGGTTTACCTAAGAAGTTTTGGGATGAAGCAGTCACCACTGCCACCTATCTGATTAATAGATCTCCCTCTGTTCCCATAGGGGGTCAATGCCCTGAAGTTAAGTTTACTGGTGGGCCTCTTGACCTAACAAACCTTAGGGTCTTTGGGTGTGCTGCCTATGTTCATCAGAAAACTGATAAGTTAGATCCTAGATCCAAAAAGTGTGTGTTCTTGGGTTATCCTGATGGGGTAAAGGGATATAGGTTGTGGGTTAGAAGTGTGCCTGGTTTTAAGGTGGTTATAAGTAGGGATGTAATTTTTAATGAATTTGATTTCCCTTGCTTGCTTAAACCTGTTTCTGAGCATGAGCCTGAGAGGACACCTGTTGAGGTGGAGCCTCAGACTCCTTCTGTACCTATTATTCATGTTGTTATGTATGACACTCCTCCTGTTGTTCCTGTCATCCCTTCTGATGTGCATGTTAATACTTCTTCTGATACTGCTACCTCCGGTGAGGTGGAGTTCAATACTCAAGATGACCATGTGCAAAATGATTCTTTGTCTGGTGAAACCAATGTGTTTGATGATTCTGCTGAGGATGATAATGTTGATTTGCATGACTACCAACTTGTTAGGGATAGGGGTAGAAGAACCATTAAGAGAAAATCTGATACTTTGTCTGATTATGCTTTTACTGCGTGTGATATATCTGATTTTGCTTTTACTGTGTTTGAGGCCCTAGACCTAAATGAACCTAAGACCTATAGTGAAGCTATAAGGTCCAGAGAGTCTCAGAGATGGCTTGAGGCCATGAAAAGTGAGATGGACTCTCTAAGAGTGAACCAGACTTGGACCCTTGTTCCTAGACCTAATGTCAGCTCAGTGGTTGAGTGCAAATGGCTGTTTAAGGTCAAGGAAGAACCGGGTAATAACATTAGGTATAAGGCCAGGTTAGTTGCCAAGGGGTTTACTCAAAAAGAGGGGGTAGATTATGCCGAAATCTTTGCTCCTGTAGTTAAGTTTACTACTGTTAGAATCATGTTAGCATTGGTTGCTCACCATGACTGGGAGATGAAACAAATGGATGTCACCACTGCATGGTGAATTGGATACGAAAATTTACATGACTCAACCTGAGGGCTTTGTGGATCCCAAGAGGAGTGACCATGTCTGTCTACTTAGGAAGACCTTGTATGGCCTGAAGCAATCCCCTAGGCAGTGGAATATTAGGTTTGACAAGTGTATGCAGTCTATGAAATTTGTGAAATCTGCCTGTGATCATTGTCTTTATTTCAAGAATACTAATTCTGTACCTGTGTTCTTGTTAATCTATGTGGATGACATGTTGATTATTAGCCCTTGTCTTAAATCTATTATGTCTGTTCAAAAATGTCTTTGTGAGAACTTTGCGATGAAAGATCTTGGTGATGCCAAGAGGATACTTGGGATTAACATTATTAGGGACAGGAGCAAGCATACTCTTGTTCTAAATCAGATTTCGTATGTTGAGAAGGTTTTGAGTAAGTTTAATATGTCTTCTGCTGCACCTGTGCATGTTCCTCTTGCCTCTCATTTTGTGCTAAGTAAGAATCAGTCTCCTAAGACTGCTTCTGAAATTGAGCTTATGAAGTCTGTTCCTTACTCCAATGCTATAGGTTCTGTGATGTATCTGATGGTTAGTTCTAGACCTGATATTGCCTATGCTGTGAGTTGTTTGAGTAGGTTTATGTCTAATCCTGGTATGCCCCATTGGAATGCTTTGAAATGGCTTTTGAGATACTTGAAATTTTCTGCTAATCATGGTTTGATTTTTACTAAGTGTACTGAAGGTGTGAAACTGAGTGGATATGTTGACTCTAACTATGCTAATGATAAAGACAATAGGAAATCTACCACTTCCTATGTGTTCACTTTGTGTGGGTCGTGTATTAGTTGGAAATCTCAGTTACAACCAATTGTTGCCTTATCAACCACTGAAGCTGAGTATGTTGCAGCTACAGAAGCTTTCAAGGAAGCCATCTGGTTAAGTCGTCTTGTTGCTGAAATAGGTTTTCTTAAACAGGATGTTACTGTGTTTTTTGATAGCCAGTCTGCTATCCAGCTTTGCAAAAACCCTGTTTTTCATGACAGGACCAAACACATTGATGTGAGGTTCCATTTTATTCGTGATGTTTTAGATGCAGGTAAAGTGAAGCTGTGCAAGATACCCTCAGAGTTCAACCCTGCAGATATGGGGACGAAGTGTCTATCTGCTGAAAAACTTTTGTCTTGTAAACGAATTTTGAATTTGGACTGCGGTTGACTCTGTTTGCAGGTTTTGGGTATGTTGGAGGGTAGATTCTTGAAAGCGTAGTGCTTGAGAGAATCTACTCTCACGGTTAGGGAGAGTACTTTGGGTACTTCTCCAATTTCCTTTTGGGAGTATTTTGTGTATCTCCAATTTGTTTGCCAATTATGTCTTTAGGATATCACTGGTGACCCAGCGATGATGAACCACGCGCTCATGTTACTTTGTGATACCATGCACCACCAATGATGGCCAATAAGGTGGAGAGTGTGGAGGTATTGGCCCCACGGGCCAAGACATCCCTCTTCTTTCTTTGTTGGGCCTGTTTGCTTACCTCTTGCCTTGGCCCATGTTGTTCTGCCGCTAGCCCTTCTTCTGGAACCCTCCTTTAGGGCTTCCCCTCTTGCCCGGGTACTTAAGCTCCTCTACGCCTTTGGTTGATGTAGAGGTCTTCGGTTAGAGAGAGAGTGAGGTTAAGAGAGAGTGAGAGAGACTTCTGTCTCTTCTCCATTCCGGTCCCTCTGTGGTACTCTCTCTGTGCTTCCCCTTTTCTGACCTTTGGCGTGCGTTGAGATGGCTGGGCTGGTCTGAGTGTTCTTGTCCCCTCCGGTGGTGCTTTGGTGTGTGTGCTGTATGAGCGTGGTCTGAGCTGGAGAGGTGAAAACCTGACAATCCCAAAATAACTGTCATATTTTTTTTCTGGAAACACATGAGATTCACAATATTTCACTTTATTATACTCAAATCGCTATTTCAACTTTTACTTTTTCAATCACTTTATTAATAATTATATCAAATCGAAATAGGACACATAAAATGACACATAAGTAGTACCAAGTATTTTTTATCATTCTGCCCCCAATAAACTTTTTTTCTGGATCCGCCACTCACAACTACTCCGTATTTGAATTACCTTTGGTAACTACGCGTACACTCTTCGTACATTATGAAGTTAAATATTGACAAAAATGCAAACAATTACTTTAGTTAACTTGACAAAAATGCAAACAATCCATTACTGAAGTTAACTTATTACACATTGGGTATGTTTGGCAAATGGCTTATCAACCAACTTTTAGCTTGTTTGACCAAATTTAGTTGTTTCATTAGTCAAAGCAGTCAATATTTATGTTTGGTAAATAGCTTTTTAGATTGGCTTGTTGAGTCCAAAAAGCTGAAAAAATGGTTGGTAGGAAAAGCCAAGGGGGCAACTTTTTAGATTGGCTTCTGAATTCTTTTAGATGGTTACACTCTATCAGCCATTTTGAAACAATCAATTTCACCAAACAATCATTTATAGTCAGCTAACATAACCAGTCGATCAAAACAACTAACACAACCAGCTGTTAGAAAACAGCTGACGCAACCAGCTGACAGCAACAACTAACAACCATTTGCCAAACAAGGCCATTGCATCTTGAATTGGTCTATTCACAGAATTCCTAACTTCTGGGATTGTTTATGTATTTTTCCTCTAGTAAAGTCTTAACTATGTATAACATCATTAACCATGCTGATATTTTTAACTTATAAGGATTTTTGTATAGTGTTTGATCTGAAACTACATGTATTTATATTTGTAACTCACCTATTGGATAACACTCAATTTAATGTATATCTTCTACCATTGATATTGATAAAAATAAGCTTTTTTAAAATATGCTCCATATAATATAAACATACACAACAAACGCTAGATATAATTAATCATAAATAATAATACATGTTGAACAATAAACTCACTTGAGAGAGAACTAATTTTGTATTTCATCAACAATACACACAAGTAGATAATATATTCACATTATATGCACATTTCATATATATGTCTATATATATTCTTATGTGTGAGTGTCTAATAGAACATGTGCATAAGAATGATATTTTTGCTAATTGCAGGCTAAAACATAGAACTTTAGAAGCAGAAGGGAAAAGAGAAAGAGAACTAGAACGATTGAATTTTCATATTGATTCTTGCAAGACTATGCAAGTATTTATAGCGAAGTGAACTCACTTTCCTACTTACATACATTGTTCCCAAAGGATCGCAAGTGTGATTTATCAGGCTGATTTTTTTAAAATTTTTTTAAATGCTCCGTTTTATACTGTTCAATCTTTGTTTAGTCATATCAACATTATCCATAACAGGCTGGCAAACTGTCTTTATCTACTTTTTTTATTGCATATCTTCCCCAAAAATATTTCCATGCGGATATTATTAGGAGTGATAAGATAGGACGATACAGGCCATACCCTGGTACCAAAGATGTCATCTTGTGAATGTACACAAATGAATTTTACCCCAAAGGAGCCTGCGTTGGCAGACACATAATCCTCATCACTGTAGCCACCTTTTCATCAACCAATTGGAATTGCAACAACCCAATCCTCATCACTGTAGCCACCTTTTCATCCACCAATTGGAATTGCAACAACCCAACAGTGGCCCGGAAATCCTCATCACGCCAAACATCTTTCAACAACTCAAACTTTGGAATAAAATTTATTTTCACCCTATTTTATATTTATTTGCAAATTAGAAAGCTGACCTACTTGATGTTGATGGTTTTGAGTGGCAACTTCCATTCCAAGAAATCTTTTGCTTTTATATATTAATAGATGTCTAGTTTATATATATATATATTGTGAGTTGTTCGGTTTACGGTTTTTCGGTTTTAAACCAAACCAAACCATTCGGTTTGAAAAAATTGTTACCAAACGGTTTACTTAAGTAAAACCAAACAAAACCAAACCACCAATTTTCGGTTCGATTCAGTTCGGTCAAACCATACCATTTTGTCTAGCCCTACTATTTTATTCTGAAAATAATGCTGAAATGAGAGTTGTCTTCAACACAATGCAATGCGTTGATCTGGGTATTGCTAAATAGAAAAATACGTAGTAATATATAAAAAAAGTATGAGAAGAAATATTTGTATCCCATTATACATTACTGAGATAGTAGAAGACATGCCAATTATTTTCAAAGTTTACTCCTTGACAATAATATAATCGACACTTATTTATGCTAACGATATAACATAAAGATATCTAATTTTTTGATGAATACAATGTGACATGTGAAAACTTTCATACCAACAATTGCGGTTCATTTAAGTAATTATGTTTTTGTAGAATTTTCCTCGTGCTATCTATTTTCTTGTTACATAAAAATGTTGCATTTGCAAAACCTCTAGAAAATTTATTTATTTAAGGGCCCACCACTCGACCAATCAAGTCTATATGACTTGTTACTGCTAGAGAGTTCTCAAAAGTATTTGATGAGTAATGCATATTTGTCAAGATCAATGAAAAACATCTCACATCCCATGTGAAAAGTAAGAACTTAGTAAAATTCACATCTAAAAGAATGTAGACGGTGAATATTATATCTATTATGCACGCACTAATACATAATTCTTTTTATGTGATTATGCAAAATTGCAAGCACTCTTACACATTTGTTGGTTTAGACCGATAGTAGACAACAACTTTTATGTATACCAGTTGATGATTGGATCTTAGCCTGAGATATTTTACTTGTGCATATATGGTTGTTAACTAATTGTGCCTAATGCACCTCCCACATCGCACTATAACCGGTCTTAAAAAACAAATGATTTTGTGTTGGATACGAATCCCCAACAATAACCCACTATTAACCTTAACAGACGGTGTATACACCGCTTTGCGGAATGTCACCTTGATAAGACAATCGACTTTCCTGTCATTAGGGAGAGAAAATAGAGAATTCTCTAATTGAATGATAGAAATCATTATGGTACATCCCTACTCTGTCTTAACGATGATTTCCAAACTTCAAAATGTAATATTGAAGTAAAGAATTAGAATCACCATGAGCAACGTAAGTGATCAGATCACATACACTAGCTATACATATATCTTTAAGGTTTGAAGTCAAATTAAAAGATATAATGCTAAAGGAACAAGCATTCCAACCACAAACAGTGGGGTTGTGGTTAAGGCCGTGGCTCCCTAAAGGAATAGAGGGAAGCCACATGGTTCGATTAATTAGACACCCTAAGTAGTAAGGGTAAATAAGGCACAAATTAATATATTCGTCATCATATTAATTCCTCTCATGAGATTATCTCTGACTAAACATGTCCATGAATTAATAATGGGGGACGCCCCTGTTGCGGGTAAATCCCGTAGATCCGAAAGCCCAACACGAACTTTGGATATATCAGGAATGGCACAGAATCAAAGTGTATAAAAAATATAAGATATGAACTCACTAATACTCGAAAGCTCACTTGTATTAACTAACCAGTCTTATTACAAGGAATTTCCCGATCGGTAGGTCGGAAAACAATGCTTTAATACAAGAAATAAGAGCAATGATGCTATTCTAGAGCCTGAGTATTGAAATGCTAACCCTTACAATGACTTAAAACCTTCTATTTATACTAATGGAGAGCATGTGCTGCCCTATGCTGATTGGCCGTTGTTCCACCGACTTGGTCACCCATGTTTCCACTTGCTGATGTCACAATCTGGCATTAATTGCACCTGGCCACTTGCCGGTTGGCCGTTGCTCGAACGGGATGTTGGGCTATGCTGAAGATGCTGTCAAATTGGCCCAAGTATAATATATAGTCCGAACTCCGTTCGGTATATCTTCTTACTGGGCCAACCCTTATTTGGGCCGAATCTCGTTCGGCATGAATTCTACCTTGATTATCTTATCATAGGGCAATGGGCCCGTTGTTTGGGCCGGGTATCTTGGGCCTTCTTGATCCGGGCATTGGGCCTCTGGATCAATATCCCAACACAAGTCCCCCACTTCCGATGTCTCGAACGAGAGTGAGTGCATTAGGAAGTATGAATACCAATGTTGTAATACTTCGAATGGAGATCGGGGTACAGAAGTAATCAGTTCCCCATGCTGCGATTTGACGGCTGCCGCTTCATTTCCCCATATTCATCATGGTAACCGTCGTTTAGTCTTTTCATTAGACACACGTTTAGCTTAAATGCTCCTAGTGACGTGTCGCTCCCTGATTGGTTCTTGACACGGCGGTTTCAAGGCTATAAATTGGCCTTTAACTTCTCAAATCCGGGTTTCGATTCTGCAATTCTCTGCGCCTTGTTGATTTCTGAGATTTCTCGCAGCCTTCATCGTTCAGGTATTCTCCCTCCCTTGCTTCCTCGCCTCATCCCTGATTCGGTCGAGATGAATTCCCAACAACGTTCTGATTCGGAAATGGCTTCTCAAGGGGAGGACCGTGATGTGGAGATTATCACCGTCCCTTTTGATGAAGGTTCCAAGGCAACGACGGCGGAAGTTAGGGCGGAGACAGGCGACTCTTCTAGCAGTTCTTCTTCCTCCAGTGAAGATTCTGATGGCACAAAATCTGAGGACGAAATGGCCTTAATGGCGGCTGGACGGCCAAAAGATGTTTCCCGTCATTCCCTCGACTTAGGTTTAATTAGGGCAAGATGGCAGAAATTGACCGCCAATAATAGGGCCGAAATCCCGGCCCTAATCCCTGACCCAGTGGACTTTCGATTGCACGCTAGGCTTCATCCCCTACGTCACGCCCCTGGGATGACCGTGGTCCATTTCGATTCAGTGAGGGCTGGGCTTAGATTTCCGTTACACCCCTTTTTTATTTCATTTTTTAATTTTTATGAAATTGTACCTGCCCAAGTCATGCCGAACTCCTATCGGGCAATGGCGGGCTTTATCTGTCGTTGTAAAGATGTCGGTGCTTCGCCGACCTTAGATTTATTTCATCGATTTTTTAAAGTAGCCCCTCAACAAACCCATGGGTACCTAGCTGCTAGTTCCCGAACGGGCCACATCTTATTCAAAGGTAATCCGACCTTAATCAAGGGATGGAAAGATAGGTTTTTCTTCGTGTCTATCCCGGACGGGTTGATCCGTCATAAATGGAACGCCTTTCCCCACAAGACTCCCGATCCAGTTCTCACTGAGGAAATTTATAAGGACGTACTTGCTGTGGAGAAGGACAAGTGTTGTGATATCATGACCTACCTGACTCCCGATCGGCTGGTTAAAGCCGGGATAGGTACTGCCCGTTCTCTTGGGTTTACTTGTTTTGAGAATCAAGTGCCATAGTTCGGGCGGTCCTTCCCGTGCGAGAAACGTTCCATTCTTGTTACTAGTTTCTCACATGCTAAAGGCCGCTCGGTACTAACATTTCCCTTTGTCATTTTTCAGCTCCCAATCCAGACGCTACTATGGATGACAGCCGTGTACTCCTTGCTGGCGGGATCGGGAAACGGAAGAAGAAAATGAAGAGGAATCCAAAAGCCGATTCACCCACTACTGCTGCTCCTCAACCCGAACCTGCACCGTCCGTTCAGCAACCGGAGCCTATTCAGCAATTCTCCGGTCAGGATCATTTTGACGCCATGATGATCGATGACCGCTTTGGTTCTGATCAACTGCATCAGTTCCCCCAACACTTTGATTCCGTTCAGGGGGAACCCTCGAACGTAGGCGGGACTCATACCGACCATATCACTGGTCAGGTCGAGCGGATCTCTTTATCGGATCCTGTTCACGAGGTGTTAGAAAGGGCTGGTTCTACCGCGAGCCAGATCTGGTCGACATCTTCCTGGTTCAACAATTTCTCCCTTCCCCAGTTACCGGTCGAGCAATCCGAAGAATGCCTGGCCTTGACCGCACTGAAGGTATATTATCTTTTGCGCTTTGTTTTTACTTTATTCTCTGTAATCAGTACTAACTCTCGAACGGTGCCTTGTAGATGGGTTTGTACACCTTGCAAATGCGGGAAGCCCGTCTGGCCAAGGAACGGGAACTCATCGTTGCTCAATCCTCTGCTGAGCAAACCGCTGCTGCTGCCATCACCTCCTTGGAAGCCGAACGGAAGGCTTTTGCGGAGGAAAAACAAAGGCTGGATGCTGAGCTTGGTACCCTTCGGGTCCAACTTGCTGCTTCCCAAGCGAAGGTCATCGCTGCCGAGGCCGCACAGATCAAGTTTGAGGAGATGCCTTCCAGCATCCCGGACGGCCCATATGAGGTGAATGTGGATCTATCCGCTGTCCGGGAAACATTCAAAACCTCTGATGAATTCTCCATCATCAAGGACGATCATGCCAGGACGCAATCCCGTTCGCCTTTGGAGCGTACCTGAAGGGTTTTCCCAGAGGTACTGATCGGCTCTCGGCAGGGGTGGCTCTTCTGGATAAGGATCCTGAGAGCAAGAAATGGAATGACTCCATCGTTGCAGATCTTTATGCCAAGATCGGCCAGGTCCTGCTACGTCCTTTTGTAGCCCAACTTCATAATAATCTTGGGAGGCCGGTTCAGGCTTCTGATCTTCCCCGGGATGACATCATACAAGCTCAATTTGAAAAATTCCAGCGAGATCTGCAACGGGAAGCTGATCGGGCTGCTGGGAGAGAGCCTGAACCCCCGTCTGATGATGTTGAAGACGAGGATGAAGATGCAGAGGAACTGGCCTCTGGCCAATAATCTAGATGTTTACTTTTTAATTAATCGTTGTAATTCTCTTTTCTTCAAGTAGCTTGTACTTCCCGGTCAGTAGAACCAATGAATACAGATCTTTTGTTTTGCACAAAACACCTCATACTGTCTTTTTTGCGTTTATTGAATGCTTGCTCACCATTCGGGATTCGGCCCGTTTTGTAGGACAATCAATTTTCTGACTTTATTTTTTACTTAACACTCCCAATACCGTATGATTGCCGTTTAGGCATTAGAGGATTCTGGTAATTTACCAAGGATAAACCCCCTTCTTTCTGGGACTCAGCCGTTCGGGCTTCAGACCATTTTTTAGGACTTAGCCGCTTTCTTGGTTTTCTTCGCACTTGGGCTGCTTCGTATGTTGGTAGCCGTTCGGGCTTCAGATCAATTTTTGGGACTTAGCAGTTTTTCTAACCAGCAAGTCCCTGTGATCTTTACTAATCCTCTGTAAGCCCGTTCGGGGTACGTGCACAAAAATGAACCATAAATGTCCCTGATTAATCGTAACCACTTAATGCCACGTGTTGCTCATGGATTAGGGTTTTGTGCGGCACTTTCCCTATTTATAGAGGTGCTTTCCCCTAATTTCTCCTGTTGTTTCCTCACTTTTCTTTCAAGCTTTCTCTCTCTAGAATTCCCAAAATTCTCTTGCGTACTTTCAAGCTTCCTCTCTCTAGAATTCCCAGAATTTCTCCAGTGTTTTTATGTATTACCCCTCTAGCTCAGAATCTGAAGAGATGCCGTTGATTCGCACAAGTAAAACATCTGCTGGTAACAAGGCCGAAGGCTCTTCTTCCCAAACCCCTAAACCCGGCAATCCTCCGGCAGGAAAACACACCGAACAGCCACAAGATGATGGATGTCTATCAGGTGATGATGTCCAGGTGTATAACAAGGGAATGCCCGAACGGCCACCCCGCATTGCCCTACACTTTACTCGTATCCGCAAAAAAAAAAAACGCCTCCCAGAAGATATCGAACGGCAACTTAGCCAGCTATTGCCTCCACCAAGGGAATACTATGCTGGATTTATCCGTCACCCGATGAGGCACCGACCGGGGCACGTGCTAGTGCATCTTGATGCTTTGACTGCTGGGCTTTGCTTCCCTCTCCATTCGTTCATCGTGGAGTTCTTACGCCGTGTTTGTGTACTACCCGCTCAGTTCGTGCCCAACACTTATCGCATTCTTACAGGCTTTATTATTCGATGCCACGAGTTGAGGATCACTCCAAGCGTCGACTTGTTCCTCCACCACTACTGCTATCAGCCTTACTGGACGACCGAGTACCTGAAGCTGGTAGCTCGTTCTGATCGTCAGCTGTTCACAGAAAATCTCACTCCGCCGGCTGACTGGGAGGAGCGTTTTTTGTTTGTTCGGGTAGGTGATTCTCTGCCATTTCCGGATAGGTGGAATGCCTACCCCGTTCGGGATTCTCAATCCAGGGTAGATGCCGTTCTATGCTCCCAAGCTGAGTCTTTGCGGATGGGAGGAACCCGAAGTCTCCGGAGTTTTGTCACTACTTCAAGCATGTTATCTGCCGGAATTGGTAAGCGTAGCACGATTTTAACCCGATCGTCCTTCCTTCTTTCAATTTAGCTTTGTCTCTTATTCCCCCTTTTTTCAGGTGTGATATCTCCCATACCCGTCCGGCGTTCTATCTCTTCCGCTACTCTGACGGCTTCTTCCGACAAAGGCAAGGAGAAAATGATAGCCGATCATGCCTCTGCGGAGCAAAACCGGAAGAAACGCAAGGGGAATGATGGCAATCAATTGATCCCGATCGACCATGTGGTTGATTTGACCGGGTCGGAGGGTGAACCCAAAAAATCTGCGCCTGCCAAAATGACAACTCCGGCTCTCTCTGACGCACCGATCGATGATCGGATGTTTGTCGAATTTTCGAACATGGGGCCCAGATCAGAAGGGAGGTATCTGTTCGAGCTGATGCCATCTTCCATGTGGTGTCATACCGCGATCAAGGTTCCCCCGAGCTTCACGAACTTGACCCACTGGTCGGACCTTTTTGAAGCAGGTCACCAGGAAGCACTCAAGGTACACCTCATTCTGATCCATACCTTTCTATTATTCATTGGTTTTATCTTATCTGACTTCTTTTGCAATCTCGTTTTCAGGCCGGTGTATACTATCACAAGGCCTTTCATGCGGCCGAAAAGGAAATGAAGGCCTTGTCCAGCGATCGAGATGACAGCCAGATCCTTCTTTCTGCCGCTCGGAAGTTAGCGGCCGATCTTCAAGAGCAGGCCAAGGAGGGTGAGAAGGCAAAAGCTGCTCTGGCTGAGATGCAGGAAAAATCCCGACGTCGCGACCGGGAGATTAAAGAACTCCGGGCCAAGGTGCGAGCTGCTGAATCCGTTGGGATCAAATTTGATAAAGTCGTTGGCGACCATCTGCCCGAACCTTATACGGTTAACACCTCTCAGATTGCTCATCAATCGATTGTTGATTTTCAACGGGGCAAGGGGCTGAACGTCGCTCTGGAGAACACGGCCCGACAGTTCCTGGGACCTCACCTTGGCCAATTCTTACGCGAAAGCGAAGATCCCATCAAGGCAGGGATCGATCTCCTGGACAGCACGCCGGAAGGGAAATCTTTCTTGGATGACCTGACCGAGAAAACTGTGAAGCAAAGTCAGGACCTGCTTCTGGATAGGAACCTCGATTTGATCCTAGAGCATTTCCCCAAGCCGTTCGATCCTGACGAATTAGGCATTGACGATCTGTTCGGGAATACCTATGACCGTATTATGGAGAAAAGGTCCAAAGCAGCGCCCGATGATGCAGTACAGGCAGGGAGCTCTCAACCTCCATCTTCCCCGAACGGCAATCCTCCAGTAGCATAGTCTGTAATTTTTGCTTTTTTGTCCTTTGTTTTTCTTGTATATTCCGGCTAGTAATGCTGAAGAATAAACTGGACTTTTCTCTTTAACTTGATGTCTTTCTTCTATTTTTCCTTTGATTTTTCTTGCTCACAATCCTTTCTATGTGGCCGAACATCACTCGACTCATGTATCTTTATGTCTGACACCTTTCCCGAGCCCGTTTTGATCCCTTTTCCGTTCGTGATCCACGGGGTCAAAACTCTTAGCTGAGGTGAATACCTCCAAGCCGTTTTGATCGTGACCACAGGGTCAAACTCTCGGCTAGGACGGGGGCTCCCTTCAAACTGTTAACCCGTTCGTCATTCGGTCATCCGGAATGATCCCATGTGTTAACAAGCCGAGGTGAGGCTATCTCTTCAAAATTGTTTTGACACCTTTCCCGAGCCCGTTTTGATCCCTTTTCCGTTCGTGATCCACGGGTTCAAAACTCTTAGCTGAGGTGAATTCCTTCAAGCCGTTTTGATCGTGACCACAGGGTCAAACTCTCAGCTGGGACAGGGGCTCCCTCCAAACTGTTAAGCCGTTCGTCATTCGGTCATCCGGAATGATCACATGTGTTAATAAGCTGAGGTAAGACTATCTCCCTTCCAAACCCATAATTCCGATGCATTCCGAACTATTCTCTCTGGCTCGTATCATCCATATTAGGGGTCTGAGATAACCCTTTTCGAACTGTAAGCAAGGTCACCGGATTGGGTCATTCCTTACTTATAGCTAAAAGGGCGACTCGCTTCCGAATCAAGTTAATGACTGAGGCGAGATTTTTCAAAACCATAGTTCGGATTTCCCGGACGACAATCCGTACCTTATCCGAACGTCGCTCGGTCAATCCATATCTTACAGTCTTGACACCATCTCCAAGCCGTTTTGATCCCTTTGCCCGTACGTAATTACAGGGTCGACTTTGGCTAAGTTGACGACTCAGCTCCCTCCAAACTGTTAACCCGTTTATCATTCGGTCATCCGGAATGATTCTGCGTGTTAACAAGCTGAGGTGAGAATCACTGTCCTCGAACTCCAGGCCATTTTGATCCCTTTATCAATGCGTAATTACAGGGTCAAAACTCTTGCTGAAATAATGGCTCCCTCCAAACTGCTAATATGTTCATCATTCGGTTGTCCAGAACGATTCTCATATTAACCGCTGAGGTGAGACTATCTGGGTGTCAAATTCCAAGCCGTTGGCTGAGAATGACTTTCCTTCCATGCTGTTAACTCGTTCATCATTCGGTCATCCGGAATGATCGTGTTAACCACGGGCACCGATTTTCTGAGCCTCAATTCTTCAAGCCGTTTTTATCCCTTTATTCGTTCATAAATCTAGGGTCAAAAACTCCCTTAGCTGAGAATTGATTTTCCTTCCATGTTGTTAACCCGTTCCTCATTCGGTCATCCGGAATGATCGTGTTAATCATGGGCTGTGTTTATGTGGAAGTTATGTCTCCCTCTCTATACATTTTTTTTAGAGGTGGCAACAGCCGTTTTTACTGATAAAATTTCCGTAGATGTTCCACATTCCAAGTACCTTCCGGTCGACCTTCGGTATTCTGTAGGCCAAACGTTCATGAAGCATACTTCTTACATATTTGGTAGGGGCCTTCCCAATTTTGTGCCATTTTTCCTCCTTCGAGAGGTTTGCTTTTTTCTCGCTTCCTTAGCACCAGGTCCCCTACCTCGATTGAACGAACTTTAACTTGCTTATCAAAATATCTTCTTGTGGCTCTGTGATACTCTTCCATTCGTGCAGCTGCCAGATCCCTTCTTTCTTCTATGAAATGAAATTCGGCCCGTAAGTTATCCTCATTCTGTTCTGGGCTGTAATGCACCGTTCGGTGTGTGGGAACTAGGATCTCCGTTGGTACTTTGGCCTGAAAACCATAGGCGAGGGAAAATGGAGTTTCTCCTGTGGTCGTTCGGGGTGTGGTCCTGTAAGTCCATAGAATATAATTTAACTGATCAGGCCACGATGAGGAGTATTCTTCCAGCTTCTTCTTCATACCATCCATGATAGTACGGTTCATATTCTCTACTTGGCCATTCGCCTGAGGGTACGCCACGGATGCTCTGGAATGCTTGATTCCCCATTTGACCAGGTAGTTCTCAAAATTCCGGCTCACGAACTGCCTTCCATTATCACTTACAATCTGCTCAGGAATTCCGAAACGGCAAATGATATTCTTCCAGACAAACTTTTGACACTTAACATCTGTGATGCTGGCCAGTGGCTCGGCCTCTACTCATTTGGTAAAGTAATCTATCCCCACGATGATATACTTGTTGTTTCCAGGGGCCGTAGGTAGAGGACCTAACAGGTCTATCCCCCATCTTGCGAATAGAAGGGCCACCGTCATTGGAGTGTAGAAAGTGACAGGCCGTCCGGGGACCGGTGCATACAGTTGGCATACCTTACATTTCCTAGTATGTGCAAAGCAGTCCTGTTGGATAGTCGGCCAATAATACCCTTGTAGGATGATTTTTCTGGCCAGTGTCTTGGGCCCTTGGTGGCTGGAACAGATACCTTCATGAATTTCTTCCATTACAGCCGCCGCTAGATCGGGTGGGAGGCATTTCAGATACGACCCACCAAATGTCTTTTTGTACAGCTGCCCGTCTACCAATTCGAACATGGAAGCCCTCCTCTGGATGCATTTTATCTGATAAGCAGGATTTTTATCTTGTGGGAGGGTTCCGTCCTTCAGGTAGTTGGTCATATCTATGACCCAGCTAGGGACGACATAAGATATGGCCTCGATCTGGAGCACCATGATTGCTGGGGTCGCCAATGTTTCGCGATGGGCAAAACGTTGGATATGAGCCGGGATCTCCTGTGCCCGATCGTCGAATGCTGCATTTTCTAACTTGGATAGGATATCTGCTTCAGTATTTTCAATCCTGGATATTTGGTCGAGCACCACCTGTTCAAATTTACTTATCTGCTCCTCAACTATCTCCTTGTAGGCCTTCATTCTCTCTTCTTTAGCCTCAGCAGTGCCGTTTACTTGATGTACCACCAATTGACTATCCGATCGGACTTTCAACCGATCGGTACCCAGGGCCTTTGCATATTTTAAACCAGCAATGAGGGCCTCATATTCAGCCTCATTGTTGGTTACCTTGAAGTCAAAGTGGATGGAATAATATGCTTTGAAACCCTCGGGCGATGTGATCACAGCTCCAGCTCCACAACCCTTGGCACTAGCTGCTCCATCCACATACATTTCCCACGAGTTATCCAGCCCATTGTTCTCTGAATCTGTTTCTGAGGGCCGAGCGGTACATTCTGCAATGAAATCTGCCAGGGCTTGTGCTTTGATAGTAGGTCGAGGCTTGAAATCCACCTCATATTGCCCGATCATGAGGCTCCACTTGGTAATGCGTCCACTTGCCATAGGATTTCTCAAGATGGTGGCTAGTGGCTGAGTAGTATACACAGTTACCGGGTGGGTCTGGAAATATGGTGCCAGACGTTTAATGGCAGCTATGAGGGCCAGTACAGTTTTCTCTAGCAAGGTGTACCTGGTTTCCGGGCCGTTCAAAGCCTTGCTTACAAAATAGATTGGCCGTTGAACGCCATCTTCTTCTTTCAACAGTACTGTGCTCACGGCCAGGTCAGCTACAGCAAGGTACATATACAGATGTTCCCCTGGTTCGGGTTTTGTCAAGACCAGGGGGAAGACAGATACATCTTGAAATCTTCAAAGGCCGTTTGGCATTAGGCCGTCCATTCAAAGGGGTTGGCTTTCTTCATGATCTGGAAGAACGGAATAGCTCGATCGGCCAGTTTGGATAGGAATCTGCTCAGGGCTGCTAACCGACCGGTCAATCTCTGCACTTCTTTGAGATTTCTTGGAGCCTCCACATCCACAATTGCCTTTACTTTTTCAGGATTGGGCTCAATCCCCTTCTCGCTCATCATGTATCCCAAAAATTTGCCCCCTCTTACAGCAAAAACACATTTTTTAGGATTCAGCCTCATATTTGCTTTCTGCATTATCCCGAACACCTT
Source organism: Cuscuta europaea (assembly GCA_945859875.1). NCBI lineage: Eukaryota > Viridiplantae > Streptophyta > Magnoliopsida > Solanales > Convolvulaceae > Cuscuta > Cuscuta europaea. Next base: position 1,073,616 of record CAMAPE010000047.1, on the reverse strand, counting down.
TTCTATGTCCAGGACATGGTTTTCCTTCTTCCTGCTTTTGATCAGGATGTCATTAACATAAGCTTCCATTGTGACCCCAGCACTTCTTTGAACAGCATCCTGATCATCCTTTGAAAAGTTGCCATTGCGTTCTTTAATCGAATGGCATGACGATATAGCAAAACACACCATCCGAAGTAACGAACGCCGTTTTCTCTACATCAGCCGGGTGCATGAATATCTGATGGTAACCCCGGAAAGCATCCATGAAGCTCAGCAATTCACATCCGGCAGTTTCATCTACTAGCAGATCGATCCTCGGCACTGGATAGGGATCCATGGGGCAAGCTTTATTCAGGTCCGAGTAATCCACGCACATTCTCCAAGTAGATTGTTTTGGGGCCAGAACCACATTTGATAGCCATTCTACGTGGATTACTGGACGGATGTGCTTTATTTTCAGCAAGGTGGCCACCTCCCGCTTTGTGAATTCCCGCCATTCGGTTGCCTGATATCGTTTCTTCTGCTGGACTGGTTTTGCATCAAGCCGAACGGCAAGTTTGTGACATATTAACTCCGGGTCAATGTCGGGCATATCTTCTGGCCCCCGGGCGAACAATACCTGAAACCTTTTTAGGACGGCAATCACGCCATCCCGGATGTCAGCCTCCAGATCTACCCCGATAGCTACCTTTCGGTTCGGGGGGGGGGAATCCAGGTCGATTTGTTCGAGAAGAGTGGCGGGTTCTGGGTGTGCCTCGAACTCCGTTCGGTGGGTTTCCACCTCAATTGTATTAACCCGCATCCCACGAGTGTTCATATGTTTCAGGGCCTCTCGATAACATGTCCGGGCTGTCGTCGGATCAGTTTTGGCCACCCCAACCCCGGTGTCAGTAGGGAATTTGATGCATGAGTGGCGGACAGAGGCTATTGCCTCCAGATCTTCCAATCCCGGTCGGCCCAATATGGCATTGTGGGCACATTTTATATCCACCACCACGAACGTCATTCGGAGTGATGCTTTGTGCGTTTCATCCCCAATTTCAACCATCAATTGGATGGTCCCCTCAGCCTCAATGCAATTACCGGTGAAACTAGCCAGTGGGGTCCGTAGGTGGGCCAGTTGACTTCTTTGTAGACCCATTTTTTCGAATGATTGTAGATGCAATACATTCACACTGTTCCCAGTATCGATCAGTACCCGGCGGATCAAAGCATTGTCAATGCACATGCTCACCACCAGTTCATCCCTGTGCGGGCTTGGAGAGTTGGGTAAATCAGCCGGCCCGAACATGATCGGGTCCGTCCTTCCTTTCTTCTGGGGGGAGCGGAGATGGATCCCACATAAAGACTTCGCTCGAACCTTTTCCGTTCGGCGTTCGAATCCCCCGTCTCCCCGCCCCCGAATATAACCTTGACCTCCATTCGAGGTTTCTTTCCAGGGCCTCCCGAGCCCGCTGGTTCATCCCTGGGGGGAACATATACGTCATTCTGAGGCTGGGCATCACGTTGGGCATCCCAGCGCCAGCTATTAGGTTTCCTGATCGGTTTCAACGTGCCCACAGCATTTGGATCTTTATTCACATACTTGCCCAGATGTCCCCGTCGGATCAAATCCTCGATGGCTGTTTGTAGGGCCCTGCAGGCGTTGGTGGCATGACCCTTCCTGTTGTGATATTTACAGAAAGCAGAGTCATCCGCCCCCATAAACTGTCCAGAATCAGTTGGGAGGGGTATATTGTCCCTCTCGTGCTAATAAATGGTCGCTACTGATAGGACCAGGGGAGTAAATCTCCCTTGCTTGGGAGGTATAGCGGCCGCTGGGCTAGGGCCCAGCCGATCGGCCATTCTGATTGGGGCAGCAGGCGCAATGACCTTATCCCTGATCATTATCTCCTCTTCTAGGGCAGCATGTTTGCGGGCCCTGTCTAATACCTCGGCGTATGCCGTACCCGGATTTTTCTTTAGATCCTTGTATAGCTCCCCCGTTCGGAGAGCGTTCGTGAACAGGGTAATGGAGGTATCATCCGTCATGTTTCCCACTGTCAGAGTTTCATCCCTCCATCTTTTCAGGAATTGATTGAGGGTCTCTTTGACGTTCTGCTTCACGCTGGTCAGATAGCTGAAGTGCCGTTGGGGATTGGCACTGGAAGCAAACTGGCCCAAGAATAGCGCCGATAACTCGGCGAAGTTGTTGATCGACCCGGGCTGCAATGTCCCGAACCACTCCTGGGCGGGCCCCCTGAGCGTACTAAAAAACAACCGACAAATAGCAGCCTCGGGTGCTCCTAGCAGCATGAGCCCCCCTTGGTAACTCCTCAAATGCACATGGGGATCTCCCACCCCGTCATAGATTTGGCCGGTCGGTGGCTTGGCACCCCCTTGGATGTCTGCATACATGAGTTCCCTGGTGAAAGGGGAAGTAATTCCCAGCTGAACTGGGGCAGGTTGTACAGGCGCCCTGTTCATCTGGTCCCGCATCTCATTCATCTGCCTCCTCATCTCGGCCATTTCTTCCTCCTGGGCCGTCAAAGGGGGCGGTGGTGGAGCCCTCATGTCCGTATAGTCCCGGTCCCAATGCCGTTGAGGGGCCCTCGTATTCTCCCGCTCGGCATACTGGAAATGATGACCAATGGGAGTTGGTCCTCTAGCTTGTGACCCGATCGGGGTTCGGTCACTGGGACTGTGGTGCGCTGTTGGTGGGGCGCTACGTCGATTATCCCGATGGGCATGCGAACGGGATGACGCTGTGGTTGTTTCCGTGCGTGGAGTCTCCCCTGTAAAGCTGGACCCTCCTTCCTCTTCGTTCGCCATATGCTGCATGACCTGGGCCATGTCTCGCATGGCCTGAGGATTTCTTCTCAGAGATTCGGGAATCACAAAATCCCCATCAAAACGAGGATACGATCCTCGACTGGATTGTCCCTGAGGGTTTTGACTCCCCGGGGTGTGACTCCTTCCGTGACGGCGTGAACCGTCGTTTGTATGATAGGAACTTATTCTGACCATTTTTGAAAATAGTGGTTTTTTGGATGATTTGAATGTGAAACTTTTTGTAAGTTTCCCACAGACGGCGCCAATGTTGCGGTTAAATCCCGTAGATCCGAAAGCCCAACACGAACTTTGGATATATCAGGAATGACAAAGAATCAAAGTGTATAAAAAATATAAGATATGAACTCACTAATACTCGAAAGCTCACTTGTATTAACTAACCAGTCTGATTACAAGGAATTTCCCGATCGGTAGGTCGGAAAACAATGCTTTAATACAAGAAATAAGAGCAATGATGCTATTCTAGAGCCTGAGTATTGAAATGCTAACCCTTACAATGACTTAAAACCTTCTATTTATACTAATGGAGAGCATGTGCTGCCCTATGCTGATTGGCCGTTGTTCCACCGACTTGGTCACCCATGTTTCCACTTGCTGATGTCACAATCTGGCATTAATTGCACCTGGCCACTTGCCGGTTGGCCGTTGCTCGAACGGGATGTTGGGCTATGCTGAAGATGCTGTCAAATTGGCCCAAGTATAATATATAGTCTGAACTCCGTTCGGTATATCTTCTTATTGGGCCAACCCTTATTTGGGCCGAATCTCGTTCGGCATGAATTCTACCTTGATTATCTTATCATAGGGCGATGGGCCCGTTGCTCGGGCCAGGTATCTTGGGCCTTCTTGATCCGGGTATTGGGCCTCTAGATCAATATCCCAACGTTTTGCCCATCGGGAAACATTGGCGACCCCAGATATCTTGGGCCGGATATTCGTCATCATATTAACTCCTCTCATGAGATTATCTCTGACTAAACATGTCCATGAATTAATAATGGGGGACGCCCCGAAGTTCAAATAATTATAGAGAATTAAAATCTCAATGGTAATGAGAGTGTGACTAAGTCGAAAGATAGACCCTTACACTTATACTGACGATATATTTATATGGTTGCTCAAAGGAGTATAGAGCACGATGATATCAAACCATACTTTATTGCAATATGAAAGCAATGAGGATATTGGCCTGAATGCGTACAAGTAATCCAGGTATAAATTTAATATTTGACAAAGAGACAATATTTGGTATGATAGTGCTAATCAACCAAGTGTAAAACTTGTAGGACATAAAACAATTCTTTGTTAGAAATGATATTGAGATAATAAGGTCCTAATTATTCTCACAATGCCTTGGATTCAAATATGAAAAGTTATACTTCTATATTTCAACACAAAAGTGTTCAACTACTTAATCTCTAAGCATCATCCAAAGTAATGGAGACACAACTAAAGATTGGGATCACCAAATGTCTCAATAGAATCTCATTGAAGAGATGTATTTGAAACATTTGTTATGTTTTTGTTATCTCAAATCAAGTGATCCTAATCACATAGTACAATTATATTGAATTGTTCAATGTTGGATTAAATCAATCCAAATAGAAGTGGCATACCCTCTAAGTAATCACTAGATTGAGAAGGGATAGAAAATGACAGATTATGCCTGCATATTTATAAATAATGAAGCAAACTCCAAATTTCCAAGTATCATTGTATGTCGAAGATGGAGACATAATATGTACTCATAATGAAATATGCGAAATCTTAGATACTTGAAAGTCGTAATTGAGATAAAAGATCTCGGGAAACTTGGGCCTGTTTTGAAATTAAACACCGAGTTGGTTGAATACTAATTCACCCGTTGCATACATCCAAAAGGGTTCTCAGGCAAATTAACATGGATAAATTGAAACTTTTAGCACTCCCATGATCGATCGAAATATGGATGCTAGAAAAGATCCATTATTCAAAAGTTATTGGGAGAAGGAATTCCCTATGTAAGTGCAATATGCACATGATTGTACTTTGACAAACACATTCGCCCAAATATTACATTCTCAAGAACGTGTTAGCTGAAAATAGCTCAGGAGCAACACATTGTATATCATCATTAGAATGGTATCAAGAATGTACTTTGATATCTATATGAAACCATTGGTGTAATCTTCATTATTCATCCCTTATAAATTGAATTAAATGATTGGTGATAGTATTGTTTCTAAAGAAATTGGAAATGTCAAAAGTATCACTCTAATACAAAGTAGTGTGATTTGAGTTTACTGATGATGAATGCACTATGACCTCATCGATATCTTCTAAACATAGCACATATGATAAGTCAGTATTTAGACACGCATTTGATGTGTGTTGGGATCAACTTGTGATGGTTTTCCTAGCTTTAAAGTGTTACAAGTCTCAATTTTAGCTCAATTTCTGTTTACCGGGCATTGGTTCAAGTTTTGTGTTGTTTGGAGTCAAAATCAGGAATTTAGAGTCCGACACCGGCGCTTGAGGAGCAAACGGGATGATTCGAGAAGCATTCGAGAGTGAATTTGAGAGCTTTGGAGGTTACTGGGAGGTTCACAGTGAAGATTTGATGACAAAAGAGCTATAGGATTGACTACGAGATTAAATGAAGACGAATAGAGCTTGAAAACGAAGTTCAGGGTGACCTTCTGTCAATCGTTCAAGCATATCTCTTCGTAGAAGCATCGAAAGGACACGATTCAAGTTGCATATGAAATCCAACTTCAAGGGATATAAATCATATGAAGACACCATTGCAAGAATCTGAGAGGAAGAAGGTGAAAACAGACGATGAAGTCAGATGATCCCTGTTGCGATTTCAGAATGAGACCTTCCACCATTTTATTCATATCTCTTGATTGGATGATTCAAATCCAATTCGGAAAGTGTATTGGATAGAGGACTTCATTATCTACAAATTTCACTAAGGAAGTTTTATCTACAAATTTTGTCAAATTCGGACGCACGCGTGTGTCCAACGTTTTTACGCGATAGTCTGTTGGACGCACGGACGCCGCGAACGCGTGCGTGGGTGCCGTGGGTGCCCCGTTTCAGTCCTAATTCAACCCAAATTTCTTTGTTTCCTATAAATAATGTCTTCTTAACCCTATTTTGTTGGGGAGCTTAGAGAGAGACCTAGGGATGAAATTTCTTCTACTTTTCCATCTTGTTCTTCAACCCCTTTGGGATTATTTGTAAGTTCCTAATTCTTAATTAATGACAATTAATTCTATGCTTTCCAATTCTATTGATTCTTCAATTATGAGTCGGGAGTAGTTTTAATTAGAGATTTGGGATTGATGAAGGGGTTAATCATGATGTATGACTAGATCCTTGATGGTTTAATTGCATGAATGTCGTTTAATTTGTGTTTGAACAATTTAACTGCTATCTTTTGTAACCTGGAACCGCGGCTAGAATTACAATTGCTTGTAGAATAAATTAAGAGAGATCTAATTTATTCTAGGACACATTCACACACACTTATTCAAAGGGGGTTTCCCCGATGGCTGTCCTTGGAGTCGTCTGGTACGCCCATAAAACGTAATTTAGCTGATCTGGCTAGGTGGATGCATAATCCTTCGTTTTTTCTTGATACCATCCATGATGGTCCGGTTCATGTTCTCAACCTGACCGTTGTATTGGGGATAAGCCACCGAGGATTTTGAATGCGTGATGCCCCATTTTGCCAGGAATCCTTTGAAGCCCTTGGTGACGAACAGTCGGCCGTTGTCTGTGATGATCTGCTCCGGGATTCCGAAACGACACAAGATGTTCTGCCAGACAAAATGCTGGCATTGATACTCAGTGATGGTGGCCAATGGCTCGGCCTCCACCCACTTGGTGAAGTAGCCGATTGCCACGATTATAAACTTCTGTCCACCGGTCGTTGTAGGTAACGGCTCGAACATGTCGATCCCCCACCTGGCAAATGGTAAGGATATGGTCATTGGGGAGTAGAAGCTGGTCATACGTCCTGGAATCGGTGCGTACTACTGGCACACTGCACACTTCTAGGTGTGGTTGAAACAATCTCGTTGGATGGTCGGCCAGTAGTAGCCTTGGAGAATGATCTTCCTCGCTAAGATCCGCAGACCATGATGGATTGAACATATTCCTTCGTGGATTTCTTTCATGACAGCAGTGGCCAAGCTGGGCAGAAAGCATCTGAGGTAAGGCCCGCCGAATGCCTTCTTATAGAGCTGTCTGTCTATAAGTTCGAAATTTGGGGCTCTTCTTTTGATCCACACGGCTTTCCGGAGCACCCGCCTTGAGCATGTCATATGAACATTTTGTATGCGTAAAAGTTAAAATGCACTCTTAGTTTGGAAGTTAAATAAAAGTGATGATTGAGTAACATTATTTTGCTTTTGTTTGGACGATGTACTGAAGTTGTGCGTGCACTCTTGATTTATTTTATGAGAATTAGTTTTATCTTTTTGCAATGACTAATCCAATATGTTTAGTTTGATGAATACGAGTCTAGGGGTGTAAATGAGCCAAGCCGCTCACGAGCTGCTCGTGGATCGCTCGGGAAAAACTCGACTCGAGTTCGGTCATATTAAGCTCGACTCGAGTTCGGCTCGACTCAAATAGTTAACAAGTTCATTTCAAGCCTATTCATTTCAGGCTCGTGGCTCGCGAGCCGGCTCGCGAGCCTTTATGTCATGTTTTATATGTAGTATATTTTATATATAATTATATATGTAATACGTAGTATGTAATAATTATATATGTACTTCTTTGGAATATATATTCTAATTTAAGACTATTTCATTTTCAATCCTTTTCACGGAGTATAATATAATAGTAATAATTACAAAACAATAACATGTACGTAGTACTTATTATAACCATGAATGTAATAATTATAATATTTGCTTTTAATATTTATTAACAGTAAAATAAAGAATAAAAATGTTAGTAAAGGAGAGATAAACTAAAGATGAGAAACACATATTATATTTTTAGCCTGAGTTCGCGCATCTTATTCGAGTTCAAACCTATAAAAAATAATTAGTAAAACTTGACCCGAGCTCGAACGGAGATCGAATTGAGCTTGAGTCGAGCTCGGCTCGAGTTCGAGCCCGAATTATTTAACTCGTCCAAGCTCGGATCGAGCTCGAACTCGTGAATTCTTATCAAGCTCAAGCCTACCCATGCTTGGGCTCGACTCGGCTCGTTTACACCCCTAAATACGACTACTACCTCTTTTCACTGCATAATGATTCCACTTGTTGAGTTTTACCCCTATAGTTTGTGTTCCAGCGTTCTCATTGTTCTCTAGTTTATTTATTTATTTATTCATGTTTGTTGTCCAATCAGTTCCTGTTACTTCTGAATCTGGTTGAAATATCTATAGTTCAAATTTCTTATTGAGTCACATGTACCACATTCACTAGTCACTGGAGTACTGATTTTTGTTCCTCAAAATGATCATATTGTCTAGCTGTACGAAGAGATAATGTTACTTTAAGACAAAACCGTAGCACCAATTAAGTCACACTCCACTCCTTTTTACATAATCTATATATATTTGAAGCCCAACTTTCTTTTCTTTCAAATGTATTTGAATTTCAGTCAAATCAGCAAGGAAGTGAAGCTAGAGAGATCTTGCATGTAATGGCATGGAGTCATGGAATCATTCTCCATGATTTAGTAGATTTTGAGTGTAGCAGTATAAGTCACCCGGATCTCATTGTGTATTCTTTTATGTTGTAGTTTAAATAGCAACATTGATTTATGTTTGTAGCCATGAGTCATTATTATTACTTAGTTCAATTATCTCTTTCGATTATACATTATGGGGGTGTTTAGATCTGATTTTTAAAACTGCTTCTGCTCCTTCAGAGAGCAGAAGTAGGAGTTGGAGTGTTTGGGTGAAAGTGGAGAAGTGCTTTTGGTGCTCTAATTTACTCCTAGAAGCAGCTTTTTTAGAAGTTGAGAGAGACTAACTTTTGAAAACTGATTCTTATTCTGATTCTGCTTTAAAAAAGAAGTAGAAGCACGATCAGTTCCAAACACCCCCTCCCTATATTATACATCAAAGAGGAAAGGAAAGAGTCACACGTTGTAATTAAGATAATTCCTTCAATGTACTAAAATGAAGTGATACGTCAACCTAAAATTCATTTAAGTCATTTCACTATGTTCAACTAAAAGAGAAATCACCAAGATTACTCCTAATTCATCCAAAATAGCACCTGCACTCCACATGCTGATTCTTACCACTAAAGTGTGATCATTTTCTTTTGGTTTGGTTTATTTACCTTCATCTATGCTAAAGAGGAACAGTAAAAGGAAGCTACTGAACATTTCAAAACATCCAAAATTTAACAAATAATTATGAACATTGGTTAGCAAGATTATAATTTCATTTGACTATAAACAACAAAAGGCATACAGAAATTGAATATTTTGGTGGCTAGTCATGTTCTTTTTCTGGTTCTTTCCAACAAATTAAACACACTAAATCAGAAAATAATATTTTACCTCAACATTCCACCAAAGCATTACAACATCTAATCTTACATAACAGAATACTAAAACATTCAGTACTAATAATCTGTGAGAAACAGAATCACAAACACAATTTAAAATAACTATAAAAGCAAACACATAAACAGTGTAAGGAATAAATGTATTTAGATTTTGATGATGCTAGGTTAATTAGAATTTGAAAGTACCCCATTAGAAATTTTGTATTAGAATTTCTTTTGTAAGTTTTAGCTTAGTCTGTCTGCCAGAGAACCGCTTTGCTTCTACCAGAGTTGCTCCCAGAGTTGCTCACCAGAGAAGCCATCAGAAACTGGTCATCAGAAAGATACCAGAGTTGGCAACAGAGGCGGACTTCAGAGATTGGACCAGAGAGCCTCTTAAGACTCTGCTAAACCCACCAGATTCCGGAAGCCTTTCCAACGGTCGTTAAACTAACGGGAAATCCCCTAACGGTTACGAACCTTTCAACGGAAACATGGTACTGTACACGCATTAAATGCACATTTAATGCTGTACGTACGAAGAGATATTTAAAGCTGATGATTGACCATGCGAGTATCTTTACGCCCCCAAAATAGCAAGTCGAAGGTCCAACCGGTCAAGTCAACAGTACATGCATTTAATGAAGCTGTCTTCTACACTCCAACGGGAAGACTGCTCCCAGTATATAAGATACACTCTGAAGAACTAAGAAGATAACTTTGCGTCAAACAACTTTGCTATAATATCTGCAAAACGAACTTGCTCAAAGCCTTCTTGAGATTCAAACTTCATCCTTAACAAGAAAAGGCTACAGTTGGAAGATACATTTTCTAATCCCTTATCCAACTAGCAAAGCTGCAAAGTTACTCAGTTCTTCAACACTTCGAAAGCCTCATCTACTCATCCTTTATGAAGAAGCAACGTTGGAGAAAACTGATTTTATATCAAACACTTCTTGAAAAAGAAGGGACGCCTCAAACTAGCTGGAGTAAGTGAAGTGGGGATACTTCAAGAGACTCAGTGAAACGAGACCAGCCATCAGGAAGCAGGACTGCATCCCGGGTGGCAACTAGACTTGAAGAAGACGAGGAGTGCTTCTTAAGTTCTAGGGACTAAGGCGTTGTAAACAGTTGTTTTTGCAAGCTTAGTGGAACAGTGGACTAGAGGAACAAGTTGTTCCTTGAACCACTATAAAAACCCCGGTGTCATTTACTTTAAGCTTTTAATTCCTGCACTTAAGATTCTACTGACCAACTCTTAAGGTTGGACTCTGTGTCCAGCAGATCTTCCTTCAGAGTTATCAGAAAGGCATTTTGCCTTAGCATTCTTCTTGAGGCTACCCGGACAAAAACTTATCCGCTGCCTGGTCTAGTTCTGCCATCAGAACTTGACCATCTCTGTCACCAGATTTCGACCATCTCAGACAAATCTGACTTGACTTAGAGAAAAGTTTAAATTCCTGAACAGTCTATTCACCCCCCCTCTAGACTGTTTCCATTACAAACGTGACCAACAAGTGGTATCAGAGCCTCCTTGTTCTTGTAATCTTTTAGGTTACTTACTAAACAAGAGATCCACTTGTTTTAGCCTCTTTAATCTCATATTATGGATAACACTCTTTCAAAGAATCTTATGTTCTCAGTGACAAAGTTTGATGACTGGAGGATCCGCATGAAAGCTCACCTCTGCGCACTCCATGATGAAATGTGGGAAGTTCTAGATGCAGGTCCTTTCACAGAGTTCACCAAGGTCAACCCTGAATACATCACTGGTAGTGGTCAACCCCAGATGATCACCAAACTTCGTCATGAATGGTCCAACGAGGAAAGGAGGAAATACAATCTTGACAACATTGCCAAGGATATCATCTACAAAGCCATTGATGACAAGTACTTCACAAGGATCAAGAAGTGCAAATCTGCCAAGGAAATCTGGGATACTCTTACCCTGATAGGAGCTGGAGATGAGCAAGAAAAGGACAACAAACTTACCATTGCCAAGAAGAAGTTTGAAGACTTCAAACTTCTACCCAAAGAGTGCATAGCTGAGATGTATGCACGCTTGCTCACCCTCACTGCTGAGATATCAGAACTTGGGAAGGAACTTACTCCCAAGGAGATCAACTTGAAGGTTCTCAGAGGTTTACCTTCACCATGGAAGATGAAGGTCACTGCCATAAGAGATAGCAAGGATCTCAGAACCTACAGCACTGAGAAACTCATCTCTGATCTCAAGTCTTATGAGTTTGAGATGAATGAAGAAGAGAAAGAAGAAGTTGAGGACAGAACAACTACTGCCCTCACTGCCAGCACCTCTCAGGTTAATAATTTTGACCCTTCTATTCTTTTAACTGACGAGTATATGGCGTTTTTTGCTAGGAAGTTCAAGAAATTTTTGAAGCCGAAGGATAGCAGAAGTCCACTCTCTAGCAGAAAGCCACACCAGAAGTCCAAACCATCAGAAAGTAGTGGAGAGCTTCTCTGCTACAACTGCAGACAACCAGGGCACTTCAAAGTCAACTGTCCACACCCCATAGTCTCCAAAAGGCAAGGCCAGGAAGGAGAAAAGAAATATGAGCACCGAAGAAGGAAGGCACTCATCACTGATCAACCAGAGAAGGACCCCCTCTTTGAGACAGAGTCCAGCTCAGAATCAGAATCCGATGAAGCATTCTGTTGCCTGGATACAGAGACCAGAAAAGGAAAAGATAAAGGTTCAACAGAAACCCATTTTAAAAATTAATGAACCTGGCAGAAAACCTAACAACAGAAAAGGTTTTCAGAATACCAAAAATCAAAGACAAACCCATAATAGACAAACTCATGATAACCGTGTCAGAGATGATCACTAGAAAGGCAGATATCAAGAGAAAGTTAACTTTAGGCAGAAAAGGTTGGTTGGTCAACTTAAGAAGCCCAAAGTTAATCGCCCCTCTGATCTTGATAGTATATGGGACTTCTACCCAACTAAAAAGGCTATGCAGAAGTATGTAAACCGGAAGCATGATCCTCACAAGCATCTGCCCAAAGTGAATCACACTTCCGTTTACTATGACTACCAGGTGGACAATGGGTACCACCCACCAAGGTTTCACTTGATGAGACCAAAGTGGTACCGGCTTCCAAGACTGCATGACCCCCTAGGACCCAACATTGCTTGGGTACCTAAATCTTCCTTTTAATTTTGTAGGAACTGTGTGCTGGAGCCATCTCTGAGCAAGATTGGTACATTGATAGTGGATGCTCCAGACACATGACAGGTGACAAGAGTTGCCTAACAGAGTTCCAGAAAGTCAAAGGGCCCATAGTTACCTTTGGAGGTAATGATAAAGATGGCCAGACAAAAGGAAGAGGGAAGCTGATAAAGAACCAGATATTCATTGATGATGTCTCTTATGTCAAAGGATTGAAATTCAACTTGCTGAGTGCTAGCCAATTCTGTGACAAAGGCTACACAGTTGAATTCTCCAAGGAAAGATGTTCTGTCAAGCATGAGACAACTAAAGAAGTGGTTCTAACAGCAACAAGGATGAAAAACATCTATGTAGTTGATTGGTCAACTGCAAAAGATGGAATTTGCCTGATAGCTAAAGGAGATTCAAAACTCAGTTGGGAATGGCACAAGAAACTGAGTCACTTGAACTTCAAAACAATCAACAAGCTAGCAAGGGATCACATTGTTGAAGGTCTACCCAACCTTGTATACAAGAAGGAGAACTTATGCAGTGCATGCCAGAAAGGAAAACAAGTGAAGAACTCCTTCAAACCCATTGCTGGAAACCTCTCTACTGGTCCCTTGAATCTGATTCACATGGATTTATTTGGACCAGTGGAAACTCCAAGTGTTGGTGGCAAGAGATACACCTTAGTCATGGTGGATGACTACTCCAGATTCACATGGACTATCTTTCTGACCAAGAAAAATGAAACTCTGCAGAAACTACCTTCTCTGCTAAAGCTACTACAGAATGAGCAGAATCAGAAAGTCAAAGCCATCAGATCAGACAGAGGAACAGAGTTCGTCAACAAGGTCATACAGGAATTCTGTGACCAGAATGGTACAATGCATCAACTATCTGCAGCCAGAACTCCGCAACAGAATGGAGTTGCAGAAAGAAGAAATAGAAACTTGAAGGAAGCCGCAAGGACCATGATTGCTGAATCAGGTCTACCTTACAGATACTGGGCTGAAGCAATCAACACTGCATGCTACACCCAGAACCGGAGCATGATTCACTAAACTCATCAGAAAACCCCCTATGAATTATGGAAAGGACGAAAACCCAACATCAGCTACTTTCATGCATTTGGATGCAAATGCTATATACTCAACAATGGGAAGGATCACCTCAAGGTGTTCCAAGAAAAGCTGATGAAGGAACATTCTTAGGCTACTCTAGCACCAGCAAAGCCTACAGAATACTCAACAAAAGAACTCTACTTGTTGAAGAATCGATTCATGTCAAGTTTGATGATCTCAACTCTGTTGAGAGCATAACTGAAAACTTGGAGAAAGCGAATCTAGAAGAATCACCAGAACTGGATCCACCAGAGACGGATATACCAGAATTGGTAACTAACTCTGCCATACCAATTCACCATCAGAATCCCATCCTACAAGACAAAGATAGTGATGAAGAATCAGAAGGAGAACAAGAGAATCCAAGACAACCCTTATCAGAACCTGATTTAACTTGGTTAAGAGATCATCCTCCTAATCAAGTAATTGGACAAATCAGAAGTGGAGTCCAGACCAGATCTGCTACATCAAGGAGAGAAGCAATGCTTACCTGCTACATATCTCAAATGGAACCTGTGACTGTGGAGGAAGCTCTTGCAGACTCAGACTGGATCAATGCAATGCAAGAAGAGCTTACTCAGTTTGAAAGGAACCAAGTGTGGGAACTTGTTCCTAGACCCAAGCACCAGAATGTCATTGGAACCAAATGGGTATTCAAGAACAAAGCAGATGAAGATGGCAACATTGTAAGGAATAAAGCTAGGCTGGTAGCCAAGGGATACTGCCAAGAAGAAGGAATTGATTTTGATGAGACTTTTGCACCAGTTGCCAGACTTGAAGCCATCAGAATCTTTCTAGCCTATGCTGCTTACAACAACATCAAGGTCTACCAGATGGATGTCAAGCAGGGGCGGATCTGGCATAGGGCCACGGAGGGCCTAGGCCCCACCTCAAAAAAAAAAGAAATTACTTGTATGTATATATATATATATATATATATATATATATTATATGTACTGTGAAGAAATGGTATAATTAGAACAAACGTCCTATTGTAAACAAAAGCTACATTGGTGTGATGGTAGAGGCGTGATTGGGCAATGTAGAGGTTATGTGTTCGATTCCTAGCTGGAGCAACATGTTTTTTGTATTTTCCATCCAAGTCCAGGAACATGCTATATTACACAAATCAAGTCTGAATTTTAACTTTTGAATACTAGGATGCAAAAATTAAGTAGTCCAACTAATTGGGCTTTATTAGTCTGAAAAACCAATTAGTTCAATTGATTGAGCTTTTTGAATATTGTCCTAAAAACTAATTAGTTTAATTCATTGGGTTTTTGAATATTGACCGAAAAATTAATTAGTTGAATACATTGGATTTCGTAGGTGAAAATAAGTTTTCTTTACATAGAGTATAGATTTTAGAGTAAAAAAATCGGTTTATCTTGTTTCCGAGAAACTAACCTAAAAATTGGCACTAAACATTTGGGTAACGGATAAAACTTCGGTTCGATATCTATGACTTTTAAGATAATTGTATTGTCGGTTCTGTAATATTCAATTTATTCTTTGACATTTCTATAATTTACATTTTGACTTCTAAGATATTATTATACTGTACTACATTTTGACATTTTTTTATAATATACGTTATTTAATTAAATTTTGGCCCCACCTGAACGTAAATGGTAGATCCGCCCCTGATGTCAAGAGTGCATTTCTGAATGGAGATCTTGAAGAGGAAGTTTATGTGGAACAACCACCAGGTTTTGTCATTCCTACTCAATCTTCTTGTGTCTACAAGCTTAAAAAGGCCCTCTATGGTCTTAAGCAAGCTCCCAGAGCCTGGTATGACACATTGTCCCTTTTCCTAGTGAACCATGGGTTTACTAAAGGAAAGGTTGACAAAACTCTATTTCAAATCTCTGTTGCCAATCATATTCTGTTAGTACAAATATATGTTGATGATCTTATATTTGGTAGTACTAATCCAGAATTGTGCAAGAAATTTTCTCAAGTGATGCAGAGTCAATTTGAAATGAGCATGATGGGAGAACTAAGCTACTTCCTAGGTCTTCAAGTGAAACAAATTCCAGAAGGAATCTTCATCAACCAAGGAAAGTACACCAGAGATCTAATCAAGAAGTTTGGAGTGGAAGGCAAATCTTCAGTGAAGATTCCCATGAACACTTCACAAGGAATTGGTCCAGATGATGAAGGAAAAGATGTGGATGCAACAACTTACAGAGGGATCATAGGATCTCTGCTGTACCTGACTGCAAGCAGACCAGATATCTCATTTTCTGTTGGAATCTGTGCCAGATACCAATCAAAGCCCAAGGAAAGCCATCTAAGTGCTGCAAAGAGAATCATCAGATACATAAAAGGAAATCCAAATGCAGGCCTATGGTATCCAAAGGGAGGTAATTTTGAACTAATTGGTTATTCTGACTCAGATTTTGCAGGTTGCAGACTAGACAGAAAGAGCACCTCTGGTCACTGCCAATTGCTAGGAGGAAGGCTTGTTTCCTGGTTTAGCAAGAAGCAGAACTCCATCTCAACAAGTACAGCTGAAGCTGAGTACATTGCAGCTGGGAGTTGCTGTGCTCAGTTACTCTGGATGAAGCAACAGTTGAAGGACTATGGAATTCAAGCTAAGGAGATCAAGCTGTTGTGTGACAACACCAGTGCTATAGCTATCTATCAGAATCCAGTTCTTCACTCCAGGACAAAGCACATTGAAATCAGACATCACTTCATCAGAGATCATGTTGAGAAGAAGCATATCTGTATGGAGCATGTATCTACAGAAGACCAGCTTGCAGACATCCTAACCAAGCCTTTACCTGAGGCAAGGTTTAACAAGCTAAGGGAAGAACTGGGAATGATGGATGATCTTCCCAGAGATGCCTGAACCAGAGATTCACTGAACCAGAACTGCTTTCTTCTGCACCAGAAACTCAGATCAGAGAACCCCTATCTCTATTCATCAGAATCTCACATCAGAGAACCCCCCTTCTCTGACCAGAGATCCCTATCAGAGAGACAGCAGATACGGATGTGGACTTAGCAATATTTCGAGGTACGGGCAAGACCTAATTAACTGAAACGGTCTTTTACCAAAATATCCCTTATCGTTACTCTTCTAACGGAAACGTTTTCCGCCCGCATTTCATTAAATGCTACCTCGAAACTGCCAATATACCAAACGTCCACTATTCTTAACCCCTTTATATCCACCGTCTTCAACCTAAATCCCTACTGCAACTTCATCTCTCTTAAACTGCTCTAGCATTCAAAGCACTCAGATCCTAAACCTTTCAAACCCCAGAACTTTTCTTAACCGTCACTCAGAATGAACTTCCTTAGCATCAACGATCTTTCTAAGGAAGAAGCCAAGACCCTCATCGCCAACATTGTCTCCGGCATGAAGGTTGACATGTCATCTCTACCATTGCTGGCAGAAAATCAGAAGAGGATGACCAAGATCATCCAGGGGATGACTGACTCACAACTTTCAAAGGTTGTTGCTCATCCCTACGAGCATTTCAGCATCAAAGACGTGGCTGAGTTCTACCTCAACGCCACCATCTCCAAGACCGGAGTTCACTCTTCAGTGCAGGGTCAACGCATTTTTCTGAATGCAGACGCATTAAATGAGTTCTTTGGAGTACAACTTGACTCCCAAGACCCGGAAGCCAACAATCTTCTTGCTCTTGACTCAGTGGAAGTCTCCACTGAAGGATTTGTTCAGACATACTGTCGTCCGGAGGCTGCCGGACTGGACAAACTGTACATGAAGAAATTCCTGCTGAAGAAGGACTATGAGAAACTAGTCAGCATTCTGCACCGGTGCCTGTGGTGCAAAACTGCTTCAACAGACGAGATGAACAAGAACAATGCCAAGGCGATCTTTACAGTTCACCATGGCATGAACATCAATTGGGGCGAGGTAATTTTTGGCTCCCTAACTGAATTCATCAAGAAGAAAGACTCTGAAACAGGTCTTTTTTCAACCAAGATGGGACATGGGCTTCTCATCTCTGCCATTCTTGCTGCCAAAGGAGTTCAACTGAGGGATACCATCCCAGTTGATCACTCCAAGACAATCTTCCTCACAGCCTCCCCAAAGTTCAACATAGCCATCTCCTCTGAGCTTAGGAGAGAGGAAAGGCTGGAGAAGAAGAGAGAAGAACAGGCTACTAAGGCCAAACCTGCTCTTAAGAAAGCTCCCAAGAAGCCCAGTGAGACTTCTAAACAACCTGAGCAGTCACAGGCTGTAAGGGAAGTAAGAAAGAAGAAGAAAAGTGACAATCTGTCACTACCAGAGAAGGAAACAACAGAAGAGGTTGCACCAGAGTTGCCCTCCCCAAAGGCAACCAGAAAATCTCCTGCCAGAAAGCTGAAGCAGAAGAGAAGAAGGAAGATGGTTGTACAGAGTGGTGACTCTGACAACTCAAGCACTCAACCAAGAAAGAAGAAGAGGAACACAAAAGTAATTTCACCTGCCAAGGAATCAGAAGTTCAGGGGGAACTTGCACCAGAATCTGGAACTCTACCAGAGGCTGAACAGGAATCTACACCAGAGTTGCCAAGCTCTGCTCTCTCACCAGAACGTGAAGCCTCACCAGAGATGGAACAAGAGACTGACTACAACATCATTCCGCAGAGGCAGTTTGATAGAGTCCTAGCATGGAGAAGATGGAGAATGGGACCTCTCCAACAAATCATTCAGTACTTTGATGCCTATGAAGAAGAAGAATCTACTGTTCTTCACTGGGTAGGCACAGATGATGTGTCAAAATGCTTCAACCTTACCTTTCTGATCTCTGTCCTACAGAAGAAAAACAGATATCAAGGTAAAGTTCCAACATCTGACCTATCTCCTGAAAGGGATGTCAAAGCCTTGGAAGAGGAAGAAATGGAAGAGTTTGATGCATGGCTGATGGAGAAGAAAAGAAAAGAATCTATTATCAAATTTCGTCATAGTGCTCTTGAGGAAGGAGAACCCTCCACAGCAAATGACATTGCTCTAACTATGGAGAAGCTGATCAAGGAATGGAGAGAATCCATGTTCTCTGAAATAGTGCTTGAGGTAATCCCTACACCTCCTCCTTCCCCTCCCAAATCTCCTATTACTCAACCCTCACCTTCCAAATCTCCATCTAAACCTTCATCTCCACCCCAACAGAAAACCCCTTCACCAGGACAGAAAACCCCTTCACCAGACCAGAAAACCTCAACCTCCACCAGAACTCCATCTCACCAGAAACCCAACTCCAGACCCTCATCACCCTGCAAACAACCTTCAATTACCAGAAATCGATCACCTTCACCCCCTCCATCCCCCTCACACCAACCTACTCCTCAACCAATAATCCCTTTTCCCCAGAATTCACCTCCTCAGAAATCCTTACCACCCTCCAAATCTGCCTCACCTCAGAGATCTTCACATCACTCTGCAGCCTCTACACCAAAGAAGAAACCAATCTTCAGGGTCCCCTCTTCATCTAGTGACAATGATGGATTCCTCACCTCCTCCATTACTGCTGATGAAACTTCCAAAAGGAGAAGGACACCCCCCAGAGTTCCTTCCCCTCCACCATCCACCAGAGTTCCTCCATTACCCAAGGGCAGAGGATTGGAAATGCCTGGGTTTACACCAGAAGAACCTCAGATCCCCTTCAACCAGTTTGTGAAATCTGTTGAACAATTTGGTGGTCTGTTGGTTCATGATCTAAGCAAGATCATTGAGCTAAATGACAAGCAACATGAAGAGCTTACCCATACCAACCTGCAAATCACAATAGGATTTCAGCATTTGACAGATAAAGTTGCTGCACTGTCAGAAAATCTGCACAACTTCATGCATTCCTCTAATTTGAGGATCGATTCTGTCTCCAGAGATGTTAGTGGTCTCAACTCTGTTCTCCACTCTCACTCTCAAGCTCTGCTTGCCCAGAACCAGACAATCAACAAGATCTCAGATTCTGTTCATCATCTTCAGAAATCTGCTGATAGTTCCTCCCAGAAGCTCAATATCTTACACTCCCTCTGCAAGGAACATCAAGAGCAAGGCCTAGCTCTCCTCAAGTCTGACAAGGAAAGGTACCAGAAGATGGTGCTTCTAGAAGTCAGCACTAGGCATCTTCAATCTGCAGTTGACAAGCAACAGAGCCTGATTGAAGGACTTGCCTCTGTCACTCAAACTCTGCCAGAGACCCTTGATGAAATCAGAGATGCACAAGCCTCTGAGTTCTCAAAGATTGAGCTCCTCCTTGGTGATCTTTGTGTTGCCAAAAAGGGGGAAGATACCAGAGAAGAAGAAGGACCCAGCACCAGAGCCCTATCTATCAGAGAACCCTCCTCTGTTGATCCTGCTCCATACTTCGATGCACCCAGAAAGAAAAGACTAGCTGCTGCAGGTACCAGACCTCCACCTCCTCCTCCAAGAAGCTCAAAGAAAAAGACTTCATCTTTTTCACTCAATGATTGGATGAAGAGCGGTCTGTCAAGGCCAGACAGAGTTCAGTTTGAACAGATGAGAAAGCTGATGACTCCTCTTCAAAGAGAGAATCTGTTCATGGATAGTGATGGACTTGTCCAGATCAACCATGGTGGTTCAATCCAAGAAGTAGAGATGTGGTATGGAATGAAGATTCTCACAGGCAAGAACTCTGCAGAAGCTGTGAGAAACTATTTGGATTGCAAACTTGCACCCCATTGGGCTGACTATCAGAATACGAGGGATCTAGCCTCAATCAGAGCGAAGGTAAATGCTGAACTAGAAAGGATTGACAGAGCAGGACCACAGGTAGATGAAGAAGACCTCTAACTCTCTATCTCTGACTCTGTAATGCTTTACTTTCTCTATCAGATTAATAAGATACCAACTCTGTTATCTCATTTGCTTTTATTGCTATCTGATTGTATCGTACTCTTACTATTTTCCTATGCCAAGATGCCCACCAAGATTCTAATGAAAAGTCTTAAATTTGTTTTATGGTGAAAGGCACTTCTCTGGAAATAGTTAAAGGGTTTTGGCATCATCAAAAAGGGGGAAATTGTAAGGAATAAATGTATTTAGATTTTGATGATGCTAGGTTAATTAGAATTTGAAAGTACCCCATTAGAAATTTTGTATTAGAATTTCTTTTGTAAGTTTTAGCTTAGTCTGTCTGCCAGAGAACCGCTTTGCTTCTACCAGAGTTGCTCCCAGAGTTGCTCACCAGAGAAGCCATCAGAAACTGGTCATCAGAAAGATACCAGAGTTGGCAACAGAGGCGGACTTCAGAGATTGGACCAGAGAGCCTCTTAAGACTCTGCTAAACCCACCAGATTCCGGAAGCCTTTCCAACGGTCGTTAAACTAACGGGAAATCCCCTAACGGTTACGAACCTTTCAACGGAAACATGGTACTGTACACGCATTAAATGCACATTTAATGTTGTACGTACGAAGAGATATTTAAAGCTGATGATTGACCATGCGAGTATCTTTACGCCCCCAAAATAGCAAGTCAAAGGTCCAACCGGTCAAGTCAACAGTACATGCATTTAATGAAGCTGTCTTCTACACTCCAACGGGAAGACTGCTCCCAGTATATAAGATACACTCTGAAGAACTAAGAAGATAACTTTGCGTCAAACAACTTTGCTATAATATCTGCAAAACGAACTTGCTCAAAGCCTTCTTGAGATTCAAACTTCATCCTTAACAAGAAAAGGCTACAGTTGGAAGATACATTTTCTAATCCCTTATCCAACTAGCAAAGCTGCAAAGTTACTCAGTTCTTCAACACTTCGAAAGCCTCATCTACTCATCTTTTGTGAAGAAGCAACGTTGGAGAAAACTGATTTTATATCAAACACTTCTTGAAAAAGAAGGGACGCCTCAAACTAGCTGGAGTAAGTGAAGTGGGGATACTTCAAGAGACTCAATGAAACGAGACCAGCCATCAGGAAGCAGGACTGCATCCCGGGTGGCAACTAGACTTGAAGAAGACGAGGAGTGCTTCTTAAGTTCTAGGGACTAAGGCGTTGTAAACAGTTGTTTTTGCAAGCTTAGTGGAACAGTGGACTAGAGGAACAAGTTGTTCCTTGAACCACTATAAAAACCCCGGTGTCATTTACTTTAAGCTTTTAATTCCTGCACTTAAGATTCTACTGACCAACTCTTAAGGTTGGACTCTGTGTCCAGCAGATCTTCCTTCAGAGTTATCAGAAAGGCATTTTGCCTTAGCATTCTTCTTGAGGCTACCCGGACAGAAACTTATCCGCTGCCTGGTCTAGTTCTGCCATCAGAACTTGACCATCTCTGTCACCAGATTTCGACCATCTCTGACAAGTCTGACTTGACTTAGAGAAAAGTTTAAATTCCTGAACAGTCTATTCACCCCCCCCCCCCCCCTCTAGACTGTTTCCATTACAAACGGGACCAACAAACACCATTGTTCAAATAAACTTAAGAAGGTTGAGGTGCAGCAACGACGTGAAGAACTAGAGGATAAGGAGAGAATTGGCCATACTTGGTAGGAATCTGAGCATACAATGACTAATGTGAGACGTGATATTTTAAAAGAAAATGAAAGAGAAGTACAAACTAAAGGCATAGAGCTAAAAACATATGGTCCAAAGAGGATATACAAATACTAATTTAAAACATTGTGTGGAGATTGTAGAGGAAAACTTGTACCAGAACACGTCAAATGTTAAATGGAGGATTAATGTCTCTAATTTGTTAAAAACTTAAAACCATAGGAGGCTATCATATTTTACTTCCAAGTCTTCAATCGAGATCATATTCAATATAGTTAATATATCTTTGTGCAATGACAGAACATGATATGAAAGAAGTTAGAAATGGCACAAAAGGAAAAAAATGAGGTTTTGGATAACAGTTTACAGCAAAAGAAAGCTTGCTTTATAGATGTATGTCCATGCTCAATTTGTTATCAATGCTCTTGCTCCAATACATTAAGATGATCACATTAATACTTTGATATGAATATATCAGAGAATAATTTATTTTCATGAGTAGACTATATATGAATATATAAAAAAATTCCTTTTATGTGGTTGAGGTGGGTTGCTGGTTTATTATCCCCTTAAATTGGAAAAGCACACTATGATAATATATGTACATAAATAATGCACATAGTATACTGGGAATATATCATTTTTAATTGAAGATAAAAAATTTGCTAGTTCTTTGTATGTAATGTACAAAGAAGTCACTACTCAAACTATTTGCAAGTTGCAAGTCACAACAAGAGGCTCTGTGCTACTACCCGTCCTCCCTCTTTTATGGCATGCATCCATCTGCACTATTTGTGTAACCAATCTGAAAGTTTCAAATATTATAAACCATACATAATCCATTTATGTATAATGAAGAAGGTGATGGCCATCAATTGAGATTTCAGCAACCGTGCCTTTCAAACAACCAAGATTGCAATGGCAATGGCAAGGGCACAAATAGCCACACAACTTTTAGTAGATATGAAGAAAAAAGAGGCAACATGTCCCATTGAAGCTGTTATATCATTATTGTTTCAATTTATCCTGATATAATACAAGGGAGAAGTACATAGCTAATTAGTGACTTTTTGTACAACAATTTTGATAAACTTTTATCATTGGATTTGTAACAACATCTTTATTTGATAATGGAGCACCTATAATTACGTTGAATTTTCTAAACAGTTCTAAAGAAAGTATATGCAAACTAATTTATCTTTCAAATACAAGGAACAAATACTTAACTAGAAATTGTCCTAAATAGGATTAAAAACGTTTTGAAATTCCAAAATAGGAGTATCATGTTTTTTATTCCTTGAATAGGAGTAATCTGCCAAGTTTGGGAAAAATGTCATGTTTAGAAGTCTAGTAATGCCAAAATTGGTAGAAACTTACTCCTATTTAGGGAATAAAAAACATGATACCCCTATTTTGGAATTTCAAAACCTTTCACTCCTATTTAGGGAATTTACTCATACTTAACCAACTAGTGACTTTTTCTAAGAATTTTGTATCAACTTTTATCATTGAATTTTGTATTAAACTAGCTCCTGCCAGTTGACAATATCTCTATTTGAAAATGAAGCAAGGCGTATCCATTGCATTAGATGGTGAATTACTCTTGATTTCAATAGATTGTGAACTATATTACTTCTCAAATTATTGTAGCTGTGTATTTTCTTTTACTTAATGTGACTATGGAGGTTGAAGCATCTATTTGTAGGGAATTTCCACGTTCTTTCTTGGAAGTTGCCAAGAGGCATCTCACACCTTCTTGGAAGGAGCTCCCAAACAAATGAAAATGGGAAGAAGATATGGAGAAGATGGAAGCACTACCTCTTGTCTCCAAACCAGCCCTATAAATAGACTGTTCTATTGTTGTTCATATCATCAGTTTAGAAAGTGAGAAAAGTGTGTGAAGAGTGAAATACACTTAGAGTAGGAGTGTATTGGTGAGAATTGTTTTTTTGTAATAGTTTAGTGTGAGAGTTTGCTCCTCTTATTGTAATTCTGTTCTTGATATTGAATAGAAGAATTTTCCAATCCCAACAAGTGGTATCAGAGCGAGGTTGAGTTTACATACACTTTTTCTCATTTTTCAGAAAAAATTCTACAGGTTAGAAAATCGTGATTTTTGAAGTTGCTCGGAATCACGATCTGATCATACCGTTAGATTCGTTTCGTCGAGAGGAGAAATCTGGTATTTTTGGGTATTTTTTTGGCCAACGGAAGAGTCCGTACGCGCCGCCCAAACGCCGCAGGAAACTGCCCGCGTCATCACGCAGTCCAAAGGAAGAAGACGAGACACGTCAGACGACACGCCATCGCCACGTCGTGGTGAGTCATCGACCACGTCATCCGCATAATCCGGCTCCGGTGCCACGTCATCTGCCATGTCAGCGCCACATCAGCGACACGTCAGCGCCAACGCAGAGCCAGCTGTTGCCATGTCATCAGCCTGCTGGTCTGCCCACTGGGCTGCTGCCTGAACCGGACCGAACCGGTTCGTACTTGTAGAGGCGGATTCACCCATTTCCAGACCGGTTTTGGACGAGATCAGACCGGTTCCTACCATTATTATGGGTAAATCATCGTCGGACACCATGATTGCGCTCACTTGCACAAACTACAATATGTGGAAGCCTCAGATGGAGGATTTGCTAAATTTGAGGGATTTAGATGATCCTCTTGATAGTAATGGCGTCAAACCGGATAAAAAGACGGATGAAGAATGGATAAAAATGAATCGAAAAACTGTCGCACAAATTCGACAGTGGATCGATCATAGTGTGTTCCACCATGTTGCTCAAGAACATAGTGCTTACACACTATGGGAGAAGCTTGGTAGCATGTATCAAGCAAAAACCGCTTGAAATAAGACGTTACTAATGAGGCGATTAGTAAACCACAAGTTACGAGGTGGTGTTTCGGTGTCAGAACACACCAGTCAATTCCAGGATCTTGTAAATCAGTTGAGCACCACCGGATGGGTTCTCAAAGAAGAAGAGCAGGCGATACTACTCTTGAGCTCTCTACCTGACAGCTGGGAGACTCTTATTGTCACTCTGA
Source organism: Cuscuta europaea (assembly GCA_945859875.1). Classification (NCBI taxonomy): domain Eukaryota; kingdom Viridiplantae; phylum Streptophyta; class Magnoliopsida; order Solanales; family Convolvulaceae; genus Cuscuta; species Cuscuta europaea. The sequence goes on along the minus strand of CAMAPE010000047.1, from coordinate 1,048,462 downwards.
GCAATTATGCTCCCAATGGCAATGTGACTGTGCAGATGGTCACAAGATGCCCTTATGAACGAAGAAGCCCGAAGAAAAGAAGCCGGGACTGAACAATCATATGTCCTCATATCAGAAACTAACAGACGAGGGGGAGGCAGAAATGGAGGAAGAAGTCGAGGTAGAGGCCAAGGTCAAAATAGAGGAAACTCTCAAGTTCGCGGCAGATCACAAGAGAGAGGTATGTCCTTTGAAAACAATACTTGGTTTGAAGGATATTGCAATTACTGTAGTAATTATGGGAATAGAAAAAGAGATTGTAGAAAGTTTCTACGAGAACAGCCATAGACGAGTCAAAATACTAGCCAAGAAGATGGTGCGACCATGGTTAGTTTGTCATCAGACGTGTTACTTGTTACACATGGTGAACAAGAATGTTTACACGTAGGTACTCATGATGTTGAGTGGGTGGTTGATACAGCAGCATCATTTCACGCCACTCCACACCAGAACTTATTCACATCGTATAAGTCCGGAGACTTTGGAGTTGTGAAGATGGGAAACACCAGTTTCTCAAAGATTGTTGGCATTGGTGATGTGCACATAACAACCAATGTCAGATGTGCACTTGTGTTGAAAGATGTTCGACACGTTCCGGATCTTAGATTGAATCTTATCTCCAGTACAGCTCTGGATCAGCAAGGATATCTTAAACCGCTTCAAAGAAGGTACGTGGAAGCTATCTAAAGGTTCCTTGATTGTTGCAAGAGGCCATATTTGTGGTACTCTTTATAAAACCCATGCAAAGTTATGTCATCCAAGTCTCAATGCTGTTGAAGAAGAGACATCACCAAACTTGTGGCACCGGAGGTTAGGCCATTTGAGTGTGAAGGGATTGACAACTCTTGCAAAGAAGGAAGCCATTTCCTTGGGCAGAGGTGTTGCCCTAAATCCATGCGAGCACTGTCTATTTGGGAAACAACACAGAGTTTCCTTCAGTTCTACCAGGAAGAACCATTCACAGTTACTCAGTCTTGTCCACTCAGATGTATGTGGACCCATTGAAGAGGAGTCACTTGGAGGAAGCAGATATTTCGTGACATTCATTGAAAGGTATGGACTTACTGTCTAAAGAGTAAGGATCAAGTGTTTGATCGTTTCAAATTATTTCATGCCATGGTAGAAAGAGAAACAGAGAAGAAGCTGATGTGTCTATGTTCAGATAATGGAGGAGAGTACACTTCCAGGGAATTCTCAGCATATTGCGCCGCATATGGAATCAGACATGAGAAGACGGTTCCACGAACTCCACAACACAATGGTGTAGCCGAAAGAATGAACAAAACCATTGTGGAGAAAGTTCATTGCATGTTGAGTATGGCTAAACTACCGAAGCCATTCTGGGGTGAAGCTGTGCTGACAGCTTGTTGTCTTATAAACAGGTCACCTTCTGTTCCTTTAAACTTTGAAGTGCCAGAGAAGAAATGGTAAGGAAGAGATGTTTCTTACTCTCACTTGAAAGTGTTCGGATGCAAGGAGTTGAGACAGAAGCTTGATCTCAAATCAAACCCATGCATTTTCATCGGTTATGGAGATGAAGAATTCGGATACCGGTTGTGGGATCCCGAAGTGAAGAAAGTTGTATGAAGCAGAGATGTTGTATTTCATGAAAATGAGTTTCATGAGTGTGCCCCAATCATCAGCACACAACATACTCCAGAAGACAAAGTGCCTGTATCATCAAACATTCCTCTCAGCGACGAGGAGATGCATGATACTACTGAACAAGAGAGTGATGGTTCAGTTAGTGATGATGATGCTCACAGTGATGATATTCCTCAGCAGAGGGAGTCTTCATCTGAAGACGAATCTGAAGGTATTCATGTTCGACGTTCTATGTGAGGCATAGTTCCACAGAGAAAGTATTCCACATCCGAATGGATACTTGTTGCCAGCGAGCATCGCAGGAATGATAGAAACAAAGAAAAAGGTGGAGGGGGAGTTTTGTAGGGAATTTCCACCTTCTTTCTTGGAAGTTGCCAAGAGGCATCTCACACCTTCTTGGAAGGAACTCTCCAACAAATGGAAATGGGAAGAAGATATGGAGAAGATGGAAGCACTACCTCTTGTCTCCAAACCAGCCCTATAAATAAAGTGTTCTATTGTTGTTCATATCATCAGTTTAGAAAGTGAGAAAAGTGTGTGAAGAGTGAAATACACTTAGAGTAGGAGTGTATCAGTGAGAATTGGTTTTTTGTAATAGTTGAGTGTGAGAGTTTGCTTCTCCTATTGTAATTGTGTTCTTGATATTGAATAGAAGAATTTTCCAATCCCAACACTATTTGGCCAGCTTTCCTAAATTTCCTAGGGCTATTGAAATACTCTTGCAATCTCAGGGAGACAGAGATGAAAGGCAAGAGAGAATTAAAGTTGTGGATGACTATGTTGGTGTTTCATTTTCTCGCCCTGAGTTCTTCTCTTTCACATACGCCAGAAGCTCCAGGAGCTCCTTTTGTCTAAAAGCAAAACAAAAATCTCTGTGCGTTAAACAAAATTTGTTGAGGAATGAGGAAGGACTTCTTGTGCAATAACGTATTTTTAATAAAAAATATGAGCTGGATAAATTACCAATAAGATGTTGCCATAAAATTTTCCCTACTTATTTCACTATGCATAAATATTTCAATAGTACAATTTTTATTTTTACTACTACGAGAGTATACCTTCGTTTTTTAAAAATACTAGTGTAACACCCGGGGCATGCCCCGGTAGTGTTAGGTTGATGTTGTGCAATTTTTTTTGGAAACTGAATCGATATGATATTTATGCCAAGAATTCAACTCCATTAATAATTTAATATGGTTGATATTACAAAATTATTCTATTTGCCTTATATGAATATTTATAATGTGAAGTTTTTAAGATCTGATTTGATTTGATCTAAAAATTTCTAATCCGGTATGATCTGGTATGATCTCATATAAATCTTTATGATCTGATATGAGTTTTTCTGATTTTGATATGATTTGAATTATTCTGGCTTGATCTAAATATTTTCATGTGATTGAGTGTTTATTAGTATTATTATATATATTTAATACTAATTAGTAATATTTATAATTAGTATGAATATTTTTTATCTGATTTCTGTTTAAAATAATGGAGTACAAAAAAATTATAGCATTTTAAAAACATATTTTTTTCTCCTTCCCTTTCTCTAAATGACTAAATGAGTAGTGATACACGAAGTGAATAGCAATGGTGAATCGAGTCAACGTAAATGAATTAAATGTTTTAGTAGGAGTTATAGTAGATTTTTTTATTAATAAATAGAAATTCTAACTTCGTTTTCCTACATAAAACAATAATTTATATTTTTATTTTTTATATATGCAATATTGATGTCATATGAAAGATAATAAAAAATTATGATTTTTAATATTTTTTTTATGTAAAAATTGAAGATTAAAGACAAAAGTAATATGACTTTAAAGAAAAAGAGTTTTTTATGTTCCAAATAAGTAGTAGTGATGTAGGGATTGTAGGGAGTTAACGGTGAATTATTAATGACTTAAGTAGCAGTTATAAAACAATTTGTACTATCTCCAATCGCCTGCTGATACAAATCATCACACATCATTGTTTTTAAACTCAGTTTTACTACGAGTATAAAACAATAGATACCACGTTTATATATACGGAGTGAGGAAGTGGTCCAGCCCAGCTGTTCGCTGACTCACTTTTCCTTACGGAGTCTAAGAGTCCGTTTGGTAACACGAAAATCGGCTGATTCTGCTGAAATTTATAAAGTTCTGGTTGAAGTGGTTGCATTGGCTGATTCTGCTAATTTAAGAAAAAAATTATTTTTAAAATATATTTTATTAATAAAATAAATAAAAAAATATATGTAAAAATAGTCAAAATAATTATCTAAAATAACTTCAATCAATAGAGTCAGAAAAGTAAAATGCTTATCTAATACAAAAGTTAAATGCTCGATGAAAAAGTTGGTTAAGGCATAACCCTTTTAGTCTTTTACCAAACAGTCTCTGAATCTTTACAAAAACTACTATACATGGTCCCTCAAACGTGAGACGGTTCAAGAAGGAAGAGGCCGACTAGTAGAATCTGATCTGAGAGCTGGGAGGACGACAAATAACATTACTCTATAGTTTCCTCACCCGTGGGTGACAGGTTTCCTGAGCTTATCTGATTCCCAATCTTTTCTCGTCGTTTGATCTAGGGTTTGTGCAACTCTATATCCCAAACTGAAGCAGAGTCAATGGACGGCCCGTTGTCTGCGTCTGACCAGCAGAGCTTAGTCACTTCCTTCCTCGAGATCGCAGCCGGCCAGTCTGCCGATACCGCCCGCCTGTTTCTTCAGGTCCAATTTATCTCTTTCTCTCTCCCCTACATGCACTTTAGCATATTCGAATGCTATCATGACCAAACTGTCATTGTTATACGTAGTATGTGTTTTTAATTCACTCTGTAAAGGATGGTTCTTTTGGCTTCTCAAGAAGTCTGTAGAAGGATGAGTGGATTACGGTTTAATATTGGACGTGGAATCCAAAGCGTATACCTTTAAGCTCGTGGATGAATAGACAGCATGCTGCATTCTAAAGCTAGCATTTTTTAGGTACAACAAAGGGCATTAAATTAACATATATGAGAGACTTTCTAATGCTGGAAGTTAGACGTTCCAACATACTCTACTCTTTGATACTTTGAATTTGCCAAAAGACTCTAATAGGCCAATTACTTGGACCTGCAGAAACGCATTAGCAATCAGTGTACTAATATTAGGATGATAATACAACAACAACATCCAAGACTTTTTCCCAAAAGATTTTGGGGTCGGCTAACATGAATCTATCCATGATATCAGAGCTAAAAAGAAGAAAGATGAGAAAAATAAAAAGATAACATACATAAGATAAGATGGATAAGATAAAAATAACATAAGAACATAAGATAAATAAAAGATAAAAGAGATATAGAAAAAGAAGAGATCAATCATACATGCGCCCTCCACTTTGCTCTCTCCAAATCCATACTCTCATCATAGTTGTCTATGTCGCAGAATGGCGCATGCGCCATGAGGCACGCTTGAGGCCTCTGCTCCATGAAATAGCCCGTGGCGCTGGAAATACACATGGCAATGCCATTCCTTCGCCATCGCTATTCTCTCTCCTTCGCCATGGCGATGCGCCATGTTTTTTAACGCATCAGCCGGTATTGCTTTGTAATTTTCTGGGCTGTTGGGCCTGCTAAGTCCTCTAATTATGTGAGGCCATAACCTTAATAAAACTCTAATAAAAAAAATTAATATTTTAGCCCATTATACTAATAACAACCCTAACAAAAGTATAAATAAAGACACAAAGCCATACGAGTATACGACAGAACCAGAAACGAAAGGGGGAACTCGTTGACTTCTTCCAACTACAAAAGGTATGACTACCCTCTTTAATGCACTGTATTAATGAAGAAAACTTCAGTTTATACTTTATACACTTATAGTTTATACAAAACAGTATATAAATATATGATTCCTGAAAATGTGAACTTCATTTAAATATTTAATACAAAATCTGGAATGTGAACTTCATTTAATAAAAAACTTCATGTGGTTTGAGTGCTAACTGTTAAACACTTAGACTATGTTTGGCACAACGAGCTGAAACTGGAGGCTAACGTCTGAATTAGAGACTATTGTCTGAAGTAAAACCCATTTTCTGAAACTGAAGTTTCAAGAACTGAATCTGAATTACCAACTGAATGAAGTAGATCCGTTTGATAAAAAGAGATGAAAATGCCCGAATTATATAAAATTACATTAAAGGGCATATCATTTCATTTTTAATACTTCGTCTTCGGCCTCCATTTTTCTCACTGCTGCTATATAAATATAAATAACATTATACTCCGTATAGATTACCAGGCAACGAATGAATTGAACGAATATAACATCAACAAAAGTATTCAATCCCCCACATAAACTTTTGATTATGAATCATGTACACAAAGCACAAACAATTAATTCTCTGAAATTGTTAGTGGTCAAGGGTTGACAATCCCTCTGCTAATCTTCGCCAAGTGAAGTGAAGAAAGTGTATTGCAGATCCAAATATGCTAATAAAAAACCATACATATAAATCATACTGATCTACTAATCAAGGATGTTGGATTTTACTCCTATAATTGCAGCAGCCAACATAGAACGGCCTAAAAGACCAAGATACTTGCTGTCGTCTGCCAGCCCTGCCGTTCTTTCCATCTCCAGCACTTTCTGATTCCATCCTCATTGTTGTGGTCCATCTCCATTCGTGCCGCAGTTTCCAACCCTTTCCATCGTTTTTTTATAGTACCCTAGCTTTCCAGCGTTGTTGTTACGTTCCAATTCAATAATTTAAATGGGAAGTGTCGGACAAAAAAAAGAGAAGAACGTAGAGGTCAATCATAGATTGTTAGGAGAAAGAGAAGGATGGTGAGCAGGGATAATTTAGGCATGGAAGGGCATTATCTGATCGACTGAAGGGAAACACTTGGCCTGGTAACGTTTCTAATCAGTTCATTTTTATCAGCTTCAGCTAGGTTCAGTCTCCTATCCAAACAACATCATTCTTTCTATTTATGGGCTGAACTTTAAAAATTCCAGCTCATTATGAGCTGAAGGTGTACGCCAAACATAGCCTTAGACATAAACCAAAGCAACAGACCAACAGTTGATGATTTAGTTAAATGCTATGCTACATTGCCACTTTATCAATTTAAAGTATATTTAGTTAGATACTTAGATGATTTCTTCAGATAATTTAAATGGTATGTTCAGACTTCAGATAATTTAAATTGAAGTTCTTGGTTTTAAAAAGCGTGCTTGAGGCGCGCAAAGGCGCGAGGCGCCTCTAGACGATGACTTCATCGCATCCAAACATCCCAGGCGCAGCAGATTCCATAAGGCGCGCCTTTTACCTCGCCTAGTGCCGCCTTTTGCGCCTCTTTGAAGCGTCGCCTTTCACGCCTTATGGAATATGTCCGCTAAACTTCCTTCAAGCCTTTTGGCGATTCATCCCTCTCGATTTCCAGAATTTTCGTAGGGTAATATATGTATGTAAGGTAAGGTTACTTCACTCCATCAACTCAAAGTCTCAAACCTTCCGCTCCTCTGTCGCAGATTGCCATTTTTATGTTTTTTTTTTCCGGCCGTTCTCTTTGTTTCTTTTTGTTCGGCTGCGTAAGTTTCTTTCTTCCATTCTCTTTGTTTTCTTTCTTCCGCTAGTCTTTGTATTCTTTACACTATTATTTTTAAAATAAATAAAATAATTCAAATTATGTAATTATATAACCATATAACAATCTTCCCTAAACCCTAATCCCAATCCGAATTTTATCAATTTTTAGAAATAATAAATATGGTTTGTCGAATCTGTCAATCTGATTGTTTAACTTTATACTCTTGATACTTTATAAGTTTATTATATAATAATTAGTCAATTATATATGAGAGCTGGTTGTTATTAATAATCATTATATAAAAGGTTTTTTAAAAATTTACTATTAATTGCTTAGGATTTGAATTAAGTACTAACAGTTTATTGTAAATATATTTACTATTAATAGAAGTATTTTTTAGAAGAGTGCTTCATGTAGAAGTTGTAAAAATATATTTTACCAAAGATATATGGTTTCGATCAGTGAGGCGCGTGCCTCGTCGCCTTGCGCCTCGCGCCTCGAGTAAATCGATGAATCGCCTCATGCCGCCTCACGCCTTTTAAAGCTAAGTTGAAGTTTTTACTTTATGTTAAAATGAAGTTTTTACTTTATGTTCAGATAATTTATGTTAAGATAAATGTTCAGATAATTTATGTTGACATATCAATTCAGAATTTCAGATCAGTGTTTTTACTTTAGAACATTGTATTTATCATTTACTCTATCAATTTATCACAGTTAAGTGGGTTAGCATATCAATTTAGATGATGTTCATTGTTCACTTTAAATTGATACCAGTGTATATAGCTTATAAGACTCACCATATTAAAAAAGATCAGTGATCAAAAGCGTGAAGGTTCTATTTCTAAACAGGAAGCCAGTGATCAGTTTTTAAACTATTTATAGAAAAAGATAAGTGATCAAAGACCAGTGTAGCACACGCAATCTTAACAGGAATCCTTCCTATTAATTATAGCAGGAAGCCACTTTCTTAAAACAATCTATTACTATACTCACTAAGATTTAGAAGGAAGCCATTTTCTTGCAAGACATGAAACTTTTTTTGAATATTATGTTTTTTTGGAAGTACTTTAAACTATTTTAACTTGACAAGTTTTGGTTAGAATGTTGTTATTCAAGTTTTTTACCGTGTTTTGGTGATTGGGTTGATCAATTATAGCGTCTATAATTTGTTTTGAAGTTTTTTTTTTGTCACGTGGCGATGCCATATTTGCACCATCGCCATCACCATGGGAAAAGGCCTCTGCGCCATGGATGTCGCCATGCACCATGACAACTATGACTCTCATATACTGATATTAGGATGATATATTTGGAAATTTGTCTATGGTTTGTTTTTCTTGCACTGACCATAATCAAAATTGCAAGATAGGCATTTTCATGATTTGCTATTAGCTCTATAGCAGAAAGGTATATTTATTGCTTTATTGTGGGTTATTCATAATGCCTCTGTGCTTTCTTCCTTTATTGTGGCTCATTCGTAATTCCGTAAACAGCCTCTCCCTGCTTTAGTACAGGGTAAGGCTGCGTGCATCTGACCCCCTTACCCCACCATAGGTGGGAGCCTTTGCGGCACAGGGGTAATGTTGTTGTGTTTGTAGTATGGATATCCTTAGTAGCTTACCTCCTTCACATTTTTCATTTGCATAAAATTTATGTGTCAACTTTTTTATCAAAGGCAACAAGTTGGAAGCTCGATGAAGCAATTCAGCTTTTTTATGTTGGCAATGATGGAGAAGCAGCTGCACCATCATTGACTTCCCCATCGGCAAGCACTATACCTTTGCCTGATCCTAATTGGAGGTATCTTTTGACTGGGTGGAGGGGGATTCATATTGCATGGCAGCTTGTTAGGTGGATGATGTGAGTGTGTCTCGTGTGAGGGCCGGCGGGACGCATAAAAGAAACGAAACATGTTCACATCAGCAGATTAATTTGCTTGGGAGCTGCCAAGCAGTTGTATAACAAATGTGCTTGATAATTTTTTTCTCATATATTCATAATTATATTTAAAATTTTAATTAGCGGAGCTAGAAAAGAGTCAGGGGATGAAAGTGGAAGGCAAGTTGATGGTGATGATGTAAGGCCACCTTTGCCTGTAATAAAAGAAGTTCTTTATGATACTGCTGCACTTCGTGGGTACGTCTTTGCCTTCAGTATGTATTATTTTTTTTTATTATCAATCTTTGTGATGCTGGGTGCTTGTTTGAGCTTTGTTTGTTTTATTTCAATCGTGTGTTCCATTAAATATAATTTTTCCTAGGTTTTTCAATCTTACCCCCTCTCCGCCTTCCTGTTTTAAGAGTTGTCGACTCTGAAGTTAAGGAGTCAATAAATTTCTTCTTCAAAATTGACCTAAAGTGTTAAGAACATTTTTATTTGTTTCCAAAATTATTGCACTCAGTGTCACTCAGCTTTAAAGGAAGTCTAGTTTATTTTAAATGAAACCCAAACTACTATATTTGAATTTGGTAATGTGTGATGAAAGTTACTGTTTTTTCTGGGTACATCAGAAGGGAGTACTAGTTCCCTAATACTGAATAAAAAACAGATCATTTCGATATATGTTAGTTACAGACTTAGAGTCAAAGAGTTATCCATATCCAAATCTGTTATTGCATCTCATTCGGAAGACTGAAGAAAATGCAAATTCTGATGCTTTTGTGAACTCTGCAAATTCTCTCCGTAACCCGAATGAGCTAAGAGGCCGGACGATATGGGATACTAAAAGTTATGTGTGCCGGGTGCAGGCATCTGGGCCAGTAAAGTGATGAGATGAAGGGTGAGAACTTGGTCTAATCTTAGACATTAGGCCAATCCTCCATAACCTCTAGGTTGTATCAGATGGTTTGGGGTATACCTCGTCCAGCTCCTTCCCTCTTCACTCTTCTGACTCTTTTTATTTTTAGGAAAGAATTGTGTGGCTGACATGTTCTTTTCTTCCTAAGTAAATCTTGACCCCACAAATTCATTTTCCTAAATACTCCAAATTGGGCACTGGCTGATAGTTATTTTTTGCATAGTGTGCCTGTTGTTCCCTAACTTTATCATTAAAATATTTGCTTATTCTGTTAAGCTCTCTAGTGTTTTTCTAGTTTTAACATTTTTCTGTTTTCTGGTTTTTTTAAATGCCATATATTTATTCCTTTCCATCATTTGCAATGGAGCCAAAGATTCATTATTTTTTGGCTTGAGATTATGATGGAATAAAGCAAAATGGCTCACTAAACTGTCTGCGCTTCTTTGTAATGAAGCAGCAGTCAGTCCATGCAATTTTGGACGCGATTTTCACTATGGGTCATCCGGAAACAGTCTCTCTGTGCTTTAGTATAGGGGTAAGACTGCGTACATCCGACCCCCCCTTACCCCACCGTAGGTGGGAGCCTTTGCGGCACTGGGGTAAATGAAAATGAAAAAAAAAATGATATATTTATTCCTTCACGGCTTCACCTGATTGTATGTAACTAGTCATTGATTAATTGGTTTTAATATATTATTGAAAATTTAAATTATTGACATAAATTCTTTTGCAATGACATACCTTTTTCATAACAAAGAATATTACAAACGCTTTGAGTAATTAATAATCCTATCAGCCAATTCAGCCGAAGTAGTATAAACAATGTCATTTCAGCTACATCAACCATTTCAGCAGTTTCCAAACAGGCACTGTATAAATCATGAGATTCTTCATTTATGAATTTCAGCGGACTATACATGCTGTCCTCTTTGCTGCTTCAAGCGTTTTCGCCATTCGTACTTGGTGATGCACGAAAGCAGACTAAAGATATCCCTTTAAGACTTCAAGTTAAGAATTTAAAGTATAAAAGTTATAAAGTACCTATGGACGGAACATCTTTGTTGTCTCCTCAAAGCAAAAATAATATTACCATATATATGCTTCTAGTGCAGCTACTCCCATTGTGTATTGGAATCTGAGTTCTTTTTATTTATAAAAAGTGTTAATAGGAATCATAAATTATTCAGTATTGCTATAATTTCATTTCTTGATCACTGTTATCACTATCTTTAGACTACCGGTGGTGGGTGGTTCTGCACGTGAAGTTCGTCAAGTAGTCCCCTTCCGCAATTTTCAGGAGGAAATGAAACACCAAGGAGTATGGGAAGCAGACAGAGGATCTACTTCCGCAGCAGATAACACTAGAGCAGATAATCTTGCCTCTTTATATCGCCCCCCTTTTGCTTTGATGTACCATGGATCTTTTGAAAAGGTAAATTAGGCTGTTTTGTACTTTAGAAGGGTTATTAATTGCTTTTTAAGTTCGAACAAATAATTGAATATCCTGCTGGTGCACATATTTTTGCTCTGCGACTTTCAAGTAAACTTACATACCTTTTATAACCCTAGACAGACGTGCACATACACACACACACACAAATGGGTGATAAGTTAATGTGATATCTTAATCTCTATAAACGATAATCATCAAAATTTAAATCATATAGGTTGAGTTTGCTTTGCAATCTATATTTGTATCAATGTGATAACTTGTTCCCAAAAATAAAATTATTTGAGTTGCAGGCAAAAGATGCTGCTAGAGTTCAGAACAAATGGCTTCTTGTGAACCTTCAGTCTACCACGGAGTTCAGCTCACACATGGTGGTGTTTTCTTCTTCTTAACATCTGCATGACTGCATCCACTTCCTAGTGCTTAGTTGGTGTAAAAAGGAACCTGGTTAACCAAGTATCGTACACCTAGTTCTGTGAATAAACATTTTTAACAACTGTTGGTGAATGTTCATTCTAAAACAATGGATAACTGAAGGATACAATTTATTTCTAAATCAATAAATATTGTACTTGTGAATATTTCCTCAAGTCCCACCTGAACGAGTATGAGTTGTTCTGTGCAATTATGAATGAGAAGTGGTAAATGGTGGCCCGCATATTTAGAAGATATCTTAATCTTTTGTTTCCAGCCTTCTAACATGCATATTTTCTTTGAAACATAATGTTATCTTGCTACGCACTTGCTGATTTTCTTTTAACGTTTATTTTGAAGCTTAATCGTGATACGTGGGCCAATGAAGCTGTTGCTCAAACAATAAAATCTAACTTGATCTTTTGGCAGGTCTGGTCCTCTAAACCCTTCCTTTTTATTGGGATGGATGATGTGATGTCTAGAATCTAACTATGTTAAGGATTAAACTTTTCAATACAGCCTTCTAAATGTCTTAGTTAATGAACATTAACTAGTCGTGCTACTTGGATAAAGATGAATAGTTGCATTTTATGGAGTAGCCTCAAAGTGGTTTTTGGCAATCGAAGGGTATGGCAACAATAGACAGAGGTACTACATGATGGAATGATGACGTAAAGGCGGCAGTCAAGGGCAAATTGAAATGTACCAACATTTGAAAACTCAAGGAACACAAACCCAATGGGATACTCATTCAAGTTAGGCGCCTCTTATTTTAACATTGTTTTTGGTGAAAATACGTGAAATGCAATGCAGTTCATAATGTTTTACCTCAAGTGGGAATTGTCATACCATTTCAAAAACATAGAGGCAAAGATATATCCAGAAACGTAAATAGTTAGTGTTATTTAAATTAGGAAAGTAGATATTACTTTAAGACGAACTAGAAATGTGAGTAAGAGAAAGGGAGCATGAAAATGCTGAAGGAAATGTGCAGCCAAAAGTGCACTGGGGTTTGTACGACAAACCAGCCTCGAAGGAGCAAGAAGTACTCAACTAGTCAACACAGAGGAGATAGTTTTATGTAATATGTATCTACTAATCTACTGATGACATACTTTTGTTAAGGGTTATCTTATGTATGAATGAAAAAACATCATTTTACCCCCCAAATTTAAAATTTTAAAAAAATAAAAAAGTGTGCACTCACTCGGGCCGCCCTGCATCGTCTAATCAATCCAATTAGGGCAAAATCAGGGTGGAAAGGAACCATCTATGGTCCAGGAGCCGCAATTTGCATAGCCACCACCTTCGGCTAGGTTTTGATTTGACTGTATTTTAGAACATTGTTACGAATTATGAAAGCATAAACTCATGAGTCTTACAATAAAGTTATGAGATCAGTTAATAGAGTAATGGTTATGAAAATGCTTTTGAAATACGTAGTATTTTGTATAGTAGAGAAGTAGAGAACCATCAAAACTGCAAACCAGTTCGTGTTTATGCCCGAGCGGTTAACAGCAGAGGAAAGTCATCTTCAAGACAAGTCAGAGTGTTATCTAGTTAAGAACGGAGAACATATGATTTTTTATACTCCGAGAAAGCTCAGAGTAATTACCTAGGGATCTAGGATATGTTTAACAAATCTATGGGTAAGTGTTAATAAGTCCCTGAAATATCCCAGATAGGATGATTGACCCCTCAAAAATGAAAAGATCCATCTAATTATCCATATTCCGCTGATTATTCCAAATTCCTATGTAAACAAAAATCTGAAACACTTGTTCCTTACAATTCCTTTTCCACCAAGCAAACTACGCAGTATGAAAATTTTCCTTCCAACCAATTCCTTTTCTGTGAGGGTTTAATCATCTTAAGCACACTCTTGCTTGACTTTGCATGGGATTACCGTTGGAATTAGTTGCAATTTAGAAGTTTATAAGGTAGAAGTTAGTTACTCAGTTGCAAATTACTTGTAATAAGGTTAGTCGTGAAAAGTCAGTCATATTCAAGGTTGTTAGGATCGTACGATTTTGCGATCGGAAAAGGGAGGCTCAGTTAGATCGACGAGTAGAAACGTAACTCGTACAAATCGTCGATCTAACTGAGCTGTGACTTCTCAGCTTAAAAAACGGGAAACAAAGGGCGGACTGAAGTCTGGAATGATAAGTTTTAAAAATAAATAAACATCCGACTTACGATGAATCTTCCTTGCTTCGTCCGCTTTAAATCACTGTTCCTCATCATTTTCTTCATCTCTTCTCTGTTCTCGCTCTGTTCTCTATGTCATCCGCTTCTTCCGCTTTAGTTGTTTTCTTTTTTGAAAGTCGACCGCTTCTTTAGTAAGTTTAGTTGTTCAGCTCTTTTGAGTTCTGATAGCAATAAGTCATGATTTTATATGAAGATTTTATTTTTTTATGTCAAATGTTTTGGAGTTTATCTTTGAAATTGTTATGTTAAGCGTTTTATATTATTGCCTCGAGTCTTGACATTATGTTATTATTAATTTATCATCATTAATTATTAATATTAATCCGGTGTTTACATAGAAATGAATTGTATATGTGTGTGTGTATTGCATGGCAGGATCTTATGGTCCAATTTACGATCTCCTAGACCCCGTCCGATCCCTGCTAGGATCTCGAGTTTAACAACCTTGGTTGTATTAGTTGGCACATACACGTTTCCTCTATATATGGGAATATCATGTACTGAAGATTTATTATGAATTACACAACAAAGTTACTATTTAAAATATAATTATTACTCCCTCCGCCTGCTGAGATTGTCCCATCTTTCCTTTTCTGTCCGTCCCACTAAGATTATCCCATATCAAATTTGGTAAAATTTGTGTGATTTTAAATCATTCTTACTTTGTTCTTAGTTTATCTATTCAATATTAACCACATAAACCCACTTTTTTTAATAACCACACCACCTCCTCATGTCCCAATTTTAGTGGGATAGAGGTAGTAGAGTATTAAAAGTGAAATTGTTTTTGTCAAATTTGAAAATTTATAATTAAATTTGGAATGTATTTTGCCAAAGTGAGGACCAATTCACTAAAAGAGTATGATGTGTAAACTTTGCATTTTAATAGTTTTGAATATAAAATGGTTGTAGGTTGTAGGGCCCCTCTTACTACTGCTTTACATCCTTAACTGAGTTCATCATCCACAGTCACTATAGTTCTTTACTTATCCTTTCACTTTGAGTGAATGATTGTTGACTCTTGTTCCATACAGGTTTATGATGATACAGACGAAGGCAGGAAGGTTTGTACCTATTATAGGTTAGATTCAATTCCTGTTGTCCTGGTGGTTGACCCTATAACAGGCCAAAAGATGCGATCATGGTGTGGGATGATCCAACCTGATACTTTGCTTGAGGTTCATTTTCTTTATTTGGTTTGTGTTGCCTCAAGTGCCAGTGATTGCATAAATATGTAACTATCTTAAAATAAGAAAGAAAAATCTAAATCTATTGATTTCTGTGCAATTCACTCATGATAAAAACATGTTGTGATGGTTTAGGATCTGCTACCATTCATGGATGATAGCCCATCAGATCATGTCAGTCAATCTCATAAACGACCCAGAGAAAGCCCTCAAGCACCTCCTCTGCAAGTTCAAGGTACTTTGTCTTTTCATTGACTTCTAAATGGATTATTATGAACCTCCACCCCTAAAAATCACACTCCAGGAGATGTAAAGATGAAAGTGGGAAAAATGTGAGTTAATAATGTATTCCAGTTGATTTTGCATTTCTTTTTCAGACACTGCTTATAAATAAATACTCATTACATGAACGCAGTTAATGTACAAAGCTTTTAGACAGTTAAACCCAGGTTGCTAGTGGTAATAATGTTTGAATCAAGTTTGGAGCTCTAAAAGCTTCAGGATAAGCTTCAAGAAATGCTATGAATTTGACAAAATATTTCCTCAAGTGGGAATGTCAGCCATACTTCTTTGTTATCTTGAAGTGTGATTCTTGCACTCTGAATTTTTGATTGAGAATTTCTCTGCCCATATCAGTGCTCATGATATTTACTTTGAAAACCAATGTCTGCACTGATGACTGGTTTATGATTTGGTCAGCAATTGAGAAGCTTACTGGAATATCAAGAGTTTTTACAGATTGCAGTGCTTTTACCTTATGTTTTTAGTATGATACATATGAAAGATCATTGTATTGGACTGGTCCCTGCAGATCAAGCTAAAGAAGAAGATGATGAATTGAAACTAGCATTGGCTGCTTCCATGGAGGGGATGAAAGATGCGAATATATATGCTGCAAAAGAATCCAGTGAACCCAATATTGAAGGAAAAAATATAGCAAACATAATGAAAAAGCCTGTTTATCCCCCACTGCCTGAAGAACCTAAGGGTGATCGAAATCTCCTTTGCCGAGTTAGTATTCGCCTTCCCGATGGGCGGAGATTACAACGGAACTTCTTACGCAGTGATCCGATTCAGGTAATAAAACTTCCTAAAGGAAAGAACTTTGAACCTATACCTTTCGAGGTGTCCTAAATTGGTAGTATCACTTCTTTTTTGGCATAACATTTTTTGTATAAAATGTCCATTTTAACCTTGCTTTTAGGGGTTAGTCATCTTCTTTTTAGAGAGGTAATTTTTTTACTCAAGGGAAATTGAGAAACTTAATCTCACTTTCATAAATTTTGTGCTAAAAAAGAATTGGACTATCAATTTGAGACAGAGGGGCGTAATTTTCAATGCCTATTTACGAAATGAGAAAGCACTTCTTATAAAAGAACTTGGTTTAAGTCATCCCCAATAGACACTATTTTTAATGTTTATTTACTATAGGGGAAAACACTTGCAAGGCTCCAATTGGTTGCATTCCGTTGTCAACTTTGCTAATTTCTCTGTTTCTCTTCCACTCCAATTCTCAGTTGCTATGGTCCTTCTCATCTTCTCAGCTGGAGGAAACTGAGTCGAAGCCCTTTCAGTTGACACAAGCAATTCCTGGGGCTACTCAGTGTTTGGACTATGAGAGTAATGTAACCTTTGAGACTTCAGGTCTTGCCAATTCCATGATTTCAGTGACATGGGATTGAAGACCAGAACTGTGTTTTTTATAAGCAGCATGTAATCCTTTCTAAGAGAGAAAGAAATTGAAGAATTTTTGTTTCAACTGCTTCCTTAGATCCCAATACATTCTGGTCACTGCACATCTTTAATCTATACCAGAAACCTAGAAAAGATAAGGTCGTATAGTGCAAATTGTTTTTTTTTTGTTTAATTATGAGTACGATGATGTGTATATTACAAGTGATCTATTCCCAAGAAACTGCTGGGTATTCTCTTTCTATGTATTTATCATTTTATCTATTGATTAAAATTGTTATGTGCTTCAGCATGTACTTGTTAGAAGAGATTGCTCGTTCTGGTTAGAAAAACATCTTACCTGAAAAATGATGGGATGACACAATATTAAAACCTAGATTTTGGACTCTTGAGGATTATAGAATTAATAATTGTTTTAAGCAGTACTCTATGATGATGTCTGGTGCCCGCTCAAAATCCTCGAGAGAAATGAATACAATGGTTAAAACCCGGTACAAGAGGTACGACATAGTGACATTATGTAAAATTGAATTATGCATTAGGTCTCACTGAAATGTGCATTACGTGAAATTAAAATTTGTTGAATAAAATGTACGCTGTAGTGTTTGGATTGGATGAGATGTCGAAGCAATGAGCGTTGATAAAAAACTAGAGTAGTTTCAAGGCTCTGTATGATATGAGAATAATTTTGAGGCTAAATTATTTTGTTTGCTTTGACATTGTATTATGTATATAATAATAATAATAATAATTGTAAGGGTAACAATTACACATAGTGCCACAATGATAGATAATATTAATTAGAATACATTATTACTATATAGTTGTATATAAATCACACCAATGTCACGCACGAGTCACAACGTGTTGGTTCCTTATGGAACACCTACATGCGTTGACCAGAAATGTATTCCATACATGTTTCTCTTCTATGTGTAACTTGTGTGATGAATAGGCATCATCATCATCGTCTTGACAAAATCATCATAATTGACTTGACCATCACCATCTAAGTCGGCTTCCTTAATCATCTGCTCGACCTCTTCTTCGCTCAGTTTTTCTCCCAAATTTCTCATCACATGTCTCAACTGCATAATGCATGCATGCATGCATGTGTCACGGGTCTACAATATGCTAAACATTTTTTTTTCCACACATTTTGCATAAGTGACGACTGACGAGTGAAAATTTGTTAAGATCCGTACGCTCGCCTAGGGGTGGACCGAATCGGACCAAACCGGCCCGTGAACCAGACCGGCCCGCTACTGTGCGGGCCTGGACTGGACCGGGATCGGATGGCCGGTTCCGGGCTTTAGCCCGGTATGGGCGGGCCTGGCGGGCCAGGCTCGGGCCCTATTTTTCTTGAACCGGTCTGGGCGGTCCGGGTCGGGCCCGATTCATTTTTTTTGTTTTTTCATTTTTTTTTTCTTTTCCTTGGGTAGGGCTGGGTGTTTTGGGGAGGTTTGAGGGGTGGGGGTGAGAAGGGGGGGTCGGGGTTAATTAGAAAGCAAAAAAAAATTATACATTGGACCGGCCTGGCCTGGCCCGATTTGGCCCGGACCTGGTATCAACCCAGGCTGGGCTCGGGCCCAAGTTTTTTTAAAAAAAGCCCGCTATGAATCGGTCCGGAGCCCGTCCCGTCCCAAGCCCGGTCCATGCCTACGCTCACCCAATAAAATATCGATCTTTTAGGCGATTACACAATAATAATATGTTTTAGTCAAAGAAACCGATTGAACCGATAGCCAACCATCCATATGAGCCAATATTTGAATGCCATTATTTTGATTTAAAACAAATTATATATTTTGTTACAAAAGAATTGAACCATTGATTCGAAACTCATTGGAGTCGGATATTTAACTAAAAGATATACTATAGTATAATAGATTAGAGAGCAGAGGTTGTTTGTTAATTGTTAGTGAGTACTACAAAGTAAAAGTGACGTACCCCAGTAGACGAAATGTACCCATTTTGGTCTTTGTCAAGCACCTTAAAGGCCTCTGCAAGCTCCTCCTCTACATGTAAATCCTGGTCATTATACATATTGAATTAATTAATGAATGTGTTTGTTCAAATGCGAGCTGGCTTCTTACAAAGTAATGTTACTTTAGACAAAGCGGCGGCCTTGAATTTGCTGGCTATGAGGTTCAAGAATTGTATGAAGTCTATAAAAGCAGTGGCAGAGGACGCATCAACTTCATTGATCATGTCCCGCAGCTCATCACCCTTTACTCTGATCACGCCGCTTAATTCTTCGAGTGTGATGCACCCTACACACAATACTACTAGCTAATTTGTTGTTTCGAAACAAAAACATAATTCAAACTTATAATTAAGTAGTAACAAAACAGATTGAAATTTGAAGTTTTGATCTTCCCATATAATTTCCTCGTGTCATTATTGAATCCCAGTATATGCAGAGTAGTACTAACCATCAGATGCATCCTTATTAAATGAACTGAAGGTTTTCTTGAGCTGTGCCTCAGCAGCCATGAAATGCATCCTAATGAAGGTGGATCATTATATGACTGTTTGGAATAGCAAATGGTCGGCTTCGGCTTGACGCTTGCTTTTGACAAAATGAACAAGGACCAGAGCATCCTATGCTGGAGAATCATTTCGGCCAACTTGTATATAAATATTATTTCTGTTTTTGGAAATACACAAATGTTTTGTCCCATAAAAGTTTCCTGCCTCATTAATTAATTCATTAAACAGACTTAACACAAACAACTAACTTCAAAACCAAACTTTCATTCTTCCGCCCAACTACGCTGCACCCGTGTGCTATATTATACAAATATTTTTATTCCAATTCCTATAAGGTTGTTTGAATTTAAAAAATCCAAATAATACAAAACTTATTCAAATATATTCGGCTAATTTTTATAATCAGGGGGCAGATCAGAAAGTCACAAATTCAAAGTTCATTTTTTTATGTTTTAAAATTGAAGTCACAAATTAGTACGGAGTAGGTAAAAGGAAAAGTAACAAAATATTCCAAAAGAGTGTTAATAACTTAACATTGTGTTCGGCGTTCCTTCAAACAAATAAATTAAATGTTGGAAATAAGTGAAGGAAGATTTGGGAAAATGAGAGACTAAATTAGAAATATTATGAAAGACATATTTGAACACAGGGGAAGAACTCTTTTTATTAAAACAATTCAATTTGCTTGATTTGTTTGATACAAAATGGTGGTAGAGGAGCTCTATTTATACTAGTACAAGAGTGTCTAGATTCTTCTATAATTAATGCATTCTAGACAATTCTATACAATTAATGATAGGAGAGTTCTAGAGACCATATCTTCTAGAGAAGCTCTAGAATTTATTCCTTCTACATTTTTCTATCACTTGGGCCTTCCCAACAACAATTAAAGTAAATATTAATTAGGCCCAAAAACAAGTTTAATTTTCAACATCCCCCCTTAAACTTGTTTATGTAACTCCGAGCATGGTCCTCAACCTTCGAAAATCTTCGTACTTGAGCGGCTTTGTGAATATGTCGGCAATTTGATCATGAGACCTTACATACCTTACTTCAATCTCTTTTCTTTCAATGCATTCTCGAATGTAGTGATAGCGGGTATCAATGTGCTTGCTACGGTCATGGAATACCGGATTCTTTCCCAATGCTATTGCCGACTTATTATCCACATATATCTCCGTAGCCTCCTTTTGTGGCATGCCTATTTCCTTGAATAAATTCTGGAGCCATATAGCATGACAAACACAAGAGTTGGCCGCAACATACTTGGCTTCACTTGTAGAGAGGGTCACAATAGGTTGCTTCTTTGAACTCCAAGTAAAAGCCGTATTACCCAAAAGAAAGACAAATCCGGTGGTACTCTTGCGATCATCAACGTCTCCGGCCCAATCACTATCACTATACCCAACAAGCTTGAAATCTTTAAGAGAATTGTAAAACAAGCCAAAGTTAAGAGTACCTTTGATGTAGCGAAGAATTCTCTTGGCGGCCTTCCAATGAGAGGTTCTTGGATCTTCCATATACCGGCTAATGAGACCAACTCCGTACAAAATGTCGGGCCTCGTACAAATCAAGTATCGTAAGCTCCCAACTAAGCTCTTGAACATTGTGGGCTCCACTTTTTCTTCATCACCAAACTTAGACAATTTTACACCACAATTCACCGGGGCATTGATTGGATTACAATCATCCATTTTAAACTTTTCAAGGATTTTCTTTGCATATCCTTCTTGACCGATAAAAATTCCACTTTCACTTTGTTTCACCTCAATTCCCAAATAATAAGACATTAGGCCCATATCGGTCATTTCAAATTCTTGACTCATTGCCTTTTTGAAATTCTCAAATAAATTGGGATTATTTCCCGTGAATATTAGATCATCAACATAAAGGCAAACAATCAAGATATCTCCATTTTCCTCCTTTTTGACATAAAGAGCATGTTCATGGGGTCATTTTATGAAATTATTTGCTTGGAAATACTTATCAATTCTAGTATTCCAAGCTCTTGGGGCTTGCTTCAAACCATAAAGTGCCTTTTTCAACTTTAGAACTTTATCTTCATGCCCTTTTATTTTATATCCCGGTGGTTGTTCTAAATAAACTTCTTCTTCTAACTTTGCATTTAAAAATGCGGACTTCACATCCATTTGAAAAAATTTCCATTTATTTTGAGCCGCCAAAGAAATTAAAAATCTTATTGTTTCCAAGCGGGCAACGTGAGCAAATACCTCTTCAAAGTCGATACCGGCTCTTTGGTTGTACCCTTTTGCAACCAACCTTGCTTTGTACCTTTCAACTTCCCCCATGACATTCTTCTTCTCTTTAAACACCCATCTTGCACCAATTGCTTTGTGTCCTTTGGGTAAAGTGGCCAATTCCAACGTATCATTTTTTATGATGGCCTTCATTTCTTTATCCATGGCTTCCCTCCAATTCTTGTCATTAGCCGCTTCTTCAAAACCTATTGGTTCACAATCGACAAGAAGACAAAACAATGTTAGATCATTTATATTTTCGATTACCTCATATAATTTCTGTATGCTCCTTAAACGAGGTGGCCTTTCATTTGAATGATCTTCATGTGTGGATCCTTCTTGCTCCGGTGATGGTGGAGTTGGACTCGTGGGCTCTTCATGAGCTATCTCTTGTTCTTCATCTTCTTCTTCATTGTAGTAAGGCAAAAAATTGTACTCTCTTCTTCTTTATGAGTCCAATCCCAAATGTTTTCTTCATCAAACTCAACATCACGGCTAAGCACAAATTTTCCATTGCTTGGATTGTATAACTTGTACCCCTTTGCTCTTGCATCGTATCTAATAAAGCTAAACTTCTCACTTTTGTCATCCAATTTGCTTCTTTTTTGATCCGGTACATGAGCATAAGCAATACTCCCAAAAACTTTCAAGTGGGCAATTCCGGGCTTTCTTCCACTCCATGCTTCTTCGGGGGTTTTGTTCCAAACACTTCTAGAAGGAGATATGTTTGACAAATAAACCGCACAATCCACGGCTTCGACCCAAAATTCTTTTGGAATATTTTTGGTCTTGAGCATGCTTCGAACCATGTTAAGTAGAGATCGGTTTTTTCTTTCAACAACTCCATTTTGTTGTGGAGTACATGGAACCGTTAAGGGGCGATGAATACCATTTTCTTCACAAAAAATTTCAAATTCTTTTGAAGTGAATTCCCCCCCACGATCGGATCTCATGGATTTTATTTTAAACCCGCTTTCATTTTCAACATGAGCTTTAAATTTCTTGAAGGCCCCAAAAACGTCGGATTTATGTTTTAGAAAATAAACCCATGTTTCCGACTAAAATCATCAATGAAAAGAGCAAAATAGTTACTATTTCCGAGAGAGCATGGTTTAACTGACCCACAAATATCCGTGTGTACAAGCTCTATCGGCTGTTTTGCTCTTGTAGATGCTTGCTTTGGAAAACTTTTTCTTGGTTGCTTTATAAATAAACACCCTTCACACAATTGATTAGCTTCATTGATTTTGGGCAAACCTTTCACCATAGCTTTATCACTCAACAATTTTAAACCTCCAAAATTGAGATGCCCAAACCTCAAGTGCCAAATCCAAGATGAATTTTAAAAACATGCTTTCAAACATTTTGGACCCCCATTTTCAATGTTTAATGAAAACATTCTATTTCTTGACATTGGTACTTTAGCAACCAAACCCCCGTTATTATCTCTCATCAAAAGGGTGTTATTTTTCATATGAATGTCATATCCCTTTTCTAAAAGTTGCCCCAAACTTAAAATGTTTGATTTCATGTTGGGCACATAGTAGACATTAGAGATGAAATCATTTTTTCCATTTTTTAACCGGATTAAAATTTTCCTCTTTCCTTTTACCGGGATTTTTGATTCATCTCCAAAGTAGATATTTCCGCTTACCGACTCATCAAGCTCGACAAACATATCTTTCTTCCCGCACATGTGGTTGCTTGCTCTCGTATCTAAGTACCATGTCGTTTTGGTGTCACTTTCTCCTCCTTTATGGGTCATCAACAATGTTGAATTTTCTTCTTCTTCTTTGGCAACATTTGTTCGCTCCTCAACTTTATTTTTTGCCAATCTACAATCGGAGGCAAAGTGACCAAATTTTTGACAATTATAACATTGAACTTGATACTTATCATACCTTGGTCTTGAAAAACCTCCTCTTCCACGGCCTCTTGATTGATAGAAATGTGGACTACTCTCTTCTTTTTTGAAAGTCTTATAACCTCCTCTTCCATAGCCTTGGCTTCGACCGCGCCCTCTTGAACTTTGACTTTTTCCCTCTTGGAAAATCTCTTTATTTTTTAAGTTGAGCTTGGTTTGAAGGGCTTGCTCCAATGGCTCTTGCTTTATTCTCTTCTTGAGTTTTTCTTCATGAGCTTGAAGAGATCCCAAGAGATTATCAACCGTCATTGTTTCTAGATCTTTAGATTCTTCTATTGCCACAACTATGTAATCGAATTTTGAATCTAAAGACCGTAGAATTTTTTCAACTACACGATTGTCTTTGATTTCTTCTCCATATCTTCTTAGTTGATTCACGACGGTTTGAACTCTTGAGAAATAGTCGTCAATAGATTCCGAAGAGTTCATGTTTAAAGATTCAAACTCACCTCGAAGACTTTGAAGTTTTACTTTCTTTACCTTATCTACTCCTTTGAATGAATTCTCTAATATCTCACAAGCTTCTTTGCTTGTAGTTGCACATGTCACCTTTGCGAACATGACTTCATGCAAAGCTTGATGGACGATAGAGAGCGCCTTTTGATCTTTCTTCTTAGTACTTCTCAAGGCATTCTTTTGATTTTGATTTAAGGCATTGATGTCCTCGGGTTCCTCGAAGACTTCCTCTACCATGTCCCACACATCTTCCGAACCAAGTATTGCCTTCATGCGAATGCTCCAATTATCATAATTTTCCTTTTTTAATGGAGGAACTTGAAGAGAACCGACCATTTTAGGGTGATGACCGAACAGATCTGATACCACTGTTGGAAATAAGTGAAGAAAGATTTTGGAAATTGGGAGGCTAAATTAAAAATATTATGGAAGAGATATTTGAACAAAGGGGAAGAACTCTTTTTATTAGAACAACTCAATTTGCTTGATTTGCTTGATACAAAGTGGTGGTAGAGAAGCTCTATTTATACTAGTACAAAAGTGTCTAGACTCTTCTATAATTAATGCATTCTAGACAATTCTATACAATTAATGATAGGGGAGTTCTAGAGATCATTTTTTAGAGAAGCTCTAGAATATATTCCTTATACATTTTTCTATCACTTGAGCCTTCCCAACAAAAATTAAAGTAAATATTAATTAGGCCTAAAAACAAGTTTAATTTTCAACAATAAAATCCTCAATCACAAACTGGTTGAGTCAAAAGTTTTTTGTAATTTCTCTTTTAATATAAGCAACAAGGTTGTCTTCTAGCTACTTGTCCTCCATTTTGTTTTTATAACTTTTATTGCAAACTCACCACCCTCCTTGTGCTATTGAAGCGATTTAGAAATTCACGCTTCATATCTTGCCAGCTATCAATAGAACAAGGCTCCATTTTGTTTTTATAGATATTCCACGTCACTCCATACAGTTCATATACAACTCTAGGCCCAATCCCCTTTCATTTTTTGTGAAGAATCCGTTGGCATCAGAACCGGCCGGTCAGGTCCCCAAACTTTAGCACTGGTACCGTTGGTAGCACGTACGGTCCAAGACCATTTGACCAGTTCCGATCCCGAGTGCTTTGCCCGACCAGTTCCAACTTGATCATCGAGTCCACACAACTCAAAGAGTTGAGCTATTTAACAACACATTAGCTCTTTTATAGTGTACGCCTCATTTTTGTAAGGAATTTTATCAATTCAGGACCCGAAAGATAGATTAATTATCAATTCAGGACTCGAAAGATGAAACGTATCGGTATAGGACCCGAATGATGGAAAACTATCAATTTAAGACCTAACATTTCATAGGTTTTGATTTATTTAATTTTTTAATAATTCCATTACTAATTTTTGATAAACTTTTCTTCACAAAAGTTTATTAGTTTAATAAAACGAAATAATATTTAAATTTTTTTAATAAAAAAATTATGACAACTTAGGTCCTAGATTAATAATTTTCAATCATTCAAGTCCTAAATTGATAGTTTTTCATCATTCGGGTCCTATATCGATGCATTTTATCTTTCAGATCCTGAATTGATAATTAAACTATCTTTCGGGTCCTAAATTGATAAAATTCCTTTTTGTAATGACAATTTTGAATTTAATATGATTCACACAAGTAATACTAGTTTTGAAATTATTATTATATAAAGTGTATCATGTAACTTTTAAATATATTACAATATAAAAAATGCAAAGGCGCAAACAGGGCCTTTGTTGTTGTTTTGAATATAAGGCTTAACTTTGGCTGGAGTAGAGAGTTGCATTTATTTGCCACCTGGGGAAAAAGTATTTCCATACTACGGGAAACAAGCTGTGGTGTTAAGTATTTATTTTATTTTACCAAACAAAGCCTAACATTAAGCAATGAAAATCATCACACATCTTATTTTTTAATCTCACAATATGTGTATAATAGAAGCTACAACAACAACAACAATCAATCACAAAGAACCCTACTTAGGGCGATTCAGAAGGTCTTTTAACTTGTCGGAGTTGGACAGAGTTCTCAAAGCAATGATAGAAGCCAAAATGCGGGAATCTCTCGTACCATGTTTCTTGTGGTGCATGAGTGTCCCAATGCTCCCCACTGCTGCTCTTCCCATACTTGTGCACCCATCCCGAACCGTTGTGCCCCTCCCCCCATGTGCGGTTCCATCTATCGCCACGCTTGCCTTCCCACCACGTCTCCCCTTGTTTCACCCCGTGACCATTGTTATCGAAGTGTTCGTCCCACTTGTCTCCCCATTTTGACCACCCATCCCCTTCACACCTCTCAGCCCACTTGTCCGTGTATTTCATTGCTCCCCCTTGCCCATCAAACTTCTCACCCCACCTGCCATGTAACATTTACTTTTGTAGATCGCATCTAAAAGTGTACATTTTTGGGAACCCAAAATCACTCTACAAACCATGATTTTGGACCACAACATGCAAAACGTACTTTTTAAAGCTTTTGCATTTCGGCCCAAAATCATGTTATGCAACAAAAAAGGGTAAACTAGAGTTATGTGAGATACACAAGTTATTAGCGAAGTTGAAGGAGAGGGACTAACCGGGGAAAAATGTAAAGAGATGAATAACAGAAGTACAGAACAGCCCAATTTTGCAGTGATAATCAAACATTTTATATGAAGGCAAGCAAAACATTTTAAAACATGTCTCTTTAGGCAAGTGACAAAAAAGAAAACATATGGTGATGAAAGCTTTTGAAATATCATCTCACGATTCCTTTGTAAGAGGGTTGAGACATTATTACATTACCTCTCATGCCACAAATGAGCATGGCCAGCATCAAGAGGTGTGTTAGGATCAATGGTGCACCACTTATGTGCCCATTTCTCTGCTTGGCCAGTAGCATCATATTTCTCCAACCATTGTTCTTGCCACTCTTCACCTCTCCCATTCCTTCCCCACTTATCTGCAGTTTTCTCCATGTGGACAAGGCCATTACTCTGCATAAAACAACGAATTCCCAATGTGGCCTTGTCTCTTAAAAACTTATCATCATGAACTCAAAATATCCACTGTTACCATATAATTGGAAAGCTATAAGTAACCCTATGTTTGTTGCAATTTGAAATGCTGAGAGGAGAAGCCAAAACTAGCTTGGTAAGATTGAAAACAATGTTGAGATGTTTCTTAGAAAAGTCAACTATACACATATTAGCAATGTCATGTTTCATATGGGTTGTTTGGCTAAAATGGTTGAACCTGCAGGATTTTATAAAACAAAAAGCATTCGGTAAGAATGTAAGATCAGTTTCAGCCAAGTTAGCCAGCCAAAAGCTACTTAGGCTCCGTTGGTAGCTTTTGACTTACTTATTAAGTTAAAATGGACAGATTTTCTAAATGCTCTTTCTTCCACAAACTCTGGCCGATTTTGGCTACCAAACAGAGCCTAAATATCAATAACCACATAGTGTGTATAAATAATTTGATTCCAATTCATCAACCTCTGACATGGACTCCTTCCAATATTCACGCCACACACTTCCCACCGCGTCACGTCCAGATTTCTCAGAACCTAATTCCTTGTAACCGAGCTCATCAGCAGCTTCCCAATACTTATTTTCCCATTCAACAGCTTTATCTGAACTAACTCCTCTCATCACTGTCCACTTACACAGAACCCCATCAGGTCTTAGTTCATTTCCAGTCTCCTTCCACCACTTTGACCCATCAGGATTAACTCCATAGGAAGAACCATCGCTTATGACCTGCTCCAGCGCAAGAACAGCTTCAGCAGCATGTGTTGAAAACTGGGCACCAAGTTCATGAGGTGTCTCTACAGTAGACATTGAAGTGTCCAAATCAACCTCCACGAGTGACTGAAGAGGAGGGAGAGAAGGACCGGCTTTGCTACTTCCCAAAATGACACTTTCAAATGGTATTGGCAGAAATTCAGCTGACCGCTCTTTCTCTATCACAGGACTGGTAACATTTGGAAATGCGGATATTTTGGCATCTGCTTGTAGTTTATTTTCATCATTAAGAGATATGTCTGGAGGAGGTATCCATGACCAGAAGCTCGGGCCAGGCGTTATGGAAATGGTATTTCCTGATTGAGGGACGGATAAGCTCTCATTTAGCAGTCCTGGTTAAGCAAAGAGTTTCGTTTACCAAGTTAATAGTCTCATTTGGCCACATACTAATTTTTAAGGAATGCACTTTATGGTGTCAACAGTTTAAAGATCTTACAACTCCCAAAACAATAAATTTGACCATAAAATCATAAGAATGAACAAAACGTAGATTTGTGGATACAGATAGCAAGGGTGTGTTACTTGCATGAATTCCTGGATAGCAACAATCAGCATTTACCTCTCTGAGTCATGATTTCTAAAATTAAGATTTTGTGACTTCATACTAACATGTTAAGGGATGGTTGAAGACTTTATATGTGTTAGTTTGTGTACTTCTAAAACAAAAATCAAGGAAATCACTTTTATGCCATCTTTGTCAGGTGATTTATCTACGCACCTAATAAAGTAATCTTGAAACCAACCACTATTAAAATTAACCTACTCTATGAGCCTTAGCCTAATGGAGTTGCTCATTAAATTTATGGTCTCCAATTCTATGCAAATTAACTTAATAGGCATGGTAGTTCAAGAATTTATATAGATTAGTTCCTTGGAAGATAATCCATTCTCGACTTGGGTAATTACTATGCTGCAGATAATTAAATATGTTGTGGATATAATTCAAAATTCTGCAGATAATTCACTGTTCTGTTGCGGGATACATGAATAGAGTTTTACCTTCTTGATTGTCCTCATTTTCACCACCCTGAACTTCTGTTACACCTGAAACTCCAAGTTGCGGGCGAGGGTTCTCCTTCAACAGTGCCCTGGCGGCTGAGATCGCAGCTGCAGCACGATCAATAACTTGCAATCTCTGAATTTGGTCCCTTTCCTCGGGGGGGAATTCAAGAATCTTCTTGAACTCATTGCTCTTCCTCTCCAACGCTTCCGGGCTCTCTTCCTCCTCGTCCCTGCCGCGCTCCCCTACTCCAGCGGTGGCTTTTCCGCTATTCTCCACGATCCTCTGAAACTCCAGAGACTTCCTCTCGCGACCCACCGCCGTCTTCCACATATCCAAGTAAGACAGGTCTGCTCCATCGGATACTTTAATTCTTGAGCTCTTCCTTACCTGTTTGAGCCTGCCCCGGTTCAGAAGATGATCTTGAGTGATGAAGGAGTGGAATGTGTACTCTGGATGGTGCCTCTGGGGTGCAGATATGGCGGAGCTGGGAAAGGTGGTGTGGAAATGGCTCGCCATTGGGAGTGTACGAGTACGGAAGTGTCGTGCTTTGTGGAGGTGAGAACTTATTTAACTATATATGTATCTCATTAAAATTGTGATGCCTGAAGATTGGGTCGAGGAGAAAGAATTAAATTAAACCACAAATTCTTTACTTAAAGAAAATTTTCAAAGTTAATGGAATAGCTGAAAAGGGAAAGTTGACAAAGTTTTAAGGGACGAACGGAGTATTTTTCATTACGAGCAGTATAATTTACTTATTGAGAATATATTTGGCTTCTTGCTCTCTCGAAAGCAAAAAGATTTTCTTGAAATCAAAGGAAGGTAGGGATAGGATGCTGTATTCTATGTTTCATTACCAACGATGAGTAGTTCACGATTTTCACTTTGTCCACTTTTGATACGCGACTATTGTGTTTTCACCCATACATGTTCCTTCTGACAATGTTAATCACCGGAGAAGGACCACAACTGGTCAAAAATCATTAGTCAAATACCAAAAGTGAACAAAGTGAAAGACGTGGACTAAATGTGGAATTGACATAAAACTCGTATGACCAAAAGTGGAATAAATTCCAAATACCATGGTCTAAAAAATCGACTTCAATTATTTGAACAAATCCGTTAAATCATAATCTCAAGAAGAAATTAATTCTTATATTAAGGCTCATGACGAGATGAAATACTGGTTGTGCGAACACTCAAACTAGCGTCAATGACTAGAAGGTCGATATTTGAGAAAGAAAAAATTCCACTTTTGGTCTCATGACTATGATGTCACTTTCACATTACTCTCTCGACTTTCAATTTAACCAAATCTAGTCCATGACCTTTTCCCCTTTATCAACCGTCGTCCTTCCGACCACAACTCTGGCAAATTTTAATCGGAAATCAATTAATGAAGGTTAGTTGCGTCATTTAATAGCATTTATAGGTTTGCTTATTGAAAAAATTCCACTTTTGGTCTCATGACTAATATGTCACTTCCACATTACTCCTTTGACTTTCAATTTAACCAAATCTAGTCCGTGACCTTTTCCCCTTCACCACTCGTTGTCCTTCCGAGCACAACTTCGACAAATTTTAACCAGAAACTCATTTATGTAGAAATATTGGGGGCATTTTAGTAATTGTATGTTGTTAAAACGACTACCTACAAAATTAACTTCAATTAATGTTGAGTTAATACGCTGGCTTCCTTCATTCTCAAAACTGAAGTCTTCTCCCATCTCCCAAACTTCCATAAGCCTGAAAAATCCCCAACCATCGTTCGAACAATGAGGACCTGTCCGGACCGTCGGAGTGAAGGAGAAGGAACAAGTGCTGAACAACGTTCGCCAACAAATGATAGTGATAAAGGAAAGAGGCTAAACTTTTTTAAAAAATAGTGGAATAAAGTAATGAATACAAGGCTGAAATAAGATGTATATAATTGGTGTTTGCACATGTTAGGGGTTTTGTGTTGAGGCTAAAAAAGAGGGTTTTTTTTTAAAGAGTGGAAGAACGTAACATGTGCAAACACCAATTATATACACCCCATTTCAGCCTTGTATTCATTACTTTCTTCCACGTTTTTTTAAAAAAGTGCAGCCTCTTACCTTTATCACCAGCATTTGTTGGCGAACATCGCACTTGTTCATTCTCCTTCACTCCGACGGTCCGGATAGGTCCTCATTGTTCGAAAGATGGTTGAGGATTTTCTAGGTTGACGGAAGTTTGGGAAATTGGAGAAGACTTCGATTTTGAGAATGAAGGAATCCGGCGTATTAACACAACATTAATTGAAGTTAATTTTGTAGGTAGCCGTTTTAGCAACATACAATTACTAAAATGACCCCAATATTTCTACATAAATGAGTTTCCGGTTAAAATTTGCCGGAGTTGTGGTCGGAAGGACGACGGGTGGTGAAGGGGAAAAGGTAACAAACTTGATTTGGTTAAATTGAAAGTCAAGGGAGTAATGTGGAAGTGGCATAATAGTCATGGGACCAAAAGTGGTTTTTTGAATAAGAAAACCTATATATGCTATTAAATGACGCAACTAACCTTCATTAATTGGTTTCCGGTTAAAATTTGCCGGAGTTGTGGTCGGAAGGACGATGGGTGGTGAAGGGGAAAAAGTCACGGATTAGATTTGGTTAAATTGAAAGTCAATTGAGTAATGTGGAAGTGTCATAATAGTCGTGGGACCAAAAGTGGAATTTTTTCATTTGAGAAACCCTCTCAAACTAAATTTACATGAGTATCATAAGTGTGTAATTTGGTCCACTTTGACCACTCCCACTTGTCGAATTTGTGTTATATAATACTACCTCCATCCCACTGTGATTGTCCCATTTTACCTTATCGGTCCATCTCACTAAGATTGTCTCATACCAAATTTGGTAAAGTTTGTGTGACTCTAAATCATTCTTACTTTATTCGTACTTTATCAATTCAAAATCAACCACATAAACCATTTTTTATTAATTTGCATGTCACTCTCTCTTGTCCCATTGTTAGCGGGACGGAGGGAGTACTACGTAATATGTAGTACTTGTTAGAGTTATGGAACCGGAAGGGATTACTAAAGGTCGTTCCCCTAAACTCATGCATCGACAAAGCCAGGCCCAAAACTTAAATAAACAAAGTCTGGCCCAATAGTAGGATCGACAAAGCCATGATCGGTATTACAATTGAGATTTTATTATTCACAGTCACATGTTTACTGAGTACAAATTTTTATTTCTATTTTAAATAAAAGTATACCCTTATTGCAGCCTAGCCTAGCCTAGCCATATCCTGAGGCCCGATATCTAGATGCTCAATTGGAGTATGTGCCTTTGTGATTTTCAAAATGAAAAAGAAAATGAACGCAGAGACAATAACTACGATTGGCTCCATCAATAGTTTCATTAGAGATCCGGTCTTCGGCTCTTTCCTAGCGCACAAGACGTCATAGAGTAGTAAGTTTTCTTATTGAAGTGATAAAAAACATCTCAAGATCAGGCCATTGAAACCATGATCCTCACCTCGAACTTTGACATTAATTGTTATATTTACTTTTTATGTTGTATCCCCAATTAAAAGACATGCAAGCTCTTGAAATGCTAAATTTAATTCTAATGTGCATTGTGATTGTGAAATGTGAAAAGTCAATTCAGTTATTTTATTGCAGTATAAGCTTCTCATAAGCAGCCATCGCTTCAAACTCGTTCCACTATCAATTCTTGTTGCAGGTGTGCTTCAATCAATCCCCATCAACTTTTAGAATTTCTTTGGGATCAAACACTTTTGAACTTGTATCTCCTTTATATATTCTCATAATGATGGTTCTTATAGATTTTGAGATCTCCCCTTTTTAGAATATGCTCCGTAATGATTTATACTCCGTTTTTCAATTATAAAATGGCCTTGTAAGTTTAATATTTTTTCATGCAGATAAAGCAAAATTGTCTATTTCATAAGACCCAAATGCTAATGAAGAAGATCGGAGTAGTAACTATATAACGGAGAAGGTTAAAGTGCATTTTTAGCCCCTGCAAATATGATACACTTTGTTTTAGGTCCTTTCAAAATAATTTTTGTTTGTTTTTCATCCTTGCACTATTTTTTTAGTTCATCTCTAACTCTGAAACAACTCTATAGAAAAAGTTATTGTCGGTTGCATAATGTTATTTGAAACTTTTAAAGTTATCAGATTTATATTTTTTTGGGCTAATATGAGAGTTAAAACAATGTAGTTCTAATTATTCACATTTCTAAAATATGTATTAACAACCTTTTAAAAAATAAAATTGAAATGTTTTGAATAACTTGACAAAGAACGAGACAAAACACATTAATCAGGGTTGCTTCATTAACAAACACAGGTTATCATCATCGGTAATAGACTAAAATGAAAACCAACATAAATTACAATGCTGAAAAAAAAATGTAAGGATGTAAAATAAAATGCACTATATTTACAAGTCTTAAAAACATATTTAAATCATAGGAGAACCAGTAGCAAAAACATAAATATTTAAAGATAAGGTAAACTCAACAAAATTGCTTTACATTTATAATCATCATAAATAAAGATTGCATAAACATATAAATATGGTTCATTTAAGTCAACAACTTCATTACTACGAACAACCAATTGTGAATATATTATGTCATTAAACGCCTTAATCCAAACCAAATACAAGGTATCCCACGCTACACAACATTCAACATGAAAGTGTTTCAAAATTAGGAACAATTAGAGATAATGGCAAACTAGAATTCAATGTAACCTACAAAACATTTTAACAACCAATATTAAAATAATCAAATTTTGTATAATAAATGTAAAAATATAACGTAGTAACTTATTGTTGAAGTTTATTCCTTCAACCCAAAGACCCAACACCTTCCTTTGGATTTCGAGTGTAGTATTTGGCGGATTATGAGAGATGAGTAAACACAAGCAATAAATGGACAAGAAATAAGTTAGTCTAGTAAATGTGTCATATCTTATTACTCTGAATAAGGACCATTACAACACACTTTACTATTGCCACTCTAGGCCGATCTTCTAGTCTAGCTGGGAAGAGGGGAGACAATCGATATTGCTAAGGAGTCTCAGTTGCCAACCCTTTACAATGAAATAAATGCTACTATTTATACTACGAAGGGGTAGGTGATGTCGATGATATGGAGGATTCTGGGTGGCTAGCTTCCAAATCACCAAATCTATTGCATTAAATGCGCTTCGCGCCAATATCTCGCTTTCCCGCTAAAGTCCCTGGACGAGGGTCTCCCTGATCTTGGATCTCGGATCCAGATGAGTGTAGGCGGGACTCTGCTCGACTTCCACGGGTTGCTTTACCGAAAATTATGGCTCATCACATGGTTCCTGTTAGGCCAAGGCGCTTGAGGCCGAGCGTCTTCTTGGATAAGACGAACGTCTGGCCTACACGCTTGCCGGAACACTCATGATTTGGGCCTTGATGGTTTTCTTGTTAAAGGGATAATGGATTGACCTGCCATCGGGCCTATTGACCCAACACTTATGTACCTAAACAAAGTGATTTCCATTTACAAATTTGAAAGTTAATATTATGTGATGTTGTGGTGGAGTAAATCGAAGAGGAAGATATGTGACACATACTTGCTTAGAAAGATAGCCAACGCCACACCGTATTTAGAGGCAAGTGATGGATAGTCTACCCGGGGGTAGCTTATCCGAGGGTTATTGCGGAAAATAATTAGAGAGAAGTCAGAGCAAATAAGTAAGAGAGAGAATATGTATTCAGTCTGTGAACTTGCGTTGCTTTACAATGGAGAAACGGGATGCTATTTATAGCAGCAATAAATGCTAGATAGGGACACATGTCAATAATCTGGTGGTCGAGGGGTCACCTCAACCGGGTGGCACCGACACCTACATGTGGCCGCATTAAATGCGGTGGTTGGATGTGACGTTTGTACTTGGTACGGTGATCCAGGCGCATGTGGAGAGGATATTCTCTCGAGGAGGGTGCCTTCAGCTGAAGGGTGCTGTACCGAAGGCTCTCCTAACCGGGGGCCTCCTTGTGCTGAGGGCTGTATATGTCGAAGGCTTGGTTTTCACGCCTTGTTCTCCTGTGACGTTTCTGAGCTCGATTTTGGCAATGGTAGCCTTCGGTCATGGGGCCGAAGGCACCCCCTTGCGTATTGTGGGCTGCTTAGAGCTCCATCTCGCTGGGCTTGGCCCGTTTGGGCCTGTTGGGCCTGATTGTAGTTGTGGAAGTATGTGGGCCGGGGGTCCCTGGACCATATACTTCTTCAGCAAGCAAATGATTCATGTCCGGTACAACCATCCAATGATTATACGGAGCCAACCCTTTGAAATAAAATAGTTCTTCAAGCAATTCAGCAACAAGTCCCATAGAATTGTAAAACGCGACATAATAAGAACGGTGATTGCATAACTCTTCAATTTACTTTTCACGGATTTGTGACCACTTTTCAGAACCTAATAAACCTGCAATTGCCCGAATATGACAATATCCATCTAACTTTACACCAATTATGTCAAATATATAATGTGTTCGGTGCCACAAGAAACCGAGAGTCACATTGGTGTTTACCTGTCATTCAAAGTTGGCCACAATCGCTCGATTTAAACAAACTAGAGTTAAACATATCAACTGCGACAATCATAAAATACATAAAAGTGCAGATATTTATCAAATTAGACCAATCAAATCAGGTTAGGCCAGAAA
Organism: Cuscuta europaea; assembly: GCA_945859875.1. Classification (NCBI taxonomy): domain Eukaryota; kingdom Viridiplantae; phylum Streptophyta; class Magnoliopsida; order Solanales; family Convolvulaceae; genus Cuscuta; species Cuscuta europaea. Next base: position 1,012,838 of record CAMAPE010000047.1, on the reverse strand, counting down.
AATTTAGTCCAACTAAAAGCATGTTTAGGACGTTTTTGCTTCGCTGCTAAAAACACAGTTAGGTTAGTAACACAGGTGAAATAAACACACAGACAGTTTAAAATGCAGCTTATTAAGCCAAGCAAGTGTTTAAAGTGCCGCTTACCAAGCATTCACCTCACATGTATTAATTAAGCGGTAATTTAAGCCTTTTGAGTTTCCACATTTACCATTGCCCTTACCCTAACCCTCACCATTACCCCCTACCCCTAACCTCCCACTACCGCCTACCTACTTGTCCTCGTACCCCTACCCCACCACCTCGTCCCCTTACTAGTCCGCTTACCCCTATCCCTATCCCCTACCCGTACTGCTTACCCTAACTCCTCACCCCCAACTCCTGCCCTGACCCTACCTTCACCCCTACCCCTACTTTGACACACACCCTACCCTCACCTCCCAGCACCATTCCCACCCTAACCCTTTTTGGGGGCAGGTATAATGGGTAACTGGTACAAGGTAGGGGGGTCGGGGTGGGTGGGGGTAGGGGGTTAGAGGGGCAGGGAGTAGGGTAAATGGGGTAAGAGGACGGGTAGGCTTTGTGGTAGGGGCGGGGACTGGTACGGGTAGGGTTAGGCCACCACATATTATATATACTTGTGTATGCATGAATGTTTATGTGTCTAAAATAGGCTTGTAACACTACTTATTTACGCGACGCTTATTAGCGCAAGTCTTAATAAACATCACTTATTAAGTTGTGAAGCAAACATGTCGTTAATGTAATAAAATATGCCTTTTTTTGAAGGAATAATTAAATGATGAAACTTCAGGTCGGCATGACCAGGATAGCCGTCCGGCCGAGCCTGTCTGAGGGCTTTTCCGGTGACATTTTTTGATGAAATGTTTTGAGCATTGTTATTCATAAAGACTAGTTTACCCATATCAAATTTCAGTTAAAAATTCAATCGGGAAGGCTGTCAAATAAATTATTTAAGAATACTGCACAGTTAACATATATAAACAACGCAGTCTTTTTCAGAAAATTATTTGACAATCTTTGCGATTAAATTTTTAAATGAAATTTGATATATGTAAACTAGATGTGATGAAAATTTTTATAAAAATATTTCACCCGCTCCAAACGGGCTCGGCCGGATGGCTTTTTCACGTTAGGCCAGCCTGACCTGAGGACTGACTACTCATAATTAAATATGCCTTATGTTCCGGTGTAACACTTGAATCGGTTGTATAGCATTTCAAATTACAAGCTGTCGATGCAAACGAAGTTCGCCTTATATATATAGTCACACTCAAATCGCCTCGCCATCTCCGTCAATTTTCTCCCTTCGTTTCCAGTTGCTCTCAATTCCCTCATTCTTAATCGCGGTTGATTTCCGGTGGAAAAAGAAAGCCAAGTTTCCAACCAACAAGATGTCCCAATCTCTCAATCTTTTCGTCTCATCTTCGACTCGTTGTCCCGTGAGTTTTCAGCTTTTGAAACCTTTGCTCTCTTTTTCCTCCGCCGGTACGTTCCGGATTCCTGTGAATATCTCCGGCCCGGCGGCTTCGAGAGTTAAAGTTTCCGTTTCGGATCTGGATTCAACTTCGCCGGTTCTGGCTTCGGACAACGGCTCGAGAGGTTTCGTATCCGCCGTTGGGGACGGACCAACGGCTGCATTTGAGGTCGACGCGGTGACGGAGGCTGAGCTGAAAGAGAACGGGTTCCGGAGTACCAGGAGGACAAAACTCGTGTGCACCATTGGTCCTGCTACATGCGGCTTTGACCAACTGGAAGCGCTTGCCGTTGGCGGGATGAACGTGGCCCGAATCAACATGTGTCACGGGACGCGGGAGTGGCACCAAATGGTGATCGAGCGGGTCCGGAGGTTGAACGAACACAAGGGCTTTGCAGTCGCCATTATGATGGATACTGAGGGCAGTGAGATTCACATGGGTGATCTTGGAGGAGCTTCGTCTGCCAAAGCTGAGGTAATTATAGATAGCCGTTGCTCATGGATTAAGGCATATAATTCTACTGCCGTATTAATTGTACTGTAATCAGCAAATATGGAGCTTACTGCATTCTGATATTCTAGTGTTATGAAACATAATAAAACTTCTTCCAAAAGAAAAATAAATTAGCTGTTTCTCAGTGACAGTATCATGAGTTTGGTTTAAATATAAAATTAAAAACCCTATTTTTCAAGTCTGGGTGATTCGAATTTGAGGTGCCAAGGCTTGAGCTTGTTACTCTTTGCTAAAGAAAGATTGAGACCCTCTATTATCAGTTCGCATGTGTGCTTAATATCTCCGGGTAGAGTTAAGTCAGATTTAGTAAACCATGAACCTGCATTTCTATATTTTGCCATGGGTTGCGGGGAATAGTAATGTATAGACACACATCTTATCCTTTTTTCAGGATGGAGAAATTTGGACTTTCAGTGTTCGAGGATTTGATTCAACTCAACCTGAGAAAACCATTAATGTGAACTATGATGGCTTTGCTGAAGGTGCATGGAATTTCTGGATTTAATGTTTGTTAGAATCACCTAAAGAATTTTATAGGGAGCTCACTGTTCTTTATAATCTGTTGACAGATGTGAAAGTGGGGGATGAGTTACTAGTAGATGGTGGAATGGTGAGGTTTGAAGTGATTGAGAAAATTGGTCCAGATGTTAAGTGTCTTTGCACAGATTCTGGTCTTCTATTGCCAAGGGCTAATTTGACATTTTGGCGTGATGGAACATTAGTTAGAGAGAGAAATGCTATGCTTCCTACTATTTCTTCTAAGGTTGGTGCATGTCTCTCTTTCTGCAATATTATGTGCACCTTGTTTACGCATTTAATCATCCATTTTAACTGAATTCTTTTAACCAACATCTAAACAAGGATAAAAATATTCATATTTAAAGAAATATGGTTATATGTTTTTCTTGAATTTATGGAGAAGTTGTTTGATATTTTGATATTGATATTGGATTAACATTGGAAAAAAACTAGATTTTGTTCTACTTCCGTCCCAAAAAACTTTTCCATCTCATAAAATTTGGACCGTGATTTTGATTAGTATAATATTATGGAAGTTATATATTTATACTTTTATGGAATTACTTATAACAAAGAACGTTTTCATATCATTTTTATATTGTAAATAATTTTTAATAAAATATATAGCTGGTCAAAGTTATAAAGATGACACAGTTTTTTAGGACGGAGGTAGACTTTTAATGTGAGAATGGCACTTTAACCCGATGTGATGCATTGTGACGTTTGTACCTCACACTTTTTTGCATTAACGCAACAGTTATGAAAACTGCCACCACATGTTTTTGTTGGCATGTTTTGACCCAAGTTAAAAAGTGCAAAAGATGAGCCTCATAACGCATCAAATTGAGTTAAAAGTGCCACTTTCGCTCGTTAAACATCGTTCTCATTGGAACCGCCCCCAATATGTGTGTGAGTGTGCGTGTGTATAGATTTAGAATCTAATGAGAACCATGCTTAACGTGAGAACATGAGAATTCCATTTTTAAGCAAATGTGATGCACAATGTCGTGTATACCTTACACATTTTCGTTTATCTACCCACCACATTTATTTGATGTTGGCTGGCACATTTTGACCAAAGTTTAAAAAGTGTTAATGATGAGCCTCATAGTGCACCAAATTATGTTAAAAGTTCATGGTTCTCACGTTCTTACGGGAAACCGCTCCTTATATATATGTATATATATAGGGGATGGTTCAAATACAAAGAACTCTTCCCATGCAAAGTGAAAATTAATCTTGTGCATTCATTTTCAGATCTAATGGCTCAAAATGAGCCAAAAATGATCTAAATTTGATCAAAAACGCGGTTGCAATTTCGTAAATAAACCAAAGTTTTCTGCCATCGTTCGCACTTTGCACGGTAGCACCTCTTTTTATTTGAACTCCACCCTATTATAATATGGTTCTCGTGAAAATTGCAGACCATTCACTTTTTCCTTGATGTGATGCACTATTAGGTTTCTATGTTGCACTTTTTTGCATTGATATAAAACTTTGACTTATTTACGAAAGTGCCACCACATTTTTTTGTTTGGCATGACTCGGTCATATTTCAAAAAGTGGATCACATTATGGAAAAAGCTAACGGTTTGCAGTTTTCAGTTTTCACGTCACGGGTGGTTTTAATTTGATCCGGATCCTATATATATATGTACCGGATGAAATAAGAACAATGTTTATTGTAAGAACGTGAGAACAATCACTTTTACCTCAATGTGATGCAAGTTTAGCCTAGTTGTTGCACTTTTTAATCTTTGATCAAACCAAGCCAATATCAAATAAACATAGTGCCATAGTGGCATTGAGTTAAAAATGTCATTCTCATGTTCTCACCATAAGCGTTGTTCTCATTGGAACCGCACCATATATATATATATATATAGACACACACACACACACATAATCCCTCTCATAGTGAGAGCTTATTATGAAAACTTTGAATCATAGTCTTTCATTTCTTCCAATCATATTCTTGACTAATTATAAAGTTGCAAGCATGTCAATATTAGCCATTAATTATGAAAAGGAAGGTGAGGATTAGAAGTTCTCATTCTAAGATGGGTTCTCCTAAGAACCCTTCCCACTTATATGAGTGTGTGTGTATGTGTGTGCATATGCATATGCTTACATATAATTGTGTGTGTGCATGCACACACTCACTCGCATATGTTGTGTCTAGTTGTATTCAATGACCATTCAGTGGAGCTCACATGTTAGCATACTAAAAGTATTACTACTTGTTTGTTTAAGTACTTCATTTTAAAGTATTTTTTATTGTTAGACTATTTTATTCTATTTATAGCTCAAATAATCTTTTAGAAAGTTGTTAATGTAACGGAAAGTTTTAATTTAGCCTGTTTATCTCTTGTGCTTTTGCCAAGGATTTTTTAAGCGTCTTTCATCATTTCATCTTGGGAATTCCATTTATTATAAGCTCTAAAGCCTTTATTAGAAGATAAAAAAAGAATGTTGTTGACTCTCTTGGTATTGATGTATATGCGCATATTTATTAGCAACTCACTTCGTTCTTAATTATAGAAAGTAGAATCTAAAAGTGTGAAACTGCTTTTGTATGTGTAATAATTTATTAATTTCCTTCAGGATTGGCTAGACATTGACTTTGGGATTGCAGAGGGTGTTGATTTTATTGCAGTATCATTTGTCAAATCTGCTGAAGTCATTAACCATCTTAAAAGTTATCTCAAAGCACGAGCTCATCATAAGTATGCTGTTTCATTTCTTTCTTAATCATGAGAAAAAATTACTATTAGCTCCGTTCCATTGAACATTGTCAAGTTTGTGTTAGTTGTGAAATAAGTGTGGTTGAGAGTGGTGAAGAGGAGAGAGAAATAAACAGAACCACAAATTATTTACTTTAAATGAAAAATGACAAAGTTTTTAGGACAAACAAAAAATGAAAATTGACGAGGTCCAATGGGACGGAGGGAGTATAATTTAAGTTGGATTTTTGTTTGATGTCCAAATGTCACCCCCTGACCTGGTGTATACATTGGTTTAAGACGTTGAAACCTCTGGAATACTTCCTTTTATTCCCATATTTGCCATCACCCCACACATCTATGAGAGATTATGGCGAGGCTTTCTTTCAAACAAGAAATGATACAAGACAGTTTATAGTAAAATATTTTGACTAGACCATAAAGAGTCAGGCCAGATCTCTAAAATAGTAAATATGACTGTTTATATAATAATTGTTGTTGTAGTGATATTGCTGTAATTGCCAAGATTGAGAGTATTGACTCATTGAAGAACTTAGAGGAAATTATTCAAGTGTCGGATGGAGCCATGGTGGCGAGAGGAGACCTTGGCGCTCAGATCCCATTGGAGCAGGTTCCGACGGAGCAGGAAACAATTGTTAAGCTCTGCAGACAGCTAAATAAACCTGTGATAGTTGCTTCACAGTTACTTGAGTCTATGATTGAATATCCCATTCCCACCAGAGCTGAAGTGGCTGATGTTTCTGAAGCAGTGGGACAAAGGGCAGATGCTTTGATGCTGTCGGGAGAGTCAGCCATGGGATTATTTCCTGACAAGGCTTTAACTGTGTTAAGAACTGTTAGCTTGAGAATTGAGAGGCAGTGGAGAGAGCAGAAGCAACATGAAGTAATGGAACTTCCATCTATTGCATCTTCCTTTGGAGATACCATATCAGAAGAAATTTGCAATTCTGCTGCCAAGATAGGTAAGAAATCTCCATTTTACATGTTTTTGTTATGAATATTTCACTGATAAATTTAATGAATGGTAATTGTAGACTTGCACCAAGTATGCAACTTATGTACATGAAAATGCTCCTGAAAAACTGTTTTGGATTAAACTTTTTATGAATTGTACATGAAATCACAAAATGTTTCAAGTTTTCAAACTAAAATGACAGCTAGTTATCCTTTTCAGGATTGAGAGTGAAAGTCTTTCATTGAATCATTAGATATTTTCTTATGGATTGCACGGAAATTTCTAATTTTTAACATCTAGCTCAGAACAAATTGAAGATCTAAATGTTGAAATTACCACTTGATTGGTGACACTTTAAAGAAAATCTGAATATTTGAAGTGGCTTAATCATATTGTGGTTGGGCGCATAGGACTTAAATTGTACCATATATAAATTGTACCATATACTGAAATTTGACTGAACACTTTCCATTTGTGATCCCTAAATGTTTCCTTGGGCTTCTGTAGTACACTGATGACTAGCTTCAGGTTGGGGGTGTCACTGGTAGTTGTATTCATTGGATGATAAACAGAAACCGTGACGGACTTTGGGGGTGAGCAAAGAGTGTAAGCACCCCTTGCACGAAGAATAACCACTACAACCACAAGTCCACAACAATAACAATAATTTTGGCTAGGTGTAGTTACCCCAATTAATACCATACATATCATTTTTAGTGTAAGTTTACATCACACGTGCATTTGATAACACTGATTTACTTTCGAATATGTCTTTTACCAATTGCTCATACCTAGCACCTTTCGAAACCTGCTTTTGATTTGAATGACTTGACTTAGCAGCAAAATTAATGCATTTTGATCATTCCACTTTCATTAGTCCGCATTTTTGACCAACTAAAAAATCACATAAGATTAATGCATTTTGATTGAATGATTGGTCCACTTTTATGACTCCTAATCATATGTGACTAATTAAAAAAATGCAGCTAATAATTTGGAGGCTGATGCTCTCTTTGTGTCCATTTTCATGACCCTAATCTTATGTGACTAATTAAAATGCAGCTAATAATTTGGAGGCTGATGCTCTCTTTGTGTACACCAAGACTGGGCACATGGCTTCTCTCTTATCACGCTGCCGTCCTGATTGCCCCATTTTTGCATTCACAACAACAACTTCAGTACGTAGGCGCCTGAACCTGCAATGGGGGTTGATCCCTTTCCGCTTGAGCTTCTCTGATGATATGGAAAACAACATCAACAAAACCTTTTCCCTGTTAAAGGCTCGGGGCATGATCAAATCAGGTGACCTGGTCGTTGCAGTTTCAGACATGTTGCAATCTATCCAAGTCATGAATGTTCCTTGAGACGCAAAAGAAAGTCTGCTTGGAATTGTCTGTTTTACCAGTAATCTGTGCTTGCCCAACTCTGTAGCTGGATCTTTCATGCATAGGGCAAGTTATTAGCCGTCTGTATGTATGTTAATGCTTCTTTGTTTTTCAACCTCTCTCCTTTTTTTAGAAATACCATTTTTTATTTGAAGCTAGTGAGGATTGTGAGGTTTATATTCAAAATGTGTTGAAAAAATTGATTAAGGTTCATTAGTTAATTATGCCTTCAGGCTTTCTTTTCTTTAAGAAAAAGTGCAAATAAAAAACAAGTTAATGACAAAAGATTAGGTAATAATTGATCTCCGAAATGAGAAATATAACATCTTAGGACAAAATTGTACACATAAAGACGGTCCATGTGTTGAGTTAGTTGGTCGCAGGTGTATTGCTACTGTTTGGCAGTTGGCACTCGCACTAGGCAGCGTTGGTGTTGGCTGGGCTAGGGATGGACTCAGGCCAGGTAAACCGAACCGGAACCGGCCCGCTGTAGGCCTGGGCTGGGCCCGGGCTCCAGGCTGGTTCATAACGGGCTTTCTGATTAACCCCTGACCCCCTCCCTCACCCCACCCCCAAAACCTCCCCAAAACACCCAGCCCTATCCAAGGGAAAGAAAAAAATTTGAAAAAAAAATTGAATCGGGCCTGGCCCGAACTGCCTGGGTCGGTTCATGAAAATCATGGCCCGAGCCTGGCTTGCCAGAACAGCCCAAACCGGGCTAAAGCCTGGAACCGGCCATCCGGGCCCCCACAGTAGCGGGCCGGTACGGTTTTGGGCCGGTTCGCCCCGGTTGGGTCCATCCCTAACATGCTGCTGGGCACTTGCAAGTGATGACGCTCAGACAATATAGTTGACTACACCTGATATTACTAACTAGGGATCTCACATGCTTAGGAGTTAGGAGTGTATCTTGTTTCATGAATCAGGTAAGAACCGGATAGGGATCGACTGGGCCCGGGTGGCCCGACTCGGGACTGACCCGGGACCGGTACTGTTGGTACCATCCTTGGCCCAATTTTTCAGCACTGGTATTGGCTCGGTACTTGGACTGATAGTTATAAGGGGCGGGCTTCAGGCTTGATTTTTTGGGCCTGGTCGGGAATCGATACCAGATAATTTATTTTTATTAAAAGTTTTGTAATTAAATGAGTGGGTACCGATCTGGACCCCACACTGTTTGGGGCCGGACCGGAACCAATACCGGATCATACAGGATTGGTACTGGGATCCACTTTTCTAGAATCGGTCCAGCTGGGTATTTATTTTACCTTGTGAAATAGCTACTTCAATTGTATGCCACACTTCCAGGATTAACTAGGGGATGATCTATTTCATTACCAAATTCTATGGATTCATCCAATGAATCCATATAAATGGGATGACGATAAACTTAAGTGCTTTCCCTACATCTTGAAAGGAGAGATAAGAAGGTGGTTTCTTGATTGAGCCATCACCTATGATCTAAACTATTTGGGAAGGTACTTATAATGCCTTTGTAGCCAACTGTTAAATCTCGTCCATGACACTAGAACTATGATGCACTTTTGGTGTCCTCGGCTTATGCGAAATATATGTTCGTATTACATATATGATGTAAGACTCAATTTTTTGTTGAGGGTGTAGCTTCCTTGTTTTATTTCATGCTACACGTAGCGTAAGTGCAGTGCCTTGACATTCCGAGCAGAGGATCAAGATATTGAAGTCATAAAATTTCTGTCACTTACGCTACACATGCTTGAAGTCATAAAATTTCTTTAATATTACTCGATTGCTTTAATATTGCATTTTGTTTTACCAACTTGTGCCCCATTTGATATTTTCTGTCACTAAACTCACTTTTCATCACATTAATAATTTAATATTTTAGAGTAAATAAATCTTACTCTACAATTAGTTTGTTAAACCAAGTCTTTTTTCTATTTTATAAAATCTGTTAACGTCCAACCAGTTCGAGTCGAATCGAGTAGAACTAGTGGAATCGTCCGAGCCGGATCGGGTGGGTGTTGCAGTGAAAGAAAATTGGGAGTGATCCAGATATACCACTTCCCACATTTAAACCCTCCACTTATGAAAAGTCTTGAGTTCAACTCACCAAGGAGCTGAATTTGGAAAGGCTTCTCTCAAATCGCAATCCTCTAATCGCAGAGCTGAATCCAATGGTCACACGATCTGTGTATCATATCACCTCAAACAACAATGTGAGACTTAACTTCTTGTTAGGAACCTGTTGGTCTGACAAATCATTGATGGTTCTCTCGTGAGCGGTGCTTGGAAATTGACAACACACACAACTAATCAATTAATTAAGGACACAATTACTTCACAGGTTACTAAACGTTGTTTATTAAGACTTGCGTTATTAAGCGGCACGTAAAATAAGCAGTGATATAAGTTCATGTCTACTTCACAAGATTTAAAACAATTTAACATTAAAATGTCCAAAAAAACCCTATACATACATAGACACACAAACATTTATGTACAAAAGTATATAATATAATATGTGGGGGCCACCACGTACGCGTCCCTAACCCCTACCATACCCAACCCCAAGTCCAACCCTACACATACCCCTACCACAACCCTACCCTTATCACAACCTTACCCCGTACCCCTACTCCCACGACCCTACCCTTACCCGTACCAGCCCTAACCTACCTAACCCCTTACCTACCCTCCACACCTACCACAACCATACCCCCTATACGTCCACCCCACACCCTACCCCTACCTGACCTGTTACCCTTGGGTTTGGGGCAGGGGTTAATGGGTGGGGGTAGGGGTAAGAGTACGTGTAACACCCCCGGCCCCGTAGGCCCTGAGGTAGTTACTTCTGACCACTCCCTCCAGACCTCTAGTACTATCCTCAGAAACCGCCACTAGCATTTTCCGCGCACTTTGTCCTCACTCGTGCGTGCCCTGAGAAACTTCCCAGGGGGTCACCCATCCCAAGACTGCTCCCGTGCAAGCACGCTTAACTTTGGAGTTCTTGGCTAATGAGATCCCTTAAAAGGAGATGCACCTTGTTGGTATGAGTAGTACTATTAATCCGTTTAAATTAAATCTCAAGTGTTACAGTACGAGTACGAGGTAGGGGACATGCGGTAACGGGGTCGGGGTGTGGGGTAGGGGGTCAAGGTAGGTAGAGGGGGGCATGTGGTAGGGGTAACCAGGGAGGGGAAAAGGTAGGGTCGGGGTAAAAGGTAGGGGGTAAGGGGTACGAGTACAGAGACAGGGGGTGGGGGGGTATGTTCGGGGTAAAGGACAGGTAGTGGGTGGTAACCAGGGAGGGGGAAAGGTAGGGTCAGAGTAGATGGTAGGGGTAAGGGGTACGAGTACAAAGACATAGGGGGTGGGGTGGTGGGGTGGGGGTATGTTCGGGGTAGGGGACAAGTGGGGCTGGGGTGAGTGTTGGTAGGGTAGGGGAAGGGTGTTTTAGGTACAGGGATATGTAGGAGGGGTAGAGGAGGTTAGGTGTAAAGTGGGGTAGGTGTAAGGGTACACACATGTGGGTAGAGATAAGGTTAGGGATACGAGGGATGGGTAGGTAGGGGCGAGGTCAGGTTGGGGTCTGAGAAAGGTGAGGACGGGGTAGTAGGTTAGGGTAGGGTAGGATAGGGGTAGCAATAAGGAGTAAGGGTAAACTTGAAAACTGAAAAAGTTTTAAAAAATACGATAGGTAACCCATTTTTACCCCCCCCCCCCCTCCCCATTTGTGTGACTCAAATGGGGCAATTCATTTAAATGGGGCAACTCATTTAAATTGTGGCCTCATTTGAATCACACAAAGTGTGGAGTAAAAATGGGGTACCCCAAAATGGGGTACACCCAGCATTGCTCAAAGTTTAAAGTGCTGCTTAATTAATATAGCGGGGTGGTATGCTTAGTAAGCGACAGTTTAAGCATATCTTTCGGTCAGTAAGCAGGTTTGAAGCAACCTGTGTGTTTACTTCACCTATCTTACTAATCTAATTTTGACTTTAGCAGCAAGTAAATACGTCCTAAGTGTATTACTTGTACACGATGATGTACAGATGTGTCACGCCCCAGACCTATCCGGACACGTCAACAATCCGCCGTACATTATGAGTAGTCAACCGCAGTCTAATTCATCCATATTATACAAGGCGTCTCGAATATCATTCACACATAAGTCATCCATAAACATACATAATAAGTAATTGAATACACATCGGAAATCATAGTTTTGAAAACAAATGCCACACAGGGCAAACACGAGCACGCATGCTCCATAATGAAAAACAATATCCATGAGCATGTTTAAATTGTTTAAAAACAGAATGGAGGAAGCACGAACCAAGTCTTCCCTCCGAGATGATCGCTCGATCAACAAGCACAGGTCGCAAGCTCTAGTCTCAACCTGAAATTGTGGTGGGACGCCCCCCGAAAGGGGATCAGTACTCTATACGGCTATAAATTACTAGTGTGGATGACATCTAATAGATATACAACAAGTATTTCAAACACAAGACCCTCAAATAGGGTGATAATATAATCTAGGCCGTAACCCCAAGTTACCCTTTTCAAAATATACTTACTTTATATATAAAGTCAAGTAGTCGGCCCCTAGGCCCAAGGTTTGTTTACAAAACATAACCCAACCCCGTGACCCCTAGTCACGACAATACATAGGGTCCAACCCTAACACATATGTTTGCATTTCTTGAGTCCAACTCAACCAATCACCATGCACATCAATCATAAGTTAATTACTCCACCAATCTCCGACGTCATGTTCACCCATACAATTCTAGAGCATCGGGCTCAAGTACATCTCCTTACATGGGCTGAACCTAAACCTCATGTCTACCCAATGCAATTCTAGAGCGTGGGCTCAAGTACATCTCCTTACATTGGCATAGACCCCAATTCCTAAGCACTCGCTATGCCTAGAATTGTAATATCAAAAATCTATTTTGGGACATGCTTACGGACTGCCTCATCATGATCTTAGCATCACATTACATCAATTTAGTCACTTGCATCACAATCAAGTACATCAATTACAATCAAATCCTTAGATTCAATTCCTTAACATTTACAACAATCATTAACTAGTAGTTCAATACTATTAAGATTATTCTGATCCATCATATATTCCATTTGTAAATCACTACATATTTAGAGATATGTAGCATCAACTTAATCATCCAATGTAATACATAAATAATCATTTATGTATCTACACAATTCACACATGAGTAAAAATGCCTATTTCACACAATACTTCATTTAACTCCATTTTTATCAATACATTTCCAAATCATTTCCCATTTCATTCTTTGGCAACTATATCAATATTTAATCAATAATTTATCATCATAACCCATGAAAAACATGATTTAGCCATTTAGGTAATCTCATGCTTAACCTACAATTTGTAAGCAACTAGATGTCGATCCTCACCTTAATTGAGCTTTAAATTTTTCCTTCTTGATCCAATGGTCAAAGCTTCGGCCAAGGTGGATTAAGAACTGATTCATTGCTTAAATATGAGTGTTAAGCAGCCTCCTCACAGTGCTAGCTCAACCCCTAAACGTCGACACGAAAACAGTCCCTAGAACGGGTGTTTTCCGGCGAATTTGTTCCCTAACCTTTCAAGGTTTTGTCTAGGTTAGTATCTAAACTTTCCAACAATTAAAGTTACTCTATAATAACATTTTATACACTTAAACCAGTGTATAATAGTTCTTCAATCATTCATAGGATTTAGGCAATAGAAAGGAAGGTTTTGGATTCGAACTTACTTTGAATACCAAAAATGTATTCTCCCTCTCTATTCTCAGGTTTGTGCAGCTCTCCCTTCCTCCTTATCCTTTGAGTTCTAATGGGGGGGGGGGGGGGGGGTGAGGGGAGGTGTTTAGGAGCTCTCAAAGGGTTATCCTAACATGTGGTTCACAAAAATAATAGGTAGGGTGTTTGATTCCAATCAAACATGGGATGGTCCTCCTCTTTTATTTCTTTTTGTATTGTTTGAGCTCTCAACTCCATAGGTCCGCTCCATTTATGTGCTCTAACTTATTCCACTTGTTTTGCAGGTGCTAGGAAGGTGTGGGGCGTACTCTCATGTCCCCTAATTAATTTGGGAGCAAAATATCTATCAATACATCCAAAAGTGGAAAGATGGGTCCTATCATTTTTTGTCTTTTGTCATAGAATGTACTTTTGTACTCTCCCCAATTTATTTAGATCAAGTCAATACATCCAAAAGTGGAAAGATGGGGGATATGCTTAGTAAGCGACAATTTAAGCATCTCTTTCGGTCAGTAAGCAGCTTTTAAGCAGCCTGTGTGTTTACTTCACATATCTTACTAATCTAATTGTGACTTTAGCAGCAAGTAAATACGTCCTAAGTGTATTATTTGTACACGATGATGTACAGATGACTGTAAAAACCTAATAGATTGCTCATGCGATTCATATTTATTTCTCACAAAGGTTTGAGATGCAATTTTGGGAGATCAGGAGTTAGGATTAGTCCAATGAAGCTATATCAACTCAGGCCAAAAGATTTTATTTATTTATTTATTCAGTGATGTTTAGTGTACACGTTTTTTGTATGCACTTTATACATTTCTTCTGTATTATTATAAAATTTCTATATTTTTAAAGACAATTCTCTATTTCTTGGACAAATGGTCGGTTTCTTAGTGATATCGATGATATGTGTGGTGCATGTAGAAAAAATGAATATAAGGGTCTGTTTGTGACATTTAAATTGACTGAATCGGCGGAATCTTCTAAAATTGATGAAGTTCTGTCTGAAGTGACTGAATCTGCTTAATATGTTGAATTATGGAAAAATTGAATTTAAAACACGTTTATTAATGAAATAAATAAAAATTGTACGAAAATAGCTAAAATTAGGGGTGTTGATCTCAATATTACTAATAAAGACACAATTGACAAAAAGTAACTTTTTTTTTAAAAAAAATTCCAAAAATGTGACTAATAAGTAACAAGCTTACTTATTTAGTCACAACTACACTGAAACACAACAGTTACATGATACACAGTGACATCCACCACAATATCCCACCATCTCCCACCGGTGAAAACTACCGGTCGGAGACCGTCGCCAGTCATAGTGACAACGTCCATAGTGACACAACAGTGACGCCGCAACAGTGCCCCACCACCGTGACAGCGCTAAAGTGACGCCGCCACAACCCAGTGACGCCCGACTTTCTAGTGATGCCACCCTCCAGAAGTTATTCTGACCGCTTCCACCATCTCATCAATCTGACTACCGGAAAGTTTTCCGGCTAATTATCCAGCACCTCGCCGCCAATAACAACACTAGTTACATTTTCCCACTGTCCCTGCCCTCCCCAACTCCCCCTCCAACCCCAGCCCCCATCAACCCAACCCCTCCCCTGCCCCAACCTGACCACCCTAACAGCCCCTTCTTAGTCCTTCTCACCTTCCCAGCCAAGCCCCCTTCCTAGCGGCCAGCCCCATCCCAATTGCTCTAACCCATGTCTCCCTTAGTAAAAAATTCCAGATCTGCGATGGATTTGCCCCAGCCACTAAGCTCATCATCATTGTTGCTGCCAAATTAGAAGCTTGACCCACCCGTTGTGCACAAGCTCGCCGTTAGCCTTGATTTAGCGAGAGAAGGAGAAGAATCCTTCAGAAGTGTGTTGCTGCAATGGTGAAATGGTTGTTGCGGTTGTGGCGGCGGAGTTGTTGTGCCTTGGCTAGAGGTTGGATGGCTTGGAGCAAGGGAAGAAGATGGCTTGGAAAGGGAAGAAGATGGGTAGTTCCGTGGAATTGTTGGGGGATGGAGTAAAAGGGAGTGACGAAAATTGGGTGGGTTATGTTCAATGAGGTCACTTTTTTGTTCCGATAAAAAAGGGTCATATTTTTGTCCAATGAAAGTTGGGGAGTAATATCTATGTCACTCTCTCCTAAAATTAGTTTCTAAAGTAACTTTAACCAATTCAATTAGAAAATTAACTCTAAACTTACTTATTTTGGTTTTTTTGGGTTTTCTACAGAATTCTGCTAGCGAAATCAAAAGTTACATATTGAGTGACAAATTGATTGTTAATGCTAAAAAAGTATTATCAAATGGCTCTAAATTTAGAAAGTATTTTCATTTTTTTGCTTCCTCTGACCTCAGTTCAAACTGATTTTCTTATTTTCTTTTTTGGGATGTCATCATATTATTGTCATCATCATGACAATAATACGATGACAATAATACTAGGTAAGTGATATCAATTCACATTTTTCTAAAAAAAAAGGATGACACCCCATCCCTGAGGGTCCCCCAACCCGACCGGACGGTACGTTGGGAGGATGTAAGTTGAACTATAATCTCAATCAGACAGATAGAGAGTGGGGCTCTGTCCCCGGTACTTGCAGAGACCCTATGCATTTTTTAGCATAGTAACCTCTCATCGCAGTTGCTAGGATTCGAACTCGTGACCTAACCCTTGTGGCATTCCCTCGCTACCAGTTGAGCTACGCCCACCAGTTCGATTCACATTTTTCTAATGCAACCTCAATTGCAGTATTTACCTTTTCCTAAAAATTGGTGCTAAAGCAAAACAAGACGAGGGAAACTTTTTGAAAGTTGACACAGGAAACCCCACAGAGCCCCACGGAAAGAGTTCAATCTAAAGATCTTTGGCGGGTCCTGCGCTCTAGGCATCGGTAATTGTCTCTGTTCTAAAAATCGTTCTAGGCGCCCGACTAGTCCCCACCTAGGCGCTAGGCGGTGGCCGGGCATCCCGATTTTCGTGTAGGCGCTCCGACTAATTGGTTTTCCGTTTAGGTTGAATTAGTCGTCCGTCTATGGCGTCTAGTTGTCCGCCAAGAGCGCCTAATCGGCCGCCTAGGCCGTCTAGATTCGCCGATGTTATGGGCTTATTATTATTTATATATTTAATATTTAATATTAGTCTCAAATGTAATTAATGGGCCAAAGGTTCACATTGTACATATATATACTGTATTTACGTATGAATGGTATCAGAGGTTTTACGATTCCCATTTTATTTGGCCGCACTCCAACATGGTATCAGAGAGCCACATCTAAACGCTGCGCATCGATGAAGGGTGAGGTCATCCAGGAGCAAAGAAACGCCAGCGCGTTGATCTTCGACGACTGCCATGGCCGACCCGATATCTCCTTACTATCTCGGGTCTGGTGATCAGCCCGGGAACGTCATAACACATGTCATTTTTAAGGGAGACAACTACGTGGCTTGGTCTCGGGCCATTGCTCTCTCTTTGAAGGCGCACTGCAAATACATATTTGTGGATGGAACCGAGAAGAAACTGACGGAGGCAGCGAAATTACTTGACTGGGACACTGTGAACTCCATGGTTGTGTTTTGGTTGTTGAGAAGCATGGACCCCAATGTAGCGGCATCAATCCCCTTTCACGATGACGCGCGCGCACTGTGTGTTTACTTGGAGAAACGTTTTAGCGTTGCGAATGGGCCAAGATTGCAGCAGCTTCGTGCGTCCATAATGGCGTGCAAACAGTCCAAAAATATGTCTGTTGATACATATTATACCACACTCATGAGCCTTTATGATGAATTAAATAGACTTAAGCCATTACATTCTTGTACATGTGGTTTGTGCACATGTAATGTTGCTGGGAAGTTTGCTGCCGATCGGGAAGAAGAGCGCCTTCATCAGTTTTTCATTGGGATTGACGATGAAATATTTGGAACGGTGTGATCAAATTTGTTGTCGAATACACCTTTACCGGACCTTGATCGTGCTCATCAAGCTTTCCTCCAAGAAGAGAACTCCCTGGCTGTAGCCCGTGGAAAACAACCGGCGACATCGGATGTGCAGGCCTTCGGCATCACGAAGGGGCGCCAGGAGCGGACTGATAAGACCAAACTCATGTGTACTCATTGCAAACAAAAGGGTCATGAGATTGGGGCGTGTTTCAAATTGCATGGCTACCCAGAGTGGTGGGAAGAGAGAAACCAGACTAAAGGAGCTCTGGCTGGCCGTGGAGGGGGGCACATGCGCATGTCATGTCTTTGTCACCAGGCAGCAGCGGTTCGGGTGTGAACAGTGGCAGCGGGACATCTTCCAACAACGAGGTCAACGCTTTGAACGAATTGAGCAGGGAACGGGTTCAGGCACTTTTGAATTTGATTAGCGTTGATCCTAGCTCCTGTGATCGCATGTCGGGTATGTATACTTCTTTGCCATGGATTATTGATACCGGGGCATCACATCACGTCACGGGTGATTTATCTTGTCTCACACAACGTACTAGTAATAATGCATGTCCGGTTGGGTTGCCGGATGGAAGAACAATGGCTGCCGAGGTGGAGGGGCGTGTACCTCTCAATAAAAATTTAGTGCTTGATCATGTGCTCTATGTGCCAGGCTTGAATTGCCATCTTATATCTGTCTCCCAGCTGATTGATAAAAATGATTGCATTGTTACCTTCACTAATTCTTTTGTGCTATACAGGACCTACGCTCGAGGAACCTGATTGGAGCCGGTGAACGGAGAGATGGACTATATTATTTTCGGGGGATACCTGCACTACATGCGGTTCACGCGTCAGGTTTGTCAGATTTTGAGCTGTGGCATCTTCGTTTGGGTCATCCGTCAGATTGTGTTCTTAAATTATGACCTCAGTTTATTACTAGTACTTCTGCGAAAAAATTAAATAAAGCTTGCGAAGTGTGTCCGCAGGCCAAACAAGTTCGTGATTCTTTTCCTCTTAGTAGTTATAAAGCTAGTCAAATTTTGGAATTGATACATTGTGATTTGTGGGGACCTTATAAAATTCCTTCGACTTGTGATGCTGTTTATTTTCTTACTCTGGTCGATGATTTTTCATGTGCTGTGTGGGTGTATTTATTGCGTGACAAAAAGGAAGTATTTGAATTTTTTATTTCCTTTATTACTATGGTGGAAAAGCAATTTGAGGTCTCTGTAAAAACCGTTCGTAGTGATAATGGGACCGAGTTTAAATGTATGCTGCCTTATTTCAAAACCCATGGAATCATTTTTCAGACTTCGTGTGTCGACACACCTCAACAGAATGGTCGTGTTGAGCGAAAACATCGTCACATTTTGAATGTGGCTCGGGCTTTGATGTTCCAGGCCAGTATACCCATTTATTTGTGGGGGGAGTGCGTGCTCACGGTGGTGCATGTTATCAATCGCACTCCCTCTGGATTGTTGGGGGGTAAGACACCGTACGAGGTGCTCACCGGACGGATTCCAGATTTCTCTCATTTACGGGTTTTTGGATGTTTGGGATTTGCATATAACTTGAAATCCCGTGGTGATAAATTTGCTTCGCGCAGTAGGCGTTGTGTATTTATTGGCTATTCGGCTGGCAAAAAGGGTTGGAAATTATATGATTGTGCTACAGGTGATATCTTTGTTTCTCGGGATGTGAAGTTTCATGAGGACATATTTCCTTTTTCTGAGCAGCCGCCGACGGAGCTGCCACCTAATTCCGAGAACCACGATGGAGGGGTGGTGATATATGATGATGCCGTGGAGCAAGCATCGCATGCAGCCACTTCTAATGTACCCCCTGCGGGTTCTCCCTCTACCGAGCCTCATGCAGAACCACATCATGCAGCGGAAGTTTATCTTGGACGCGGGTTACGTGTCAAACGTTCATCTGTTTTGTTGCATGATTTTGTTACACACCATGTCCGGAAATATAGTCCATCTCCACCTACACCATCTCCTCTCGGTTCCTCAGGTACGCCATATCCTTTAGCACACTACATAAATTGTGAAAAAATTTCTCTCCGTCATCGCATGTTTCTTAGAGCTATTCTTGCAGGACAAGAACCCCGCTCTTTCCGCGACGCCATGAAGGATCCAGGTTGGCGTGATGCCATGCAAAATGAAATCAGGGCTCTTGAAAACAACCACACGTGGGATATGGTCCGACTACCTCCAGGAAAGAGAGCACTTAGTTGTAAATGGGTCTACAAAATAAAATACCACTCTGATGGAACGGTGGAACGATTGAAGGCACGGTGGAACGGCTGAAGGCACGATTAGTAGTGCTTGGCAACCATCAGCGAACATGTATTGATTGCACAGAAACTTTTGCCCCTGTTGCCAAATTGGTAACTGTACGTGTTTTTTAGCGGTTGTTGCGGCTAAAAATTGGGAGTTACATCAGATGGATGTACACAATGCCTTTCTTCATGGGGATTTGGGTGAAGAGGTTTACATGAAGCCTCCGCCCGGATTTTATTCTTCTCGGCCATCTACTATTTGTAGGTTAAAAAAATCCCTGTATGGATTGCATCAAGCTCCTCGTTGTTGGTTTGCCAAACTTGCTACTTCCTTGCGGAATTATGGCTTCAGTCAGTCTAAATCTGATTATTCTTTGTTTACATATCGTCAAGATGATGTACGGATACATGTTCTTATCTATGTGGATGACCTAATTGTTGCTGGAAATAATTCGGTTGCATTATCTCGATTTAAGCAATATATGCATACTTACATGAAGGATTTGGGACTTCTTAACAGGGGCGGATCTACAGCTTCAATAGAGGGGGCAGCTGCCCCCAATAAATGGTCACTGATCTCTTGTAATCCATTGGGAATTATTCTAATCCATTTAACTGCCCCCAATTTAAAAAAGGAAATGCCCCCATTAACCAGCCCTGTAGCCAATTCAAATAATTCATTAAATTCAATGCTCAAAATCCTATCTAAAATACGGAGTACTTTTCACTTTTTAAGCATTTTTAGTAGGGACGTTTAAATCCCAAAACCAGAACTAAAAGTATTTTTATTTAGACTGTTTTCAGTCCAAGATCAGACTTTAACAGATCAGACCATATGAGACTTAAACAGACTAGACCAGATCAGACTTAAACAGACCAAACCAGACTTGGCTTTCGTAATTATAAAAATACACGAAGACCGGACTAGGCCAGACCAGTTCAGACCAGACAAGACGAGACCAGACTTAAACAGACTAGACTAGACAAGCAAACTACAGTCCTAGTAAAAACATCATAAATAGTATGCAAACTGGATTGTTGGACTCGGCGGGTGGCTCGATTGAAGCAAACTGAATGATTTTTTGATCGGAAATTTGAATAAAATCTCACATTGAAACATTTATGTATAGTTAAGGTACCGTTTTGATTCATTTAAGAGTTAAGGTACCAAAATGCAACATTACCAATAGTTAAGACACCATTTATGCATTTGACCCATTTGAAAGCTAGACAACTGCGGTGAGAGATCGGAAGTGCTCCTAGAAGAGGCAAAAGACAAATAGCGTCGGGAAAATCGAAACTCTTGCTCTTCGACATTGCAAAATCGAAATTTTTTGCTCTATTGAGTATTAACTCTTTGACTATTCTATATTTTGTATAATTTGTATATGTTGTTTAAGCCAAAAGTGTAGATTTAATCAGCAAGCCTTCTAGCATTTTTAGGGGTAAACAAAATAATAAAATTTATCCTAATTAATGAAAATGTTAGTTAAAACCATTGTTCTAACACTTTCTAGGCGCTTTCAGGTGATTGAGGGACGCCTAGCGTCTAGGCGGTCGACTAGGTCTATTTTTTAATTGATTAGCTCGATTAGTCCTCTAAAGTTAGGGTAATAGAAGATTTACGATATAAAAAGTACATAGTCATTACTATGCAAAAAATTAAGTATACTTTTTAATAAAATTTATGGGCAGATTTTTGAATAAAACATCCGACTCGATCAGCACCGGCCTTAACACCGGTGACCAGTTTTTGAAATAGTTTATTTATAGAGAGATAAATATTCGAAAACACCAGTTGTGATTTATTTTATTTGGGGCTTTTTTATATTGTAATATACTTTATTTAATTTTGAAGGATTTAACTTTTGTATTTTTTGCCCCCAATAGCCTTGTATCCTGGATCTGCCACTGCTTCTTAAGTATTTTCTGGGAATCGAGGTGGCTCGAAGTGCTGAGGGCTTGTTTCTTTGTCAACGTAAATATGCCCCAGATATTATATGTGAAGCTGGTCTTCTTGGTGCTAAACCATCCTCTTGTCATATGGAGCAAAATCATTCTTTGGCATTGGCCATGGGCGACTTAATTTCTGACCCTGAATCATACCGCCGCCTTGTGGGCAGGCTTATTTATTTATCTTTTACTCGTCCGGACTTGGCCTATGATGTCCATATTCTATCTCAGTTTATGCAGGCTCCCCGACAGGAACATTGGCATGCCGCTATTCGTGTTGTTCGGTATCTTAAAGGTGCACCCGGCCAGGGCATACTTCTTCCTTCTTCCTCGGACTTACGACTCACGGCCTGGTGTGATTCCGATTGGGCAAGTTGTCCTCTTACTCGTCGCTCGTTCACTGGTTGGTTAATCTTCCTCGACGGTTCTCCTATCTCTTGGAAGACTAAGAAGCAGCATATGGTATCACGTTCTTCTACGGAGGCGGAATACCGGTCTATGGTCGCGGTTACTGCAGAGCTAAAATGGCTCAAGGGTCTTCTTCTTTCTCTCGGCGTCATTTATCCTCGACTGATGTCTCTATTCTGCGACAGCTGCTCTGCTCTTCACTGTGACACTTCAAAAATTTAAATAAAAATAAAAATAATTTTTAGTCAGATAAAATATTACAAAAATAACATTTTTGTAATTAATTGAGTCAGACAAAAAATTCAGCAGTTGTAACATTCTAATCAGATAAAAATTTTAAAATTTATGACGTTTTAGTCAGATAAAAATATTTCAGTAATAAGAACAACATTTTATTAAACAAGTGAACCAGACAGAAAATTTACATTTTGCGACACTTTTAGTCTCATAAAAATGGTCCGATAATAGAAGTAACGTTTTAGTATAAAATTAACTTTTATATATATTTTAAGTTAAGTATAAAATGCACAAATACAATAATATAATAAATAAAATAATATACAATATATATACTCCGTATATACTCCTAATACGTAAACTACAAAACAATTAGAGTATAAAATACTACATATAATATGCAAGCATAATAAACAATGTGAGTCAAAGACTCCACATACAATACTATAACCTGGAGTACAAACAAAATAAAATACTCCATATACGAGTATATGAGGCCGTTGCTACGCATGTCATACACTCCAACTTGAAGAAGAATCCTAAGCATGTGAAGAAACCTGCGTGGCTGCGTGCTGATTATAGGTATATAAATATACACAATCACTTATACATATACACACTACACCGTTTGGGAAGGAACGAGTGCGCCGAAGGAGGAAAAGGGAACGATCATCGCCGGAGTGTATGCAGTCGCAAGACGGCCGGACTGGTTCGACGGAGGGAGGAGTTCACCGGACTGAAACATCTCCTCGGAATATCTAGCCGTTCACACCGGCAAAGTAGAAGCCGCTTGACCACCGTCCTCTCGCAGAGGGAAGTAACGCCGGAAGGAGCATCGTCGGACTGGTTCACACCGGAGTGCTGGCCTGGTTCACACCGGAGAGCCTCGCAGGTCGCAACATGTTGCTGGACGACGTTCTCACGTTTTTAACGATAATTGCTGCGGATAGAGGAATACGCCGGGATCACCGCCGGACTGGTATCTGGACTATCGCCGGAGTACTGCCGCCGACTGAAGAAGTCGCTAAACGAATTCATATGAATCGATTTTGTACACAGATTTCTAAAGGTAGTAAAGAGTCGAGCCTTCTGAGGTAATGTTCCCCTCCAAGATCACGAAGCTGGTTCCGCTACTGCTTGGACAACGACAATTTCTTTTTCTTCTCAGCAAGTTGGCAGTTTTAATCCATATGCTCCAACTTGAGGGGTGGGGGGTGTTATGGGCTTATTATTATTTGTATATTTAATATTTCATATTAGTCTCAAATGTAATTAATGGGCCAAGGGTTCACATTGTACATATATATAATGTATTTACGTATGAATAGGAAGGCAGAGGTTTTAAGATTCCCATTTTATTTGGCCGCACTCTAACGGGTGAACATTACTTTACTTTTTAATTTAATTTTCTAAGCGATATACATACTTTAACTTTAGCCATGAATATAAAGAAATGAAGTTGTAAATTAAGACAAACCTATATGTATACCTAAATTTTATCATTATTTATATTTATAAGTTTTATAACATAATGTGTTAAGTGATTAGTTATCATATACTACCTCCGCCCCGCTATGATTGTCTCATTTTACCTTATCGATCCGTCCCACTGAGATTGTCCCATACCAAATTTGGTAAAGTTTGTGTGGCTCTAAATCGTTCTTACTTTATTCTTACTTTATCAATTTAATATCAACCACATAAAACACTTTTTATTAATTTGCGTGTCACTCCCTCTTGTCCCATTGTTAGCGGGACGGAGGGAGTACTACGTATAATTAAATGTGATAATTCAATCATTTATGTTTGTTAATATATATGTATACATGTATTTTATACACACAAAAATACAATATTACTTATCATATTTATGCAAAAATATAGATAAAAATGCAATTTCTTTATTTCCTACTAGTCACCGTTCAGGCGCCCGCCTAGCCGCCTAGGCCCCGGAGTGGCACCGAATTCCTTTCTTCCTTTACAATTAACAATAACATTGGTAATCGTTATTGAGCCGGAAATGCAGAATTCCTTTCTTCCTTTACAAGCGCAATGCCCATGCTTCGGTTCATCGCCGTCACGTTTCCCGTGAAAATTCCTTACCCAAACCTCTCACTCTTTCTTCTTCAAATGCCACACGAAAAAGTAATTAAGAACGCTATAATTAAAGACACTCTCAGTTTTGTTTGTTCCTTTCTTCCTCGCTCACATGATTATAGCCTGTTGTCGTTTTTCTGATCGCGTGGGGATACTTTATCTTTCATGTTCGTGATTTAACAGGTCGCTGATGATGATGAGCCGATCCAGGATGATTCTAAGGCTTTACTTTTGCATTTGATTTTTGAGTTCTCAAACTCCATAAATTTGACTCCGATCTGAAGGTTAGTGTTGGGGGAGGTTCTGTATTCGAACAAGCAAATCTTTGCAAGAGAGAGAAAATTATTGTTATTTAGATAGACTGTGCAGGAAGAGATGCTTCAGTGTATGTAGAAGAGGAAGTACGAGTTCTGCAGATGCCGGTGACGAAGATTCTACCGATCAGTTCGCGAGCTCAGGCAGAGGCATCTATTCGTAATGACTCCTCTAAGCCGATTACGAAATCTCGATTCAAGCGACTTTTTGATCGGCCGTTCCCAAGCGTTCTGCGGAATTCATCTGCGGCGGAAAAGCTCAGCGCTGCCCATGTACCTGGTGGTGAGTTGCTTCACGGCAAGGAAGGATTTTCAGCGGTGGTGGCTGAATACGAGCCGAGCTCTGTTTGCCTGACGAAGATGGTTCACAATTTCATGGAGGAGAGCAACGAGAAGCTGCCGCCGAAGGCCGTGAAGTGCGGACGCAACCGCTGCAATTGCTTCAACGGCAAAGGCGACGACAGCTCCGATGACGATTTTGACTTCACTACCTTCGGATCTCTTGCCAACTCTTCCGATTCTCTCAAGGTTCCTTAATTTCTAGAAAATGCTAATTCCAAATCATGGTTATGATCAATCGTCCTCTGATCGATTTATGATTTATTTTTCATGTTACAACAATTCAGAGTTTAGTTCTTTGTGCGACGGTTTCCGAGAGAAACATATTAGCAGACGCCTCCAAAATTGTGGACAAGAACAAAACATTCAAATGTAATAAAGAAGAATCCAGAAAAATCGTCGCCAAAGGCCTCTTATCTCTAGGCTACACCGCTTCTATCTGCAAATCCAAATGGGAAAGCACCTGCTCCATTCCAGCAGGTTTGTATATGTGTAATATGCGTGCTTAATCTGTTACAATTGGACTTTAAAATTTATAAATGGTTTGTTTAGGTTTTGAAAAGATTTTTTCATAACCTGTAGGTGAATATGAATTTATAGATGTAATTGTTGAAGGAGAAAGGGTGTTCGTGGACCTAGATTTTCGATCGCAGTTTGAGATCGCGAGGTCAACGGGAGGTTACAAGGCCATTTTACAGTTGTTGCCGTTCATATTCATCGGAAAAACTGACCGGCTTCTGCAGATCGTGTCGATTGTGTCGGAAGCCGGGAATATGAGCTTGAAGAAAAAAGGGATGCATATCGCACCATGGCGTAAAGCCGAGTACATGAAAGCCAAGTGGCTCAGCCCTTGCAGCCGCACTTCTCCGCCTGAAGCGGAAGCTGAGCGAATAGCGATAGAGATCGAAGCTGGAGCTGAGACCGAGGGTGATGAGTTAGATATCATTTTCGGAGATAAAGCGACGTGTCTCTGTACAAACAAGATAATGCCTTTATCGGTCTCACCCCCACCAGAGAAGTGGGATGTGGTAAAATGGCAACCACCGGAGAGAAAGCCCAAAGGCAGTGAAAAAGCCAACAAGATTGTAGTCACTGGATTGACAGCCCTCCTCAAGGACAAATACTGCAAATTACCGAGCAGTAGAGAGTAATTGGGTTTGAAAATTGCTATTCGTACACGTTCTCAGTTCTCTACACGTGTACATTGTACCCGTCGTTTTTTATCCGTGAACATGCTATTTTTGTAAAGAGAATGGTTTACGAGATAGATACATAATCTCTTTACAATAATAACGTGTTCACGGATAAAAATTGACGCGTACTAAGGTGTGTACCAGAAACAATTTTTTTTATACTCCGACAAAGAAGTTCCTAACTATTTGAGTACTCCCAAAATATGTCAAGAGAGGGAGAGATGAGTAGACTTTTCAATCGGCATCTTTTTTGCTTCCTTTCTGTATTGATATTTCTTGCAAATAGATTTTAATGTAATTATGTAATGGTAATATATTAACTAGTATAGTACTCCTCAGATGCATGAGTGATTACATTTAATGATGTGTGAAATATATATTTAAAAGCGAAAATAACTAACGATTCAAAACATAAACTATTATTCTTTTACATACTGTGAAATATTTTGAGTGCTATGCTTACCTTTTTTGTCAAAAATAACATATCATTGAACATTGTATTCTCAATATTTGTTGAGGAATGTTCAGGTCCGAACATTCTCCATCCGAGCACCGTCCGAACAACGTCGTTCAGGGTGGTTCCGGTGGAATTTTTTGATGAAATTTTTATAATATGTTTTTCATCAAGTCTAGTTTATACACAAAAAAATTCAGCTCAAAATTCGATCGGGAAGACCTTCAAATTATTTTTTTGAAGTTGACTGCGCCAAATTATACATAGAAAAACGCAGTCAACTTCACAAATTCATTTGAAGTCCTTCCCGATCCTATTTTGAGCTGAAATATTTTTTGGATAAACTAGACTTGATGAAGAACATACCATAAAAATTTAATCAAAAAATTCCACCGGGAACCGCCCCGAACGGGAGTGTTCGAACGGTGTTCAGACGGGGAATGTTCGGACCTGAACATTCCTCATATTTGTTTCATTACATACTTGTGTTTTTTAAGAATGTTATATTTTCAATATTTGTCATTATGTTGAGGGTTATTCCTCTCAATCTAAGGGTCCAACACTTTATCTTAGGCTTTCGTTGGATATTAATCAACTTGATATATTTAGGTGATTACTTAGTAATTCAAAGGCACAAAACAATAGTAAGAGGGAGTTGGAGGTAAGTGGGCCAAGTTCTATTGAAGACTTAGAACAATTACAACACACTCTATCGAGGCGAGCATCGAACCTCTATTTTTTTAATCAGGTGAGTGAAACCACTTAGGTCAGTGGATTAAATGCCAGAAAATATTTACCTGATTTATTAATCTAAACCTGATCATCAACAAGGATCAAACCTGCACGGGACGCCAATCCTCTCTTCTAAGCTAAGAGTACACAGAAGAAGTAAAGAGAAGGACTAAAACTATTGAATACAAGTTGCTGATATTGTTGTATTTTTATTATGTATTGTTGCACTTAATTAGTTTCATTGTTTGTCATTGCGAAAATTACACACTTTTGGTATAACTAGTTTATTTTTGAAAATAGATGTAATTTGTTTAGATTATGATTATTCTGAGCTAAAAATAGGTCAAGATCATCCAAATGATCAAAATAATACCAGTTTAATAATACTCTGGTATTTTAAAACCTTTTTTTGCTAAAATTAAATGTCTTGTAATACATTTTTCACAAACTAGAACTAAACAATTTTTGTGTCAAATATTATTTTTATTAGTTGGAGGAGAATCTAGAGACATTTAGTAAATTCCATTCTCTCTGACGACTGACAATTGTACCCACCCAGCCAACTTTATTAATTATAGACCCACCACCCACATTTAATATTCTCCACCACCCTTATTAAATATTCCCCACCATCCACTTTTAATATTGTGAATTTCAAACCACAATCAACCCACCACCCCACCCCACTGACCCACCCACTGACCCAACCACTCACCCACCCACACACACACAGCTAAAATTTAAGGCCTCGAAACACACACCAACACACAGCTCACATTTATTATTACGAACAAACAACCGGTCACATCTTTATTACTTTCAACAACCCAACCACATAAACTTCAATCTCTTGAACGCCACTCACAACAATAATTTCAAACATAAATCACACCTTCATAAATATGCAACCACTTTTCTTCTGTATTTAATCCAAACCTCAAACCCCACTACGTTCACACCTTAAATATGCAGCAACTTTTCTTCTCATAAGTTGATGCCATATTGTTATGAAAATATTTAGATGTTTCTATTTAATATACCAACCCTGTATCAGTTCTAACATGTCTTCTTGTATCCTTTAAATGACATGGGAGCAAATAAGTTCACTACAAAGAGCTTAGCTACGATCAGATTTAACAAACAACCTGTACATCCAAACCACAGATCAACACTACACACTTAATATTATATGTCATTCGAAATAAGAAATATATTGAACTATGTCTGTTTTTTTTATGACTCCAGCATTCCTGAAGTGCCTTTCATGCAGAAGTCGCCTTGCATCAGAATAGATATGAAAGGTAACACCATATTTACATCACTCACTGTATTTTATCTAATACTATATATAAAGTCCAACTCTTTATTGACTCTTACAATATCTTCTTTTACGTTTTAAATGACATGGGAGGAAATAGTTTCAGCATCAATACCCAAAGCCTATCACATTAAGCACGGAAGAATGACACTCAAACCACAGGTCAGACCCACATTAAGACACTTTTCTTCTTAGAAGAACACTGCTTACCCCACTACGTTCACACCTTAAATATGCAACAACTTTTCTTCTCATAAGTTGATGCCATATTGTTATGGTACTATTTAGATGTTTCTATTTAATATATCAACCTTGTATCAGTTCTAACATATCTTCTTGTATCCTTTAAATGACATGGGTGCAAATAAGTTCCCTACAAAGAGCTTACCCACGATCAGATTTAACAAACAACCTGTAGATCCAAACCACTAACGAGCACTTTGTCGTAGTGCATCAAAATAAATTCACTACTAAGGGCTAATACCGTAGTATAGTGTAGTAGAGTTCGTATCCACAGGGAAAAGAATAATTCTCTTTTTATGAACTAGTAAATAAAAGGGGGGTTTTGGGATTGAGTGATTTAATTTAATTAAACACTAAGATGAACGACTTATATAAATTTTAATTCAAAGATAAAAGGAACTTGGCTTTGCTACTTTCCACTTGTTGATATATTTAGTCGATCCTTGTTATATCTATAACTTATCCCCTCTCTAATACTCAATCGAGGAGTATCTCCAATTCATCGAGGGTAGTTATTAACAACGACCGTTCATTAATAACCCTTACTATTAATCAAATATAGAACAACGCCTTATACCGATTTAATAGTAGCATTTAATCTTTCTAACTCCTAGATGAAATCAATTGAGATTGATAACCTCAACACAACGGTTTCGGTTTAACCAACAAAATTAATCCCTCTTAAGTCTATTAACCACAACCGTGCATTAATAAACCGAAGTTACTTACTTGTGAAACCATCAACGATTAACCATCGGTTCGTTGATCGTTTCTAGTAATAATTAATATTGAGATGTTAACTAATTGTCATCTTAGCAACACTCCCCAACATTAATATAGAGATAGATTAAGGGAAAAATTATTATTCAAGGAGAGAAGTTAAGAAAACAACTCACAACTTTAATAATAAACAAGCTTCAAGAGCAAAACCAAGAAATGGAACTTAAACTCCTCATTTGGAGACTAAACATGCTGGAAAAATACAAAGAAAATACTATTCTAAGTTGAGCTTAAGTATATGGAAGAAGGGATGAATATTAGTGAAGGAAAAGTGTGCTATTTATAGGTGTTTTTCAACACCTTTGGCCGGGTACCCGACCGGGTATGGTGCCCACCCGACCGGGTACCGGTCAAAATCAAATATTTCCCATGTTAGCGTGTTCTTCGGCACGTCCAATTGTCTCCGATTAAGTTTCACCCGACCGGGTGAGGTAGTGGGCCCGACCGGGCCATGCAATTTCCATGCATGTTTGGTTTTCACTTCTTACCCGACCGGGTGAAGGGTTATACCCGGTTGGGTATTTGCTCCAGGGCAGTCAAATCTTCTTTTTTTCTTCACTTCAAAGTCTTCCTTTCCAACACCACAAATTCTAACTATACTTTACAACTTACAAATGAAGACTAAAATACAATTACAACTAAACTCACAAAAATGTTTACAAACTAAATGAAATGGTAAACAATCCACACAAATCAAACTTTTTTTTTATTTTTATCCCGGAAGGCAAACCACCAAAATCAGTGGGGTAAATGACGGGAGTCAGATACCAGAGTTTTATTAAAAAAAAAAGCTGAAAATAAGAGAGGGGGACTAGACCAAAACCTCTCAAACAAGGAATAAGCCAAAAAGAATTAGAATCTAATAAAAGGAATTCCAAAAAGATCCATATAATAAGCTCGACGGGCTAAAAGTGGAAGAGATCTAATTGTTAATCCCAGAATACTAACAATCATACAATCATAAGCAGTAAAGAAGAAGCAGATAGGAAGAAATCGACAAGATTAAAACCCAAATCTGGTATACCGTATGAACTGGTCACTGCTCTCCCTGGAGAAGGAGAGCAGCGGCAACCCTAATTTCTCTCTATCTCGCCTCTATGTCTTTCAGCCTCTCTCGATTAGTTTTGGTTCCCGTAAGTTAGCCTCCTTTTATAGGAGAAGTTGGCTAACTTACGGGTTACAAGGAAGCTGATCGGTTTGAACTTGCAAGTGTACAAGTGCCGATATAGTAATAAATTCCGGTAAAATACCGGGTCGAATCCACAAGGAAACGTTGTTTAATTCAAGTCCGAGAGTAGATAACGTTAAATGAAGAATTGAATAAAGTGCAGGGATTTTGATTTGTGTTTTATATTTTTGGTTTTTTCACTTTTTGTTCAACAAGATAATCGTTAACTAACTTTGAGTTCAAGATAAATGATAACAACAACTAAGGCTTCGGGAATCACTTAAATGCTTAAATAGGGTTGAATATTAGTTCTTTGCCAATAATTATGAATACGACGTCGCTAATATATTCTCAACTCCGGTTAAGGCAGTGAGAGCGTGGTTTTCGTTACGTGTAAGTCCCGTTACGGCTTACATTCATCTACCGAAAACCC
This sequence comes from Cuscuta europaea, assembly GCA_945859875.1. Lineage (NCBI taxonomy): Eukaryota > Viridiplantae > Streptophyta > Magnoliopsida > Solanales > Convolvulaceae > Cuscuta > Cuscuta europaea. The sequence continues at coordinate 981,553 of CAMAPE010000047.1, read as the reverse complement.
CGTTGAATATCAAGACATCACACCCGTATCATATAAGACCGGATATATTTCTATTCTCGGTACTATATATGTTTATCCTTTAGTGTTCATAGTTTAGACTTCAACGTTAATTGCAAGTATAAACTAAATTTAACATACTTCTATGTTGTACACCATAGTCATAAACAATCAATATATAAAGGATAAATCACAATTTATTGGTTTAGAACTTTTATCAAACACCTAGTGGGCATAGAAGTTCATCCCTAGCCTTAGCTAAGAAATTAGCCTCTAATGCTCATATTAATCACAATACAATAATAAATGTAATGGAACATGAAATTACAAAGGAAATAATACCTAAACACCAATGATTTCGGAGGATGAACTTCCCTCCTCAAGAACTTGAAGAAAAAAATCAAGAACAAAAATATAAAAGCTAAGAATTAATCTATGGAATGGAATGTGTTTGTATGATGAATTGAGGGCTTTATATAGGCTAAAGAATGACATCTTTTAGTCTATTCGAACCCAACAATCAGGTGTGGAGCAATATTTGATCAAGAAATGAGGAAGATGACCTTTTCCCATCAAAAATCCTCTTGCACGTTGGCCTGTTTTGTGCAGAAATCGCCCCAACCGGCCCCGGTTGTGTCCCGACCGGCCCCGGTTGAAAACAGGCTCATTTTTGCGAGAAAAAGCGTTCCGACCGGCGCCGGTTCAAGACCGACCGGCGCCGGTTGCTGCGCCCAAAAATGTACTTCATTTCTCTTCCTCCGAAATGGATAAAAAAGGATCGGTTTTTGTACCGGGAATTTGGAGATGTTCCGCTACGAATTTGGACATGATTCCTTCACCAAAGTTGTAGATAATGAAGTCTGCTATCCAACAAAACTTGAATGACGTGATGTTATGCATCTAATCAACAGATATGGATAAAACACTGAGAGGTATGCACCCTGAAATCCCACCAGCAACATCTGACTTTATCGGTTGATTGTGTATTGTTCCTTTCCTATTCTGGCCATGATGTCTTCATAACATTTGTACCTTATTGAGTTACCATTCACATGAAATTCGAATGGAGTGATTTCGAGTTCTCTACAATACGTTATACTCAAATGATGGGAAAAACGTCATCCTTTTGGTCCCAAAAGCCATTCATCACAATGTTTAATGCTCTAACTCTCATTCTCAAGATATTTTCCCAATTTCTCTTCTTTTCTTCAACAAATACTTATAAATACTTATGTTAAACACAAGTAAATATAACGGCTATCAAATCCCCCCACACTTGAGCATTGCTTGTCCTCAAGCAATTTCTTTGTATTGATGCACAATTAGAAAAGAAACTAAACCATGCAAATTAAAAGTTTAATAAGATGTTAAAATTTAGATATAAACTCTTTAATCTTTCTCGAGCCAAAAACCTTTTTCTATTACTCACAATAAATGTATTTAAGATTAAGAAAAATATTTAAACACTTAATGGGTTTATTTTGTGACAATTTAGGCAATGTGTGGGTATGTCGGTGTTTTTTTTCTTGTGGACTGACAACTTGATTTCGTAGAGAAGGTTATTCTAGGAGAACATGAGTTTTTTTTTGGTTTTGTAGATAAACTCTTTGTTTTTTGTTCTCCGTAATTATATATCTAGTTTGTCAGAAATGAGGAGAATCCGACAATAGAGTGATTTGGAGTTGGGATGAAACTTTTATTTTGAATTTGCACTCTATGCACATTTGTATGGATTTGGAAAATTGTCACAAATTTGAGTGAAAGTGATGGTTTCAAGATTAATAAATATTTTAATTAATCGAAAAATACATTTTTGTGAGTAAAAGAAAATCTTTCTCAACCAAAACCCTTAAAAGAGAGAATATCAAAAATTTTAACCTTCCTAGAAAAAAAAATTAATTTGCAAAGAAAAGTTTCTCAACTAATTATTCACCCCCACACTTGATTTACATTGTCCTCAATGTAGATTGGAGAATGTAATGCAAGATGAAATCTTCAATAGTGGAATGAGATGTCTTTGAGAGAAGAAAATGCATGATACTTGAGCTGAGATCAATGATTTTTTTTTTTGTTTATTATTTTTTTTTTTTTTGATTTTTTTTTTGTTTTTTTTTTTTGATTTTTTTTTGATTTTTTTTTTGGGTTGCCTCCCAATTAGCGCTTAGTTTAACGTCATAGGCCGGATGAATGTACCTCTTTTAAGGCGGTGGATGTGATGCTTTTCTCCGGTAGAATTTGATCATTGTGCCTCCTTTCATCGGGTAGAGTTTCGGGAGAACTTCGTTGTTCGTTGGTGTGATCTCGAGTACGCCTTCGGGGTGTGTTGGAGGATCCTCGGGCCCAAATATTTGTGCCTTCTTGATGTCCATGATGTTTATGGCCTTGGGAGGTGTGAAACGGTTTGTGTTGTCCTTCATGTTTTGAGTTGGAGTGGATTGTGTCTTCCACACATGGAATGTTTCATCATCTCCTTCCACTCTTAGCCTTACGGTGCCTGCTTGTACATCAATGACGGCTGCGGAAGTGGCCAAAAATGATCTCCCAAGGATGACGGGAACCTCCATCTCTTCCATGTCTAAAACAAGAAAATCTACCGGAAAGTAGAATTTTCCTACTTTGACAAGAACATCCTCCATGATGCCTATTGGATAGCGAATTGTTCTATCCGCTAATTGTAAGGCGATCGTTGTTGGTTGGAGTTCCCCCACACTTAGCTTTTTAAATAGGGAGTAGGGCATAAGATTTATGCTGGCACCAAGGTCACAAAGAGACCTTACCTCCCCGATTTTTCCAATAGAGCATGGAATATTGAAGCTTCCGGGGTCTTTTAGTTTTGGAGGAAGTTTGTTTTGAATAATGGCACTACATTCCTCCGTTAGTGCCACTGTTGTGAATTCCTCTAGCCTCTTTTTGTTGGAGATTATACCTTTAAGAAATTTTGCATATGATGGAATTTCCGCAATGGCTTCCGCAAAAGGTATGTTGATGCTCAATTTCTTGAAAATATCAAGAAATTTCTTGTATTTCTTATCATCTCCTTTCTTCTTCAAGTTTTGTGGATGGGGGATGGGGGGAACATATTGATCCATTATAGGTGGTAACGGTGTACTTCTCCTCTCCGGCATCTTGGGGTCCTCTGTTTGCCTCCCGCTTCTTAAGGTAATGGCCATGACGCTCTCCCTCGGATTGACCTCTGTAGTTGTAGGGAATTTACCTTGCTCTCTAGAACTCACTTTTTCGGCGAGTTGTCCCATTTGAACTTCAAGATTCCGGATGGACGCCTTGGCATATTGCTCGATGGTGTCGATGCGTTGGTTGAGCTTCATATTTTGATCTTCGAAGCGAAGATCCAACTTGGTGAATTGAGAATGGAGATTCCCAATGGATGCCTCCACTCTACTATGGTTCTCTTCATTTTGAGCCTTCATGTTTGCCATGCTTTTGGACATGAATTGCATCATATCTTCCATGATGATCTCCTTAGACTGCCCAAAATTAGGTGCTTCGGATTGGGGTTGTGGCTTCCAATTGCTCCCTTGGTTCCACCTTTGTTGATTAGAAGGATTATTGTTTCCCCGGTTCCCATAAGAGTTCATGAAATTTACCTCCTCAAGATGTTGAGATAAATCACCTTCCGGGCTTTGAATGCTCTCCACATTAGCTATCTGTTTGACACCTCCCAATACGGCTTGAAGGGCCGTTTGAAATTTCTGCTCAATTTTTGACTCCATTTGTTCAAGCCTTTTGTTGATCTCGTTTGTGATAGAGATTTCATTCATCCCGACCACCTTGTAATCGTCTCCTTGAAGTTGCGGATTTGAGGCAATGGATTCAATGATTCGGAGTGCTTGAGTTTCATTCTTGTTTCCAATGTAGCCCTCGGATCGGAGGTCTACAATGGCTTGACAAGGTGCATTCAAACTATTGTAGAACGTGTCAATTTGAAGATCAAGGGGAATGCGGTGGTGTGGGCATTCCCATAGCAATGATTTGAAACGCCGCCATGCGTTTTGAAAGAGCTCACCATTTTGTTGTTTGAAATTGAAAATGCGTTGCCTAAGCTCTTGAGTCATGGTGGGTGTGTAGTATTTAGACATGAAAGCATTGTAAATACCTTCCCACGTTGTGTAGCTCGCTGGAGTTTGCTCTAGAAACCATCCTCTTGCCGCCCCTTTGAGAGTGTAGGGGAAGCATTTGAGTTTGAGATCGTCTTCGGCGAGCTTATTCCTTGGAATCCCTTGAATAAATCCATAGAACTCTGTGATAAATTTCAGTGGATTTTCCCCCGAATGCCCATGAAACTGAGGCATAGCGTTGAAGTAGCTATGCTTTAGTTCATAGTCTCTTGCCTCCTCGCTTAGTACAATGCAAGACGGGGAAGTTGCAACAACGGGTCTCTTCCTCTCGTTTAGTGTGGGCATCATATTTGTGGCTTTTTGCTCCTTCCTAATGTGTTTGCAAGTTCTTTTTTTGAACCTTGACTTCTCAAGTGCATGCAAACACAAAGGAATATCTACACACACACAAATAAACATTTCCAAGATCAAGTGAAGAAGAGTAAAATAAATTCAGGATTTTTAAGTGATTGTTTTTTTTCCTATGGACTTTATTAAACAAGACCGTTTCCCCGGCAACGGCGCCAAAAACTTGATCGGTTTGAACTTGCAAGTGTACAAGTGCCGATATAGTAATAAATTCCGGTAAAATACCGGGTCGAATCCACAAGGAAACGTTGTTTAATTCAAGGCCGAGAGTAGATAACGTTAAATGAAGAATTGAATAAAGTGCAGGGATTTTGATTTGTGTTTTATATTTTTGGTTTTTTCACTTTTTGTTCAACAAGATAATCGTTAACTAACTTTGAGTTCAAGATAAATGATAACAACAACTAAGGCTTCGGGAATCACTTAAATGCTTAAATAGGGTTGAATATTAGTTCTTTGCCAATAATTATGAATACGACGTCGCTAATATATTCTCAACTCCGGTTAAGGCAGTGAGAGCGTGATTTTCGTTACGTGTAAGTCCCGTTACGGCTTACATTCATCTACCGAAAACCCCGTTGAATATCAAGACATCACACCCGTATCATATAAGACCGGATATATTTCTATTCTCGGTACTATATATGTTTATCCTTTAGTGTTCATAGTTTAGACTTCAACGTTAATTGCAAGTATAAACTAAATTTAACATACTTCTATGTTGTACACCATAGTCATAAACAATCAATATATAAAGGATAAATCACAATTTATTGGTTTAGAACTTTTATCAAACACCTAGTGGGCATAGAAGTTCATCCCTAGCCTTAGCTAAGAAATTAGCCTCTAATGCTCATATTAATCACAATACAATAATAAATGTAATGGAACATGAAATTACAAAGGAAATAATACCTAAACACCAATGATTTCGGAGGATGAACTTCCCTCCTCAAGAACTTGAAGAAAAAAATCAAGAACAAAAATATAAAAGCTAAGAATTAATCTATGGAATGGAATGTGTTTGTATGATGAATTGAGGGCTTTATATAGGCTAAAGAATGACATCTTTTAGTCTATTCGAACCCAACAATCAGGTGTGGAGCAATATTTGATCCAGAAATGAGGAAGATGACCTTTTTCCATCAAAAATCCTCTTGCACGTTGGCCTGTTTGTGCAGAAATCGCCCCGACCGGCCCCGATTGTGTCCCGACCGGCCCCGGTTGAAAACAGGCTCATTTTTGCGAGAAAAAGCGTTCTGACCGGCGCCGGTTCAATACCGACCGGCGCCGGTTCCTGCGCCCAAAAATGTACTTCATTTCTCTTCCTCCGAAATGGATAAAAAAGGATCGGTTTTTGTACCGGGATTTTGGAGATGTTCCGCTACGAGTTTGGACATGATTCCTTCACCAAAGTTGTAGATAATGAAGTCTGCTATCCAACAAAACTTGAATGACGTGATTGTATGCATCTAATCAACAGATATGGATAAAACACTGAGAGGTATGCACCCTGAAATCCCACCAGCAACATCTGACTTTATCGGTTGATTGAGTATTGTTACTTTTCTATTCTGGCCATGATGTCTTCATAACATTTGTACCTTATTGAGTTACCATTCACATGAAATTCGAATGGAGTGATTTCGAGTTCTCTACAATACGTTATACTCAAATGATGGGCAAAACGTCATCCTTTTGGTCCCAAAAGCCGTTCATCACAATGTTTAATGCTCTAACTCTCATTCTCAAGATATTTTCCCAATTTCTCTTCTTTTCTTCAACAAATACTTATAAATACTTATGTTAAACACAAGTAAATATAACGGCTATCAGAAGCCCACGGGCTGATACACATTTGTGGCCCGTATTACACGTTTAATTAATAACTACACAAATACAAAGATAACTAACTAGATTGAACACCATAAAATATTCCCAACACTAATACTGCTGAAATGTTTCTCCTGGCCCAAGAAAGAAGAAGCCAAAAAGTGGGCCGTACAATTTCCCTCACGCCAGATGTGTTCGAAGGTCATCTCTTTCCTTTTTGCCATAAGCGAAATTTCCTGAAAGATACCTGACCACCGCCTTGCCTCGTTGCTCCTCAGATATTCAATCACCATCATCGAGCCCGTCTCTACCTGGAAGCCATCAAAACCAGCGCCCATCGCCCACCGGATTGCCACACTCAGAGCAAGGATCTCAGCTTCCAAAGGAGAGGAGGCATCAATCGGAAAGCTAAGAGCTTCTACCATTTCGCCGTTTTGTCTTCTGAGAATAGCTCCACCCGACGCCATCCCAGATGCTCCACCCGACGCCATTCCAGGTATGAAACTAGCATCCACATTTAATTTGAGTCTCCCTTTGGGCTTCTTCCAATGAACGATCTGAACCTTTCTCCCAGTATTCTTAAATTGATAAGGAATTAGATGTTCCTCTCATAAAATATTACTGCTAGAGTACCTTTTAGATTTTGGAAGAGTCATAACCCAATTTCGAGTATAATGTTTAATGTGAGTGATTAAACCATCAACTGATTTAGGGTTACCTTCTCCCCAAATAATGCTAGAATAGCATTTCCAAATATGCCAACAAATGATACCTGCAAGATTATTTTTGAAAATGTCTTCCAAAACTTTCGATCCAGCCTTCCTCCACCATTCTCTGAAATTTTGTAAAATGGATCCTTGGCGAAGAGGCGAAATTCCAAAAATTCCTCCAAAATACTGCCAAATTGGTTTCGTTTTACTGCAGGTGAAAAATAAATGTTCCATTTCATCACTGTGCTGCCTGCAAAGAGCACAAATAGATGGCTCAACCACCATCTTAAATCTTCTCAGATTATCAGAAATGGGGAGAATCCCTTTAGCCATCCTCCACTGTAAAAGCTGAATCTTTAGTTCTTGATGAGGTTGCCAGAGATGTATGAATGCCTCACTGTTTGCCCCATGACTCCTTACTTCATTATATGCTGATTTAAGTGTAAAATTACCACTTGTTTCAGGGTTCCAGATGTCCATTCCAGAGGGATCCACATAGCACAGAGAGTTAGCATACTCGTGAATAGAACACAGTCTCCTCCAAATCGCAGAGTCGGTGACCTTAGGTATCATCACATCCCCATCATATCTATTTTTGATTATCTCTGCCCAAAGACTCTGCCCAGTTCTCCATTTCCACTATAGCTTAAGAGTGAAAGTTTTTTCGATATCATTAAGTGATCTGATCCCAAACCCCCCCTCTTCAGTAGGATAGCACAAATGATCCCACTTAACCCAATGAAATTTTCTTCTTTCACTAGAGGAACCCCAAAAGAAAGTTGCCATTTTACTGTGTAAAATTTTTATCACCTTCCTGGGTAAGCAATCCACTGCTAACATATGTAAAGGCAAAGTGTTCAGTACATGTTTAATAAGTATAAGTCGACCACCTTGTGAGAGGTTCTTTTGCTTCCATGCAGAAAGTTTCTTCTCAAATAGATTTATTAAAGGACCACAATATTGAATTCTATTTATTCCTTTGGGCAGGTTCACCCCCAAATATTTGATAGGTAGAGTGGCTAATTTCATTTGGAGAAGATTTTTGATATTGCTGATTCTTCCAGGACTGGTTCTTCCACAAAGGAAAGAACTCTTTTGAAAATTAACCAACTGTCCAGAAATAGACTGGTAAGCTTCCAAAAAGCTCTTAAAACTCTTGAGTGATCTTGATGGATAGTGTACCCGGGGGGTAGCTTATCCGAGGGGTTATTGCAGAGAATAACTAGAGAGAAGTCAGAGAAAATAAGTAAGAGAGAGAGTGTATATTCGATATGTATTAAGCGTGGTTTACAATGGGGAAAAGGGGTGCTATTTATAGTAGTAATAAATGCTAGATAAGGACACGTGTCAGTTTTCTGGTGGTCGAGGGGTCACCTCGACCGGGGTGGCACTGGCACTCGCATGTGGCCGCATAAAATGCGGTGGTTGGATGTGACGTTTGTACTTGGTACGGTGATCCAGGCGCATGTGAAGAGGATATTCTGTCGAGGTGGATGCCTTCGGCTGAAGGGTGCTGGGCCGAAGCCTCTTCTAACCGAGGGCTCCTACCTGCCGAGGGTTGCAAGTGCCGAAGGCTTGGTTTTCAAGCCTTGTTCTCCTGTGATGCCTCTTCTAACCGAGGGCTCCTACCTGCCGAGGGCTGCAGTTGCCGAAGGCTTGGTTGTCAAGCCTTGTTCTCCTGTGATGTTTCTGAGCTCGATTCCGTCACTGGTAGCCTTCGGCCATGGGGCCGAAGGTACCCCTTTGCGTATTGTGGGCTGCTTAGAGCTCCATTTTGCTGGGCTTGGCCCGTTTGGGCCTTTTGGAACCACAATGGCCCTTGGCCTCAACATCAGACGGCCCTCGGCCTCAACATGACTCTATGTCATAACGGTTTTTGCCTTACATGATTTCACATCACCAAAGGCCCTCGGCCTCAACGTGATTCAACATCAACAATGGCCCTCGGCCTCAGCGTGATTCCACATCACATCGGCCCTCGGCCTCAACATCAGAACGGCCCTCGGCCTCAACATCAACAACGGCCCTCGACCTCAGCATCACAACGGCCCTCTGCCTCAACATCAACAATGGCCCTCGGCCTCAGCGTGAGGACATCACAATGGCCCTCGGCCTCAACATGACTCTATGTCATAATGGTTTTTGCCTTACATGATTTCACATCACCAAAGGCCCTCGGCCTCAACGTGATTCCACATCAACAACGGCCCTCGGCCTCAGCGTGATTCCACATCAGAACGGCCCTCGCCCTCAACATCAGAACGGCCCTCGGCCTCAACATCAACAACGGCCCTCGACCTCAGCGTGGTTCCACATCACAGCAACCCTCGACCTTCATCCCTCCGGCATTTTATTTGATGTCGGGGGCTATCATAGGGCTGGTTCGGTACGGTATACCGAAATTTCAACGCCATACCGCATACCGTACCGAAAATCCGGTATTGGTAAATGTCATACCGTTACCATACCGAAACTTTCGGTATACCGAATTTCGGTATACCGAAAATTCGGTACGGTATGTAACCCATACCGTTTTATACCGAAAATTCAAAAAAAAAAAATCTTGGCAATTCCGTATAAAGTATTAGCTTAAGGGGCCTACCGAACATCCAAAAAAACTGATTTTAACAAGTCAAAAGTAGCATACGACATCAATACATAAACCGATACCAAAACTAAAACACAATATTTAATCCAAAGTAGAAAATACTAAAATTATGTGCTAATATCTCAAGTCTCAACACAATCCATAATGAAAATTAGAATATTTATCCAACATAAATCAATGAAAACTAATGTTTGTAATAACAAATCTTTGATTTAGCAAAAAAAAATAATAACAAATCTTTGAATCATTGTTGCAGCTCCGTATAAATAAGAGATTTTTCTACTTTGGTAATATGATGGTCGTCCGCCGTATAAATATTTTATCAATATACTTTATCATTTGTTTATAAATATAGAATGAGCATAGACCAGATTGTTTATATTACCAGGATGGTTAAACTTTAGCAAATAATGACGGTCGTTCGCTACTCCGTGCTTCGTCAATGGCGTCTTCGTCACTCGTCCGCATCTCCATCGTCAATGCTCAATAGTCCACAGCTCTGTCACTCGTTGAAGAGAAGAGAAACTGCTTGACTCTAAGTTGATTTATTTGGGGAGAATTTGACTTTGCACCCCATGTTTTGGGTGATATTTGAGTTTGCACCCTATTTTCAAAATCATTAATGTATGCACCCCAATTCACTATAAAATTATTGGGCTAATGGGGTGCATACATTAATGATTTTAAAAATGGGGTGCAAAGTCAAATATCACCCAAAACATGAGGTGCAAACTCAAATTCTCCCATTTATTTGATTAGGGATTTAGGCCTCTACTTGGGAGAACTAGAGAAGGGCCGTAGTATTATAAGATGGGTTATTTTAATTTTGGGCATTGGTATTTTAATAATTTCATTTAATGGGTTTGGCCCTAAAAATTTACAAATTCTATTTCGGTATATCGGTATTTCGGTATATACCGTACCATACCGAAAATTAACGGTATTTCGGTATATACCGAAATACCGAAAATTTAAAAAATCCATACCTTTACCGTACCGAAGTGACCCGGTATGGTATCATACCGTACCGAACTTTTCGGTATACCGAAAATTTCGGTAAATTCGGTATTTTTCGGTATGGTATGGCCGGTATACCGAAATTTCGGTATATTTTCCCACCCCTAGGCTATCATACAGGCCCATCGGCCTTCATCCCTCCGACATCTTTATTTGATGTCGAGGGCCATCACACAGGCCCCTCGGCCTTCATTCCTCCGACATCTTTATTTGATGTCGGGGGCTATCATACACGCCCATCGGCCTTCATCCCTCCGACATCTTTATTTGATGCCGGGGGCTATCATACAGGCCCATCGGCCTTCATCCCTCTGGCATTTTATTTGATGTCGGGGGCTATCATACAGGGCCATCGGCCTTCATCCCTCCGGCATCTTTATTTGATGTCGAGGGCCATCACACAGGCCCCTCGGCCTTCATCCCTCTGACATCTTTATTTGATGTCGGGGGCTATCATACAGGCCCATCGGCCTTCATCCCTCCGGCATCTTTATTTGATGTCGGGGGCAATCACACAGGTCCCTCGGCCTTCATCTTTCCGGCATCTTTATTTGATGCCAGGGGCTATCATACAGGCCCATCGGCCTTCATCCCTCTGGCATTTTATTTGATGTCGAGGGCTATCATACAGGGCCATCAGCCTTCATCCCTCCGACATCTTTATTTGATGTCGAGGGCCATCACACAGGCCCCTCGGCCTTCATCCCTCCGACATCTTTATTTGATGTCGGGGGCTATCATACATGCCCATCGGCCTTCATCCCTCCAGCATCTTTATTTGATGTCGGGGGCAATCACACAGGTCCCTCGGCCTTCATCCCTCCGGCATCTTTATTTGATGCCAGGGGCTATCATACAGGCCCATCGGCCTTCATCCCCCCGACATCTTTATTTGATGTCGAGGGCCATCACACAGGCCATCAGCCTTCAGCCCTCTGGCATCTTTATTTGATGTCGGGAGCTATCAAACAGGCCCCTCGGCCTTCATCCCTCCGACATCTTTATTTGATGTCGGGGGCCATCACGAAGACCCCTCGGTCTCCATCCCTCCGACATCTGTATTTGATGTCAGGGGCTCTCACACAAGGCCACCTGGCCTTGCACCCCTCCGTCACCTTTATTTGATAACGGGGGGGGGGGGGGGGGGGGGGGGGGGTCCTTACAAGCTCCTTAGCTTTTTCATGCAGGATCTAAGGCTGATCTTGGATATCCCCTCAGCAGACGGACACAACCGCCGCTCAACAATCAAGGCCGAAGGGTGCACTCCTTTTGCTTCATTCTGAGGGCATCCGGTGTACACTTTTTCCCTCATTAGGATTTTTTCCCACAGGGTTTTTTCCTAATGAGGTTTTTAATGAGGCATCTCCCCATTGTGGAACAAAAGGCGTCACCCCTCGGCGGCTCCTGTTGAAGGCATGCATCACTCTACTCCTGTTTCCCTCGAGAAACTCTCGGCAAAAGGAGTGGGGGACTGGGGAACCCCCCTCGGCAAAACACGCAAATGTTAAAAATTTTCTATTTCCCAGCTACAGCAAGTTGACGCAAGATCACAATGGCAATCTACTCCCCTCGACATGATGCCTTCGGCTTACAGAATGCCTCCGGCAACACAATGCCTTCGGCCACATGATGCCTTCGGCCACATGATGCCTTCGACCACATGATGCCTTCGGCCACATGATGCCTTCGGCCACATGATGCCTTCGGCCACATGATGCCTCTGGCCACATGATGCCTTCGGCCACATGATGTCTTCAGCCACACAAAGCCTTCAGTCAACAAATGCCCTCGGCAAAGCACACAAATGCAGATCCCTCATTACTTTACAAACTACAACATAGAAACACATACGAGCAACACACTTACACTCCCTTCAGGAAGCTCTCAGCCCTCGACATATGGGGGAATTGAGAAAATGAGGCACCCAACAGAACAGGGAAGCCTTCGGGGCAATCACCACAGCTACTCCTTTTCCTTCAAGTACCTTTCGGCAAAAGGAGTGGGGGACTCCTGATGGAGTATATGGCCCAGGGACCCCCGACCCACATACTTCCTCTTCTACAATCAGGCCCAAACGGGCCAAGCCCAGCAAAATGGAGCTCTAAGTAGCCCACAATACGCAAAGGGGTGTGTATGGCCCACGGCTGAGAAGGACCGAAGTGTTTCGTCAGGCTGTTGCTTGACGGAGAGGAGGTGGGAGAAGTGCTTTCCCGCGCGCTTCCTTCCGGCAAAATGGATGAGGAAGCGTTGGGCAAGATCTTGCCAAGAGTCAATGCTGCCCTCGGGCAATCGATTGAACCATTCGTATGCTGGTCCCTCCAAGGTGGAAAGGAACCAACGACATAAGTATTCATCTGATGCCCCCATCATCATCATGCTGTTTTGATACCTGTCGTAGTGCTCCTGGGGGTCAGTTTTTCCTTCATAGGGCTTGATGAGTTGCCCTCGGTACTATCCCAACAGAACAGGGAAGCCTTCGGGGCAATCACCACAGCTACTCCTTTTCCTTCAAGTACCTTTCGGCAAAAGGAGTGGGGGACTCCTGATGGAGTATATGGCCCAGGGACCCCCGACCCACATACTTCCTCTACTACAATCAGGCCCAAAAGGCCCAAACGGGCCAAGCCCAGCAAAATGGAGCGCTGAAGGGGAGGGTTTCTTACTTGTCAACGAGAGCGCCCATCGCCGTCCATCATCTTAGACGAGCGCCCAGCGCCGCCCCTCATTTTCAGACGAGCGCCCAGCGCCGTCCATCATTTCAGACGAGCGCCCAACGCCGTCCTTCATCTTCAGACGAGCGCCCAGCGCCGTCCTTCATCTTCAGACAAGCGCCCAGCTCCATCCTTAGACGAGCGCCCAGCTCCGTCCTTAGACGAGCGCACAGCGCCGTCCCTCATTTTCAGACGAGCGCCTAGCGCCGTCCCTCATTTTCAGACGAGCGTCCAGCGCCGTCCATCATTTCAGACGAGCGCCCAGCGCCGTCCTTCATCTTCAGACGAGCGCCCAGCGCCGTCCTTCATCTTCAGACGAGCGCCCAGCTCCGTCCTTAGACGAGCGCCCAACGTCGTCCCTCATTTTCAGACGAGCGCCCAGCGTCGTACCTCATCTTAGACGAACGCCCAGCGCCGTCCTTCATTTTTAGACGAGCGCCCTGCGTCGTCCCTCATTTTCAGACGAGCGCCCAGCGCCGTCCATCATTTCAGACGAGCGCCCAGCGCCGTCCTTCATCTTCAGACGAGCGCCCAACGCCGTCCTTCATCTTCAGACGAGCGCCTAGCTCCGTCCTTAGACGAGCGCCTAGCGCCGTCCCTCATTTTCAGACGAGCGCCCAGCGTCGTCCCTCATCTTAGACGAGCGCCCAGCGCCGTCCTTCACTGTTAGACGAGTGCCCAGCGCCGTCCCTCATTTTCAGATGAGCGCCCAATGTCGTCCATCATCTCAGACGAGTGCCCAGCACCGTCCATCATCTCAGACGAGCGCCCAGCGCTGTCCATCATCTTAGACGAGTGCCCAGTGCCGTCCCTCATTTTCAGACGAGCGCCCAGAGCCGTCCATCATTTCAGACGAGCGCCCAGCGCCGTCCCTCATCTCAGACGAGCGCCCAACCGTCCCTCATCTTCGGACCAGCTCCACCGTCCTACATGTTCAGTCCGGCGCCAACACCTTGCCCCGTCATCATATTATCGGATCGGATTCTCAGCATCGCTGCCCATGCATCACGATCGGCTCTTCGGTCCCGACGTGATTATTTATCTCAAGATCAGCTTCCTCAGCGCCGCGAGTCTTGAGCTAGCGATCGGGCTCACCATCCCTTCCTGGATGGTGACCATCGCCTTTATATGACGATCGGCTTCATCATCGCCTCGTCATTATATTATAGGGCCGGCCCCTCAGTGCCTTTGTCCTCGCATCACGACCGGCCCCTCGGCCTCGGCGTGATCATCTATCTCAAGACCGGCTTCCTCAGTGCCGCGAGTCTTGAGCTAGCGATCGGGCTCACCATCCCTTCCTGGATGGTGACCATCACCTTTATATGACGATCGGCTTCATCAACGCCTCATCATCATATTATAGGACCGGCTCCTCATCGCTGTTGTCCTCACATCACGACCGGCCCCTCGGCCTCGGCGTGATTATCTATCTCAAGACCGGCTTTCTCAGCGCCGAGAGTCTTGAGCCAGCGATCGGGCTCGCCATCCCTTCCCGGATGGTGACCATCGCCTCTATATGACGACCGGCTTCACCAACACCTCGTCATCATTATTTGGACCGACTCCTCATCGTCGTCATCCTCATATCACGACCGCCCCCTCGGCCTCGACGTGATTATTTATCTCGAGACCGGTCTTAGTCATTCCTTTACCGGATGATGACCGTTGCATGGATTTTTGGACCGGCCCCTCATCGCCGTCGTCCTCACATCATGCCCGGCCCCTCGGCCTCGGTGTGATTATCTATCTCAAGACCGGCTTCCTCAGCGCCGAGAGTCTTGAGCTGGCGATCGGGCTCACCATCCCTTCCTGGATGGTGACCGTCGCCTTTATATGACGATTGGCCCATCATGGCCTCGTCATCATTTATTGGAAAGGCTCATCATCGCCGTCATCCTCACATCGCGGCAGACCCCTCGGTCTCAACGCGATCTTGAGCTAGCGATTGGGCTCACCATCCCTTCTTGGATGGTGACCATCGCCTCTATATGACGGCCGGCTCATCATTGCCCCGTCATCATATTTCGGATTGGCTCTTTTCTTCGCCATCCGCGCATCACGACCGGCCCCTCGGCCTCGGCGTGACTATCTATCTCAAGACCGGCTTCCTCAGCGCCGAGAGTCTTGAGCTAGCGATCGGGCTCGCCATCCCTTCCTGGATGGTGACCATCGCCCTTATATGACAATCAACTTCATTCTTGCCTCGCCATCATATTATCAGATCGGCTCATCATATCCGTCCGCACATCACGATCGGCCCCTCGGCCTCGGCATGATTATCTATCCGCAAGACCGGTCTCAGTCATTCCTCCATCGGATGGCGACCGCTGCTTGGACTTTTGGATCAGCCTCATAGTGCTGACGACCTCGCATCACGATCGGCCCCTCGGCCACGACGTCACACCCTATCCCACCTAGGGCTGGGTTCGGTTCGGGTCCCGAACCGATTCACCATATACCCGAACCGAACCGATATTTCGGTTTACAAAATTATCAAAACCGAAACCAAACCGATATAATATCAGAAACCGATTTTTGGTGCCCGATTTTTTCGGTTCGGTTTACCGGAACCCGAAAAAACCGACTCAATTGTAATAATTAAATTTAAACTAATATCCAATAGACTAAAATCCATTGAAACATGCTAAATTTTGAGCCCAATTAGCCCAATGGCAACCTAGAACGTGTCTTAGCTGCCTAGAATGTATCTTGCCATTCTAAACTGAGGGACCTAGTTTATATTGATGATTTTGGAGTAGGATGTTACTCATTTTCCGGTGTGGGACAAAATGAAAGAGGAAAGAAGCCAATTTTAAAAAATCAAACATTATGGATGCAGGCAAGAATCGATCCCCCGACGTTTCAATGAGAATAGGGTACGGCTGCCCAACTCCGCTACTAGTCCAATTCGTCCAATTCGTACTCGGAATAATATTATACCTGTATTAAACTGACATTAATTATTAGTATTACTAATATAAAAATTGTCGGTTCGGTTCGGTTTGAACCGATTTTTTAGGAATATAAACCGAGTCCGAACCGTTTTTTATCGGGTCCCAATTTTCGGGTCCCATTTTCAATCGGTTCGGTTCGGTTCGGTTTTTTTCGGTTCGGTTTTCGGTTTTTCGGTCTAAAATGCCAGCCCTAATCCCAACACCGGCTTCATCAGCGCCGAGTGTGTTGGGCTAGCGATCAGGCTCGCCATCCCCTCCTGGATGGTGACTATCACCTCTATATGACGATCGGCTTCATCATCGCCTTGTCATCATATTTCGGACTGGCTCATCATTGTTGTACGCACACCACGATCAGCCTCTCGGCCTCGACGTGATTATTTATCTCAAGACCGGCTCCCAGCACCGAAGTCTTGTTATAGCGATTGGGCTCGCCATCCCTTCCCGGACGGCGACCGTCGCCCCTATATGACGCACGGCTTATCATCGCCTCGTCCTCACATTTAGACCGGCCCCAGCGCCGAAGTCCTTATCTAGCGACCAGGCTCGCCATTCCCTTCCTGGATGGTGACCGTCACCTTCATATGACGCATGGCTTATCATCGCCTCGTCCTCATATTCGGACCGGCTCACCAGCGCCATCGTCCCCATATTCGGACCGGTTCGTCAACGCTGTCATCCTCATATTCGGACCGACTCATCAGCGTCGTCGTCCTCATATTCAGACAGGCGTCCACCGCCTCATCCTCCTATTCAGATATAGCGAACATCTTGCGGTCTCCGGCTGAAAGGCTAAAGGAGCCCAGAGTTCGGCCATATATCGCTCTGTCATCTTTATTTGATGACGAAGAGCTCATCTACAGGCCCATCGGCCATATATCGCTCTGTCATCGTTATTTGATGACGAAGAGCTAATCTACAGGCCCATCGGCCATATATCGCTCGGTCATCTTTATTTGATGACGAAGGGCTAATCTACAGGCCCATCGGCCATATATCGCTCTGTCATCTTTATTTGATGACGAAGGGCTCATCTACAGGTCCATCGGCCACATATCGTTCTGTCATCTTTATTTGATGATGAGGAACTCATTTGTAGGCCTCTGAGCCATATCTTGCCCCCGTCATCTTTATTTGATGACGTGGAGCTCTCATATAGGCCTCTCTCGGCCATACATCACCCCGTCATCTTTATTTGATGACGTGGAGTTCTCCTACAGGCCTCTCGGCCGTATATCGCCCCGTCGTCTTTATTTGACGACGTGGAGCTCTTATGCAGGCCCCTCGGCCGCACCATCGCCCCGTCGTCTTTATTTGACAACATGGAGCTCTTATGCAAGCCCCTCGGCCGCACCATCGCCCCGTCGTCTTTATTTGATGACGTGGAGCTCTTATGTAGGCCCCTCAGCCGCACCATCGCCCCGTCGTCTTTATTTGACGACGTGGAGCTCTTATGCAGGCCCTCGGCCGCACCATCGCCCCATCGTCTTTATTTGACGACGTGGAGCTCTTATGCAGGCCCCTCGGCCGCACCATCGCCCCTTCGTCTTTATTTGACGACGTAGAGCTCTTATGCAGGCCCCTCGGCCGCACCATCGCCCCGTCGTCTTTATTTGACGACGTGGAGCTCTTATGCAGGCCCCTCGGCTGCACACATCGCCCAATCGTCTTTATTTGACGACATGGAGCTCTATGCAGGTCCCTCGGCCATACATCGCCTCGTCGTCCTTATTCGACAACGTGGAGCTCTCGTACAGGCCTCTCGGCCCATCGGCCTTACGTTCTGGTCATCTTTATTTTATGAACCAGACATCATATTGTGGACGGTTGCTCGACCCATCCCTTAGTCATCTTTATTTGATGACTAGGACTACTGATCATGATGAGCTACCCACATCTAAAGATCGGCCTCGACCATCCCCCCAGCAGACGGGCACCGCTGCAGCTCCATCTCCAGGCTGAAGGGCTCGCACCTTTTGTTTCATTTTGGGGGCATCCGGTGTACTTTTTTCCCCTCATTAGGATTTTTTCCCACAGGGTTTTTCCTAATGAGATTTTTAACGAGGCATCTCCCCATCGTGGATCAAAAGGTGTCAACCCTCGGCCCCCTGTTGAAGACATCATCCGACACGCATTACTCTACTCCTCTTCACCTCATTACACTCACCTCAAGGAGTGGGGGACTGGAAGAGCGGGGGACTTAGCGCCTCCATTAACCAAAGAAGCAGAAATTCAAATTTTTGTTCACGAAGTTTACTCACCAGACGACGACAGATCAGCACACAGTTCTACTCTCTTTCGCCTCGAATACTCTCGACTAAGAGAGTGGGGGACTCCTGATAGAGTATATAGACTCGGACCCCCGGGTCTCACGACTATTGGACCCGGACAGCGGCCCACGTACACTCAGCTGATAGCATTTTCATTATTGTACATTATTATTATTATTATTCAGGTGTTCTAGATTAGCCTTTTATATTATCAGTCCATTTATGTAACCGGGTCTGTCAGGCCCATATTAAGGTCCAGACCCGGATATTCTTCTATATATACTCCCTTAGGGAGTTCTTGTAAACCTAATTTCACAATTCATTCATATACCACTATTCATTCATCTTCTCCACATTCTTGAGCTCAAATCTCTCCATTTATTATATAGTTTGGATTCCTATAATCCATCAGATCTAGCATCTCCATTTAGAAATATCAGTAGGTCATCTGCATACCCTAAATGAGAAACAAGATAACCTTTGGAGCCCATCAGAAAATGCTTAATCTTCCCTTGATTCATTATATGTTTTAACCCCATAGAAAATGCTTCAAAAGCCATAATAAAGAGAAAAGGAGACAAAGGGTCACCCTGTTTAACCCCTCTCTTTGGCTTAAAAAAAACCATAAGGAGAACCATTAATCATAATAGAGAGATGAGTAGCTTGAAGATTATTCAGGACAAATCCAACAAAAAGATTACTGAAACCAAAACTGATAAGAATCTTAGCCAGAAAGTCCCAAGAAACCCTATCAAAAGCCTTGGCCATATCCAGTTTAATAATAATGTTAGAACCCCTCACCTTTTTATCAATGCTATGGACCATCTCTTGAGCAATCAGAACCTGATCAGATATATCCCTTCCTTGCATGAAGCCAGCTTGCTCTGGAGAAATAATCTTAGGCAAGAGAACATTGAGCCTAGATACCAACACCTTAGTGCAGATTTTACTCATAAAATTTGATAAACAAATAGGTCTAAATTCTGCAAAAGACTTAGGGTTGTCAACTTTAGGGATAAGTACAATAAAAGCACTGGCCATACCCTTAGGAATAGGTAAACCCATAAAGTATTCTTGAACAGCCTTAAGAACATCCAAAGAAACAACATTCCAGCATTTTCTAAAAAATTTACCATTATACCCATCTGGCCCTGCTGCACTGTTCTGATTCAGGTCCCAAACAGCAGCTTTAACTTCCTCCATATCAGGCAGTTTAGTCAAATCATAATTTTCCTCATCAGAAACAATTTTAGGAATGTATTTTAGAATTTGTGTATTATTGTTCTGACTATCTTCTGAATATAGTGTAGTGAAAAAATCAACAGCTGCTTCTCCAATTTGTTGAGGGTTGTCTCTTGTATTGCCTGCAGAGTCCACAATGGAGGTAATTTCTTGTGTTCTATTTCTAATCTTCACATAGGAATGAACAAATTTAGTATTAGAGTCACCCTCCTTAATCCACTTAATATGAGACTTTTGCTTCCAAAACTTTTTCTCCAACTTATACTTGTAAAGTAGAAGACCTCTCTTGTGTGCCCAATTCTCCCTATTATGCTCAGTAGGATTCTCCTCAAAAGCTTTTTCTGCCAATAAAACCTCCTTTTCACAAGCCTTATTCACGTCAAAAATGTTGACAAACACTTCTTTGTTCCACTCTTTGAGATCTCTTTTAAGGGATTGCAGTTTGTAAACTAATCCCCTCATACCTCCCCCAGACTTATAAGAAGCCCATTTAGATGAAACATAGTTGAGGAAATCTGGGTGTGAAACCCACATGTTTTGAAATCGAAAAGCTTTAGGCATAGAATTCTCCACATTAACAAACTGAATCAAGAGGGGATTATGATCTGAAGGAGATTTATTGAGAATGTTAATTCTGATTGACTTGAACCTATCAACTGCAATATTGTTGAAAAGACATCTGTCTAACCTCCTCCACACTCTCCCATTTGCGCGAATCCCTGACCAGGTATACTGTGGCCCATTATGTGGAAGATCAATGAGACTACAAGCTGCAATGCAGTCCACAAAATCAAACATAAAAACATACATTTATACACTACTAATTAGTGCATATCAAACACCCCACACTTGAACCTTTACTCGTCTCGAGTAAACCAAATCTAGTCCAAGAAACCCCCAGAGTGACAAGAGTACAAACATCAAGTGTGTTTTTAGAACAACACAACATATCCCCAAAAGTGAAGAGGGGTCTTTAACTCCATATTTCATATCAACCTCAAGTTTTCATTGTTACCCGTAGGATCCTGCAGAAATAACAGAGATAATTTATCTCGTTCTCTCATTTTGCCTAGGTGCCCTTTCGAGTTTTCATCCCAGCTTCCCACATTTTTTTAATTTTTTCCTCACAACTCACTCTTATTTTTGTTTTATTTTTGCTTAAGTTTCCCTTTCAGGTTTTCAACTTAACAAATTTTTTTCTTAACAATTGTTTTTGAACAAGAATAAAGAGTATGAATGTGAGTATTCCATGAAACTCTCCCCCAAGCTAGCCAAAGCACTGTCCCTAGTGCTCATCTCCGAGGTGTCATAGAAAATGAACATCTTTGTGGTGTAATTTCTTCCTTTTTGGTAGGGGATTTCGGACTTGGTGTATGTGGGGTTAGGGAATTTGGATTTTTGGTTATTTGGGAGTTATTTGGTGGATGTATATATATGGGAGATATGAGAGCTTCAAGTAAGAAAATGGTGGATTTTGGATGGAGGGCTCAAAGAAGAGTGGATGGGGAGGTTATTTGCTCGACATGGTAAACCGTGTAGATGCTCGTACCCTGATATTCATGTAATTTCCGATTGTATGTTTGTATTTTTAACTAGTTTTTATTAGTTCTAGTTGAGGAAATTACACACTTTTGGTGTAATACTTTATTTTCATATTTATTTGTAATTTGTTTAGATTAGGACTTTTCTGAGCTAAACAGGTCAAAGATCATCCAAGGGATCAAGACTGGACCTTAAAAGATCAAGGAAAGTGCAAGGAGGCAAGAAAGATTTCGATTTGGAAAAAATACTCATGTACCCGGTCGGGTATTGCCTATACCCGATCGGGTATTTGCTTGATTCGATTGTCCAAATCAAATCCGGGAACAAATGATCGTGGGAGCAAGATTTCGTTAAGATTTGTCACATACCCGATCGGGTATGCCGCAATACCCGGTCGGGTATGCCCAGAAAAGTGACTTTCTGGGAAATTTCCTAAGATACCCGGTCGGGTATCAGCCCCTGCAGCTCCCAAAAGCCTATAAATACACCCCTTTCCTCCACAATAAAGGAACCAATTCCTATATACTTCTAAGCTCAGTCTAGAATAGTTCTTTCTTTATATTTTCTTCATGTTTAGTCTCCAAATGAGGAGCTAAACTCTTCCATCTTGGTTTTGCTACTTTGAAGCTTAATGAATTTGTAAGTTGTGAGTTATTCTCTTTAATTTTCTTCCTTGAATATTAATTTTTCCTTTAAATACTATTTCTATATCAATGTTGGGGAGTGTTACTAAGATGACAATTAGTTAACATCTTGACATTAGTTATAGTAATAGTTATTTCTTCCTCTATGTTAATATTGGGGAGTGTTACTAAGATGACAATTAGTTAACATCTTGATATTAACTATAGTAGGATTCATACTCTTTAATATTCTTCCTTGAGTATTAATTAATTCCTATTCATATTTCATATTAATATTTTGAGCATTACTTAAAGGATCAACTAGTTTTGTTTCATATATTAATTATTACTAGAATCAATCAGTTAATACGCTTGTTATTAATTCGGTTCCTTCAACGGTAGTAAACTTGGATTATTAATGCATGCGTCTCATGGTTAATAATCTAAGGGAAATTAATTATATTGATTAAACCGATAAACCGCTTGTGTTGAGGTTATCAATCTCAATCGTTTTCATTTCAAGTTTATTTCTACTATCGTGTTAATATACGGCGTGTGTTATATATTGACTCGGTAGTAAGTTTTATTAATGAACACGTCTCGTTATTAATAACTACCCTCGATGAACTGGATATACTCCTCAATTGCGTATTCGAGAGGAAGATAGTTAAAGATATAACCGGGATCGACGAACATTTCATTAAGTGGATAAAAGCAAAATCAAGTCCCCATCTCTATAAATTAAACTCATAGAAGTCGTTCATCTTAGTGTTAATTAAATTAAATCAAATCAAACTTAAAACCCCCCTTGTTACTATTTTATAAAAGAAAAGTATTCATTTCCCTGTGGATACGAACCTTACTTCACTATACTACGTATTAGTGTTGTATTGATAAATTATTTTGAGTGCACCTCACGACAAGTGCACGTCAAATTTGGCGCCGTTGCCGGGGAAAGACAATTATTTTTCTTTTTACTTTATCTCATAAAAATAAAAAATATATATATAAAAAAAAAAATTCTTTTCTATTTTCTGAGCTTACATGAGTATATGGATACCAACACATCATCCTTAGAGAGTTAAATTTCCGTTTTGGCTTCTCTCATAAAGGAGTTTATCTTAAGCTCAGAAACTCAAGATGCCAAGACCTGCGATATTTGCATGTCTCAAAGGCATATTGCGAATTTTTGCCCAAAGCTCCAAGAAGAAT
The DNA here is from genome assembly GCA_945859875.1 of Cuscuta europaea. NCBI lineage: Eukaryota > Viridiplantae > Streptophyta > Magnoliopsida > Solanales > Convolvulaceae > Cuscuta > Cuscuta europaea. The sequence continues at coordinate 958,350 of CAMAPE010000047.1, read as the reverse complement.
ACCTCACACAAATTAAATATGTACCTCACATGAGGTATGATCCATTCTCCAACTCTAACATGTCTACGGAGAACATGGTTCGGGCTCTTACTAACAGCGTGACCACCATGCAACAAAACATGGTGCAATTCCAAAATGAGACCAAGTCTAGCATTTTTAACTTGGAATCTCAAGTGAGTCAAATAGCCGGAGCCGTGAGTAGGATTGAAGCAAGGGATTCGGGAAAACTTTCCTCTCAAATAGAATGTGATCCTAAACAGCAAACTTTTGCAATCACATTGACAAATGAGAAGGAAATGCAAGAGGACATCCAAAATCCAGAAGAAATAGAAGAAGAAAGAGACACGGAGCTCGAGCTGGTCAAAGAAGAGGATGAACCGTGTTTCAAGGTCAAATATCTATCCTTATCATTCTTTGAGGTACCCTCAACAGTTCTAAAAACTTCGAGGGAAACTCATAAAATTGAAAAGGATAAAGATATTTTTGAAATCTTCACAAAAATTGAGAGATCAAAACATTTTCCATTGATCATGTTAATCGATAATTTCTTTCCCTCACTCTCACCACATGAATCAATGGAAATCTGGATATTTGATCCTGGAAAGATTTTCGAAGTGACGAGTCAAAATAATTATCATGATCTAAGCTTGAACGATTGAACACAATGATGGCGTCGTGCCGCGACGTTAAACGAGGCGCTTCTTGGGAGGCAACCCAAGCAAAGGTACATATTCTTTTCTTCCTCGTAGTTTTCATTTCAAAAAAAAAAAAATACCAGGGGCACCATACCCGATCGGGTGTCATGTACTACCCGGTCGGGTATAAACAAAAATTTAAAGGGTGAAGCTCGGGTAACCAAATACTCGATTGACTCAGGGTTGGAAAATTATGAAGTACCCGATCGGGCAGCTCCATATACCCGATCGGGTATGTTAATTTTTTTTTTCTGGGAATATGTTCGCACCAAAACGCCCGATCGAGTATACCCCAAATCGATCGGGTAGGACCCCGGATTTTGAAGAAACACAGGCATACCCGATCGGGTATGTCAGGGTACTCGGCCGGGTACACGGTCTTTAAACCCAAATTAGCCACCCAAAACACCCATTTCATCTTCCCCAAACCTCCAATTTCGAAGTTTCTTTCTCCCATTACTCCCTCAAATCTCCACCAAATCTTTCCAAACCAACGCCAAAATCTTCACCACATTTCCCTCTACACCCCATATCCATCAACACCACATTTTCCCCCAAAAAACTCAAGTCCAAAAATAATGCCTTACGCCCTCCCCCAAGTCCGAAATTTGTAACTCAAAATTCAAAGCATCAAGCAAAAATGGCACCAAAGAAAACAAGGGGTGAGAGTATTTCATCTAGAGCACCGGTCAGCCCGGTTATGATGGAGACGAGCACTAGGGACAGTGCTTCGAGCTAAGTGAGGGGGAATCACCCATCGGTGCGTACTTAAGTTTGATACCTTGTAAACTAGCATTATTTTCTTCGCAAAAAAAATGAAATGCTAGTTAGGTTGAAAACCCCAAAAAATGGGCAATCTAAGCAAAAAAGGGCTTACAAAAAAAATGATGAGTGAATGGAGAGGTGAAAAAATAAAAGAGATGCTAGGATGAAAACTTGAAAAGGCTCCTAGGCAAAATGTGAGATATATATTTGTTTTTACAGGACATCATTTAATCTCTTGAAGATGAAAAGAGGAGATGAGCATAAAAGGCCATGAAACCCGAGAAGATATTATTCTTTGAGCTAAACACTCAATGTAAAACCCATATGTTATCCGTGGTGGTCTTTTGCTTTTTCTGGTTGATTGTTGAATTTTTGAGGACTTGGAACTGTTAAACATTTGACTTTACTCGAGGACGAGTAAAGAAGCTAAGTGTGGGGGAGTTGATATTCATGTAATTTCCGGTTGTATGTTTGTATTTTTAACTAGTTTCTATTAGTTCTAGTTGATGAAATTACACACTTTTGGTGTAATACTTTATTTTCATATTTATTTGTAATTTGTTTAGATTAGGACTTTGAGCTAAACAGGTCAAAGATCATCCAAGGGATCAAGATTGGACCTTAACAGATCAAGGAAAGTGCAAGGAGGCAAGAAAGATTTCGATTTGGAAAAAATACTAATGTACCCGGTCGGGTATTGCCTATACTCGATCGGGTATTTGCTTGATTCGATTGTCCAAATCAAATCCGGGAACAAATGATCGTGGGAGCAAGATTTCGTTAAGATTTGTCACATACCCGATCGGGTATGCCGACATACCCGGTCGGGTATGCCCAGAAAAGTGACTTTCTGGGAAATTTCCTAAGATACCCGGTCGGGTATCCTATATACCCGGTCGGGTATCAGCCCCTGCAGCTCCCAAAAGCCTATAAATACACCCCTTTCCTCCACAATAAAGGAACCAATTCCTATATACTTCTAAGCTCAGTCTAGAATAGTTCTTTCTTTATATTTTCTTCATGTTTAGTCTCCAAATGAGGAGCTAAATTCTTCCATCTTGGTTTTGCTACTTTGAAGCTTAATGAATTTGTAAGTTGTGAGTTATTCTCTTTAATTTTCTTCCTTGAATATTAATTATTCCTTTAAATACTATTTCTATATCAATGTTGGGGAGTGTTACTAAGATGACAATTAGTTAACATCTTGACATTAGTTATAGTAATAGTTATTTCTTCCTCTATGTTAATATTGGGGAGTGTTACTAAGATGACAATTAGTTAACATCTTGATATTAACTATAGTAGGATTCATACTCTTTAATATTCTTCCTTGAGTATTAATTAATTCCTATTCATATTTCATATTAATATTTTGAGCATTACTTAAAGGATCAACTAGTTTTGTTTCATATATTAATTATTACTAGAATCAATCGGTTAATACGATTGTTATTAATTCGGTTCCTTCAACGGTAGTAAACTTGGATTATTAATGCATGCGTCTCATGGTTAATAATTTAAGGGGAATTAATTATATTGATTAAACCGATAAACCGCTTGTGTTGAGGTTATCAATCTCAATCGTTTTCATCTCAAGTTTATTGCTACTATCGTGTTAATATACGTCACGTGTTCTATATTGACTCGGTAGTAAGTTTTATTAATGAACGCGTCTCGTTATTAATAACTACCCTCGATGAACTGGATATACTCCTCGATTGAGTATTCGAGAGGAAGATAGTTAAAGATATAACCGGGATCGACGAACATTTCATTAAGTGGATAAAAGCAAAACCAAGTCCCTATCTCTATAAATTAAACTCATATAAGTCGTTCATCTTAGTGTTAATTAAATTAAATCAAATCAAACTTAACCCCCCCCCCCCCCCCCCTTGTTACTATTTTATAAAAGAAAAGTATTCCTTTCCTTGTGGATACGAACCTTACTTCACTATACTACGTATTAGTGTTGTATTGATAAATTATTTTGAGTGCACCTCACGACAAGTGCACTTCATACCCGATCGGATAGAGTTTCGTACCCGGTCTGGTAGGGTTTCGTACCCGGTCTGGTTTTATTGTTGGAGCTGGCAGTGGATTATGGGGTTGAATACTCGGCCGGGTGGTTTGAGTTACCCGATCGGGTGGATCAAATTTTATTTTCCTTGCCTTCCTCGCCCGGGTGATGGGGCGGGTGTGATGACTTTAAATTATACCCGACCGGGTTATATGTGATGCATGACCGGGTATATGCCCCAGGCGTAAAAATCTTTTGTTTTTTAACTTGAAAAATGCAAAATTAAATAAAACATGTAAACGTACCTTGCATGAGTTGCCTCTCAAGAAGTGCCCTGTTTAACGTCGCGGCATGTTGCCATCATTGTGTTCAATCGTTCAAGCTTGGATCATGATAATTAATCTTCTTCAAATTTTCATTCCTAGGACTTTCATAGAAATGCTCAATTTTTTGACCGATCACTTTGAAAATCTTTCCAGGATCAAATATCCAGATTTTCATTGATTCATGTGGTGCGAGTGATGGAAAGAAATTATTGTTTAACATGGTCAAAGAAAAATGTTCCGATCCCTCAATTTTGCTGAAGATTTCAAAAATGTCTTTATCCTTTTCAATTTTATGAGTTTCCCTCAAAGTTATTAGAACTGTTGGGGGTACCTCAAAGAATGATAAGGATAGATATTTGACCTTGAAACTCGATTCATCCTCTTCTTTGACCAGCTCGAGCTCCTTGTCTCTTTCTTCTTCTACTTCTTCTGGATTTTGGATCTCCATTTGCATTTCCTTCTCATTTGTCAATGTGATTGCAAAAGTTTGTTGTTTAGGATCACATTCTATTTGAGAGGGAAGTTTTCTCGAATCCCTTGCTTCAAGCCTACTCACGGCTTCGACTATTTGACTCACTTGAGTTTCCAAGTTTGAAATGCTAGACTTGGTCTCATTTTGGAATTGCACCATGTTGTTTTGCATGGTGGTCATGTTGGTAGCAATAGCCCGAACCATGTCCTCCGTAGACATGTTAGAGTTAGAGAATGGATCATACCTCACGTTAGATACTTTCCTTTGGAAACCAACATAATCAAGTTGTTCAAGGTATTTTTCTTGGAGCTTTGGACAAAAATCCGTAAGATGCCTGTGAGACATGCAAATGTTGCAAGTCTTGACATCTCGAGCTTTTGAGCATAAGATAGACTCCTTTATTAGAGAAGCTAAGACGAAAATTTGACTCTCTAGGGATGATGTGTTGGTATCCATATACTCATGTAAGCTCAGTAAGAAGTTCTTTTTTTGAAATAAAATAAAAAGAAAAATAATTGTCTTTCCCCTACAATGACGCCAAATTTGACGAGCACTTTTTTGTAGTGCGTCAAAATAAATTCACTACTAAGGGCTAATACTGTAGTATAGCGTAGTAGAGTTCGTATCCACAGGGAAAAGAATAATTCTCTTTTTATGAACTAGTAAATAAAAGGGGGGTTGTGGGATTGAGTGATTTAATTTAATTAAACACTAAGATGAACGACTTATATGAATTTTAATTCAAAGATAAAAGGAACTTGACTTTGCTACTTTCCACTTGTTGATATATTTAGTCAATCCTTGTTATATCTATAACTTATCCCCTCTCGAATACTCAATCGAGGAGTATCTCCAATTCAATGGTTTCGGTTTAACCAACAAAATTAATCCCTCTTAAATCTATTAACCACGACCGTGCATTATTAAACCGAAGTTACTTACTTGTGAAACCATTAACGATTAACCATCGGTTCGTTGATCATTTCTAGTAATAATTAATATTGAGATGTTAACTAATTGTCATCTTAGCAACACTCCCCAACATTAATATATAGATAGATAAAGGAAAAAATTAATATTCAAGGAGGGAAGTTAAGAAAATAACTCACAACTTTAATAATCAACAAGCTTCAAGAGCAAAACCAAGAAATGGAAGTTTAGCTCCTCATTTGGAGACTAAACATGCTGGAAAAATATAAAGAAAATACTATTCTAAGTTGAGCTTAAGTATATGGAAGAAGGGATGAATATTAGTGAAGGAAAAATGTGCTATTTATAGGTGTTTTTCAACATCTTTGGCCGGGTACCCGACCGGGTATGGTGCCCACCCGACCGGGTACCGGTCAAAATCAAATAGTTCCCATGTTAGCGTGTTCTTCGGCACGTCCAATTGTCTCCGATTAAGTTTCACCCGACCGGGTGAGGCAGTGGGCCCGACCGGGCCATGCAATTTCCATGCATGTTTGGTTTTCACATCTTACCTGACCGGGTGAAGGGTTATACCCGGTTGGGTATTTGCTCCTGAGCAGTCAAATCTTCTTTTTTTCTTCACTTCAAAGTCTTCCTTTCCAACACCACAAATTCTAACTATACTTTACAACTTACAAATGAAGACTAAAATACAATTAGAACTAAAATCACACAAATGTTTACAAACTAAATAAAATGGTAAACAATCCACACAAATCAAACATAAAAACATACATTTATGCACTACTAATTAGTGCATATCAACCACAAGTCAACACCACACACTTAATATTATATGTCATTCAAATTAAGAAATATATTGAACTAATTCTGTTTTTTATGACTCCAGCATTCCTGAAGTGCCTTTGATGCAGAAGATGCCTTGCATGCAAATGGATATGAAAGATAATATCCTATTTACACCACTCACTGTATTTTATCTAATACTATATATAAAGTCCAACTCTTTATTGGTTCTTACAATCTCTTCTTTTACGTTTTAAATGGCATGGGAGGAAATGGTTTCAGCATCAATACCCAAAGCCTATCACATTAAGCACAGAAGCATGACATTCAAACCACAGGTCAGACCCACAACATATATACAATTCCTTATTCAATTTGAGAAATAAACTTAAACTAATGACAATGATTATTATATGTTTATGACTGCAGCATGACTGAATTGAAGATGGATCTAAAAAACGCTATGCACCACCACGGAAAAGAAACGGTAAGACTATATTTCAACACATATCTTGGAATATCTATCACTATATTCCAGATGTGATAGATAACAAAACAATAAATAAATATATCTCCCAAGACACATTAAAGAAAAGCAATTTAATTTGATTTTTTTCTATCAAGTGAACCCCAAATAACAACATTAGGAACCGATGCGTAAAATAAATAAGCTTAACTGTTAAATGTATGATTTCTTGAAGCAATTTACCAAGGTTGGATCTCTTGGATCCCACCACACATGATTTAGTGATCTTAACTATATCTACAAACCCGAACACAACATCATTTACCTAAGAATAGTATCATTACCATGATCTATTTGTATCAAACTGAATACTTGAGTGGAAAGAACTAGAAAACATTTTCAATATTTATAATATTTAAAATTGATAGGCAAAACACATTGGTGGAGCACATGACTAAAGCCAACATTAGTGAGGCCTGCACACTTTAGCTGCCAAAATACATGCTAACTTCCAATTACAGTAGATAATGAGGATGTAGTGAGCCAACCAAAATCGCAGTCAACAACAAATTCCCCTCTAAAGAAACGTTTGTTCAAATATATTATACATGTAGAACGTCTTAAGACCACCTCATCCCTCACAACACCTGTAGTCAACCCCGAACCCTCCCCAACAAATCCGTAGAACCATGCGAGATCATGAGCTCCAAACACACGTGACAGATCTGCCGGTGAGAGCAGTGTTGGTGGGGGTCCTTGTTGGAGAAAACCTAGCTGAAATTCAGCATCACATGTAACACAATACCAAATATCACACAAATACCCTTCGATCGAAGACATGACGTCCCGGTGACCGAGTGAAGAACATATTCCACACCTCTTTATCACAGATTCCGCATCCACACATCCACCCAAATCACCTAAACATGCCTCGGTTCCCATTCTTCATTATCTAAAGAAATGTTAAGGTACGAAAATCTTAAAGTATATTAGAAACCAATCATATACCACTCACATTTTATTGGTTTACATTTTAAAAAATAGGAACATTTTTCTTCAATTTTAAACTCTTATATTAGAATAGATGAGTAAAGTGAGAATAATTAACCTTTAATCTCAAACACTGGATGCAGGATCTAAACCATGTAGAGTGAGGAAATAGCCAACCTCAGATGAAAGCTTGAGACTCTATGGATGGAGATTGCTACAAATGTTTTATTTGGGTAAATCTACTTCTCTTGGATAGCTTGATACGATTTGCACAACACAATGACAAACCAGATTTTTAGGTAAAAAAAAGTCAAAACCCATCATTTTCCACTAATGATAAAGGTAAATCAATTTCACCACTTAGAGCACTGTTTTGCTTTCAAAAAGCAACCTATGGCATAAGACCACACCTCCTCCATGAAGATCTCACATATTTTGAGTTGATGTGGTCAAGTACAATGCACAGTTTCTTACATTGAGCCCATCCATTCTACTGTTTTTAAAAAGTCTCTGAAATCTATTTCCCAACACAAAAACCTAGTTACTTCAGAGATAAGACCAAGAATTTGAAATTGGAAAAAATTAGAAATCAAGTTGTGATGTGTAGTCCTTGTACTGTATCGGTGAAAACCAAATGTGACATGTTTTTAAAAACAATATAAAATCTCTTTATTGTTAATTAAGAAAACAACATCAAGAACTGAATTTTTAAATTCCTGAAGCTCATTTCAAGTTGAGTTTAAAGAATGGCATCTCATATTCTTTATGTTCAATCAAGCGAAATAAAATAATTTGCACTCATAAAAGTTTTTTACCAGAAGTTATTATGTATTAAAATCTGGGGTGGGATAAAAACACTTTAACTAAATAAGTTATACTGCATAACAAACTTGAAGACATTAATTAGATTAATTTTAGTATTATTAGAAAAATTGTATTAGAAGACATGCCAAATGCTAAATAATACCCCTAGACATGACATAAATGATTGTATTATTAGAAAAACTCTTATGAGAATTGCCAAAGTGAAACTAATTGCTCCAAACATCCCAGGCATTCAGGAGGCGGTGATATTTGGTATAATATTTCATAGGATTTTTCACATTTTCTTTTTGCATACAATCTGTGTTTGCCCAAAAATTAGGTTGATTTCAAATAAATTCTCAGTGGAATTATTATTAGTTCAATATTAATACATTTGCAGCTCACAATGAATCACAATTTATACAATTTGTAACACATCTTTTTATGTTTAAACTTGCAGGAATGTGTTTGATGCCAAGAGGGATTGACCAATGCCTAGGATACTTAGTATCATTTTTAATTGTAATTTCAATCTGTAATGTATGTAATAATAGATATAGGGTAGATTTAGGACATGCCAAGCTCCGGGCCAGATTCCAGGTACGTTTTTTACGACTTGCTTAAGTTTGAATTTCTCTATATGCCAGAATCAACAACAAAGTTTAGATAACAAAAACCATATATTAAAAAGCATCTTCAATAAACAAACTGCAGTAGCTAAACCATAAGCTACTGATACACACTTTTACAAATTACATGACATTGAAATGTAACTTAAAACAAACATACAATGGTAGCTGGAACAGTGGTAGCAGAACCATAAGGGACTGGTGATCACTTTCACAAAATGCACATCACTGAAGGCACTCCAAATAACCGAGTCCAAGGCATACACCATCCCAAAAAGCAAAAAGTAGGCAACACCAATGATAACTCAAGAGTCTGTTTGGCCTATATCATTGATACTTAATCTAAAACACTAAGCAGGTATGACTGTCGTAAGAATACATATACAATAATACTACCTCCGTCCCAAAATTAACTTCCCATTTCAGATTACGATGCTTGACCGACGATAAAGCAACTCGGTCCATGTTCATACTCAGATTACTTTTAGTAAATAAAATTTACATATTGAGAAACTACATTAAAAGTGCTACAAAGGTTAATAAAAAAATAAATTTGATATATAAAACATAATGTTAAGAGTAATCTAAGTTGACCATGTGAATAGTGATTGTGAAGTTCATTCTGGGATGGAGGGAGTATACTACTAAACGAAATTGCCCGAATTTAGGACTTTCTTCACAGTTTTTCAATCTTCACCGCCTTAGGTTTCTTCGATGACGTTGATGCTGAAAAATCTCCAAACAGGTCACGCTTCACTCTGTCACCGTCCACATCCAAAACCTGCCTTTTCTCCTTAGTCATAAGTGGGCTAGACACTGTAGGCTATGAGGATCCAGCCTGAAATTCGAAGACATGATGACTCTCTTAACAATCAGGTGCTTTGAAATGAAAAACTTATAACTAACGTTAACAAACCCACTACCTTTTCAGACCCAGAAAATTTTGAAGCCAACTTGCTGAACTTATCTTCCTCCTAACAAAAGAAAAGAATAATGAGTGAACTGTATCATAAAATTTAGTCATGCAATACATAGAAAAAACTTTACGTACGCCCTTTTCGATTATCTTAGCAGAGTAGAGTGTCAGTACTTTTTGGTCCGTGTTCATCTTCATCACGCTGAAAGTCTGGTTTCCCTTAAAGTTTCTGCTCTCTTTTTGAACTGCGCTCAAATCAGCGCCTTGATGTCAATAAAAGAATTTATCTCTGATGGAAAGTAATGCGGTCCAAAGTTCCTCTAAATCAATAGCAAGCGTTAATGTTGCGTAGTAGGGAAACTAAGAAAGATGGAAATAGGATTAAAACCAACCCTAGATATCTGCTCTTTGAGCGAAGCGGCAGATTTGCCTAGCAAACAGGAGACCTCTCTATCCCAAAGCAAGAAAGAAGCATGGGTTGTGCCATCAACAACCCTCACATTGACCTTGTACCTTCATATGTTAGGGAATGGGGTGTTTAGCAAGTGTAGACCATAAGTGTAAGAGTGCATTTAATATATAAAATTCAGACCTGAGAACTGCGTCGTTCGAGCTGCAAGATACACACAAAAAGCTATCACCATTTGGTGAAACCTTCCGGTTACACCCAATGCATGAAGCGTAAGACCAATCCTTATGGCTGTCAATGGCCACAATTTCCTCATGCACCCAGTGCTTACCATCCTGTTTATCATCCAATTAAGCCGAAAAGTTAGATTGTATATGTATTTTTTCAATTATAAACTCAAACCTACAAATTACACCTCCTGCAGTTTGCTTAGTTCTTCGATAGTCAACAACTCCTGCTGCTCACTCGCAATGTCACCATCGTTGGAGTTGTCCGATGTTATGGTGAAGCTCAATCCCTGAACCGACCTTTCTCCCATCCTGTTTAAGGTTTTTTTTCCAGTAAGGATAAACAACTCTGCGAATCTTATATTTAGGATCTAGAATAAGAAGTGTTCTCGAACCTACCTAGACCTGAATTCCACAAATTCATCCCCGCTTCCATTCAAAATGACTTTAGTGGTGTTGAACACGTATGAATGTGGCCTAACCAAAATTTATTAAGTTAGTTACTCGAAGAACAACAAAGGATCATAGCTTTGTAAGACCTTAGAAAAAACCCTGGTATTTCCTAGCCCAATAACACTGGAGTAGCATAACGATTGGATCCGATGTTGTAAGCGTATATGTCAATAGCATTTCAACCATTGGTCCCCAAAGAGTGCATGCTATGACGTTTCCCATATGAAGACATTACGTTCAAATCTATTAGAATATATCAAGAAACCTTAATAAATATTTAAGAAGTATTTTATAATCAATTGTTAACTCACTCCGTGTCACCCAAAATCAGCTCCATGAGCTTCCTTGGCCTTTCATTCTTTAGAATAGTCTTAGGGTCCTAGTCATGTACCACTTGGCCTATTATATCTTTAGATAAACGTTGAATTAGATGACAATATTTAGAACACGAAGTCTTAACATAGTCTATAGGCACTGGTTGTAGTTTTAAAAAACATATAATTTTTTTGGCACGAAGTCTTAACACGAAGTCTTAAAAAACATATCCAGAGCTTGTAGCGAAGCAAAAGACACAAGTGAGAAAGTCCGTAACGGGAAGGGAACACCCTTGATCTCAAATGCAGCGCTTTTGATGAAGAAACACAGTCTATAGGCACTGGTTGTAGTTTTAAAAAACATATAATTTTCCTCCACCATAAAATTTTTGACCGCGAAAACACGACCTTCCTTGAATATACCGTTAAACCTGTTGATGTATTGGTCCGGAATGTGTGCATGCATTTTTTATCCCTGAAATTTAGAATGTTAAAATTATAAAAAGGAATTTGGAATGAAAAAGTAAAATTTTAAATTAGGTACAGAGTGAGCATATAGGTTAAAATCTAGAAAATGTATAAAGAGAACATAAAAAACTGTGTTTTTTCACTATATGACCATCTTGATCCTATTTATAGAACATACAAAAACTGTGTTTTTCATACATTTTCTCCCTAAAACTTCCAGCATAATACATCCCCACATTTTAGGTTAAACTTGGAAAAGCAAATGGTCTAGGTTGATCCCGAAACACAATACATTCGTTTTAACTTTTAACTCCAATTTGTGCACATTGGATCACTTTTAATCATATATGGGGACGCAATTCAACCAAAGATAGACAAACCTCCTCATCATGAAACACAATCTCTAGTGACTCCGGAAAGCAGTCGTGTGCCGATTCACGATAAACGCGTATGTCTTTCGCTTTGAACGCCCATGTGGTCTTGCTCTGATCTGTGTCACGGAATAAAGACCACATGCCAACCATCTTAAGTTTTTTTCCTTCTATTTTTGTTTGCTTTGGTAGAGCTCAAATGTGGGGGATATTGGCCATTTCGATTGCCAATTTATAGTGGTGGAGCTTAGGCTAGCAGCTGAACCCACACACGGTTGACCTCCAAATCCACCAATCGGAGAGGTTCTTCAAATGAGAGGGAACACTGTTAAGGCACATTTCAAATTTTAAATAGTGTCAGCAAATTGATTGGTCGAATAAGGCACTGGAAAATCCAGGCCAAATCCTCACAACAACTATAAATCAAATCACACGCGTGGTTGTTTATCCACCTTCCCACCCACTCAATGATATGTCATATCAATTTTAAAAATCACTGTTTATTTCTTATAAGCTGAGCAATAGAAAAGCTTCAATGAAGTGAGTGGGAAATCTAGATCATATCCCAATAGTGCTCTGAACAATTCACACGCAAGATGCAAATCCATTTAATAATCACAAAAAGTGTAGTGAGCATCCTTTTTAAACAATTCCACATGCCACCATTTGATGAAAATTTGGATTCATGAGTTTTTTATCCGAAACCATGAAAGGGACATTTTAAGCGGGAGTTTCACCCCAAAAACATTTTGCTTTTACATAATTATACGTAATAATAATAATAATAATAATAATAATAATAATTATAATAATAAGAGAAAACTCTCAAATAGGCCCTCGTACTTTAACAAATTTCTCAATTAAGCCCTCGCGCTTATTAATCACTCAACGAGGTCCATGAACTAACCACAAATACACAATCACGCTTTTTAGCCGGTGGGATGCAGGTTTGCCTGTTACCCGCTGACCTGGACGCCCACGTGTCCCTCCCTTACCCGGCCTTTTAAATGATGTGGCTAATCCACTTATAAACTAACTAACTAAAAGCCTAAATTTTAAAACTTAAAAAAAAAACAAAACCCTAAATTCCCTCTTTCCCCTCTCCTTCGTTCGAGCTTCTATCTGGTTCGCAATTCGCAAGTATGTCGTCTTCATCGTCATCAACGGTAGTCAAAGAACAAAGCCGCATTATGGACTACGAGCCTACTGTTTATTGTTGGTGTGGATTGAAAGCTCCTCTATGCATTGGACGAGAGAGTGGGAGAACTTTCTATGGATGTCAAAAGTGGAAGGTAAGTGTATAATTTGGGTGTGTGGTTTTGATTGACACTGTTTTTTCATGTTCATTGCTTGCGAATATGATATAATTCAGGTAGGGAGCTGCGGTTTTTTTATGGAAGGAAGACTTAGGAATCAAAGAAATTACTCCTACACAGAAGATGGAAATTGTGAGGGCTGAAGACAAGAGTGAAACCGTAAAGGAATTGAAGAAATTGGTTGAAGCACTGTCGAGGCAGATGTCACATGTACAGACTGAGCTTGGGTCTGTGAAAACTGTGATTGACAATGAAGCAAAGGTTAACAAAAAGAGTAGGAAGTTCTATGGCTTAGCTATGATTGTACTTCTGGGTTTAGTATGGAGTATGTATTTGGGGATGTAACCTTACTTTATGAGTTATGGATGAAAACTGTGAACTATTTTTTATTTTCTTAGTTATGTATCTTCTAATGGGTTGTAATGGCACATTTTTTGTTGAATTAATGAATCTGAACTTGCTTCTTATGCCTTCCTTCTTTGACAATGTAATTCTTATGCTATTTCCCCTGATGGATGTAAACTTGGGTAAACATTATAGGTACAATGTCATAAGAATCCAATATCAGTAGTTACATAATTATCAGTAGGGGCCTGGGGCCAATTTTCAATGTCAGACTTGGACATGAATCCAATATTTTATTGGACAACCAGACTTGGTCTTTAACAACTAGACTTGGACATGGGTGTAAACCTGGCTATCAACTGCAGTGATAGTACTCACAGGGTCAGTAGCTAGAACATGAAGAGATGTTAAAACTTGTGCATCAACGAGTGGCTCATGAATCACAAAGGCAAATACATCAACATAGGAAATAGCATTAGTATCAAGAACATTATAGTCATCAACTGAGGTAAGAACATTATAGGTACAATGTACCAAAAAACAATGTTGGCTACCATTGTGATGCAAAAAACCAAACTTGGACACATTACAAGACCACCAGTACTGACACTTGTTCATATTACGTGTCATGAATTACTGCCTACATGCATACAACACAACAAAAACTTTGGAGTATTACACATGCATATTAAATCACATCTAAACTAAACTTCCAACATTCAACCTCTATCACTTCATTGACCTCCTTCTACTCCATCTCCATGGTAGCCTCCTGTTACAACTGTTTCTCCTATTTGTTCAGGCCGCATTTAGGCAAAAAAAAAAACAAAGTTCTAAATTATACATTTGAATATGTAAACATCAGACTTCAAATAATGTTGGGATAAACTTACTTCCAAAATGGTCATCCCTGTTGATTCATCAAAATAAACACCAAATCCCCTTTGACTACCCCTCCTCTTACCTCCACCCCTCTTACCTTCCCCCCTTTTACTTCCTCCCCTCTTTCCTCCTCCCCTCTTTCCTCCTCCACTATGAATACTGCGCCCCTCCTATGTCCCAGTTCCAACACTACCCACATGATCACCTACCACACTTTCAAGACTCCCCGTGTCACCTCTACCCCTTTGAACACTCCCTCTTCCTCCCCTATTTGTTCTACCCCTTTTACCTCTTCCAGTTTCAGCACTCCTATTTTCCCCTTGCTCCTCTTGTGTGCCATTTTCTTCTGTGTTGGGTATTTGCCTTTGTGAACATGATTTATTGTTGTGGCCATCCACACCACATACAGAGCATTTCATGATCCTTCCTTTTCTTGGTAGGTGGGTCCCTGATGGTGCACGAGGTTCACTTGCTTCCTTCACTCTTTTCTTCTTAGGGCGGCCACTCATTTTCTTTGGTATGGGCGGATGAATGTCTTCATGCTGGGTTCTTGGCCACAGTATTTGTCCATTTATTGGCTGCAGAGTGTATGAGTATGTCTTTTCATATAGTTCCTTGGAGTAGCATGAGTCCACATAGCTTTCAGGGTCCTCACCTTTATCTAGAATGGCACAAATGGCATGTGCACAAGGAATTCCACATAGATCCCATCTTCTGCAAGCACATGTCCTTTTGTTGAGGCTGACATTGTATTGAAATCTGCCTTTTTTAACTCATATCCATCATCCCCATTGAAATCAACATGTCAGCCTTGAATAGCTACTACATTCTTGTTCAATTTCTTCATTATGAGGGGACCAAATGGACCTGCACAGAAGATAGCAGAAATGGCATAGAATGAATGATGGAAACTGATTTCATACTAAAGTCTAAATAAGCATTGTAAATAATCATCACCTGCCCACTTCTTGACATACTTTCTTTTTTAGCTATTCTCTTCATCATAGCCACTCTTATGCCCTCAAGCATTGGGATAAGGGGCTTGTCTCTGAGTTGAACTAGAGTGTTGTCTATAGTATCACACTTCCACTGAGTCCTGAAATAAGCTTTGCACCACAGTTTGAAAGGAATCTTGCGCAAGTCTGTACCAGCTTGAGGGTCAAGCTTGTCCAATTCACTTAAAGCAGCCTGCAAATGCCCTTCAGATGTGGCCTTTGCACATTGCCAGAACAGTCTCTTCAGCATCAATCCTCTGTGATTTTTGGCACAGTTGGCATGTATATGCCTAACACAATTCCTGTGCTTAGAACCTGGAAGTACATTTGCAATAACATGTTCTAGTCCCTACAGAGAACAATACATTTGCACAATAAATATGATAAATTAAGCAACAATTTATAAACATCAATAACATTGTAGTATAACAAAACATACTTTTTGTTGATCACTTATTATGGTCCAATCACCAGGGTTGTTCATCTGCAGGTCTTCCTTCAGATGCTCTAAAAACCAGGTCCATGATGAATTATTCTCAATTTCTACTACTGCCCAAGCAATGGGGTACATTTGATTATTCGCATCTCTTCCCACTGCGCTTAAAATCTCCCCCTTCAACTGCCCTTTTAGAAAACAACCATCCAATCCAATAACCTTTCTACAACCTTCCAAAAATCCTTTCTTTACTGGTCCAAAGCACATATAAATCCTCTGAAAGACCATTGGAGCATCAGGAACAACTCTTTCAGTTTTAATGACTACTGTACTACTAGGAATTGATCTCAAAAGTTCCTCAGCATAATTTCTGATTCTCCTGAACTGGTCCTTAAAAGCAGATTGTGTTTTGTCTTTCATTATTTTTAATGGAGCCATACTAATAGACACACTGAGTTTATGTTCATCCTTAAGCAAGTTCTTAAGCAATGCAGCAGTTGTAGATGGTTTAGTATCTGCAGATATGCATTCAACTACCCCTCCAACATACATGTCATGACCATCACAGTTGAATTTCCTCCCATGGTGTAGTAGTAGTTCAACTGTGTCAAACATTCTACAAATATAACAACAACACATCATCATTTAACTTCAGACATTCTACATTCTACAAATATAACAATAACACATCAAAGCACAACATCTAACTAAAGCATAGCACAAAAAAGGTCACATAATAAGCCAGGTCTTCGAAAGGGATCAAATGTCTCAAACATTAACATCTATACGCAAAATATAAAGTGTAGAACTAATCTCATAACAGAATTACAGGGCAGCTAGAAGAAGGTACCTTTCAGGTCTTCCTACCACTTCAACTGAACAACACGCTTCCAAATGAATGTTCCTTACAGGACTTCGCAGTACTTCGATGCAACTTCCGTCTTCGAACAACAGCCCTAACAGCCCTTCACAACACTTGCTTGAACTCGCGCGACCTAACTATCTCCTCTAAGCATCTGCTTCATGAGTTCGTAAGATAGAAGCTCGAACGAAGGAGGGGAAAGAGGGAATTTAGGTCTGAGGTTTTGTTTTTTTAAGTTTTAAAAGTGGATTAGCCACATCATTTAAAAGGCCAGGTAAGGGAGGGACACGTGGACGTCCAGGTCAGCGGGTAACAGGTAAACCGACATCCCACCGGCTAAAAAGCCTGATTGCGTATTTGTGGTTAGTTCATGAACCTCGTTGAGTGATTAATAGGTGCCGGGGCTTAATTGAGAAATTTGTCAAAGTACGAGGACCTATTTGAGAGTTTTCTCTGAGAAAATAATATAAATTGATGTACAATTTGATGAGCAGATAGCCTCTTTACCAAAATTCCTGTTTTTTTTAATTGGCTCCATACTTCTTTTTCTGGGGTTACCGAGCCTAAAAAGATGCAGAGAAGAGATATAGGCAAGCAAGGATGTGGTTCTGGCCCCTCGCTTGCTAAGAGAGGCCGCCCAATTGGCGGTAGTGGGAGTATCCCGCCCACGACCGCTGCCGCGGCTACTGACTCAGTAGCTCCCCCGACACTCCTCGGGCCGTCTCTTCAAGTTCACTCGGCTTTCGCTGGTTAGTCGTACGGAAAACGCCGGCGGACACACATTTAATTCTCACGTTCTTGAGTTACATGGATTATTATTTTTCCACTCTTTTTCGACACAGGCGGAGGATAGTAGTCATCTAAAACCCTACATCTGCATAGAATGTGCCGACTTGAATTAATAACAGTTCAATTAAATCAGTTTACCTGTGAAGCTATTTTCTTTCTCACACAAAATAGCCTAACTTCTTAATTAAATATTTAGATTTAGCTTATAGACATGGCTCCACTTTGTGCTTATTTTGAGAACTTTAATTATATTAAAAAATGTTCCCCTAGAAACTTGAATGTTTAATTTCCTGCTAATCGTACAGAGGGGTGTGGTATGTTTGGGTGAAAACCCAAAAGTTCATTACTTTGCTTGACGGCTACTTCCCAACTCCTTGACATTACACGACTTTATTATAGTTTAAAGAATCAGACATGATAAGGTTATGGAATCTGTTAATTTCTCTGGTTCCATTCTTAAATCTTGTTCTAAATTCTCCGTAATGCTTAACCAGAGCAAAATAATAAAAGGATTGTTCTGGCTCTTCAAAGTGGCCTGAAGAGTGAGCTAATGTGGGCATTGAATACCCTCACATTACTCTCATTCAAAGAAAAAGATGATATTCGCAAAGATGCTACACCGCTTGCCAAGATTCCTGGATTGCTTGATGCTTTACTTCAAATTGTAAGTTTTCTGAAGTACAATATACATTTTGCTATTGTCTATAGAAATTTCTCAACAAAAAGAGGGAACAGAACATTTACCCTCTCCTCCCTTGAAATGATTGAACCAAATATAGCCTTAGCGATGACAAAGAGTCCATTTCCACCCCCCTCCTGTCCATTCAAATTATAATAGCAGGGATCAAACCTTGATTTGTGAATGAATGGTGATCCAAACGATTTTATTTGTTTGGATCACGTTGGAAATCATCTTCTAAATCCGTCATACCCATTAATTTTTTGTTTTATTTATTTGGTTATCGGGGTGTTACTTTATCTGCTAAAGCATCATTATATGCATTTGTCCATTATCTCTACACATGAAAAGCGATAACAACAATGGATGGACTAGATGGTTTTTATTATATGTATAATCAACAACAACAACATTGCCCGAGTGCCACAACCCTTCAGTGGGGTAAGGGGGGATCGGATGTACACAACCTTACCCTTGTACTAAAGCACAAAGATGCTGTTTTCGGATGACTCATGATGAAAATCACGTCGAAAATTACATGGACTGACTGCTCCTTCATAACAAAGAAGCGTGCGCAGTTCAGTGAGTCATTTTGCTTTATTCCATCGTATTACCAAACAAAAAATAGTGCGTCTTTGGCTCTATTGGAAATGATGGACCATTTTATTATATGTATAATCGAGTTTGGAATTTTTAATGAATTTTATGATGGATTATAAACAAGTTAATCCAATACTTAGCATCCATTCAATATAAATCAAATAAAGGTTTATCTGATCCATCCATTTACATCCTTAAGCGATCTTAAAACAGATTGATGACTGGCGAGAAGTAGCCCTTCCAAAGGTGTATGTAAAGACACGTAGGCTTAGTCTTTCAAGTGCAAATGTGGCTGTTACGGGATTTTTGAATGAGAATGAGGTATCGCGCTCAAACAATCCGGTTCCTCAGCCAAGGTAATTTTACATGCTTGTACTTGAATCCTAAAATTCTTATTTCTAATTGTCATTGGAATTAAGAAAATGCACATGGTGAATGATTCTTCCATTGCAGCTCAGGATCAGGGTCTTCCAATAAAGAGGCGTCTGCTCAAAATCCTAAGGCTAAAGCGTGTTCTTCTGGTTGGTGGCTTGAAGATGGCTTGTTTAATGTCGATGAGGAAGTGCGTGCTGAAAAGCAGCTATGTGCTGTTGCTGCTTCTAATATTATCCGCAACTTTTCATTCATGCCTGACAACGAAGTTATCATGGCTCAACATCGACATTGTTTGGAAACACTCTTTCAGTGTATGGAGAATTGTGGTAAAGGTAGGCCAAAAATCAATACTATGTTTCATCTTCTGCTGTGATAATACTGCATTGTGGCCTGATAAGGGCCCTAGATCTGTTATTTTGTTTCTAGTTCTGTATATTGTATTTCTGTTTCTAAGAAATACCAAAAGTTCTTCATTATCAAGTATTTGTTAACAGAGGATGATGAGCTGGTGACAAATGCCCTTGAAACAATCGTGAATTTAGCCCACTTATTAGACCTTCGAATCTTTAGCTCATCAAAGCCTTCCTTCCTTACAATGACGTATGTACTTGTTATGCTTCTTCATGTTTATCTTGCTATCAAATCTTAGTTATTAACTTCCACGTGCTGGTTTTTCTTTCCAGAGAAAAGCGTGCTGTTCTTGCCATCAGGGAATTGCTTGGGTCTACTGTCAAGGCCTGGCATTGCGCAGCTGCTGAATTAATCAGCCGCCTGATAATAAATCCTGATAATGAATTTTTCCTTCTTCCTTATGCTTCACAGGTTCCTTAAGTTCTGTTTGGAAACAGCAAAAGGCCAAGGAAAGAAAATAGGGGAGAAATTTGGATTTGGAAGGAAATAAATTTTGAGGGAAAAAAATTGAAAATTTTGTTCAAACTCAATTATTAATTCTAAATATGTGATCAAAGTTCAAATATTTTGTTTATATATTTCTATTACGAAGCATTGCATAAAGGCAGAGAAATCAAAGTCTGTAAAAAAGAAATTTTTTAATATCAAATTGGATTTTCCTTCTTAGTTTCTGAGGTAAAACTGAACATTAAAAAAACTGTTTTATTTGGTAGCATTTCCTGGGTCTTTTCACTGGAGTTTTCTGTGTTCCAGACATAGGCACATAGCCTTAAGCCCTTAACATTATCTGTTCAGCTAAAAACTGCAAGTCTGTAATAGATAACAAAAATAGATATGATTCAGTTTTTTGATGTTTTGCAGATATATACAAGATTAGTTGATATTTTGAGCTTGCCAACAACTGATGCTCAAGCAGCTGCTATTGGAGCCTTATACAACCTCACAGAAGTCAATATGGATTGCAGACAGAAGCTTGCTAGTGAGCGATGGTGAGATGATATCAATTATATTTATGTACTGTAGCAGCTTACATTTTGTATTTAGATTCTTTCTACTTCTGGTCTCGCGACTATTATGTCATAACTCATAACCACTTTTGGCTGTTGACTTTCTTTAATTCGCTTTTACTGCATGGCCGTGGGTTGTTGCCACCATTTTCCATTCCGGTCACGTGTGTGCAAAATTCAATAGGAAATTGTACGAAAGTTGATCGGATAAGTGATGTAAAAGGCCAAAAGTGGAAAAAATCTGTAGTGGTACACTAAAGTGAAAATAGTGATAGTGGTTCACTAAAACTGGAAAGTTTTCTTGTATATAGTTCTCACATGAGTAATGGAGTCTTTGATGAAAATACAGGGCCATTGATAGGTTGCTGAAGGTGATCAAGTCTCCTCATCCTGTCCCAGAAATTTGCCGGAAAGCAGCTTTAGTTTTGGAGAGCCTTGTGTCAGAGCCACAAAACAAAAATGTTCTCCTGGGGTATGAAAATGCGTTTACAGAGATGCTTTTTGGGGACTCCAAGTATTCCGATATATTTGCACGGATATTGCACGAACTAACATCCCGCCCAAGCAATAAAGTAACAACCGCGAGAGGTATTTGGGGGATGTGAGTAAAGTGCTTTGGTGTAAACAAGTAAATGCCGAAACAATGAAACACACCCTACCCAGTACCCACCTATCTCAAGTAGCTAGTACCGATGTGTTCTAAAGATTTGCTAAAGCAAATCTTAAATAGCAGACTAGGTTCAATTGATTGGTTGACTACGACTATCTAATACCCCTTCGTCGTGATATCTTTTTTCTTTCTCTCATTGATAGGTATGGACTCGGGCCGGGTGGCCCGACCCGGAACCGGCCCGGGACCGGTACTGTTCCGGCCCGGCCCGACCCGGTGGCCCGGTCAGTGACCGGTCCGGGTAGGCCCGGCCCGTGGGTTTTCCGGTCCGGGCTCGGGTCACCCAAAACAAGGCCCGACCCGGCCGGGCCCGGGCCCGGTTCGGGCCAAAAACAATTTTTTTTTTTTTGCAATTTTTTTTAAAGTTTTGGGTTGGGCTGGGTATTTTGGGCCATTTGGGGGTGGTTTGAGGGTTGGGGGTGGGAGGGGGGTTACTTAGGAAGAGGAAAACAAAAAAAAAAATTATAATGGGCCCGGCCCGGCCCGGCCCGGACCCGGACCGGACCCGGTGGTTACCCGGGCCGGTCCCGGGTCCACCATTTCTGACCCGCGGCCCGCCCGGGCCTAGGCCCGACCCGGACCCGGCCCGGACCCGAGTCCAACCCTAAGTCATTGATAATAGCCTATCTAATTGATAACTTAATTCATATTTAAAAAAGATGTCTAGATACAAAGCCATCAAATTAAGAGTTACACTGTGATGAGAACCGCTACTTTGCGGGCCCGGCTCGGCCCGGGTGACGGTTGGGCGGTTCGGGCTTTGAACCGGCCTGGTAGGGTAGGGCGGTTCGGGCACGGGTCATTAAAAATGCGAACCGGCCTGACCGGTTCGGGCCTGGTCCGGTCCTAACGGTTATTTTTTATTTTTATTTCTTTTCCAGCCAAACAAGGCCTTAAGACCATTGCATTCAAACCCAAACGGCTCTATAGCCGTTGGGAGGCTCCCTGGGGTCCCAAGGTGGGTTGGGGTGGGGGTGGGGTATAAAAAATCTATAAACACTCCATTTTTTCTATACAATTTACTACACATCTTCTTCAAATATTCCTACTATCTAATCTCTATTCTCTATTAATCTTCTCCATCTTCATCTTCTCAAATTTATAACTACATATATTATATTTATAAAATTTACCATCTACTTATTATCTACTCTTATATTAATATCTAATTATTAAGATGGAACATGGTAGAGCTTTGATGATAAATTTTATAAATATAATATATGTAGTTATAAATTTGAGAAGATTAGTAGAGAGTAGACATTGGAGAGTAGGAATATTTGGAGAAGATGTTTAGTAAATTGTATAGAAAAAATGGAGTATTTATAGATTTTTTTGTACCTCCATCCCACCCCCACCCCAACCCACCCCGAGACCCCAGGGAACCTCCCAACGGCTATAGAGCCGTTTGGATTTGAATGCAACGGTCTTAAGGCCTTGTTTGGCTGGAAAAGAAAATAATAATAAAAAATAACCATTAGGCTCGGACCAGGCCCCAACCGGCTTAAAAAATAAAACGATACAGTTGTATACTCTATTAAAAATTTCCGGTCATCACTCTTTCTAATAGAATTATTAGAGGCTTAGTATTGTAGTTTACATTAAACTCTCTTTAATATAAATATATCTGTCAGGGCTCCTTAGGGAGTAACATTTTCCATTATTCTCACATGCTATCAAGAGCACATTAATTTTTTTTCGATCTTCTCTCACTACACGTTTGGCGCCGCGAGCTAACCCTAGAGCCGCCGCGAGCTAACACTAGCGCCGCCATGGTTTATTCTCCTGCGCCATGACGACTTCCGCAGCCCTCAGCACGGTGTCCTCTCCGGCCCAGCAACCTTCCCCTGTCGTGGCCAGCATGTAGAGCCATTAACCGGCGCTCCACTGACTTTTGGAACGCAGCCGCCGCGCACTTCCTTCTCTACCGGTGTGATGTTCTCCTCCAATTTTGCATCACCAAGCCGGATCTCTCTGCCATATTCTCTGTTCCAGAATGTCCCAACAGTGTTTGCATGGTCAGCTCCAGTTCTTGTGCAGGTCGTACCTCTAGAACCGCCACCCTTTTCGACTGGATCATCGTTTGTCAGTCCCATCTTTGTCGGCTCACCTGGTGTCTTCTTCGTTGTACCACCCTCTCGTACACCAGCAGGCAGCCCGGTCGGATCCCTTCTCACTGATCTTGCTCAAATCATCTCTCATGTGACAACCAATGTCACAAATATTGTGACTACCAAACTTTTAGCGGTGGAAGACTACACTACTTGGCGGACACAGTTCGAATCGTTTCTGATGTCCCAAGCTCTCCTTGGCATGGTTGATGGCTCCATTCAGGTACCACCTCCTTATTCCATGGATGCTCTTAACCGTCAAACTCCCAATTCGGGATTTTTCACTTGGTTGAGAATTGATCAAACAATCTGTTGGTTATTTGCAACCTTGTCGCGGGATGTTCTTATAGATGTTCCTGATTTAAAACATTCCTATGAGATTTGGAAACGGTTGGAGTCTCGATTTATGTCTGCCAGTTTAGTCCGATCTATGGAATTAAAACGGTTATTTAATCAAATAAAAAAGAAACCTGATCAGTCCATGGATAATTATCTGCGAGAAATTAAAACATTAGCTGATGATCTTGCCACAATCAATTACCATGTGCCTCCTTGTGAATTATTAAAGACTACTATTATGAGACTGGGACCTGAGTATGAATCTTTATTCACCGCTGTGTCATTATTTGGACAAAATTTCCCATTTGAAACTCTCCGTAATGATCTTCTTGAGTTAGAACAATGAGTTATTTATCTACGCTCCCAGGAGTCCTCGTCCCTCCATCAGGCTTTCGGCGCAGCTGTCACTTTCCCCGGACAGCCCACTGGCCAGCAGACGGGCCAACAGCAGTCGGGTGCACACTACCCGGTCGGGCAGTCCCACACCCGGTCAGGCAACAACGGTAGACAGGCTCCCAGCAGAGAGGCAGATGCCGTGGTCGCGGGAGAGGCCGCGGTGGCAGGGGGCGTGGTCGAGGACAGTATCCAGTCCAGTATGGTCAGCCGCTGGCATACTGGTATCCTCAGCGGCAGTCTGTTTATAACCCCAGAGGGGGTGGTCGGCCAGGTTCAGCTGGATATGCTCCACACGCAGGGGGTGTGGCATCTATAGGTACTGTTATTTGTGATTCTGCTATGTCACATTTAAATATTAATGCATTACTTGTTTGTGTTACTAACCTTAGTTCTGTAGGCTTGACATCAGATGAGGGTATTCTTGGATCTGTTCCCCATCCTGTTGTCTGTCAGATTTGCTTTTCTGCAGGTCATTCTGTTGTTACCTATCCTTCTCGTTTCACACAACCATCCGCTCCTGCTCTGTTGACTACTCCTGGTGAAGCTAATCCTACTTTATGGTTTCCCGATTCGGGAGCTTCTGCTCATATGACTGCATCTGAAAGTAATTTAGTTAATAAATCTCCCTACACCGGACATAATTGTGTTAGTGTTGCCAATGGTGCCTATCTCTCCATTCATCATGTTAGTGATGTTGCATTAGTTACTTCTGGTCGTCCTCTCACGTTAAAATCTGTTTATCATGTGCCTCATTTAAAATATAATTTAATTTCAATTCAAAGGCTCTGCGCTGATAATAACTGTACTGTATTTTTTGATAAAAAATCTTTTTTGATTAAGCACAAAGCATCGGGGGCAGTGCTTCTGCGAGCTAACAGTAGTGGGCCACTTTATCCTATCAGTCTGCCATTATCATCACCATTAGTTTTGCTTCAGTTTTAGCTTCTGATCCTGTGTGGCAGCGTAGATTAGGTCACTGCGTTGATAGTATTTTACAGTTTCTTAAGAGAAAACAATTTTTATGTAGTCATTCTCCTTTTACTCATGAGTGTGTGGCTCGTCGCTTAGGAAAATCACAACGTTTGCCTTTTATGGATGCTAGTGATAATTCTATTTTTCCTCTTGAAATTATTCATTCTGATGTGTGGCAATCTCCTGTGTATTCTAATCTGGGATTCAAGTATTACGTGTGTTTTATTGATGATTTTTCTCGTTATACTTGGATTTATCCCATGTGTCACAAAAATGAGGTTTTTATGCACTTTAAAAATTTTAAAGCTTTGGTTGAAAATATTTTTAATCAGAAAATTAAAATTTTTCAAAGTGATGGGGGAGGTGAATTTGTTAATCATAATATGCAGCAATTCTTTTCAGATAATGACATTTATTTTCAGTTAACTCGAACCATGCTTCTTGAAGCCTCTGTTCCGAGTTAATATTGGGTTGATGCCATTTTTATTGCTGCCTATATCATTAATAGATTACCGTCTCCTACCTTAAATGGCCTTTCTCCGTAACAAAAACTTTTTAACCGTGTTCCGGACTACTCATTTTTGCGAGTATTTGGATCCGCATGCTATCCTAATTTTTCGGCCACATCAGCTAATAAATTATCACCTCGTTTTATTCAGTGTGTTTTTATTGGCTATGCATCTGGTTATAAGGGCTATAGTTGTTTTGATCCTATCACAGGTCGAGTTTATGTCAGTCGTCACGTTAGGTTTCATGAGGACACATATCCCTTTAAAACACTTTCATTACCCGGTCGTTTACCTTCTAGCACCATTACACCATCACCAATGAACCTCACCGATATTACCCTTGACCCACCTGCCCAGTCCACTACCCACACCACGAGCCAACTCCCTCCACCGCCCTCATCACTTTCTTGGTCACCTATCAATCCCAGCACTCCTCGTGTACCATCGCCCTACACATCCTCCCCCATATCACCTCTCTCCTCCCTCGATAGTACTCCATCATGCCAGCCGAATACATCTCCGGACACCTCCTCGGCTGACCATGTCTCCACCGTACCCACCTCCCCTATGCTCACTACGGTAGTCAATCAACATCCCATGCAAACCCGTGCTAAGTCGGGAATTTTTAAGCCTAAAACAGTTTTTAATTTAAGTACGGTTATTACTCTTGCAGATCCTACATGTTTTATTGAGGCTAATAAACATTTAAAATGGCGTTAGACGATGGCTGATGAATTTAATGCACTCATTAATAATAACACTTGGGAGTTGTTTCCCTTTGACAGCTCTAAGAATATTGTTGGATGTAAGTGAATTTATAAAACTAAATTTCATTCTGACGGATCCTTAGAGCGCCATAAAGCTGGATTAGTTGCACATGGTTTTAATCAGCAGGCATGTATTGATTTTTCTGAAACTTTCAGTCCTGTCGTAAAACCCACCACCGTTCGTATTGTACTTACTATTGCTATTTCTTTTGGGTGGGTTATACGCCAACTTGATGTTAAGAATGCCTTTGTGCATGGTCATCTAACAGAAGAAGTTTATATGCGTCAACCCCGTGGTTTTATTCATCCACAATTTCCTAATCATATATGTCTTTTGCGCAAGGCCATTTACGGTCTTAAGCAAGCTCCACAGGCCTGGTTCCATAGATTTAATAGCTTTCTTCTGCAACATCACTTTTCCTGTAGTAAATCTGACAATTCTTTGTTCATTTACCGCCAAAATAATACTATTATTTATTTATTATTATATGTGGATGATTTTATATTTACTGGCAATTCGGAGTCATCTGTTACCCAATTTATTTCGATTATCTCTAATCATTTTGCTATGAAAGACTTGAGTAATCTCCATTATTTTCTGGGGGTCGAGGCTATTCGTTCAGCCAAAGGTATGTTTCTCTCTCAACATAAATATGTTTCTCATCTTTTAGCCCGCTTTCATCTTCATACAGTCAAGCCTGTTCGCACCCCGTTAGCTTCCCGTACCACTCTGTCTCTTTCTGATGGTGAGTTACTGTCAGATTCTACTGAGTATCGCAGCATGTTGGTTCCTTACAATATTTAACTTTGACACGACAATATATTACTTATGCAGTACACTCAGTGTCTCAGTTCATGCATGCTCCTCGTACCACTCATTTTTTGCAGTCAAGAGAATTTTCAGGTACTTGAAGGGAACACGAGATCATAGGCTATGGCTTCAGCAGTCTAATCGGCCAACCTGTGTAGTTGCTTACTCCGATACTGATTGAGCAGGTTGTCCTAATAGTTCTCGGTCTACCACAAGCTTTGCTGTCTTTTTGGGTCCGAATTTGGTTTCTTGGAAGACTAAGAAGCAGCCTACCGTGTCGAAGTCCTCCACAGAAGCGGAATATCGTGCGATTGCTTACACTGTAAAAGACACACTACATATCCGGTATGTTCTGTTCGAGCTTGGATGGCCAATCACGGAGCCGGTTCATTTATTGCGTGATAATATCTCTGCTTTTTATTTGACTGCAAATCCTGTTCAGCATGCCCGCAGTAAACATATCCAAATTGATTATCACTTTATTCGCGAACGGGTTGCTCATGGAGATCTGATTGTCAAACATGTTCCTACTCATCTACAGCTGACAAAAATCTTTACTAAAAGTCTCCTTAGTCAACGTTTTCATTTTTTAAAAGACAAGTTGCGCGTTGTATCTCCCGCACAGCTTGAGGGTGTGTAAGAGAATTATTAGAGGCTTAGTATTGTACTTTACATTAAACTCTTTTTAATATAAATATATCTGTTAGGGCTTCTTAGGTTGTAACCTTTTCCATTTTTCTCACACTTTCTTCATGTCAATTGCCGATTTCCGGAAAGCTCTCTAGCACCTCTGTTGCCGACATGAATCCACTGCTTAATATCTTAGATGGTCAAGGCGGTGCAGAATGTCTCGTTTTATCCTCACATGTTGCCACTGACGATCCAATTATCTCTTGGGTTTGGTCTTATATTTTTATCATCTTTTGCATTCGGGTTAGTTGACTGTGTGGGCATATAAAAATTATTGAACCAATGTTCAATTCTATTGGGCTGCTCATGATGATTATTGGGCCTTAAAAAAATATTAATATGGATCCATTCGGATAAAATTTAATAATTAAATTAATTCGGGTCTACATACCCAATTGATTCAATTATAAATTAAATCTTTAAAAGAATGGACCAATCCTATTAATTTATTTATTTTGAGCCCAGTATTAAATAATGGCCCAATAAATAAGAGACATGATCCAGTATATGAAGAGGAAGACGAATCTAGTTAAGAAAGCAGTCCATATGCATGGAAAATGGCTGCGAACCTTGTTAAAAAGGTTGTCCAGATAGATCAAACAAGTGCTGATTTTTTTAGCTATCAAATACAAGCAAATAGAGCCCAAAGCCCATTTTCTTTGAGACCCTAAGCATATGAACGAATTTCATGAAACCCTAAAGCATTTTTTCACCCCCTCACACCTATAAATAGGGGTCTCAGTTGAGAGGAAAGGGGAGAGAATTTTCAGACGAAGAAACGTTGCAGAAAAGCTCTCAAGAACTCCCGAAAGGCTTTGAACGATTCCGAAGAAGAGGAATAGATTAAGGCACGAATTTTATTAAGAATATATGAATAATCCTTCGTGATTTCGTCGATTCTTAATAAAATAAATCCAAAAGTTGAAGAACGTTCAAAGATCTGAAGAACAGAGCTTGAAGATTCGAAGATCTGAAGAACAAGACTTTGAAGATTCGAAGATATGAAGAATGAATCTTTGAAGATTTGAAGATACTCATATGAAGATTGAATTGAAATTCAATTGAAGATCAAGCCATATATCCCGGGAGGCCCTTAAACAAAAGATCAAGCCATAAAACGGCCCTTTTGTTGAAGATCAAGCTACTTGAAAACCGGAGGGCCTTCAAGTTGAATTCTTAATTCAAGAAGATTTAAAGATCTAACAAACGAAGATTCGAAGATTCGAAGATCTCAAGAACGAAGATTTGAAGATATGAAGAACGTTCGAACGTTTGAAGGATTAACGATTTAATTTTGAATTAATTTCTTTAATTATATTCATGTCAAATTGAAAGTGAAGAATCAGAGGATTCATATTTAGAGATTGTACCCAATATTCTCACATATTATTATTTGCGATCAATTTTAAGTAAATACTTAAAATTTGTTTCACAGACTGATAAATTAAAATGAAAGTTTCAAATGAATTAGCTTCTTCGGCTAAAGATAACGACATAAACAAAAATGTTAAGATTTTTCTTCTTATATGCGAGTTGCATTTGAACTTGTCACAACAAGTTACATTTTGCATACACATAAGTTACATGTTTATCAACACGAGTTACATATATCATAACACGAGTTACATCACAAAATAACCTCTCCTATTGAAACAAAAAAAATCTCAAATTATTTTTATGGCTTTGATACTAAAAATAAAACATATTCACGATTTTACGTAAAGTAATTGTGCAGTTAGACACTTTTTTTTATTGTTTACATTGAAATCAATGTTTTATTTCTTATTCTATGTATTTGACAAGTTACATTTCGACTGAACTTGAGTTACACCAGGGGCGGATGTATGCTAGGCCAGGGGTGGGCTTCAGCCCAGCCCAATTTTTTTTTTAATAGTATTGGTACATTTTCAAATCTCAGCCCAGCCTAAATTATTTGTCAGCCTACCCCACAAATAATTTGTGAATCAGTGAAGTTATGAACTTCTGCCGTGAATTTGTAAACTGTGATTAACCGATTGTGTATTAAACTATTAATGTATTAATTATTATTATTTTTAGTATTTTAGAGTTTTAGGGCTAGGGAATCATACAATCGTTTTGATTATTAATTGAATTTTTCAGTACATAATTAAATAGTTTTATTTTTTATATATATAAGTATTTTAATATATACCAATATTGAAAATGTTTTTTAGAATGGATAATGAACATGTTGCCAAGAAGGGAAAGAAGTTGATTTCATCATTCTTTTCGAAAGTGAATCGTCAAACTGGTGAAGGGAGTTCTGAACCTATACCTACAACAGTGCAAGATCTAGTCAATGAGGATCCTCCACATGTCGTAGTCTCTGAAATCCAAACTATCTCAAATTTGGATTTCAATGCTCGATAGACATGCTCGAATGTAGAAGTTTAGACTATTCTCGTTAATAGATTCATGTTCAAATTATTCAATAAGTATTCAAATTTTTATTAATCATTAATAAATTTATAAAAATTGCACTAAAACGTTTAAATTTTATGATATGTACAATAGTATAATTTATATGTGAACGATAGGCTCGTGTTCGGATCGAAACATCACTATGTTCGATCTCGGCTTGAATAATTATTCAAACTCAAAACCTACTCCGTGTTCGACTTCGAAACTTGTTAAACTCAATTCATTAAAATAGATTCGAAATCAAGCTCGAACTCGAGTATATAATTCAAAAAAATCTTTGTTCGATAACAACCTTGGGCTAAATTTGGTATGTATAGTAAAAAAAATTACTTCTGCTTAGCCCACCCCATCTCTCGATCTTGGATCCGCCCCTGAGTTACACTGATCAATAACGTGAGTTACATTATGTTACATGCGGCTTACATCATTCATGCTACCGGGACAAAAAGAAAAAAAATTACTGTTCACGCGTTACAGTTCACGCGATTTTTTTTTTTTAAATTGTGCAAACACTACGCCGTTTTGGGTGTGGAGCACGATGCTCACCGTGGGATGATCCCACCGTATACGAAGTGGGGTCAACCAGATCGGGTTCCGCTTTCTCCTTTTAGTCTTTTTCAAAAAAGAAGCCAGACCAGTCCTGTTTTTGAAGAGTGAATACTCAAAAGTGGTTTAAACCGGCTTTGAGTAGAATCTATTATTAGTACAGCTGACAAAAGGATGCCATGTATTAACTCCGATGTCAAGAAGTATGGACAGGATAGACAATTACGTAACAATACAGCCATCCACAAACGTGTCTGGTGATATTTGAACTGATTTGCTAGCTACCAGTGCAACTTAATTGATGCTGTTGAGATTGTTTTGGAGATCCCTAATAATAGATGTCTAAATTTATCACGTTTTAGCATTTGTTGAATAAGAAAGGAATGAAAATCATGTATTCAATTGTCTGCCAAAAATTGTGCGTAGCACGTACATATATAGCCTAGGTCGGCTAAGCTACAAGAAACTAGGAAAGAATCATAGTAAGAAATAATAACCTCCTTAATTACACAATATTTTCTAAGGAAATAATATAATTACTAAAAATAATAATAATAATCATAACACATGCGTAATACCTAAGATGGACCCGGGCCGGGCCCGGATGGGCTTTTTTTCCAGATACTTGGGCCCGGAATCGGCCCGGTGATAAGTTCGTATCACAACACGCATTCGATGTGCGTTGGGATCGGCTTTTGATGATTTTCCTAGCTTAAAGTTGTTATAAGTCTCAAATTCAGCTTAAGTTATGATTACCGGGCGTTGATACGATGTTGGTATCATTTGAAGTCAAAATCAGGGGAGTTGAGCCCGACACCGGCGCATGAGAAGCATTTGAAATGAGTTGATGAGCATTTTAGAAAGATTTGAAGGTCACTAGGAGGTTCGTGACGAAGAATTGATGAAGAGAAGACCTTTGAGATCGATTCGGGTGCGTTTGGATGAAGAAACGAAGAAAAACAATGAAAAAAGGTCACGCACGGTCGTGCCGAGCATTTAGGCACGCCGTGCGTGCCTTAGAGATGATCCGGTGAAGTTTGAAGCCATGCACGCTGCGCGTATTGAGGACGCACGTCGTGCGTGCGTGGCAGAAAGCTCTAGGAGGCGAAACGAGATCACGCACGCCGTGCATGCTGAGTATGCACGCCGTGCGTGCATAAGGGCCGAAGAATGAAACTCACTGAAGGGTACGCACGCCGTGCGTGGCAGGGACGTACGCCGTGCGTCAGCGCGAAACGCGCGGTTGCTTCAGACGCACGCTGTGCGTAGCACCGTGCATGGGTCCGAAACCCTAATCCTGGCCGAATTTTGCTGTGTTTCCTTTAAATATCACCTCCCTAATCCTTTTAAGGGGGGATGGAACTTAGAGAGGAGCTTAAGGACGAATTTTGAGAGCTTTTCAGTCTTGGTTTTTCAATTCTTTAAGATTCTTTGTAAGTTCATATTTTTTAATTAATGACAATTATTTCTATTTTTTTCAATTCTATTGAATCTTCAATTATGAGTCGGGAGTAGTTTTAATTAGGGATTTGGGATTGATGAAGGAGTTAATCATGATGTATGGTTAGTTTCTTGATGGTTTAATTTCATGAATGTCGTTTAATTTGTGTTTGACCAATTTATTTTTTTTTGGGATAAAATGTAAGTATATATATCCAGAAAAATAGCATAGTACAATGCATCACGTGTACAATCAAGGTGCATATCCCATAACCCGGGATACCACAAAATCAAAACTCACGCTCATACAATCAACATTTTGAACGCAAATCACAAACAGGAACAAAACAATCCAGCAAACCTAGCACAACACAAAAAAGGTGTTTCTAACTTAACACCCAAAGAAAAGTCGGAAGGGAGTAGTAAACTTTGAGGCAAAGCAAACCTCCCCTTTTTTCTTATTAACTCCCGGTAATCTCTCTAGACATTCGGTGGTGAAAGTTAGGCCTTTTTTGTCCAAGCAAACCTCCCCTTTTTCCTTAGTAGCGATTAAGGGGCCGTAAGCTCGCTCGTCTTGGCAATAATTTAGGATCCTGTCGCATCAGAGATCAGCCTGGTCCCCTAACTTGTTGTACTCTACGCCGCGAGAGTGGTAAGAACTTAGTATTGATTAGCTAGGCTCAATTAAATTAAATTCATGTAATTAGGCCTGATCTGCCAGAAATCTGATTACCCCGGAATCAATCCCTGTTCCCTTCGTCGTTAATTAAGAAGAACCCAATCAATTATTTTTATTCGCTCATTCACATTAGTTAATTTCCAAATCAACCAAATCTCGCACGACTGCATTTATTTTATTTCCGTTGTTTATCGCGGATTTTAGTTAGTCCTTAATTCCGTTTTTATCGTCCCTGTGGAGACAATACTCGTACTTTCTTCGCTATTCTACAATCTATTTTAAGTGCGAGAAAACTCACATCACCCGGGTTGATACCGGCTCCGGGCCAAACCGGTCCGGGCCGGTTCAATGTATAATTTTTTTTGGCTTTCTTGTTATCCCCCGACCCCCCCTCACCCCCACCCCCAAACCTCTCCAAAACACCCAACCCTACCCAAGGAAAAGAAAAAAATTGAAAAAAGGCCTGGTACCCAAGGGGTGAATAGACTGTATTGGTTTTTAGCTTTTTAAACTAAGTACCAGATTTTCAGAATAGCCTGTTCTGTTGAAAGAACAGACTGGCAGCGGATGGGGTTCTGGAAGGGAGTTCTGTTAGCCTCAGAAAAGCAAAGGCAGAAGGCCTTCTGTTAACTCGTAGAACCAGTTCTGCTGAACACAGATACCAAGTCCAAGGAGTTATACAGTTCTATCTAAGTGCAAGTATTAAAAGGAGTAAGTAAACGACACCAGGGATTTTTATAGTGGTTCAAGGAACAACTCGTTCCTCTAATCCACTTTCCACTAAGATGTAAAAACTGCCGTTTACAAAGCCTTAGTCCTAGCACTTAAGAAGCACTCCACGTCTTCTTCAAGTCTAGATGTGTCCTGGGATGCACTGCCTGGCTTCCTTTAACACTGGTCCTTTCACTGAGTCTCCTTGAAGTATCACCACTTCACTACTCCAGTTATTAGGACGTCCTTCTTGTAGCAAGAAGAGTTTCTGTTGAAACTGAGGTTCCTCCAACTAGCTTCGTTACAAAATATGTGTATGTGAGGAGCTGAAGAGTTGAAGAACACTTGGAACTTGCTTGAGTTGGAAAGTGTATTTTTCCAACTTCTGCCTTCTCTTGTAGAGGATACTAAGTTTGAATCTCAAGGAGGCTTTTGCTTTTCAGAGTTTGAATATCTTGCTTGGTTAGCAATGTGATAGCAAGGTTATGGCAAAGTTATCCGGTTGTTCTTCGTAGTGTATCTTTTATACTGAGGTTGTCTTCCCGTTGGAGGAGTAGGAGGACAACTGCATTAAATGAGCGATCAGTTGACTTGACTAGTAGAGCCCGGTAAGGTTGGCGGGTTACTATTTAGGGATAAAGTATTCCTGACATTCCGGCCAATCATCTGCAATTACTCTACGTAGCATGGGGTGCATTAAATGAGCATTTAATGCATGCACTGTAGCTTTTCCGTTTTATACTCCTAGCCGTTGAAGGAATCTTTAAGTTGACTTCCCAGTTCTTTGAAAATCTTCTAAGTGTCAGACCTTCTGGTGTCTTTGTCTGAGAGTAGAACAGAGGAGGTCTGGAGCACTTCTGTTGGGAGTATCCAACAGAGACCCAGAAGGGTTTCTGTCAGAGTCAATACTAATAGAGGTCCCGAGGACTTCTGTTCTGGAGCAGAGAGCCAAAGGTCATCTGTTTCAATAAAGCCTTAAGAGGCACTTCTGCTCTGGGAGCCCTTCTGTTCTTGAAGCACTTCTGCTCTTGAAGCACTTCTGTCAAGTCGAATACATCTAAGAATTTTACAAAGGAAAATTCTAATACATAATTTCTAAAGGGGTAATCTAAAGTCCTAATTAATATAGCATCATCAAAATCTAAATACAATTATTCCTTACAGCCTGGTACCGGCCCGAACTGGCCGGTCCGGTTCATATAAATGTGGGCCCGTAACCGGCCCGCCTGGCCCGTTTAACCCGGGCTAAAGCCCGGAACCGGCCATCCGGGTTTGGTCCAGTCCGGGCCCGTACAATAATGGGCCGGGCCGGTTCCGGTCCGGTTCGGCCCGGTTGGGTCCATGCCTAGTAATACCCCCTCAAGTTGGAGCATGGGGAGCAAAAATGCCCATCTTACGCAAGAGAAAGTGAAGGTGAGTCTTGCCCAAAGCCTTAGTAAAAATGTCAGCGAGCTGAATAGCAGTAGGAACATAGCTAGGAGCAATTAGGTTGTCCTAGATGGCATTGCGAACAAAGTGGCAATCAACTTCAATATGCTTAGTTCGTTCATGGAATACCGGATTACGGGCAATATGAAGTGCAGACTGACTGTCACAATAGAGTGGGATAGCCTGGGGGTGATGAATACCCAAACTAAGAAGCAAAGCTTTAAGCCATTTTAATTCACACGTAGCTGCTGCCCTAGAGCGATATTCAGCTTCGACAGAAGAGCGTGTCACGGTAGTTTGTTTTTTAGTTTTCCACGAAACAGGAGAATGGCCGAGAAAGACCAACCAACCCGAGAGAGATTTGCGAGTAATAGGACAAGCTTCCCAGTCAGAATCACACCAACCAACAAGTGTGAGATCACCATTCGCACGGAGAAGGATGCCCTGGCCAGGTGATCCTTTAAGATAGCGAACAACCCGTAGGGCAGCGTTCCAATGTTCAAGTCGCGGGGCTTGCATGAACTGAGATAATATATGCACCGCATAGGCAAGATCAGGCCTTGTAACGGTCAGATAGATAAGACAGCCCAAGAGGCGACGGTGCTTGTCTGGATTCGAGAAGAGATGTCTCGTAGCCTGAGCAAGAGCATGGTTATGTTCAATGGGGAATGCTGCCGGTTTAGCACCAAGTAACCCGGGCTCAGAAATAATGTCCAAGGCATATTTCCGCTGAGTAAGAAAGAGGCCAGAAGAATTTCGTGCAACTTCAATACCAAGAAAGAATTTTAATTTCCCCAAGTCTTTCATGTGAAAGCACTCACTCAAGTATTTTTTGAACAAAGCAATTGCATCAGAATCATTGCCAGAAATAATAAGATCATCCACATAAACGAGGACATTCAACTAAATAGTGCTTCGAGTACGAGTAAACATAGAATAATCAGCAAAAGATTGAATGAATCCATAACCTTTCAAAGCAGCCACAAGCTTAGCGAACAAACACCGGGGTGCCTGTTTCAGACCATACAAAGACTTATGGAGACGACATACCAGAATAGAATCTCGGGTAGTATAACGAGGAGGTAAGGTCATGTACATCTCTTCCTGAAGATCACCATGTAGAAAGGCATTGTGGACCTCCATTTGGTGGAGTTCCCAATGTTTATCATATGCACTAATTAGTAGTGCATAAATGTTTGTTTTTATGTTTGATTTGTGTGGATTGTTTACCGTTTTAGTAATTTGAGAACATTTGTGTGATTTTAGTTGTAATTGTATTTTAATTCTCATTTGTAAGTTGTAAAGTAGAATTAGGAATTATGGTGCTAAAAGGAAGGACTTTGAAGTGAAGAAAAAGGAATTTTGACTGTCGAGGAGCAAATACCCGACCGGGCATAAGACGTCACCCGGTCAGGTCTGATTCAACAACCGAAAGTGCCTGGAAAGTGCACTCACCCGGTCGGGTCCCCTACCCCACCCGGTCGGGTCTGACTTGACCCGGGACACTTTAACAATCCGAAGATCACCAGAACGTGGAGGATATTTGATTTTGACATGCACCCGGTCGGGTGGTCACTTTACCCGATCGGGTACCCGGCCAAAGGTGTTGTAAAAAACCTATAAATAGCCCCATTTTCCTTCACTTTTAATCATTCCTTCTTCCATACTCTTAAGCTCAGTTTAGAATAGCATTTCTTTATATTTTTCTAGCTATGTTTAGTCTCGAAATGAGGAGCTAAACTTCCATTCTTGGTTTTGCTCTTGAAGCTTGTTGATTATTAAAGTTGTGAGTTATTTTCTTAACTTCTTCTCTTGATTATTAATTCTTCCCTTAATATCATTCTATATTAATGTTGGAAGGTTGCTAAGTGACGATTAGTTAACGTTCCGACATTAATTACTACTAGAAACGATCAACGAACCGATGGTTAATCGTTGGTGGTTTCACAAGAAAGTAACTTTGGTTTATTAATGCACGGTCGTGGTTAATAGACTTAAGAGGGATCAATTTTGTTGGTTAAACCGAAATCGTTGTGTTAAGGTTATCAATCTCAATTGATTTCATCAAGGAGTTAAAAAGATTGAATGCTACTATTATATCGGTATACGGCGTTGTTCTATATTTGATTAATAGTAAGGGTTATTAATGAACGGTCGTTGTTAATAACTACCCTCGATGAATTGGAGATACTCCTCGATTGAGTATTCGAGAGGGGATAAGTTATAGACATAAAAAGGATCGACTAAAATATATCAACAAGTGGAAAGTAGCAAAGCCAAGTCCCTTTTATTCTTGAATTAAACACATATAGGTTGTTCATCATAGTTTCTTAATTAAATTAAATCATTCAAAACCAAAACCCCCCTTTTTTACTATTTTCATAAAAAGAGAATCATTCCTTTCCCTGTGGATACGAACTCTACTACGCTATACTACGTATAAGTGTTTAGTATTGAATTTAATTTGACGCACCGTGACAAAGTGCTCGTCAAATTTGGCGCCGTTGCCGGGGAAAGGCAATTAATTTTTCTTTTTATTTTATTTCAAGAAAAATGAAAAAAAAAATTATTATATATAAAGTTTTCTATTTTGCTGAGCTTTGTTTGAGTATATGGTAAAAACCCAATCCATAAACCAACTCACCTACCAAACAAACCCCGAAATAGAAAAAACTCTCGAGCGGTTAAAAAGTAAATTCTCAAGTACCGACTCGGGGGAATCCTCAAGTGCTAGTTCTCAATCTAGCGAGTCCGAGGAGCCAATATCAATGGCTCTTGAAACAAGAACGCTGAGGGAGCTCACAGCTCTTAATCTAAACCAACAACCCTTATGTATCACCTTCCCAACTCTTGATGCGGGTGCTACATTTGAGTTAAAATCCGGACTCATACATCTACTTCCATCTTTCCACGGGCTAAGAGGAGAGGATCCGAATAAACATCTTTCGGAGTTCCACATCGTTTGCACAAGCATGTGCCCGAACGGTGTTCCTGAGGAGCAAATTAAGTTGAGGGCTTTCCCATTCTCCCTCAAAGACACCGCTAAAGATTGGCTATTCTATCTTCCCTCGGGAAGCATAGACACTTGGGCGGCCATGAAGAAGAGCTTCCTCGAAAGGTATTATCCTGCCTCAATCTCCTCATCTCTAAAGAAACAAATCAGCAATGTGGAGCAAAAAGATGATGAATCGTTCTACGAATTCTGGGAACGATTCAAGAAACTTTGTGCGAGCTGCCCGTATCACGGCTACTCGGAGCAAGACCTCATCCTTTACTTTTATGATGGTCTTTGTGATGATGATATATGGATGATCAATGCCGCATGTGGAGGAGGAATAGTCAACAAAACTCCTTCTCAAGTTAGGAATCTTATCTCGGAGTTGGCCGAAAATTGTAGACACTATGATCGGCGGTCAACAAAGAGAGTCATGGTGGCGGAATCCAACAACTCGTTGGAGAGTCAAGTAGCCGGCTTGACTTCTTTGGTTAAAGATTTCCTCTTAAATCCAAAAACCCAAGAAGTCAAGGTCTGCGACATCTATTCAACACAAGGGCATCCCACAGATTCTTGCCCAACTCTACAAGAGGAGAACTCCGAGCAAGTCAATGCTTTGGGGTTCCAAGGCCAAAGGAGGTACGATCCTCACGGCAACACCTACAATCCAGGATGGAGGGATCATCCAAATCTAAGGTACGGAAACTCTCAACCCCCTCAACAATCAAACCCTCCTCCTCAACAATATAAACAACAAGGCCAAACATCGAACTCGAACATGTCCACCGAAGACATGATTCGAGCACTAGCCATGAATATGACTACGATGCAACAAAGTGTGGCCCAATTTCAAGAAACAACAAAGTCTAGCATCCACAACTTGGAAAGCCAAATGAGCCAAATCTCAAATGCCGTGAGTAGGCTAGAAGTTAGGGATTCGGCAAAACTCCCATCTCAAACGGAGCCGAATCCAAGGCAACAAGCTCATGCGGTCACTTTGAGAAGTGGCAAAGAATTGGTTATGGCTAAGGAAAAAGCAAAGAACCATGTGGGAGAAGAGAAGGAGGAGATCTTGATGCCAAGAACAAACCCTCAAAATGAAGAGGAAAAAGAGGAGGAGATCACACCTCAAAGAAAGTTCCCACCGCTCGACTCATATGAGCCGGTGCCACCTTTTCCGGAGGCTCTCAAGGATAACCGAAAATACAACAATGACAAAGACATCTATGAGACCTTCAACAAATGTGAGGTAAATATCCCTCTTCTCAATTTAATAAAAGGTGTTCCTAGGTTTGCAAAGTTTTTAAAAGAACTTTGCACAATTAAAAGGAAACACAAGTTGAATGGCAAGCATAAAATCCAAGTAAGTGAAAGAGTGTTGGCCGTTTTTCAAAAGAAACCGCCCAAAAAGTATAGTGATCCGGGAATGTTCACTATACCATTTAAACTTGGAAATTCTAGTTCTTCTAGGGCTATGTTAGATTTGGGTGCATCAATCAATGTCATCCCATATTCTTTATATATGTCCCTAGAAC
Organism: Cuscuta europaea; assembly: GCA_945859875.1. Lineage (NCBI taxonomy): Eukaryota > Viridiplantae > Streptophyta > Magnoliopsida > Solanales > Convolvulaceae > Cuscuta > Cuscuta europaea. The sequence continues at coordinate 918,574 of CAMAPE010000047.1, read as the reverse complement.
TAGGACCTTTACATGAAACGGGGGTTGTTATCTAACTTGCCGATAGATCCAATGCCTACCCAAAAGGTGTGGTAGAGGATGTTCTCGTCATGGTGGATAATTTAATCTTTCCCGCTGATTTTTACATTCTTGAAATGGAGAACGATAAAAATGTAGTCCCAATTTTACTAGGCAGACCTTTTTTGAAAACGGCCAAGGCAAAAATTGACGTTTTTAGTGGAGTGTTAACCATGGAGTTCGATGGCGAAAAAGTCGAATTTAATATCTACGACTCCATGAAATACCCCACTGATAATCACTCTCTCTTTGCGATTGACACTTGCGACACTTGGGTCCAAGATGTATTTGAAATTGAGGGAAAGGATGGGGTACTAAGCTCAATTGAAACGACATAGAGAATTTTACTTTGGAATACTCTATGTCAAATAACATGAAGGTTATGGGGACGGAGTTAAATCAACTCCCACTTTTGCCACCGGGCTCTAAAGCCCTCCCACTAACCATTCCAAGCGAGAAGTCGCTACCATCTGTTTTGCAGGCACCGGAGGTGGAATTAAAACCACTCCCTGAAAATATGAAGCATGTGTTCTTGGGTGAAAATCACACTCTACCGGTGATTATTTCAAATGCCCTGTCCCAAGAACAAGAAGAAAGATTGATCGCGGTCCTCAAGGAATATAAATTGGCCATTGGATGGTCTATTGCCGACATCAAAGGCATTAGTCCATCCACATGCATGCACAGGATCTTGCTCGAAGACGAGGCCAAAGAGGTGAGACAACCGCAACGAAGATTGAACCCACCCATGATGGAGGTGGTGAAAAGGGAGGTGATCAAACTGCTTCAAATGGGAATCATCTTTCCCATTTCCGATAGCAAGTGGGTGAGTCCTACTCAAGTGGTGCCAAAGAAGACCGGAGTAACGGTCATTGAAAGCAAGGATGGCGAGATGGTGCCCACCCGATTTCAAAACGGGTGGCGAGTTTGCATTGACTACCGAAGACTCAATTCGGTAACTAGAAAAGACTTCTTTCCATTGCCTTTCATTGATCAAATGCTAGAGAGGTTAGCAGGGCACAAGTTTTATTGTTTTCTCGATGGTTACTCCGGGTATTTCCAAATACCAATAGCTCCGGAGGACCAATAGAAAACAACCTTCACATGTCCATTTGGCACTTTTGCCTACCGACGAATGCCCTTTGGATTATGCAACGCACCGGGCACCTTTCAAAGGTGCATGATGAGCATATTTTCAGAATTTGTGGAGGTATTCATGGAGGTCTTTATGGATGATTTCACAATCCATGGAGACTCTTTTGACTCTTGCCTCTATCACCTCACTCTTGTGCTAAAAAGTTGCATTGAATCCAACCTTGTGCTGAACTCTGAAAAATGCCACTTCATGGTAGAACAAGGAATTGTTCTTGGGCATGTGATCTCATCAAAGGGGATCGAGGTAGACAAAGCAAAGATTGATGTGATTCAAACACTCCCGTACCCCACAAATATACGGGACATCCGCTCTGTCCTCGGTCATGCCGGTTTCTATAGGAGATTCATCAAGGATTTCTCAAAGATTTCATCTCCTCTATGCAAACTTTTACAAAAGAAGGTGGAATTTGATCTAAATGATGAATGCAAAGAGGCTTTTGACACTTTAAAAGCAAGATTGGTGACTGCCCCAATCATACAAGCTCCCGATTGGTCTCTTCCTTTTGAGATCATGTGCGACGCAAGTGACTATGCGGTGGGGGCTGTTTAGGCCAAAAAGTCGGAAGAGTTTCTCACGTCATCTACTACGCCTCATCAACCCTCAACGAAGCCCAAAAGAACTATTCCACCACTGAGAAGGAAATGCTAGCGGTAGTCTTTGCTTTGGAAAAGTTTCGTTCCTACCTTCTTGGAACGAAAGTTATTGTCTACACCGACCATGCCGTTCTCCGATTCCTTATGACAAAGAAAGAAGCCAAACCAAACCAAGACTCATTCGATGGGTCCTTCTATTGAGTGAGTTTGATATGGAAATTAAAGACAAGAAAGGAGCGGAGAACTTGGTGGCCGATCATTTAAGCCGCCTCATTCCTCACAAAGACATCGAAGACCTCCACACAAATCTCATCAAAGGAGAATTCCCGGACGAAACTCTCTTCTCCATCAAAGTCACACAACCATGGTATGCAAATATCATGAACTTCCCCGTTTCCGACAAATTTCCTCCACAACTCTCAAAATCTCAAAAAGAAAAATTAAGAATGGATTCAAGACTCTATGTGTGGGATGACCCATATTTGTGGAAGCATTGTAAGGATCAAATAATCCGAAGATGCATCCCTGAATATGAGATAGCCCACATCATAGAGTTTTGTCACTCTTATGCTTGTGGAGGACATTTCGGTCCGAAACGAACGACAATGAAGGTACTTGAAAGCGGTTTTGGGTGGCCGAGTCTATTTCGGGATGCACACGGCTTTTGTCAATCTTGTGACAATTGCCAAAGAGCGGGCAACATTTCAAGGAGGAACGAGATGCCACAAAACCCCATGCTTTTCTGTGAGATTTTCGATGCATGGGGTATCGACTTCATGGGACCTTTCCCAAATTCTCAAGGTAACATATACATCCTTCTTGCAGCAGATTACGTCTCCAAATGGGTGGATGCCAAAGCAACAAAAACTGATGATGCCAAGGTGGTAGCTAGTTTTCTAAAATCACACATATTTTCAAGGTTCGGGGTCCCTCGAATTTTAATAAGCGATCGAGGCACCCATTTTTGTAATAAAATTGTGGGATCCCTACTGAAAAAATATGGCGTGACTTACAAGATTTCTACAGCCTACCACCCTCAAACCAATGGCCAAGCGGAAACCTCAAATAGGGAGTTGAAATCTATACTCCAGAAAACAGTGAACCCGAACCGCAAGGATTGGAGTATACGCATTGATGATGCGCTATGGGCATACCGAACTGCCTACAAAACCCCAATCGGTATGTCCCCTTATAGACTTGTGTTTGGGAAAGCATGCCATCTTCCCGTAGAGCTCGAACACAAGTCCTATTGGGCGGTTAAAGATTTCAACCTCAATCTTGACGAGGCCGGGGTACATAGGAAGCTCCAATTACAAGAATTGGAAGAACTTCGCCTCGATTCTTATGACAATGCGGAAATATACAAGAGAAAGACGAAGGAGTGTGTTGAGTATGTTGTTTTGTTGATGACTAACCATGCAGGTGGAACCGCGGACAGAACCGCTCACAGTTCCTTACGGAACAAGGACAGAATTATCCTCAAGACCAAATGGGTATTATTAGTGTGTTGTTGACTAACCATGCAGGTGGAACTAATACAGAACCATTTCTAGTTCCGTGATATGATTTGAATTAATATTAATTGCACCTACTTGATTTTCAATTAATATACTTTCCTTATATGAGTGCTTATATTTGTCAAGAATATTATTTTAAGTAAAAGTATCTTTCTATGCATGTCCACTCTATATATACGTATTTTGGTTATATGAGTACTTATTTGGGTGGTTATTATCTTTCCATAGTTGACTAGACATCCACTCATTAAATATTGTTTAAATACTTTATGGAAAGTATCTTTACTTAATGTGAGTGCATGATCCATATCTTATTGGCTATATACGTAGCATGCTTGTAATTGATTAACAAATATTTTATTGCCTTACAATTTGAAAAGTCATTATTAGTTAAAATATTAAATGAATATTTTTGGAAAGTATCTTGGCTTGCATGATCTGTAGCAACTTATTTGAATATCTTACTTATATGATCGTTGCATATTCAAATTTGTTAAGAGAACTAATCATTGATTGCATAAATATTTTATTGCTACTAACGTCCGTTGCATGCTTATATTAAGAGAATAAATTATTTCCCTTTATATGTGATGATATATATTCATGTGGAATTATCATTGAATATTTAAATATGTAATATACTCCATATCTTTTTTGTTATGTCGTGATTTACTCATAGTATGCACGTATCCACTTGCTTCCATATATATATGGTTGACCGAGGATCACCATTGTTGAGTATGTTGTTTTGTTGATGACTAACCATGCAGGTGGAACCGCGGACAGAACCACTCACAGTTCCTTACGGAACAAGGACAGAACTATCCTCAAGACCAAATGGGTATTATTAGTGTGTTGTTGACTAACCATGCAGGTGCAACTAATGCAGAACCATTTCTAGTTCCGTGATATGATTTGAATTAATATTAATTGCACCTACTTGATTTTCAATTAATATACCTTCCTTATATGAGTGCTTATATTTGTCAAGAATATTATTTTAAGTAAAAGTATCTTTCTATGCATGTCCACTCTATATATACGTATTTTGGTTATATGAGTACTTATTTGGGTGTTTATTATCTTTCCATAGTTGACTAGACATCCACTCATTAAATATTGTTTAAATACTTTATGGAAAGTATCTTTACTTAATGTGAGTGCATGATCCACTCATTAAATATTGTTTAAATACTTTATGGAAAGTATCTTTACTTAATGTGAGTGCATGATCCATATTTTATTGGCTATATACGTAGCATGCTTGTAATTGATTAACAAATATTTTATTGCCTTGCAATTTGAAAAGTCATTATTTATTTGAATATCAAATGAATATTTGTGGAGCAAAGAATCATGATTTACGTGGCAATAATTAAGCTTGCTTGTATATATTGATAAGTTAACCTTTATGGAAAGAATCATTATTTATGCTACATAAATATCCTGCACAAATTGACCGTAGCATATTTAGATCCACTGAGTAAATATTTCCTTATCACTTAATGTTAAAAAGTCATAAATTTTGGAAAGTATCTTGGGTTGCATGATCTGTAGCATCTTATTTGAATATCTTACTTATATGATCGTTACATATTCAAACTTGTTAAAGAGAACTAATCATTGATTATATAAATATGTTGTTGCTACATAATGTCCGTTGGTTGCTTATATTAGGAGAATAAAATATTCTCCTTATATGTGATACGTAATATTCTCCATATCTGTTTTGTTATTGAGTGATTTACTCATAATATACTTCCATATATATGGTTGACCGCGGATCACCATAATTGAGAGCCGGAAGATCTTTTGAATAAAAGGAAAGGAGAGGCTACAGATGCTATATATATTGGACTGAAGACCAGACGAAAGGGGTGTGCTTGACCAAGCTTCTATTGAGAAATATACACGAGAATATTCACTAAGTCCAAGGCACCTGAACCTGCTCACGGAGTTCCAGACAGAGTTTCTTTTTACCTTCTTCATATTGTAATTGGGTTTTTGAGGATTGGCTAAGTGTAGCATCCTCGGGTTGGTTAGTGTGTTGTGAGAGCTTTGTTGTAAAGCTGAGAGGCTCTCTACCCGCAAGGTAGAGATGCATAACTCTTCCTAGAGAGGATAGAGTTGGGGTGGCTCAAGGGTAGACTAGGAGAGTTTCCCTTGTAATCATTCAAAGGCTTTTTAGTGGAGTTGTTCAAATTCCTCCGAGGGAGGTCGAGGTTTTTTTTAATCCCTTTGAGCCAAGGGATTTTTCCTCGTTAAATCCTTGTGCACTTTACTATTTCGTAATTCCCTGGACCCCACACTAGAACTGTGCGAAAAACTGCCACGGTTCCACACACACACAATTCACCCCCCCCCCCCCCCCCCCCTCTTGCGTTGCTAACCGTTTCATCAATTGGTATCAGAGCCGGTCTTCGCCACATAAAGGTTAATACCTTGGGAAGAGATCCGGCAGCATGAATACGGTTGAAAGATTGGAGGAAGGATACTCGACTCAACGACCACCGTTGTTCAACGGCAAATTTTACCAATTCTGGAAGAGTCGAATGGAGAACTTCATCAAGGCTGAGAACTACCAGGTATGGAATGTAATTGAGGTAGGCTATAACATCATCACTAAGGAGGATGCCGAAGGTAAGGTTATCCCTAAACCCAAATCTGAATATACTTCTGATGACTATCGTAAACTCGAGCATAATGCCCAAGCATTGAAATATTTGATTTGTGGACTTGGTCCGGCTGAGCACAACCGGGTTCTTGGATGCAAATCCGCAAAACAAATGTGGGATTTACTCGAGGTTACGCATGAGGGTACCTCGCGTGTAAAAAGATCCAAAATTGACATATTTATGCGTAATTACGAATTGTTCGTGATGAAACCTAAAGAGTCAATTAGGGATATGATTACACGCTTTACTAATATTATAAATGAGCTTTCAGCACTTGGAAAAGATATTACTGTGGAAGATCAAGTGAGAAAAGTTATGAGAAGCTTGCCCTCCGCATGGAAGCCTAAAACTACGGCTATAGAAGAAGCTAAAGATCTCTCTACCATGACGCTAGAAGACTTGACCGGTTCACTCATGACATATGAGCTAGGCCTACAAGAAGAACAAGATGCCGAAAATGTGAGAAAGGAGCGAGGAATAGCTCTCAAGGCTCGAGAAGAAGAAGAATCCGAAAGTGAATCGGAAGACGAAATGAGCATGTTCGCCAAGCAATTCGGGAAGATGTACCGGAAATTCAAAGGCAACCGAAATAAGCAAGGTAAAAAGGGTTTTCAATCGTTTAATAACCAAGGTTGTTTCGTTTGTGGTTCCTTTGAGCACAGGGCAAAAGATTGTCCCCAAAAGAAAAATGATAGAACCTACGACAAGAACAAGACCAGTTCCCATCGGAGGTCCAGTGAAGATAAAGGATTCAACAGAGACCTCAAGAAGGCAATGATGGCAGCTTGGGGAGACTCATCCGATGATGATGAGGAAGAAGGTGAAAAGAGTTCCAATCATGCAGGGTTGTGTCTTATGGCTAATTCCGACGAGGAATCCGACCAAGAGAGTTTCGAGGTAAATTTGGAAAACTTTCTATCTAAGTTTGATTCTTTGCCTAAAACCAAAGTTCGGAAATTTTTTAAAAGGCTAACTATCGAGCTTAACCAAAACCTTTCTGAAAATGAAAATCTAAAATCACAAATCACTGAGCTAGAATCTAAACTCGAGGAAACCACACGAGCAAAGCTAAGGCTTGAAACTAAAGTGGGAGAGTTAATAGATGAGAAGCTAAAATACAGTGAAGTGGTTTTAGAACAAGACAATATTATCTGTTCTTTAAAGCTCGATAGCATGAACCAACAAGTTGATCAAAGTGAGAAACTTCTTTCGAAAATTCCGAACATTGGTGTGCTGATTGAACACCTTAATCGCCTTGAGGCTGAGAGACAGGATTTCAAAAATAAGCCGGAATACCAGCCGTATAGTACTAAAGAAAGAACCAGGTCTAGACCCTATTCTAGAACTGAACCTTCTCGGTACAAAAGAAAGGAAAACGAGACTGCGGGTCTCGGATATGTTCCAAGGAAAACTCAAATAAATCAAAAATCTGGTTTTCAGAACCAATCTTTTAACGGTAACAGAACTAGAGGACAAACCAGTTCCAGGCCATACCAAAGGCAATCTAGAACTGGACCAACCTGGTTCGATAAATTGGTTCAAAGGCACAAAACTGGTTATGGACAAACACCTAACCGAGAGTTTTATAAAAGGGACAAAGATTTTTATGGAAATTGGAAAACCAAATACGTTGATACATATGATAGTCGAATTTGCGGGCATTGTGGCAAAGTCGGTCATCTTAGGTATCAATGTCACTCTCAGCAACATGCCTTAGAAAGGAGCTTTAATTATAGTAATTATTCCTCAAACAATTACAAAATGGAACCCAAGCAGGTCTGGGTTCCACGCACTAACCCTTAATCCTGGAACAGCGCCGAGTGAGGGGGAACAACCACTGGTTCCTTGACAGTGGGTGTTCTAAGCACATGACGGGAGATAAATCATTATTCCTCTCACTGCGGCCATTTAGCGGTGGAAGGGTGACATTTGGAGACAACGGTAAAGGAGAAATAATTGCCGTGGGAAAAGTTGGAAAGTCACCTAACCATGCAATTGATAATGTCTTTCTAGTCAAGGGTTTAAAGTTTAATTTGCTAAGTATTTCTCAATTTTGTGACCGAGGTAACAGTGTAGTTTTTGATCATAATGTATGTCGCATTGTTAATAACGAATCACAACAAGTTATACTAGAGGGCAAGAGACTAGAAAATACTTATAAGGTTGATCTTGATTTATTGCCAAATATAAGTTTAACTTGCATGAGCGTTATTGACAATGATCCCCTGCTATGGCATAAAAGACTTGGACACGCTAGTTTTTCTTTAATAAATAAACTCAAAAATAATGATTTGGTAATTGGGCTACCTAATATAAAATATTCACTTGATCATATTTGCTCTGCTTGTGCCACCGGAAAACAATCACGATCATCTTTTAAAACAAAGAATTTGGTGAGCACAAGCAAGCCCATAGAACTAATTCACATGGATTTGTGTGGTCCAATGTCAGTCCGTAGCCGAGGAAATAAAGAATACGTTTTAGTTATTGTTGATGACTTTTCAAGATATACTTGGACTGTCTTTCTTGCAAGCAAGAAAGATACTTTTAATGAGTTTGTTGTTTTTGTAAGGAAAGTTGAACATCAAACAGGGCTACAATTAATCAAGATCAGATCGAATCATGGAACTGAGTTTGACAACTCACTATTTGATACATTCTGCAAGGAACGAGGCATAGACCACAACTTCTCTGCCCCTAGAACTCCTCAACAAAATGGGGTAGTAGAACGGAAGAATAGAACTCTGGAGGACATGACTAGAACAATGCTGATTTCCAGTGGTCTAGCAAGAAACTTTTGGGCAGAAGCACTAAACATGGCATGCTATATAATTAACCGTGCTATGATCCGCCCACTCCTAGGGAAGACACCCTACGAACTACTCAAAGGGAGAAAGCCCAACATTAGTCATCTAAGAACTTTTGGATGCAAATGCTTTGTTCATAACAATGGGAAAGACAACATTGGCAAGTTCGATGCAAGAAGTGATGAAGCAGTCTTCCTCGGATACTCAACTCATAGCAAAGCTTACAAAGTTCTAAACAAACGCACACAATGTGTGGAAGAAAGTATCCATGTAATCTTTGATGAAGCACTTGCCTTAAGACCAAGCCAAATCGATGATGAAGAAATAGGAATGACACGTAAGGAGATACTAACTCAAAGGGAAAGTGGAACTGACCATAACACCAACCAAACTGGAGAACCACCACTGACCAATGAGAATAACGAGTCTGGAACTGAAGAAGAAACTGGATAGACTTCAGCCAGTCAGCCTGTAGAACCAGAAGAACCAGTTTCAGATATTCTACACAAATTGGTGGATCAACCAAATGCTCCAAGAGGGTGGAAGCATCATCGATCACATCCCCTGGATAACCTCTTAACAGATCTAAATCAGGGAGTAACTACTAGATCTAAACTTAGAATTTTTTTTGCTTTCTTTGCTTATTTATCTCTTATAGAACCGGAGAACCATGAAGTGGCTCTCTCCGATGCTGACTGGGTTCTAGCGATGCAGGAAGAACTAAATCAGTTCGAAAGGAACAAGGTGTGGCATCTAGAACCAAGACCTAAGAACAAAACTGTGATAGGTCTCAAATGGGTATTTAAGAACAAGCTTGATGAACATGGACAAATCACAAGGAACAAGGCGAGGCTTGTTGTAAAAGGCTATAACCAACAAGAAGGGATAGATTTCAACGAAACATTTGCACCAGTGGCAAGACTAGAGGCAATACGAATGCTCATAGCATTTGCGGCTCACATGGGATTCACACTCCATCAAATGGATGTGAAAACGGCCTTCTTGAATGGTTATCTTAAGGAAGAGGTGTACGTAGAACAACCACCGGGGTTTGAAAATCCAGATTTTTCTAATCATGTTTTCAAATTAGATAAAGCACTTTATGGTCTCAAACAAGCACCTCGTGCTTGGTATGAGCGATTGTCTAAATTTCTTTTGGAAAATGGTTTTGAAAGAGGAAAAATAGATAAAACTCTTTTTCTAAAAATAAAAGATCAAGCTCTATTGGTTGTTCAAATTTATGTAGATGATATTATTTTTGGTGCTACTAACGATTCACTGTGTGATGAATTTTCTTCTCTTATGAGTTCCGAGTTTGAGATGAGTATGATGGGAGAACTAAACTTTTTCCTTGGTCTACAAATCAAACAAACAAGCAAAGGAACCCAAATATCTCAACAAAAGTACCTTAAGGAACTCCTCAAGAAGTATGGAGCAAGTGAAGGCAAAACAATGATGACACCTATGGGAACAAATGAACGATTGGATGCAGACGAACAGGGAATAAGCGTGGACCAAAAGAAGTATAGAGGCATGATTGGGTCTCTACTATACCTAACTGCCAGTAGACTCGACATAGTTTTCAGTGTAGGTCTATGTGCTCGGTTCCAGGCAAATCCTAAGGAGTCACATCTCAAAGCGGTTAAAAGGATCCTCAAATATCTCAAAGGAACTTCGAATCTATGCTTATGGTATCCACGTAATGAAGATTTTAACCTTATTGCATATTCAGACTCTGATTTTGCAGGTGATTTACTAAATAGAAAAAGCACGTCTGGAACGGCTCACTTCCTTGGTCCCTGTCTAGTTTCATGGAGCTCTAAGAAACAAAATTCAGTTGCTCTTTCAACGGCCGAAGCTGAGTACGTAGCAGCCGCATCTTGTTGCTCTCAATCATTGTGGATCATGCAACAAGTAAGCGATTACGGGGTTAATTTAAAGTGCACGCCCATCCTATGTGATAACACAAGTGCAATTAGCATATCAAAGGATCCGGTCATGCATTCTCGGACAAAACATATTCATATACGACATCACTTTCTGAGAGATTGCGTGGAAAAGGGGATAATCAGGCTGGAATATTGCAGCACCGAGAAACAAATAGCTGATATTTTTACCAAGCCTCTGGGAAGAGAAAGGTTTGAACTAATTAGACTTGAACTTGGTCTAATTAATTCCTAAACTAATTAACTTGCTCAATCTCTTTTGCTTCTGCGTATCACAAAGAAACTTCCTCCCTCACCGGCCTGTTCTAAGGGGGGAACAAATCAGTGTTTTGATTTGGGCATTATTTTGGTTCCTTTTGTTGGATGACAAAAGGGGGAAAATCAGGTGCCTCTTTATGTGTTGATGCTCTACTATTTATGATTGATTGTTACTAATCTGCAGGGACACCTTTATTATGGCACCTAATGTTTGTCATCAACAAAAAGGGGGAATTTGTTGAGTATGTTGTTTTGTTGATGACTAACCATGCAGGTGGAACCGCGGACAGGACCGCTCACAGTTCCTTACGGAACAAGGACAGAACTATCCTCAAGACCAAATGGGTATTATTAGTGTGTTGTTGACTAACCATGCAGGTGGAACTAATGCAGAACCATTTCTAGTTCCGTGATATGATTTGAATTAATATTAATTGCACCTACTTGATTTTCAATTAATATACTTTCCTTATATGAGTGCTTATATTTGTCAAGAATATTATTTTAAGTAAAAGTATCTTTCTATGCATGTCCACTCTATATATACGTATTTTGGTTATATGAGTACTTATTTGGGTGTTTATTATCTTTCCATAGTTGACTAGACATCCACTCATTAAATATTGTTTAAATACTTTATGGAAAGTATCTTTACTTAATGTGAGTGCATGATCCACTCATTAAATATTGTTTAAATACTTTATGGAAAGTATCTTTACTTAATGTGAGTGCATGATCCATATTTTATTGGCTATATACGTAGCATGCTTGTAATTGATTAACAAATATTTTATTGCCTTGCAATTTGAAAAGTCATTATTTATTTGAATATCAAATGAATATTTGTGGAGCAAAGAATCATGATTTACGTGGCAATAATTAAGCTTGCTTGTATATATTGATAAGTTAACCTTTATGGAAAGAATCATTATTTATGCTACATAAATATCCTGCACAAATTGACCGTAGCATATTTAGATCCACTGAGTAAATATTTCCTTATCACTTAATGTTAAAAAGTCATAAATTTTGGAAAGTATCTTGGGTTGCATGATCTGTAGCATCTTATTTGAATATCTTACTTATATGATCGTTACATATTCAAACTTGTTAAAGAGAACTAATCATTGATTATATAAATATGTTGTTGCTACATAATGTCCGTTGGTTGCTTATATTAGGAGAATAAAATATTCTCCTTATATGTGATACGTAATATTCTCCATATCTGTTTTGTTATTGAGTGATTTACTCATAATATACTTCCATATATATGGTTGACCGCGGATCACCATAATTGAGAGCCGGAAGATCTTTTGAATAAAAGGAAAGGAGAGGCTACGGATGCTATATATATTGGACTGAAGACCAGACGAAAGGGGTGTGCTTGACCAAGCTTCTATTGAGAAATATACACGAGAATATTCACTAAGTCCAAGGCACCTGAACCTGCTCACGGAGTTCCAGACAGAGTTTCTTTTTCCCTTCTTCATATTGTAATTGGGTTTTTGAGGATTGGCTAAGTGTAGCATCCTCGGGTTGGTTAGTGTGTTGTGAGAGCTTTGTTGTAAAGCTGAGAGGCTCTCTACCCGCAAGGTAGAGATGCATAACTCTTCCTAGAGAGGATAGAGTTGGGGTGGCTCAAGGGTAGACTAGGAGAGTTTCCCTTGTAATCATTCAAAGGCTTTTTAGTGGAGTTGTTCAAATTCCTCCGAGGGAGGTCGAGGTTTTTTTTAATCCCTTTGAGCCAAGGGATTTTTCCTCGTTAAATCCTTGTGCACTTTACTATTTCGTAATTCCCTGGACCCCACACTAGAACTGTGCGAAAAACTGCCACGGTTCCACACACACACAATTCACCCCCCCCCCTTCTTGCGTTGCTAACCGTTTCATCAACCATATTGGAGAGCCCGAAGATCTTTGAATAAAAGGAAAGGTTTTTAAATAACATCAAGGAAAGTCCAAATATTCAACCAAGAAAAGGAGAGGCTACGGATGCTATATATATTGGACTGAAGATCAGACGAAAGGTGTGTGCTTGACCGAGCTTCTATTGAGAAATATACACGAGAATATTCACTAAGTCCAAGGCACCTGAACCTGCTCACGGAGTTCCAGACATAGTTTCTTTTTCCCTTCTTCATATTGTAATTGGGTTTTTGAGGATTGGCTAAGTGTAGCATCCTCGGGTTGGTTAGTGTGTTGTGAGAGCTTTGTTGTAAAACTGAGAGGCTCTCTACCCGCAAGGTAGAGATGCATAACTCTTCCTAGAGAGGATAGAGTTGGGGTGGCTCAAGGGTAGACTAGGAGAGTTTCCCTTGTAATCATTCAAAGACTTTTTAGTGGAGTTGTTCAAATTCCTCCGAGGGAGGTCGAGGTTTTTTAATCCCTTTGAGCCAAGGGATTTTTCCTCGTTAAATCCTTGTGCACTTTACTATTTCGTAATTCCCTGGACCCCACACTAGAACTGTGCGAAAAACTGCCACGGTTCCACACACACACAATTCACCCCCCCCCCCCCCTCTTGTGTTGCTAACCGTTTCATCAGAGTGGCATGATAAAATGATCATACGAAAAGACTTTAAACTTGATGAAAAAGTCCTCCTATTCCAATCACGCCTTCGTCTATTTCCGGGAAAGCTGAGATCCCGTTGGACCGGACCATACAAAGTGGTCAAAACATATCCACACGGGGCGGTGGAAATTCAGGACCTAGAGACGGGAGAGGTGCTGAAAGTGAACGGTCAGAGATTAAAACCCTTCTTTAAGGGTTTTCAACCCAAAAACGTGGAAGTCATAGACCTCTCTGAACCGGCCTACGAATGAGGAACAACAGAAGATATCGTCGAGCCACGACGTTAAATAAAGCGCTTCTTGGGAGGCAACCCATGCACGGTATGTCTTTCTTTCTATTTTTTTGTTTTTCTTATGTTGAGTGTGTGTGAAAAAAAATGGACTGGGATTGGACCCGGCCGGGTATATACCCCAACCCGGTCGGGTTACCTCTTAAACAAAGCACCCGACCAACCACCCAGGCGAGGCAAGAGCGGAACAAGAATAACTCAAATGCCCGACCGGGTAGACCCCTATACCCGGCCTGGCAACCCAGCAAAAACTTTCTGTCTCGGGTGAACAGCTTACGCCCGACCGGGTCAATCACAATACCCGGCCGGGCAACCCAGCAAAAACTTTCTGCCTCGGGTGAACAGCTTACGCCCGACCGGGTAAAATACCCCACCCGGCCGGGCGGTCGGGCAAACGCCCGATAAGGGTGCGGGCGGCCTGCCTTTCTTCCCCATTTCCTTTTCCCCCAATTTCAAATCCTCTCCCAACCCGCCATTGTTAAACGTAAAAGCTTCAAAATCTCACCATTTTTACACCAAATCCATCAATTAACTCCATTTTCTTCATCTCCCTTACACACTCTTCCATCCTATACACATAAATCCCTCCCAAACTTACCAAATCAATCCAACCCACAAACCCTACCTCAAGCTCGAAAATCCCCATTTTTGAGCACTCATGGTCCGAACTAAACCCACAAACCCTTACTAATACCATATTCTTGCTCCCCTCATCATCCTCTTCAAAACCACACCCATAAAAACCATCCAAGCTTCACCCAACCAAAATTCCGAAAATCACTCTACAAAAAATAATTCATGGCTCCAAAAAAATCAAAGACATCTTCTTCAAGGGGTAATAGGGTCATCTCACCCGTGAAATGCTTTGAGAGTGTGGACTTCGTCTCGAAAGATCAAAAGTAGCGCTTCATGGAACAAACCAAACGGGAGGTAAAACAATCCCGTTTCATTTGCCTTACCACGCTATTGACATTCATGCTTGATACTGTTATGCGTGAACTGTTCACAAATGCTGGAATGCTTAGGGTATTTGAAATGAAATATGTTACCTACCCACACTTGGTATATGAATTCTTTAGTTCATTTGTGCAAACTACAAATATTGATGATCATGCTGAAAGCACAATCCACTTTCGTTTGCTAAATGAGGACCGCTCATTGACCAAGCGGGGGTTCACCCAACACTTTGGCCTCCCCTTGTTTGATGAAGAACACGATTATGATACTTTTGTGGGTGTAGAGTTATGGCAAAGGATGACAGGCCAGGTAGATGCATGTTGATTTTCGTCATCTTAGTGTGAATCGGGTACAACATCCGGTCTTCCGAATATTATTGAAATTTTTATCAAATTGTTTTCTTGGAAGATCAAATAATCATCACACAAGAATATGGGATGTTTGTGTTCTCTCACAAGCTGTTTTACCAGACCCGGATCAGGTGGATGTTGCCACTTATCTGTGGACTCACTTCAACAAAGTGGCAACTTCCACAGGGCCAATTGTGATGGGAGGCTTAATCACACATTTGGCCACACTATATGATTTTGTAGACCCCAACCCCATTACCACAAAACAGCTTGTCTGCACAAAATGGCTTATGGAGAATACCAAAGATGTAAAATTCTCTCACACAACACCCGTGGGGGTTAACTTCTATAACTGGTTAATCGACCCACCCGAAGACATCTTTTTTCAATTACCCCCACTTGAACTCCCCTTGGACCTTTTGAATCACCAAATCGGTGATGGGCATCATTACTGTGTCCCCGGTAGAATACCACCCCATTATCAACAACAGGAACCTCACCATGATCAAGCCGCACTTGAACCTCCACCCCTCATACCCGAACAACCCCAACCACAACCCCAGCCACAACCCAATGCTCACCAATTTTCACCATTTGAGCAAGAACTTCTCAATAGCATGGCTGCCCTCAACCTCAACTATACCAACCTTCGCGAAGATGTTGGACTATATGGAATTGAACAACAACAGAGGTTCGAGAGGATAGAGGAGCAGAGACTAAGAGACTGGCAGCGGTATGAGGAGGACCGACAGAGAGACCAAGAAGACATGAGGAGGACTTATGGCCCTATCTACTCCTACATAGCACATCAGGGTGATTTTGCATCTATGACCACTCCTCCTCCTGCACCCTCTTGGTATAGTCCCACTGAATGGGGTTATTTTGGCGGTCCAAGTCCCGGTGATGGAAGCGAGCACATGGATGAGGATACACCTTACGAGGGCTATCATGGCTATGGAGGATTCTATGATGGCGGCGATGCGGGCGGGCACTAGGGACAGTGCCATGTACTAGCATGGGGGGAGAATTTTTCTGGTATGCTCACATTCATACTCTTCATTCTTGTTTCTTTCTCAAAAGAAAAAAAAAAGAGCTTGTTAAGTTGAAACCCACAAAGAGCATCTTAAACAAAAAATAATAAAGCAAAAATAAGAGTGAGTTTGTGAGATTTATTAAAGAAAAATGTGGGAAGCTTGGTTGAAAACCCGAAAGGGCACCTAGGCAAAATGAGAGAATGAGAGAAAGTATTTCTTTTGATTTTGCAGGATCCTAAGGGTGATTACTAAAGAGAGTTCGTTGCATGAGGAAAAAGAAATTGAAGATCCCTTGATTTTTTTTGAGAGTGTATGTTAGGGATACTTTGTGATCATGTTGTTCTAAAAACAAAATGTGATGGTTGATGATCTTATCATTTGAGGACTCCTTGGATTGCATTTACTCGAGACGAGTAAAGATTCAAGTGTGGGGATGTTTGATATGCACTAATTAGTAGTGAATAAATGTTTGTTTTTATGTTTGATTTGTGTGGATTGTTTACCGTTTTAGTAATTTGAGAACATTTGTGTGATTTTAGTTGTAATTGTATTTTAATTCTCATTTGTAAGTTGTAAAGTAGAATTAGGAATTATGGTGTTGAAAGGAAGGACTTTGAAGTGAAGAAAAAGGAATTTTGACTGTCCAGGAGCAAATACCCAACCGGGCATAAGACGTCACCTGGTCGGGTCTGATTCAACAACCGAAAGTGCCTGGAAAGTGCACTCACCCGGTCGGGTCCCCTACCCCACCCGGTCAGGTCTGACTTGACCCGGGACACTTTAACATGCCGAAGATCACCAGAACGTGGAGGATATTTGATTTTGACATGCACCCGGTCGGGTGGGCACTTTACCCGGTCGGGTACCCGGCCAAAGGTGTTGTAAAACACCTCAAAATAGTCCCATTTTCCTTCACTTTTAATCATTCCTTCTTCCATACTCTTAAGCTCAGTTTAGAATAGCATTTCTTTATATTTTTCTAGCTATGTTTAGTCTCCAAATGAGGAGCTAAACTTCCATTCTTGGTTTTGCTCTTGAAGCTTGTTGATTATTAAAGTTGTGAGTTATTTTCTTAACTTCTTCTCTTAATTATTAATTCTTCCCTTAATCTCATTCTATATTAATGTTGGAAGGTTGCTAAGTGACGATTAGTTAACGTTCCGACATTAATTACTACTAGAAACGATCAACGAACCGATGGTTAATCGTTGGTGGTTTCACAAGAAAGTAAATTCGGTTTATTAATGCACGGTCGTGGTTAATAGACTTAAGAGAGATCAATTTTGTTGGTTAAACCGAAGCCGTTGTGTTAAGGTTATCAATCTCAATTGATTTCATCAAGGAGTTAAAAAGATTGAATGCTACTATTATATCGGTATACGGCGTTGTTCTATATTTGATTAATAGTAAGGGTTATTAATGAACGGTCGTTGTTAATAACTACCCTCGATGAATTGGAGATACTTCTCGATTGAGTATTCGAGAGGGGATAAGTTATAGACATAACAAGGATCGACTAAAATATATCAATAAGTGGAAAGTAGCAAAGCCAAGTCCCTTTTATTCTTGAATTAAACACATATAAGTTGTTCATCTTAGTTTCTTAATTAAATTAAATCATTCAAAACCAAAACCCCCTTTTTACTAGTTTCATAAAAAGAGAATCATTCCTTTCCCTGTGGATACAAACTCTACTACGCTATACTACGTATAAGTGTTTAGTATTGAATTTATTTTGACGCACTGTGACAAAGTGCTCGTCAGTTTACAAGCAGCAACAACGAGAAAAGCACGAACCGTCACCATATTGGCAACAAGGGCAAAAGTTTCAGTGTAATCTAGTCCTACCACCTGTCGATTTCCAAAAATAACGAGGCGAGTTTTGAGCCGTTCTATACTACCATTAGATTGATATTTGATTTTATTGACCCAACGGCACCCCAAAGCTCATTTTCCAGGAGGAAGAGGAACCAACGTCCATGTGGAATTTTTTTAAGTGCCTGGATTTCTGCACGCATAGCCTCACGCTAGCTAGCATCAGCAACTGCCTCACGGTAAGACTGAGGCTCATCCTTTGATGTAATAGCTGCAAGAAACGCCCGGTGGGACATAGACAATTTATCACAACTAACATAGTGTGAAATAGGGAAAAGAGTACCTGACTACCTGAGGAAGTATCAGGAGTGGAGTGAGAGGGAATAGGAATGTGTGTAACCACCGTGTCAGTGACAAAATCCTTTAGACGAACAGACGGATGCTTGAAACCCGCTGGCCCAAACCCAAAACAACTTCATGCGCGTAATGAGGTTGGATCACCAATTTATCACCAACTTCATACCCTCAATCATATCCTGCAACGTCAGTTCCCTAGGATATGATGGGAGATGAACAACCGCATTGAACACTCAGTAAGTTGTTACGGTAAACACTAATAAAGGTAGAACATATGGAGTATTATTGGAATCTAGGCAGAAATTTTCGTTGTGTAGTTTAGTGTGTAGCTTGCAGTGTCCGTATGTCACGCCCCAGATCTATCCAGACACGTCAACAATCCGCCGTACAATATGAATAGTCAACCGCAGTCTAACTCATCCATATTATACAAGGCGTCTCGAATATCATTCACACATAAGTCATCCATAAACATACATAATAAGCAATTCAATACGCAATGGAAAACATAGTTTAAAAAACAAATGCCACACGGGGCAAACATGAGCACGCAGGCTCTATAGTGAAAATATCCATGAACATGTTTATTCATGTTCAAAATAGAATGGAGAAAGCCCGAAACGAGTCTTCTCTCCAAGATGATCACTCGAGCAACGAGCACAGAAAGCCAGCTCTAACCTCAACCTGAAATGGTGGTGGGACGCCCCCGAAGGGGTCAGCACTCTATAGGGATATAAAGTGCTGGTGTGGATGGCATCTAATAGATATACAACAAGTATTTCAAACACAAGACCCTCAAATAGGGTGATAATATAATCTAGACCGTAACCCCAAGTTACCCCTTTTCAAAATATACTTACTTTATATATAAAGTCAAGTAGTCGGCCCGTAGGCCTAAGGTTTATTTTCAAAACATAACCCAAACCCCGTGGCCCCTAGTCATGACAATACATAGGGTTCAACCCTAACACGTATCTTTGCATTTCTCGAGTCCAACTCGACTACATCACCATTCACATCAATCAAAAGTTAATCACTTCACCAATCTCCAATGTCATGTTCACCCATGCAATTCTAGAGCATCTGGCTCAAGTACATCTCCTTACATGGGCTAAACCTAAACCTTATGTCTACCAGTTAATTACTCCACCAATCTCCAGTGTCATGTTCACCCATGCAATTCTAGAGCATCGGGCTCATGTACATCTCCTTACATGGTCTGAACCTAAACCTTATGTCTACCCAATGCAATTCTATAACATCGGGCTCAAGTACATCTCCTTACATTGGCATAGACCCCCAATTCCTAAGCACTCGCTATGCCTAGAATTGTAATACCAATAATCTATTTTGGGACATCCTTACGGACTGACTCATCATGATCTTACATCATATTACATCAATTTAGTCACTTGAACCACTATCAAGTACATCACTTACAATCAAATCCTTAGATTCAATTCCTCAACAATTACAAACAATCATTAACTAGTATTTCAATACTATTAAGACTATTCCCATCAATCATATATTTCATTTGTAAATCCCTACATATTTAGAGATATGTAGCAGTAACTTAATCATTCAATGTAATACATAAATAATCATTTATGTACCTACACAATTCACACATGAATAAAAATGCCAATTTCACACAATAGTTCATTTAACTCAATTTTTATCAATATGATTTCCAAATCACTTGAAATTTCATTCCTTATCTAATATATCAATATTTCATCAATAATCAGTCATTATAATCCATGAAAAACATGATTTAGGCGTTTAGGTAATCTCATGCTTAACCTACAAGTTGTAAGCAACTAGATGTCGATCCTCACCTCAAATGAGCTTTAAATTGTTCCTTTTCAACCCAATGCTCATGTTTCAGCCAAGGGGGTTTGAGAATTTATTCCTTGCTTATGAATGGGTGTTAAACAGCCTCCTCAAGGTGCTTGCTCAACTCCTAACCGAAGACAGGAAAACAGCCCCTAGAACGGGTGTTTTCCGGCGAACTCGTTACCTAATCTTTCAAGGTTTTGTCTAGGTTAGTATCTAATCTTTCCAACGATTAAAGCTACTCTATAACAACATTTTATACACTTAAAACAATTTATAATAGTTCTTCAATCATTCATAGGATTTAGGCAATAGAAAGGAAGGTTTTGGATTCGAACTTACTTTGAATACCAAAAAAGTATTATGCGAGGTTGCATTCTGTTCGGATGATTAAGAGGCCTTCAACGGCTCAGTTTTCTTCACAACGAACGTCTATGGATTCCTCTTTTCGAGAGATTTCAGTGGACACCTTCCACGTCACTTTTTGATGAGTAGAACTTGAAATATGAGTCGCACAAGAAGGCCTACGCACCTGGAAAATACCCTGAGTTAGAATGAGGGGTGAGGGGGAGGTATATAAGGCCCCTCAAATAAGTTGGGTAGGTTGTGTGGAGTGAAATGAATTGATATGGACTCCATGAGATGTATTTGGCATGTGTGGGTCTCCTTCATTGATTTCATTTGTCAAGTTTAGCTCCAAGTCAATTATGTCCGACCCCTTCCCCATTCTAACATTATTGTACTTAATTTGAAGGTGAAAGGAAGGTGTGAGGCGCACTCTTATGTCCCCTAATTAATTTGGGAGCAAAATATCTATCAATACTTCCAAAAGAGGGAAGGTGAGTCATATTGTTTTTGTCTTTTGTCATAAGATGTACTTTTGTACTCTCCCCAATTTATTTAGAACAAGTCAATCCTCTACATCATATTATTGATCTCTAATATGTGTAGGGTGGTCCCAATAATTTATATGATGTATAATTATAAAGAAAACCTTATTCCCATTATTTAGCCTAATAATGCCAAAGATGGGACCATAGGCATTTGTATTCTTCTCCAATCATTCTACCACTTATTTATGACATTAATATTCATGTAGCTGGGCTTACTAACCGTGTGGGTCACCCTCCAGTGGGTGTAGGATGTCATTCTTGAATAATTACTATTTTTAGCAGGTTAGGCCCAAAATAACATTTGGGCTGCCCCGACCACTCTTACATTGTACCGAGGGGTTGTATATCTTTATTTAAGAATGTTGGGCCCCAATATAAATAATATGGTCCAATTAATTATTTAGAAGTCCATTACCATTATATGAGCTCAAATAGTAATATGATTAATTATACGTTACGTAAAACTTTAATCGTTTTACAATTGTTCGAAAATAGGGAAATTCAATACATAAGCTTTGAAATTAAATTTGAATTTCAAGGACGTTCGGTTGCGGTGTCACAAGTTCACCCCCCCTTAACAGGAATTTCGTCCCCGAAATTCATGATGCTACTCAAATAGGAAAGCGTATTGCTCCCTCATCAAAGCTTCCATTTCCCATGTCTCTTCCTCAACTCGGACACTTTTCCAAAGAACTTTAATCGTTGGAACTTCTTTACTCCTCAATTTCTTTACCCTTCTATCGGTGATCTTGATCGGTTGTACGGCGTAGTTCAAATCCTCACATATTTCCACCGGCGGCTTTTCCAATACATGCGAAGGATCATGTACCTACTTCTTCAGCATAGATACGTGGAACACATTGTGTATCTTCTCTAACTCTGGAGTCAACTGTAGACGATATGCTACGGCCCCAATTCTCTCCAGAATTCTGAACGGCCCTATGTAGCGTGGATTAAGCTTCTCTCGGCTTTGGAATCGAATGATTCCTTTCCAAGGAGAAACTTACAGGAATACCTCGTCATTAACCTTAAACTCTAAGGTTCTCCGTCGCTTATCTGCATAACTCTTCTGTCTATCCTGAGCTGCTTTGAGTCTTTTTCGAATCAAGTTCACCTGTGACTTGGTGATCTCAACCAACTTAGTACTCTCGAGTTTGGCCATACCAATCTCGTCCCAGCATAACGGTGTACGACACCTCCTCCCATACAATGCTTCGTATGGAGGCATGCCGATACTTGCCTGATAACTGTTGTTATAGGCAAACTCCACAAGTGCTAAGCGGTTGTCCCAACTCCCTTGGAACTCCAATGCGCAAACTCTCAATATATCTTCTAAGGTCTGAATAACCCTTTCAGACTGCCCATCCGTCTGTGGATGGAACGCAATACTGAACTTCAACCTCGTTCCCATAGACTCTTGAAATTTTGGCCAAAAACGTGACATGAATCATGGGTCTCTATTGGATATGATGGTCACCGGGACACCATGTAACCTCATGATCTCGTCCGTATACAATTTGGCTAACCTCTCGAGTGGGTAAGTGGTGTTGATAGGTAAAAAGTGTGCACTCTTCGTGAGCCTATCAACAACAACCCAAACTGCGTCATAGTTCCTGATCATCCATGGTAAGCCTACCTCGAAATCCATAATCACATGATCCCACTTCCATTCAGGGATGGCAAGTGGCTGCAATAAGCATGTTGGGTGCTGATGTTCTGCCTCAACTTGCTGACAAGTAAGGCACCGACTGATGTACTCTGCTATTTCTCTTTTCATCTCAGACCACTAGTAGCTTTCCTTCAAATCTTCGTGCCTCTCGGATGCATAGCATACGCCGATGAGTGAGCCTCCTCCAGAATAGACTTTCGGAGCTCATCATCCGATGGTACACACACTCGGTCACGAAATAATAGGAGACCATCGTCTCTCTCCTGAAATCCTCAACCGGTCCCGCTAGCATGCGTTCTCGGACCTTCTTGATTTCATCATCTAGTCCCTATCCCTTCTTGACCTCATCAAGTAAGGTAGGTATCACCTCAAATCTCGCCACTAAGGCGCCATTAGTAGGTACTTCCTATTGAGCTCTCAATGCTCTCAAGTTGGTTATCAATGCCTCCGATGATCTCTTCCGACTAAGGGCATTAGCCACAACATTTGATTTTCCTGGATGGTAGTCACTAGGTGGTAGTCCTTTATCAACTCCATCCAACGTCGTTGTCTCATGCTTAACTCTTTTTGAGTAAACACATACTTCAAACTCTTGTGGTCAGTGTATATGTGACACGTCTCTCCGTAAGGATAATGCCTCCATATCCTTAGTACAAAAACCACTGCTCCCAATTCTAACTCATGAGTAGGATACTTTACCTCATGTTTCTTCAACTGTCGTGAAGCGTAGGCAATCACCCTCCCATTCTGCATCAATACACATCCAAGCCCTTGGATGCTCGCATCGTTATAGACATCGTACCCCATACCTTGTTCTGGTAAGGCGAGTACCGGTGCCTCAGTCAACCTCTTCTTCAGTTCCAAGGATCCCTTCCCACATTGGTCATCCCATATCAACTTAGCCCCCTTTTGAGTGAGCTTCGTCAATGGTGATGCCAAAACTGAGAACTTTTCCACGAACTTCAATTCCCATGGTAATCTGCCAATCCAAGGAAACTACGAATTTCCTTCACGTTCTTTGGCCTCTCCCATTCGGTAATGGCCTAAA
Organism: Cuscuta europaea; assembly: GCA_945859875.1. Taxonomy (NCBI): domain Eukaryota; kingdom Viridiplantae; phylum Streptophyta; class Magnoliopsida; order Solanales; family Convolvulaceae; genus Cuscuta; species Cuscuta europaea. The sequence continues at coordinate 894,739 of CAMAPE010000047.1, read as the reverse complement.
TATTCTTGTTATCAACTACAGTTCCCGATCCCGAAACTACATGCCCGAGGAAGCCAATCTTCCTTAGCCAAAATTCACACTTAGAAAGTTTAGCATAGAGTTGCTTCTCCCGTAGTGTCTCAAGAACAAGTATTAAGTGCTCCTCATGCTCTTCTTCACTCTTCGAGTAAATCAAGGTGTCATCTATGAACACAATTACAAACCGATCCAAGTATTTATGAAATACTCGATTCATCACGTCCATGAATGCCGCTGCGGCATTTGTTAGCCCAAACGACATGACTAGGAACTCGAAGTGACCACACCTTGTGCGGGAAGCACTCTTCGGTATGTCATCCTCCTTTATCTTCGATGGATGGTACTCCGACATCGATTCCATCTTTGAAAACACTGTTGCTCCTCGGAGCTGATCAAACAAGTCATCAACCCTAGGTAAAGGATACCTATTCTTGATCGTGACCTTGTTCTGTTGATGATAGTCAATACACATATGTAAAGTATCACCCTTCTTTTTCACCAATAGGACCGGTGCTCCCCACGGGGAGTAGCTCGGCCTAATGAAACCGTTATCCAAGAGATCTTGCAATTGAGTTTTCAATCATTAAGTTATGCACGTACCATTCGGTACGGTGGTATAGAGATTGTTTTGGTGTCGGGCGCAACCTCGATCACAAATTCAATCTCTCTATCGGGTGGAAGCCCCAGTAGGTCTTTAGGGAAGACATCCGGGTACTTACAAACTACCCTTACATCGTCGAGGTTCAGTTCCTCTTTAGTTTTGTCTACCACGTATGCTAGATATGCGTGGCATCCCTTTCTCATCATACTCCTCGCTCTCATGGTGGATATGATGCAACCAACTATTTGATTTGCCTCGATCACCCTCGAAGCGTAGGGCATTCCCATCATTGCCTTCGAGTTCTAGAACCTTCGTGTAGCAATCTACCCTAGCATGGTGCTTTTCTAGCCAATCCATCCCTAGGATCGCATCAAAATCAATCATGCTCAGAGGTACGAAATCACACGTCAAGGTTTGGCCATCGACTTCCACCTCACAAGATAGATAATAACATGTTCTCTCAACGTCATCTCCTAGTGGTGTTGATACCACTAGAGTTTGTGTCATCGGTATCGAGTGTATGTCCAAGTCCTCGGCGAACGTCTCACTCACGAATATACGTTGTGCCCCGATATTATAAAGGTTCGTGCACTCCTCCCATTAATCCTTAGCGTTCCTTCATTTATGAGTCATGTAATATACCTTCCTACCATCTATATACATTTATAGAGGTTTATTATGTTCATACACATGTTTGGGATCAAGGAGAGGTCTTAACGTCGCAATTCGGTGCGAAAAAATCAACGTTGGGCAGTCTGGGTGCCACGCACGCGTGCGTGGGTGTATGCACGCGTGCATGGGGGGACGCACACGTGCGTGGGGGGACGCACGCGTGTGTGCAGAAATATTTTCCCCTGGATGGCTACTGCCACCCACGCAGGGAGGGACGCACGGGGGTACGCACGGAGTGACGCACGCGTGCGTCCGGGTACGCACGGCCGTGCGTGGGCAAATTCTGAATTCGGATGGCTACTGCCTCCCACGCACACGTGCGTCCGGCCGTGCGTGGGAAAAACCTTGTCCACACCGTGAGAAACCTCCTGGTTCACCCCCGGGATGACCTGTACTAAACCCCCATAGCTTCCCTCACCCAAAATTAGCCTAAAGACATTCAAATTTGATGTAATACCTGTGACAGAATCCGGGTTAGCTTGAGCATCCGCCTCCATCATCACATAGACTCTTGATTGAGTCCTTCCCTGTTTCACGGACGGCGCGTTACACGCGCTTGCTCCCCCTTGTCCCGTGGATGCTTTGGAAGCCCCGGCTTGATTCTGTGCCCCGGTAGTAGCACTACTTGGTCCCGATCCTCTTGCTCCACCCAGTTGTGGGCAATTCATCTTCATGTGCCCGGTGTTCCCGCATTGGTAGCATCTAGGAGGATCACGACATTTTCCTGGGTAGTGCTTCTTGCAATTGCTGCACTTAGTTGCTCTCGAACCTTTTTCCCTCCTAGAATGTCGTTGGGAGTCGTTGATCTCCCCATTTCCTTTTCCCTAGTAAGGGCACACCCCTAGCTTTCTTAGCTTGGCGTTTTTGTATAAGCCTCATACGTTCATGCTGAAGCCAATCTATGACCATGCCCATTTGTTCTATGGGCGCACTATCAACGTCATCATCAATATGACCATCTACTCCCTCGCTCGACGCCTCGAGTGGTTCTGTGTCACCCTGACGAGGTGACTCTTTCTTGGTCTCAACACGACCATCATTCACGATTTGAGCTTCTAGAATTTCGTGAACCTTTGGTATTAAGGACTTTTCTCGATTGGCATGCCGGGTTCCACCTGGTGCAAACCCTCCCGAGTTCTCCCTTTCCTTAATTCCATCGTCGCACCCCATTGCTGAAAGAAATATTTGTAATGAGTCATTAGACTCGTTTCAAATGTCAACTGACAGAAAGGCACTTAAGACACATCTTGGGCCAAGTCACCGTCATTCCAATCGTTAAGGGCGCCATCTTAACAATTAGAGATCTTGCAACTCGAACACCAAAAGTTCTAAAGTACGAAACATTTCCTATGCTCATGGTTTTCAAAAATCATTTTGAAAAAGAGAATTTGGAGACTTCATTATGAAGTTTATGGACTAAGGCTCTGATACCAATTAAATTGTCACGCCCCGGACCTATCCGGACACGTCAACAATGCGCCGTACAATATGAATAGTCAACCGCAGTCTAACTCATCCATATTATACAAGGCGTCTCGAATATCATTCACACATAAGTCATCCATAAACATACATAATAAGCAATTCAATACGCAGCGGAAAACATAATTTAAAAAACAAATGTCACACGGGGCAAACATGAGCACGCAGGCTCTATAGTGAAAATATCCATGAGCATGTTTATTAATGTTCAAAACAGAATGGAGAAAGCACGAACCAAGTCTTCTCTCCAAGATGATCACTCGAGCAACGAGCACAGGAAGCAAGCTCTAGCCTCAACCTGAAATGGTGGTGGGACGACCCCGAAGGGGTCAGCACTCTATAGGGCTATAAAGTGCTGGTGTGGATGGCATCTAATAGATATACAACAAGTATTTCAAACACAAGACTCTCAAATAGGGTGATAATATAATCTAGGCCGTAACCCCAAGTTACCCCTTTTCAAAATATACTTACTTTATATATAAAGTCAAGTAGTCGGCCCGTAGGCCCAAAGTTTATTTTCAAAACATAACCCAAACCACGTGACCCCTAGTCACGACAATACATAGGGTTCAACCCTAACACGTATGTTTGCATTTCTCGAGTCCAACTCGACTACATCACCATTCACATCAATCACAAGTTAATCACTTCACCAATCTCCAATGTCATGTTCACCCATGCAATTCTAGAGCATCGGGCTCAAGTACATCTCCTTACATGGGCTGAACCTAAACCTTATGTCTACCAGTTAATTACTCCACCAATCTCTAGTGTCATGTTCACCCATGCAATTCTAGAGCATCTGGCTCAAGTACATCTCCTTACATGGGCTGAAGCTAAACCTTATGTCTAGCCAATGCAATTCTAGAGCATCGGGCTCAAGTACATCTCCTTACATTGGCATAGACCCCCAATTCCTGAGCACTCGCTATGCCTAGAATTGTAATATCAATAATCTATTTTGGGACATCCTAACGGACTGCCTCATCATGATCTTACATCATATTACGTCAATTTAGTCACTTGAACCACAATCAAGTACATCACTTACAATCAAATCCTTAGATTCAAATTCCTTAACAATTACAAACAATCATTAACTAGTATTTCGATACTATTAAGATTATTCCCATCAATCATAGGGATTTGGGATTGATGAAGGGGTTAATCATGATGTATGGCTAGATTCTTGATGGATTAATTGCATGAATACCGTTTAATTTGTGTTTGAATAATTTAACTGATATCTCTTGTAACCTAGAACGCGCGCTAGATTTACAACTGCTTGTAGAATAAGTTAAGAACGATCTAATTTATTCTAGGACACATTCACACACACTTAATCGCTCGCTAAGAGATTAGTAGCAATTAAGGGGCCGTAAGCTTGTTCGTCTTGGCAATAATTTAGGATCCGGTCGCATGAGAGATCAGCCTGGTCCGCTAAATTATTGTACTCTACGCCGCGAGAGCGGTAAGAACTTAGTAATGACTAGCTAGGCTCACTTAAATTAATTTCATGTAATTAGACCTGATCTGCCAGAAATCTTGTTACCCCCGGAATCAATTCCTATTCCCTTCGTCATTAATTAGAAAGAACCCCTTAGCTTTAGTATTCGTTTTATTGCAAGTTAATTTTCCAATCAATCAAATCTCGCACAATTTATTTTTAATCGCTGAATTTAGTTAATTCTTAATTCCCTTTTGTCCGTCCCTGTGGAGACGATACTCGTACTTACACCCTTTACTACAATCTATTTTTAAGTGCGAGAAAACTTACATCAATGATCTTAATGAGTGTACGTTGAGAATCAATTTCGCATTCACATATTATCTATTTTGAGTGTAACACATATCAAATTAAACACGTTAACAAGAGGAACCCGAATCTAGTTTGATCCAACCTAAATCATAAGTAGATTAATGCAAATTTAATACAATTTTCCAATATATTAAATTGCCCTCAATCACCAAATCAAACTTTTGCTCCTAGACTAGATATATACTTCCTCCGTCTCTTTTTAGTTGCAACAGTCAAGATTTCACGTTTGCCAACGCACTACTTTGACCGTCATTATATTTAATTCTGTATTAGTAAAAATAAAATAAAAATCAGATTATAAAACTTAGTAATGAGACGAATTTAACAATATTTTTCAAAAAAAAAATAATTCACATAGATTAATAAATAAAATGTAGTCAAAATAAAGTACATGAATAGTGTATATATTCCAATGTTGCAATTAATGTGATACGGAGGATAGTATAAGACATCCGATATATTCCAAGTAGCGCGCTGGCTATACATAGTACAGACGGGTTCAATCTTCGATTCCCCCTTTTTTCTTAATTGCCAAGTAATTAATTAACAAGAATAACTTTGGGACTAATGAATACGAAGTACTCAGTATAGTAATATATAGGGAATAAGAAATTGATTGATTCAGGCTAGACAGGCATGTAGGATATATGTATAAATTCTTGATGGAATAGAATTGAAGATATATATCTCAGCTAGCTCATAATAATATTTATATATATATATATATATATATATATATATATATATATATATATATATATATATATATATATATATATATATATATATATATATATATATATATATATATATATATATATATATATATATATATATATATATATATATATATATATATATATATATATATATATATATACTAGTAATTAATTAGTCAATGGTGGCAACTCTGGGAACTTGAACTGGGAAATCATGAATCTCGTCCATCCAAGGGTTCTTGAGCTTAGAAGGGTCAACGGTCCTCAAGGCACGCCACACCGCACTGTTGCACTTGAACCCAGACCCGAACGCAATCTGCCACGTCCGGTCACCCTTCCGGATTCTCCCCTTAGCCTCCGCGTAAGCCAGCTCGTACCACAACGAGCTGCTGGACGTGTTCCCGAACCGGTAGAGTGTCATTCTGGACGGCTCCATGTGCCACTCGCTCAGGTCCAGGTTCTTCTCCAGCTCGTCCAACACCGCCCTCCCTCCTGCGTGGATGCAGAAGTGCTCGAACGCCATCTTGAAGTCCGGTATGTACGGCTTGATCTTCAGCTTCATCACTTTCCGGGCGACCAGCGTGGCGAAGAACAGGAGCTGCTCCGACATCGGGAGGACGAGCGGGCCGAGCGTGGTGATGTTGGTCTTGAGTGCCTCCCCTGCGACCGCCATCAGGTCTTTGGAGAGTGCCACCCCCACCTCCCGCTTCTCGTCCTCTTCTTGGAAGACGCACGAGTAGCTGCGGTCGTCCGCACCCTTGTGGGTGCGGACGGTGTGGACCAGCTGGTATTTTGACCTCCGCCTGTCCGAGGACCGGTTTGAGAGGAGAATGGCGGCCCCACCCATGCGAAAGATGCAGTTGGAGACGAGCATGGATCGGTTGTTGCCGAAGTACCAGTTGAGAGTTATGTTTTCCATGCTCACTACTAGGGCGTACGAGTTTGGGTGCACCTGCATTTAAATATTAAAAAGAGGAGTATAATAAGTACAATTCTATTTTGGAATTTCAAAACATTGTTGCTCAGCAATTTCTAATCTTTAATTATTTTTACTCCGGCCACACAAACATACTTATGTGCGAGACTGATGATATGGGTGGGTGGAAAGAATATTTGTGAAAAAACATACATGGAATATTTTTACTTTTTGAAATTAAAAAATTCTTAAAATCGGGGATGATCGAGTTAGAAGCTAGCTAGCTAGGTTTGCCACTCAGCTCATCCGCGCGCCCATGCATGCTTTTACCTATACCTATATATCTATCTATTTGGCCTCAAGCCTAGGGATCATATCGAAAATGGAATGCATGGGTGTCATCTAAATGTGAAATTAAGTCTGCTTAATTAATTTGACTAAAAGACAAATCTCGAAAGTAAACGTCGTTAAAAGACTAGCTAGCTTAGCTGCATGCGGGAATTAATAGAATTTAAAGGCTGGCTTGATTGACCTTCTTTATATGGGATTAGATCCACCTGGCTGGCTTATTGGAAATTAGATCTACTTGGGTAGGAAAGTCAACCGCCTGGCCTTTTCATGCAATAATATGAAGATGGAGACGTCGGACTTTAAATCGTAAAAGCTGGCCGGCCGGCTACAATGCACTTTAAAGCTAGCAGTCCAAGTTGGTACTAATCACTTCACATCCAACTATGATCGAATTTAATTGGTCCACTAGAGTATTCAGCCTCAAAGCTGTCTTTGAATCCGTGTATATATATATATATGTATGTACGTGCTTTAAATTCAAGATAATACTGTATTAACCACCCTCTTTAAGACACAGGCTGCTACCAATTTCATAGAAAATCATACTAGTATATTTTTTGAGGAATTCTATTTTACACTCCGTATATTACTAGTATCTTAGATTGAATAAATAAGAAGACTTTTATAACTTGTATTATCTTTAAAATGGGACTCATTTAGTATGCTTAGAAGATCAAATTAAAGTCATTAAAACATTTAATCCGCTTAGTATTCTTTGACTTTCCAGTCAAAGATGATAAATTTTGACCAGTTATATACATATATATGTACCAAAGTATTTATAATATGAAAATTATACGAAAATTAATGTTCTTTATTAAACGTGCTATCATATAAATATAAAATTTATAAACTTCTTAAAAATATACTTGTAATTGTTAAAATGATTAGGCAAAGTTTATCTTCGTATACTATAAAAGTCAAAGATAACTACTACAAAGGGATAAACATTACTTCCTCCGTCCCATTTAAATCTGTACACTTTCCTTTTTGGGATGTCCCATTTACTCATTTACGTTTCTTTTTTATTTTTTAGTCAATTTCTTCTACATTAAATTTCCTAACTACCCTTCATTACACACCTACGATAACATTAATTCTCCCCAAAAGTCAAAGGGCATGAAAGCAATTTGTTCTTCTATTAATTGAGCTCCTAAAATATCGTGTAAAAAACAAAAATCAAATTCTATCCGGGACGGAGGGAGTAATATTTTTAACCTTGTTTGGAGCTGTTTTCTTTTTTCGTCTTGAATTCAATTCTAATACGGAGTAGTACGTATATACATTCTCCTACCTCTTTTGACTTGTAAATAAACACCTTAAGAATTGTGATTACACTATCATTATATTAATTGAGCTTTCTAATTATGTTCTGTATATATTGTGTCCACCAATGAAAACTGACGTACACTGTTTGTCTAAGTCACCAAACGAAAGAAATACACTCTCTAGTTACATGCTGTATATAAATTAAAGGAAATACATCTATCGCCCAACTGAGCTGGATAATTAAGTGAACAAATTAAACGTCTATTTTAATTTCATTGATTGGTATATAAAATTTGTGGACAATTTTCCTAACTCAACCACCATAATCAGCATTTATGATTTTCTGAGAAACCAAAACAATACTAAACTAGTAGGTATTATCGATGGCGATCGAAATTATGGGACGTTACGTTTAGTTAAATACACTAGCTATATATATTCATCCCAAATTGATTAGGGAAGTGAACTATTTTTAAGAAACAATTTCATTTTATTCACTCCATATATAATGATATTAATAAAATTTTTAATTATAGAGTCTGTGATATTATATTGTTTATTAACATGTAAAATTTACTTATTATAATTATTTTGATTATTAATATAGATGATTTAGCTTTAAAACTTGATGGCTTTGGCAATCAATTTGAAGTGTAAGGAGTAATGAATTGAAAGAATATGAATAGGAATGTAGAGAGGGATATATGGACTGACCTGTAAGAGCTGTTTGGCAAGGTGTATAGAAATGAGTCCAGCACTACAGCCCATGCCACCCAGGTTATAGCTCTGAATGTTCCCCCTGAGCTTATAATGGTTGACAATCATGGCAGAGAGGGAAGGAGTGGGGTTGAACAAGCTGCAGTTGACCACAAGGATCCCAATATCCTTGGCGTTGACCCCGGTTTTAGCCAGCAGCTCATCAATGGCGCCAAACATCACCATCTCGGCCTCCTTCCTGGCCTCAGCCATGCAGGGGTTGGCGGGCAGGCGGAGAAGCGCCTCCGGGAAATAAGTCTTCTCCCCCAACCCGGACCGCTCCAAAATCTTCTTCTGGAAGGAAAGGTTTTCCTCGGTGAAAACATCGGCCTGTTTGGAGCGGTCGATGAAGAGGTGCTTGGGGCACATGACCTCCGGCGGGGGCTTGTAGCACGCGAAGTCCACCAGGTACACCTTCCTGGGGCGGGTGGAGAAGTAGAGCGTCCCCAAGCAGACGGCGAGAGCCGAGCAGACGGCCACCGTGACGAGCTCGAACTTGAGGTGCTGCCGCCACAGGTGCACCAGGTCGTCCAGCGAGAGAGTGGAGAGATGGGCAGAAACGGCCGCGGCGAGCAGCGGGACCAGGAGCAGGTACATGGCGTTGCTGATCAAGTAATGGTACCCAAGCTTCACATACTTGAGCCTTACTGATAGCAGGAAGTTGGGGAGTTTATTGTTGTTGCCGGAGTTGTCCGTTTTCGGCCCTGTCCCGGCGGCGGTGTCCCCCATCGCTGCTAGCTAGCTAGCTAGTACGTATATATATATATAAAAGATAATGTTTGGGTCCGATCCCGGCCTTGAATTTGATGGTTTGATGTTTGGGTACGTACGTATTGGAACGTGAATGTGTAGAAAAAATATATATTTATATAGGATGGGCCTGTGCGTACGGCGGGCACTCAGTAAGCTTATAATTTTGTTGGCATGGGAATACAATTGAGGATGGATGGGGGTTTTTAAAGAGCGACGAGGATGGCATAGGGGTAAAATTGGGGGCGTACGATGGCAAGCTGCAGCTACCAAGGAATGGGAAAGGGGGGTTGGGAGATGGGACAACTACCCCAACGAACTTTTAATGGGCACACAACTAACTAACGCGTCTAACGCGCGCGCATTCAAAGTTACGTTCTACTCCGTATATTTTTGTTTTTCTTATCAACTTCACTTCAATAATTCATTGCTTCATTCTTCGTCCAATTAAATGAGTGATAGGTACCGTAACTCATTTTTTAAACGTGTGCTGGAATTGTCACCGTTTACCATGACACACATGAAATTGCTCTTATTTTGGAGTTTCATGTAACAACCTATCTATGATGCAAAACATTGATTATATATGCAACGTAATCACTCGAACTCAAGACTTTTCAGCCTCATGTACGTGTATGTAGGAAATAATGGACTATTTGGACCGCTCCCATGTCGTATCCTGCATATTTTTAATAATTCTATAAGAATCCATTTCTTAACACTAAAATCTACTCTAATGATTAACTTTAAGAAAATTCCTTCAAACACGATTACTATATTTCGTGTAAGAGTCTTTAGTCTTTCGATTATTATGTCACTGACATTTTTGGTACTTGAATTTGAATTTTTTCATTTTTAGTTCTTTGACTTTTGTGCGTCTTTCGATTTTTGTATCCATCTTTAAAAATTCCCACATTTATTCTTTCGATTTTTATAAAAATGACACTTTTGGTTCTTCAACTATTATAATAGTAACATTTTGAGTCATTCACTTATTGTGTCAAAATTATACTGCAAGGACTAAAAGTGTCAATTTGATGAGGAAAACTTTACCGACTCATTTCCTGGCTCTACTCTATCCACTTATGTGTGTTTGGTCCCATCTATAAATGAGGGAAACTTTGAAGCCAATGATTAAAGTTGTTTCTCGCACAATCGTTAAGGACTAAAAATGAAAGAATTTAAAGCCGATCGAGTATCAAAAGTGTGTTTGACACAATAGTCGAGGGACAGATAATGACAAAAATAGCATTTGTGGATTTTTCCCCCTAACTTTTGACATCACAAAGCATTAATATGATAATATTAATGTCACAAGTTCCATATTTTAACACTTTTACATTGCATTTACTCCTATAGACTATAGTGGAATTTTTTGTTGAATTTGTGATGAAAATAGCTCAAGTTTTCAAAATATGATATAGTTATACGCAGTACTGTATTAAATACGGAGTATATACTTTGTTATGAAAAAAGTTGCTCTGTATGTGAAATGAAATTAGAATTATGTTCCTCATCAAATTTAGCAATAAATTTTTATCAAACTTAATTATTTTGATCTTAACATACACGAAAAAAAAAAAGATTAATAGGCTCATAAGTAACACAAAGAATTTATCGCATGGGCATTAAGAAATTGCATACATACATGTTTATTTGAGTTAAGTCATGCCCCTTGCGGCATTCGCAACTGCTCCCGACCTCCGGCGTGAACGTACAACCGATGCTAGTTTTTTGCAAACTACATTTTGAGATTGAGGAAAAACTATCATTCTACTATGTGCAGTACTACTATCTCGTAAAAATTTTCTCCGTACAATATTTACTACTGCTTCCGTCTCGTTCAAAGATTATCGTCCAGCGAAGACATGATTTTCTCCGTACATGATTACTACTGCTTCACTCTCCGTACAATATTTACTACTATCTCGTAAAAAGTTTCTCCGTACAATATTTACTACTTCTTCCTTGAATATTAATTCTTCCTTTCAAATACTACTTCTATATCAAAGTTGGGGAGTGTTACCAAGATGAGAATTAGTTAACATCTTGACATTGGTTATAGTAATAGTTATTTCTTCCTCTATGTTAATATCGGGGAGTGTTACTAAGATGACAATTAGTTAACATCTTGATGTTAATCATAGTAGGATTCATATTCTTTAATATTCTTCCTTGAGTATTAATTAATTCCTATTCATATTTCATGTTAATATTTTAAACATTACTTAAAGTATCAACTAGTTTTTGTTTCTCATATTAATTATTACTAGAATCAATCGGTTAATACGCTTGTTATTAATCCGGTTCTTTCAACGGTAGTAAACTTGGAATATTAATACATGCATCTCATGGTTAATATGTCAAGGGGAATTAATTATATTGATTAAACCAATAAACCGTTTGTGTTGATGTTATCAATCTCAATCGTTTTCATCTTAAGTTTATTGCTACTATCAAGTTGATATACGGCGCTTGTTCTATATTGACTCGATAGTAAGTTTTATTAATGAACACATCTCGTTATTAATAACTACCCTCGATGAACTGGATATACTCCTCGATTGAGTATTCGAGATGAAGATAGTTAAAGATATAACCGGGATCGACGAACATTTCATTAAGTGGATAAAGGCAAAACCAAGCCTCCACATCTATTAATTAAACTCATATAGGTTGTTTATCTTAGTGTTAATTGAATTAAATCAAATCAAACTGAAAACCCCCCTTGTTACTATTTATATAGAAGAAAAGTGTTCCTTTCCCTGTGGATACGAACCTTACTTCACTATACTACGTATTAGTTTTGTATTGTAATTATTTTGAGTGCACCTCACGATAAAGTGCACGTCAAATTTGGCGCCGTTGTCGGGGAAAGGCAATTAATTTTTCTTTTATTTCATTTCACGAAAAAAAATCAAAAAAATATTAAACAAAAATATAAAGAGTGTTTATTTTTCTATTTCTGAGCTTTGAGTATATGGTTAAACACCGATCTATAAACCAAATCACCTATCAAACAAAGCCCGAAACAGAACAAGCCTTCGAGAGGTTTAGGAATTTATTTCCGAATACTTCTTCGGAGGAATCATCAAGTGCTAGTTCTCATTCTAGCGACACCGAAGAGCCAATCACTATGGCCCTTGAAACAAGGACGCTGAGGGAGCTCACAGCTCCAAACTTGAATCAACAACCACTGTGTATTACCTTCCCTACACTTGATGGGGGTAATACGTTTGAGCTGAAATCTGGGTTCATTCATCTGCTGCCATCCTTCCATGGCCTGAGAGGAGAGGATCCGAACAAACACCTCTCAGAGTTTCACGTCGTTTGCACAAGCATGTGTCCAAACGGTGTAACAGAAGAACAGATCAAACTGCGGGCGTTTCCATTTTCTCTAAAGGATACCGCAAAGGATTGGCTATTCTATCTTCCTTCAGGAAGTATAGGTACATGGGCGGCCATGAAGAAAGCTTTCCTGGAAAGGTATTACCCTGCCTCTGTCTCCTCCTCTCTAAAAAAGCAAATTAGCAACGTGGAGCAAAAGGATGATGAATCATTCTACGAATATTGGGAACGATTCAAGAAACTGTGTGCAAGCTGTCCATATCACGGCTATTCGGAGCAAGACCTCATCTTATACTTCTATGATGGTCTTTGCAATGAAGATAAGGGGATGACAAACGCCGCATGTGGAGGGGGGATTGTCAACAAGACTCCTTCTCAAGCTATAAACCTTATCTCGGAGTTGGCCGAGAATTGTAGACACTATGATCGGCGGTCATCAAAACGAGTTATGGCGGCAGAATCCAACAACTCGTTGGAAAGTCAAGTAGCCGGCTTGACTTATTTGGTTAAAGATTTTCTCTTAAATCCAAAAACTCAAGAAGTCAAGGTCTGCGGCATATGCTCGACACAAGGGCACCCCACCGACTCTTGCCCAACACTACAAGAGGAGAACTCCGAACAAGTCAATGCTTTGGGGTTTCAAAATCAAAAGAGGTATAACCCTCAAAGCAACACCTATAATCCGGGATGGAGGGATCATCCTAATTTAAGGTACGGAAACACTCAACCTCCTCAACCATCAAATCTTCCTCCTCCACAATATAAACACAAGTCCAAACTTCAAACTCGAACATGTCCACCGAAGACATGATTCGATCACTTGCCATGAATATGGCAACGATGCAACAAAGTGTGGTCCAAATTCCAAGAAACAACAAAATCCAGCATCCACAACTTGGAAAGCCAAATCAGCCAAATCTCAAATGCCGTGAGTAGGCTTGAAGCTAAGGATTCGGAAAGGCTACCATCTCAAACGGAGCCGAATCCTAGGCAACAAGCCCATGCAGTCACATTAAGGAGTGGCAAGGAGTTGGTTATTGCCAAGGAGAAGGCGAAGAGCCACATTGGCGAAGAGGAGGAAGAAGAGGAGCTGGTGGAAGTAACTCAACCGGAGGTGGAAGTTAAAATCCCAAACCCGCCGCCGGTCATCCCCGAGATTGAAGCACCCTTCCCCGAGGCTCTAAGGGAAACGCGAAAGCTGGAGAAGGACAAGGACATCTATGAGACATTCTCCAAATGTGAGGTAAATATTCCTCTCCTTAACTTGATAAAGGGTGTACCTAGATTTGCAAAAAATTTCAAAGAACTATGTACAATAAAAAGGAAACATAGACTCAATGGAAAACAAAAAGTCCAAGTTAGTGAATGTGTTTCGGCAGTTTTTCAAAAGAAACTCCCAAAGAAATACAATGATCCGGGCATGTTCACTATACCTTGCAAGGTTGGAGGAACTACATTTTCAAAAGCCATGCTCGATTTAGGAGCATCAATTAATGTCATTCCTTACTCTTTATACAAATCACTTGAGCTTGGCCCTCTAAATGAAACCGGAGTAGCCATTGAACTTGCGGATAGATCAAATGCTTACCCTAAAGGTATTGTCGAAGACGTACTAGTTATGGTTGACAATTTGATTTTCCCCGATGACTTTTATGTTTTGGAAATGGAGAATGATAAGAAAGCGGTTCATGTCCTCTTAGGAAGGCCATTTTTGAAAACCGCTAGAGCAAAGATTGACGTATTTAGCGGCTCTTTAACAATGGAATTTGATGGAGATAAAGTTGAATTCAACATTTATGACTCCATGAAATATCCAAATGAAAATCATTCTTTATTTGTCATTGATATTGTTGACCCTCTTGTACAAATACTTTTGAAATTAATGGAGAGGACGAATTGTTGAGTATACTTGAGAATGACTTCGGGGAAAACTCTTTAGAACTTACCTTGACTCCCAACACACAAGCTATGATAGTGGAATTGGATACTCACTTCCAACTCCCACTTATGCCACCGGGGTCGAGGGCATTTCCACTAACCATCCCCGAAGAAAAACCTTTACCTTCAGTGTTGCAGGCACCCGAAGTTGAGATGAAACCACTCCCAAAACACTTGAAATATGTGTTCTTGGGAGAAAACGAGACACTACCGGTCATATTCTCAAACAAATTGACCGTGGAGCAAGAAGGCAAATTGATAGTGGTGCTCAAGGAGCATAAACTAGCAATTGGATGGACTATAACCGACATAAAAGGCATTAGTCCATCTACATGCATGCATCGCATCTTAACAGAGGATGAAGCTAAGTTGGTGCGACAGCCGCAACGAAGACTAAACCCACCTATGATGGAGGTGGTCAAAAAGGAGGTGATCAAGTTACTCCAAATGGGGATAATCTTCCCCATTTCCGACAGCAAGTGGGTTAGTCCAACCCAAGTGGTTCCGTAGAAAACCGGAGTCACAGTGGTGGAGAACAAACATGGAGAACTTATGCCCATCCGAATTCAAAACGGATGGAGGGTATGTATAGACTACCGTAGACTCAATGCGGTAACTAGAAAGGATTTCTTTCCTTTACCCTTCATTGACCAAATGCTTGAGAGACTTGTCGGGCATAAGTTCTATTGTTTTCTTGATGGCTACTCCGGGTACTTTCAAGTGCCTATAGCCCCTGAAGATCAAGAGAAGACCACTTTCACTTGTCCATTTGGCACCTTTGCATACCGACGCATGCCATTCGGACTTTGCAATGCCCCGGCCACATTCCAACGATGCATGATGAGCATATTCTCTGAATATGTTGAGCTATTTATGAGGGTCTTTATGGATGATTTTACAATTCATGGAGACTCAATTGATTCATGCCTACTCCATCTATCTCTTGTTTTGAAAAGTTGTTTAGAATCAAATCTTGTTCTAAACTCTGAAAAATGTCATTTTATGGTAGAGGAAAGAATTGTCCTAGGCCATGTGATCTCGTCCAAAGGAATCGAGGTGGACAAAGCAAAAGTGGAAGTTATCCAATCACTACCTTATCCTACCACCGTTAAGGAGATACGATCATTTCTTGGACATGCAGGTTTCTATCGGAGGTTCATCAAAGATTTCTCAAAGATTGCATCTCCTTTATGCACACTTTTTCAAAAGGAGGTGGAGTTCATTTTTTCTGAGGACTGCAAGAGGGCCTTCAATACTTTGAAGGAGAAGCTAGTAACCGCACCTATCATCCAAGCCTCGGATTGGTCTCTTCCCTTTGAGATCATGTGTGATGCTAGTGACTATGCGGTCGGGGTCGTTTTGGGCCAAAAGGTGGGAAGAGCATCTCATGTGATCTATTATGCATCCACCACACTCAATGATGCCCAACGCAACTACGCCACCACCGAAAAAGAAATGTTTTCCGTCGTTTATGCGCTTGAAAAATTCAGGTCATATTTACTTGGTACCAAGGTGATCATTTACACCGATCATGCGGCTATTAGGTCTTGATGACAAAGAAGGAGGCCAAACCACGGCTGATTAGATGGATACTACTCCTGAGCGAGTTTGATGTTGAGATCAAGGACAAGAAAGGCATGGAGAACTTGGTGGCCGATCACTTGAGTCGTTTGGTCCTTGATGAAGGAAACAATCATGTCAAAGACGATATTCGAGGAGAATTTCCCGATGAGACCCTCTTCTCTCTTAAGGAAATTTGTCTTTGGTACACTCATATTGTTAATTTCCTTGTTCTAAACAGGTTTCCACCAAGCTTCTCTAAAGCTCATAGAGAGAAACTCCAGCATGATGCAAAGCAATACGTATGGGATTAACCATACTTATGGAAACATTGCAAAGATCAAGTCATTCGAAGGTGCATTCCCGAAACAGAAATTGCATCCATTCTTGTTTTTTGTCACTCACATGCATGTGGTGGCCACTTTGGAGGGAAACGAACATCTATGAAGGTACTTGAATGCGGTTTTTGGTGGCCAAGCTTATTTCGAGATGCCCATCTCTATTGTCAATCTTGTGATAATTGCCAACGCATGGGCAACATCTCTCGAAAGTATGAGATGCCACAAGTTCCTATGCTCCACTACAAGAAAAACGTCTATTAGCGAAGGGAATATTGGTCGCAAAAACTAAAAAAACAGTCCCTAATACTCATTTGCGACTGCAAAATCCAGTCACCAGACAGTCCCTATAGACCTCGCCGCTAAAGCTCTTTTGCGACTGGAAAAAATGGCCAGTCATTAAAACTTATTGGGACCGCTTAAAATCCTGTCGCTAATGACATTATTTGAGACCAGGTATTAAAAGTAACTGTGACTACTTTCCCTTCGCAAATAAGTTCAAGAAACGATTATAAATTGAATATAAATCGATGAAAACATAATATATATATATATATACTAGATATGTAATGTATTGCAAATCGATGACCGAAACGATTAATAGAATGGTCCAAATAATTTCAAATATAACCAATTCAATCTCTAGTACAATTCAAAATTAAGTAGCTAGCCATCAATTTGATATTCATCATATGAATTATCTAAGCTACAAATGGTATCTCTAAATACTAATACAAAAATGTAAAGTTTGAAAATGCAGGGTTATGCAACAGCAAACTTCATTTCAAGCTCCTTAGTTTACTCTTTGTTTCCTTGGCATTGTAGCATCTCTTTAATTTTTTGGAGCTCATCTTCTAGTGCACTAACACGATTTTCTGATGCATGCAACCTTGCCTCAAGCTCACTTTTTTTAGAAGATGGCCCCTTCAAATCTTTGCGACTCACTCCACCTCCAAAGCAAACAACATGACTACGTTTTTGAGGTCCAAAACACTTCTCAACTACATCAATATGCGTTAATGATGGGTCCGCCTGAACCAGCTCACGTATTTTCTCCTACATGATACATTAATGTATATATTAAACTGCAACAAACGTATTAGCAAGGAAAATTATGATATTAACTTACATATTTCTGAATTGTTTCCGGTTCCACAAGTTGATCTTTCTTCTTGCGAGTTTCATAGAACATAACATCCATACTTGGCGGATTGTTATCTTCACCACCCTTCAAATAAACAAATATATATAGTAATGAATATTATATGCATAATCAATTTGCACAACCCACACAGTAATATTAAAAATATATACCATTTCAAAAATAAGCTCTCTAACCGGTTTGCTACCCATCCGATGTAGCATTGTCAGGTGGCTTCTATTTTTGGAGCCTCACTCACTCTTTTTCTGTTTTCATACAACATAATTAAATAATACTTGAGCAATGCAAACTCACTGTCCAATTGTTTCATACAAGGATGCTGTTGGAGCCCGTGAAACGCTCCAGTCATGGATGCCAGAAAGCTTGGGTTTGTTTATCTCACAAGTTACAAATGACAAAAAAAGGTATGAAGGGCTGAGGTTTTTAGGGGAGTTGGTTGGAAAAGTTCCAATTGTACATTTGGAAGATGTAACTGCAGCCCACATTTTCTGTATGGAAAACCCAGAAATTAATGGTAGGTTTCTTTGTGCAAATTCCTATCTAAAGTCCACCGAGATTGCGTCTTTCTATCAGCACCACTTCACTGCCATCACAATCCCTCAAGAGCGAGTGCAATTTCTTTACTGTAAAAGCTCCCTTTATTATATTAGATGTTTGAATGAATGTTATTGTTTCAGGTTCATTGAGGATACAAGGAGGGATATAAAGTGGAATTCAAGAAAGCAGATGCAGGTTTTGAGTACAAATATGACTATAAGATGATACTTTCTGGCATCCATGACTGGAGTGTTTCACGGCCTCCAACAGCATACTAATTGTTCAAATTCAATGTTCTGTCACTGTACTAATTGTTTCAAGTGCCACAATACATCTTTATTCAATTGTTTTAAAGTCTAAACTACAATAACAAGCCACTTAACTTGACTAGCCACACTTGACAACTAAAACTTAACAATCAGTAGTTTCAAATAGTGTTTCATATCAACATAAAGAATAAAAAATAATGACACTGCAGTTGGAGAACTCTTCAAAATAATCATCATTAAGAAGTTGTAGAAGCATTGTAAAGGACTCATTACTCCACTTCCCAATACTCTTGATGTGAAGCAATCTTACCAAAATGGACAACTTTGAGGACTTGGAGCCTTCAAATACAGGTTGTTGAGAGTCATTTAACAACCTATAAAATTTCTTAGCTTCAACGTTTGGTTCCTCTTCAATAACATCTGGCTTTTCACTAAAGTTTTCATGATGAGGAAAAAAATCTTGTATAATTTCCTGTGTCTCATCATCAGTATCATCTCCAGAGTCACCATAAAATTCAGACTCCAGTTCTCCCAACCTTTCTCCACGGTGATACCAAAACGTGTAGTTTGTCATCATCCCATACACTTTCAGATGGGCTTCAACTACTTCACGACTTCTCGAATATGTATTGCAACATTTCACACATGGACATCTAATTTCAAATGATTCTCCTGTCTTTCGAAATGCATAATCTAAAAAGGTCTTAATTCCTTCCAAATATGTTTCATTTAGCCGATCATTAAACAACTCAATCCAATCTTTATTAGGTGCCATCTCTACACTAAGAGGTAAAGCAGTTTCTCCACAGAATTGTGTTAAAAAATAGTGACTATACAGTTTAAACATTCACTTATTACGATTTAATGTGTCATAGAAATATCACAAGTCATTGAACAAAGATATTGAACACAAAAAACAATGACAATAGGAACAAAATAAACATTCAATGGTTACTGATTTAATGTTCCCTAGAGTTTAAAGTTTAGTGAATTAATTAAAGTTTATATTTAACAATTTAATGAGCGCTGGACTTTTTTGGTAAATAAATGTGTTCTGGACTTTAGAAATTAAAATATCATTTAGTTACATACATAATCACGTGGCTAAAACATTAAGGATTATAATTTTAAGATATCTGAAGTTTAATTAAAGTAAGTAACTGACTTAAAAAAATTAAAGGGGAGCTTGTGCACAAACTGCTCTATTTGTGATGAGATTGAGTGACTTTGGACTGTGTGTGACCTTTTATTAAAAGAATATATAGCATCTGAAAACATTCTTTAATCAAAATGTGATATTTTTTTATACAAAGATAGTGAGAAGTACGTGACCTCTCAATATTGATACAAAAATGACAACAAAGTTACAATAGTACAATGAAAGTCGCATGAGTGGTTTGACACGCAAATATCAAAAATGACAATGATATTGAAGCAAATCCAACAAGTTAATCAGTGAGTTAAACTAATCAGCAAGTTGAATGGACAATCAAGAAAAAGAAAAAGTGAGAAGAAAACAACGAAAAATGGAGTTGCCAGGTCCTATATTGATGCTAAAAACATGTCTCAGCCAAAAAATGGCAAGGCAAGGAAACTCAAGGACTAGCTATCCAATGAAGATAATTTTCTGGGAAAAAGTAGACTAGCTGAAGAAGTTTATGAATTATCTTCTGGAGATGAAAGTTCTAAAGGAATGCGAAAATGGGTTACAGAATATTATCGGAGCGGACCAAGATTGCAGGTGTTGCAAGAAAAAATTGACGACTACATAGTTGCTTATGAAGCAGAAAAGGAACAGGAGAAGAAGGTAAAAGAAGCCCTTATTGCAGAAGATGGATGGACAGTTGTATCACATCACAAGGGAAGAAAGAAGACAACAGATTCTGAATCTGGAGTTGCTATAGGTTTTGTTTCCCAGGCTGCTGTATTAGAAAATCTGGCCAAAAAGAAGCCAAACGAAACAGGTTTAAATTTGTACCAATTTCAGAGGAGGGAAGCCAAGAGAAATGAGATAATGGAGCTTCAGATCAAGTTTGAGCAGGATAAAAAGCGTGCTCAGCAATTTAGAGCTACAAGTAAGTTCAGACCTCTATATATAAAGCGTGCTCAGCACTTGTTCTGTTCAAATCTGTGTTTGAACACTGGAATGCCGAATGCCTTAATCATATGCATTAAATGGCTGCTGAATAATAAGCTACTATTACTACCACATTTTTCAGCTTACAACTCTGTAGTTTATAGAGAAATATAGAACCTAAAGTCCTAAATCTGGTGCTTATAGTATGACTGAATGACTATTATACTATCATTTCCATATTTGTAGATTGACAATGTAAACACATGAACAACATTCCACTTGAACCAAACTTGAACATCTACTTAAATATAACTACAACAGTTCTATTCCCTTCCTACTTTGTGCCCTCTTCCAGGGATGACAGCCTATGAATAATAAGTGACCAAATCATGTAATGCTCCTTCCAGGGATGACATTCATATCTTTTTATATTGGTATTAGTTACCTGTAAATTGGATGACCTACTAGGCTACTAACTGTTAATACAAAGGCTTTAGGAGTGAAAAATATGGATTGGATGTATTTTTATATATATTTACAAAAAAGACATACATACAATGAGCTTCAGCACATATGTAATAACCACTAGAGAAATAAGCCACTAAAAATGTTAAAATTCAATAAGAAGGGTGTATATGAAACATACTTTTCTATATGATCCTAAAAATAATGGGTGTATCACCAATATGATATGAAAATAGGACATGAAACTAGCAAGAAATTGTGTCTGTCCAATTATTGATTGTCTTCTTAATTTAATATCAATCTAAATTGTATAAAGTGCAGTATTCACATAGTCATGAAATATCCGAGTTCACTTTGGAGAAATGAGTTAAGGGCAGATTTTCCAACATTTTCTGTGAAGATCTAATCAAAGTACAACCACTATCATTACATGGTAATTAGGAGACAAGCTTTGTAAACGAAGTGCCTTTCAAATATATCAATTTGAAAATAAATGGATAATGGAAGAATTTACATGAAAGGTTTGGATTGAGTTGCATCAATTAAACAATTGTAAGTTTGTAACTGATACTGGAGTTAATAATGGTAAAACATCAATCTAAGTTTTAAGGTAAAACTTAAGTGGAGTCCATGACAGAAAGCTAGAATAGACTTGGTATAAATCTCAATGTACCCCAGGATAACCCTCAAGATGAAACAGATTGGGGCTATCTAAAGCTTTTCTATCTAACTTTTATTAAAAGTGATTACTCCCATACTGCCTTTTAAAAGACTAGATAGTTTAACTGGCTTAAATCCAAGAACAAAATTTTCCAAAAGCCACTACTTCAATTCTCCCTAGGGGATACTGGAGGTTTCCCTGCAGGATTATTCATACAAAAAAAGAGAGTCTTAGCTCCAGTGGAGTATTAGTTTTGGACCTTTGGTGAAAAATAATGCAATTGGCTTAACAAACTAGCCTTGAAAGCCTACTCAAAAAGCTTAATTTAGCTCACATATACTTAGAATCTTAGAGTATAGCCGTATACCAATTACCAACAAATAGAAACATTAAAGTACTTACGTTTAATAAAAAAAAACCAGACACATTACAAATACAAAAGTCTGAAATCTGAACATATACTAACAAATTCTCAACTAAACACATATTTTCGAAATTCGAACTATCATAAAAGCTATAATAACACAATCAAAATATCTTTAGCTCTTTACTTGGACTGCTTGACAGAGTGGAGAAGGCTGAGAAGTTGATTCAATTCTCAAAGAAGATGGACATCCAGAAATGGAAGAGAAGAAATTTTTTTTATCAAAGATTGGTCTTACAGATTTGATGGTGCATGCGAAATTTTAAAAAAAAATAATAATATGTTTTCCCATTTTGACAAAACATCCAGACTTAACATGGTGAAATGGGTTGAAGTTTAAAATATTTCTTCAAAAAAAATCATAAATGTCACTCTTATTCAAGGGAGCAATACCCCAAATAACAACATCAAAACCAAAATTATTGCGTAACCCAACACATTCAGAAAAGAAAAATAAAAACATGATGAAGAACAAAATGGGTTGAAATTTGAACAAAGAAGCTTCCAAAAGTAAAAAATAACAACACTTCGCAGCAACTTTAATCAGATTATCACTAAATAATGGTGGAGAAAAGTGTTTACCTCAACAACTTGACGCTATTTTGCGGAGCCGGAGTGATGGTAATGACTTAGAGAAGCAGCGAGCAGCTTCTTTCGAGTGTCACGCCAAGTGACGACGAGCGGCGCGGCCGAGTGACAGCTGAACTAGGGAACCGCTTCTTCTTTTCTCCGTTCGAGCGCTATTCTTCGTCCGTAAAGTAGGGAACGAGAGGTCTGAGAAGGGTTTTGTCCAGAGCGCTATTCTTCCGTTCGAGCGCTATATTTTTGTCTAGAGCAGGAAGTGTTCCAGATGTGGTTCCAATTTTTTAGGTTAAGGATTCCAATTTTTTAGGTTAAGGAAAAAGGTGGAAAGGTGGAACCGCCAATTTTTTAGAAAAGGAGGGATGCGGCGCGCTTCTTTTTTCGGGTGACCACCAAAACTAAAATCTTTAAGGACCGGATGTCTGGCTAATAGCGAAAGGATATTTAAATAGTCACGGAAAAATTAAGCTTTTTAATACTTTCGTGACCACTTAAAATATGGTCGCTATTGGTATACATATTGTGACCAAATAAGACGTCGGCCGCAAATTGTTTGTCGCAAAAAGTCAATTTTCTTGTAGTGCTCTACGTGGAGATCTTTGACGTGTGGGGAATAGATTTCATGGGACCTTTTCCTAATTCTCATGGAAATATATATATTCTCTTAGCGGTAGACTACGTATCCAAGTGGGTGGAAGCAAAAGCCACAAAGACCGACGATGCCAAAGTGGTGACTGAATTCCTCAAAACCCGCATCTTCTCGAGGTTTGGAGTCCCACGCATCTTGATAAGCGATAGATGCACTCACTTCTACAACAAAACTATGAGTGCCTTGTTGAAAAAATATGGCGTCACACATAAACTCTCCACCGCCTACCACCCCCCAGACAAACGGTCAAGCCGAGGTATCAAACAGAGAGCTGAAGTCTATACTTCAAAAGACAGTGAATCCAAACCGTAAAGACTGGAGCCTACGCATGGATGATGCCTTATGGGCATACAGAACCGCTTTCAAAACCCCAATTGGAATTTCACCCTATAGACTCGTGTTCGGTAAGGCCTGTCATCTTCCGGTCGAATTAGAACACAAGTCTTATTGGGCGGTAAAAACATTCAATCTCGACATGGCAAAAGCGGGAGAGCAAAGGAGGCTGCAGCTCCAAGAACTAGAGGAGAGCTTACATTGGAGTCCTATGAGAATGCCGCCATCTACAAGAAGAAGGCAAAGGTATGGCATGATAAAATGATAATAAGAAAGGATTTCCAAGTTGGAGACAAAGTCCTTCTTTTTCTCTCACCTCTTCGCCTTTTCCTTGGGAAATTGAGATCACGATGGGAAGAAACATTCGAGGTGGTCAAAGTCTACACCCATGGAGCAGTTGAAATATAAAGCCTCGACACCGGAAAAATCCTCAAGGTTAACGGACATCAACTCAAACCGTTCCTTGAAGGTTTCCCAAAAGAAAGCGTTGAATGCATGGATCTCATCGATCCAATCTTTGAAGAATGAACACAACCATGGCGTCATGCCGCGACGTTAACTAAGGCGCTTCTTGGGAGGCAACCCAAGCAAGGTATGTTTTATTTTGTTGTTAATTCCCCTGTCGAAATTTCAGTTCTATTTTTGCGAGGTTGAGAGAGAGGGCACTAATCACAGGTTTTGGAAAAAGAAAAAAAAATGCAGGGTTTGGAGCATCTAGGGACATACCCGATCGAGTACCACCTTATACTCGGTTGGGTATGGCCAAAAGAAGGGGAACCGGGTATTACTCGATCGAGGAAGCATTCAATTTTTGAAAGAAAACATGCACACTCGATCGGATATCATTATATACCCGGTCGAGTATGTACAGAAAGTCGAAGTTCAAGGGAAACTGATGCCCACATTCGATCGAGTACAGGGCTCGAAAATTGAAAAACAAGGGATACCCGATCGGGTATCACTATACACCCGGTCGGGTATGTAGAGAAAGACTAAGGTTGAAGAAAGCTGACTCCCACACTCGATCGAGTACAGGCCTCAAAACGTAGAAAAGGACACATACCCGATCGAGTATTGTATTATACTCGATCGGGTACCAGAGGCAGACCACTCAACAATCTTGGTTTCCAGCCATACTCGATCGGGCAACAACACATACCCGATCGGGTACCGGAGGTAGACTGCTCAAAAATCCCAGTTTCCAGCCATACCCGACCGAGTAACAACACATACTCGATCGGGTATACGGGCGTTTTAACCCCAAATCCGCCCCAAACACTTCATCTTCCCCAAATTCCAAAACCCAATTTCGAACCCCTCTCCCCCAACCTCCATTTTTAACACTTCTCTCTACCATATCTTCTCCATTTCTTCACCAAATCACCCCATTCCAACACCAAAATACTCCCCTCATCTTCCTTTACACACCCATACCCACCAATCCAACTTTCCCCCAGTTTCAAGAGGTCCGAAAAAACCATACCCCAACTTTCAATTTTTCGGATTTCAAGCTCAACATCACCCAAAAATGGCACCAAGGAAGGAAAAAGGGCAGAGCTCCAACACTAGGGCATCCATCCCAGGCTACGAGGACATCATCTTCGCGGACAACGAACACTGAACCTGCTTCATCTCCACAATTGAAAGGCAAGTAAAACCCTCCCGTTTTTTATGCCATAATGCCCTCAATGAGTTAGGAGTGTATAAGAGCACTAGGAAATTTTTTCATGAGTTGAGCATGGATAGTATATTCAAAATGCAATATCACTCCAATGAAAAAATAATCTATGAATTAATGAGTTCGGTGCAATTTGAGGGCGATGAAGCTGATTTTAGGGATGATAAACTCAAGTTTCGTCTGTTTAACCATAACCACTCCATAACGAAACTTGAGTTCGCCAAACATTTTGGTATTCCGGTCCCCTACCAAAAATCCATATCTGATAATACCGCTTTCGGCCATACCCTGTGGACAAAGATGACCGGGGAGACTAAATTTAGCTCCTCCCAACTGTATATTAGTCATGTCCAACATCCCGTCCTCCGCTTATTCTTGAAATTCCTTGCCAATTGCTTGCTTGGACGTCCCAACAACCATCACACTAGGATGGTGGATGTATGCCTAATGTCTGTGGCCCTATTCCGTGTTCACGTGGATTTCAATCTGTGCAATCTTATGTGGGCACATCTAAAAAAGGAAAGCGTAGCCAAGGGCGCTATTGTTGTGGGTGGGGTGATTATGCACTTAGCCACCAAGTTCGGGTATACGGATAACTCTCTTGGTTGGGCCACTCGGGATGTATAGCCTTTTCCCACACAGTTTATGGTGGAGAAAGACCAAAAAATATGTACAACTGGCTCATACACCCCAAGCCTCTCAAATACTTCCTCCTACCCAACCAAGAACTCCCCAAACTCTGCTACAGAGAAGCAGTAGAGGAGCCCCATTACCTCTTCCCACACGCCCTTCCACCACATCTCCAAGAACCGGAGCAAGAACCTCCCCAATACCAACCCGATTACGAGCCCTATGCTCAACTCCATAGCCATCAAGACATGGACAATGAAATCCCCGAACAAAACCAAAACCCTCCACCACCCGAATTCTTTCAACAACTCTTGGAGGGTCAACAACAATTTCTTACGGGGTACACTCGAATGAACGCGAACTACATGGCTATGGACAACCGGCTCAACCAAATACAGGAGGAGCAAAGGGCCGGTTTTCACCGATTGGAGGAGCTCCGGGAAGCCGATAGGCATCGGTATGAAGAAGACCAACGTAGGTTCTACGGACCTGTGTACTCTTACATGGCACAGTAGGGATCTTTTCATACCATGGCGAACCCCCCTCCACCACCCTCGTGGTATGACCCCACTCATTGGGGTAACTTTGGAGGATCTGGCTCCGGGGGTGGAGGGTACGACGGCGGAGATGGCGGGGACACATACATGGGAGATGGCGGGCAGGGGAGCAGCTTCGGAGGCAGCTACTACGGTGGAGAAGGCGGGCACTAGGGACAGTGCTTGATCCAAGTGTGGGGGATAGACTCATCATGGTATGTAATTTTAATTTCCACCTAGCACTGTGCATGTAATTCTTTTGAACTTTTTACACACAAAAAAAATAAAAGAAAATAAATGCTAGTTAGGTTGAAAACCCAACAAAATGGGCAATCTAAGCAAAAAAGGCTTATAAAAAAAATGAGATATGAGAGATATGAGAGAAATGTTTGTTTTTTGCAGGCACTCATTGTATCTCTTTGAAGAATAAGAAGATTCAGAAAACAAAGAAGAAGAAGAAGAAGAAGAAGAAGAAGAAGAAGAAGAAGAAGAAGAAGAAGAAGAAGAAGAAGAAGAAGAAGAAGAAGAAGAAGAAGAAGAGAGGAGGAGAAGAGAAGATGAACACTAGAAGGCCGTAAAGCCCAAGATGTTCTTTGTAATTTGAGTTTAAAACTCATTTTTGTCATCCTTGGTGGTCTTTGTGTTTGTATGTTTTTTGTTTAAAACTGTGGAAACTTTGGAAAAACTTGACACTTCTGAACATTTGATCTTACTCGAGGACGAGTAAAGAAACTAAGTGTGGGGGAGTTGATACGTTTGTAATTTCCATGTGTATGTTTGTGTTTTTAATTAGTTTTGCTTGATCTTTACTTTGGAAATTACACACTTTTGGTGTAATAGATTAGTTTGTTAAATTCTTGTAAATAGTTTAGATTAGGTATATTCTGAGCTCAAACAGGTCTTGATCACTCAAAGTACAGTTGGTGAACCCAAAAAGTGCAAGGAAGGTGCATAATTTGAAGACAAAAGAAGGATCCTGAAATTTTGATCTATACTCGGTCGAGTATTACCTATACTCGATCGGGTATTAGGTTGAAACTTCAAATCGGATCAGATCCGAAGACAAGGGAACATGCCGGGAAGATTTCAGCCACGATTAAATGTCTATACCCGATCGGGTAGACCGACATACCCGATCGTGTATGCCTTTGAGTTTTAAACGAAAATCGGTCGAGTATGGCTCGAATATCACTTTCTAAGCATACTCGACCGGGTATAAACATATACCCGACCGGGTATACCTTTGGAAAATAGCCTGAAACCGATCGAGTATACCTCGAATCGGGTATTACACACATACTCGATCGGGTACCATGTATATACCCGATTGAGTACCCGAATCCCATCCCAAAAACCTATAAATACACCCCCTTTTCCTTCACAAATGATGATCCAATTCTTTTCTACATCTAAGCTCAGTATAGAATAGTTCTTTCTTTATATTTTTCATCATGTTAATTCTCCGAATGAGGAGCTAAACTCTTCCATCTTGGTTTTGCTACTTTGAAGCTTAATGAATTTGTAAGTTGTGAGTTATTTTCTTTAATCTTCTTCCTTGAATATTAATTCTTCCTTTCAAATACTACTTCTATATCAAAGTTGGGGAGTGTTACCAAGATGAGAATTAGTTAACATTTTGACATTGGTTATAGTAATAGTTATTTCTTCCTCTATGTTAATATCGGGGAGTGTTACTAAGATGACAATTAGTTAACATCTTGATGTTAATCATAGTAGGATTCATATTCTTTAATATTCTTCCTTGAGTATTAATTAATTCCTATTCATATTTCATGTTAATATTTTAAACATTACTTAAAGTATCAACTAGTTTTTGTTTCTCATATTAATTATTACTAGAATCAATCGGTTAATACGTTTGTTATTAATCCGGTTCTGTCAACGGTAGTAAACTTGGAATATTAATACATGCATCTCATGGTTAATATTCCAAGGGGAATTAATTATATTGATTAAACTAATAAACCGCTTGTGTTGAGGTTATCAATCTCAATCGTTTTCATCTTAAGTTTATTGCTACTATCAAGTTAATATACGGCGCTTGTTCTATATTGACTCGATAGTAAGTTTTATTAATGAACGCATCTCGTTATTAATAACTACCCTCGATGAACTGGATATACTCCCTGATTGAGTATTCGAGAGGAAGATAGTTAAAGATATAACCGGGATCGATGAACATTTCATTAAGTGGATAAAAGCAAAACCAAGCCTCCACGTCTATTAATTAAACTG
Organism: Cuscuta europaea; assembly: GCA_945859875.1. NCBI lineage: Eukaryota > Viridiplantae > Streptophyta > Magnoliopsida > Solanales > Convolvulaceae > Cuscuta > Cuscuta europaea. Next base: position 865,940 of record CAMAPE010000047.1, on the reverse strand, counting down.
ATATAGGTTGTTTATCTTAGTGTTAATTGAATTAAATCAAATCAAACTTAAAACCCCCCTTGTTACTATTTATATAGAAGAAAAGTGTTCCTTTCCCTGTGGATACGAACCTTACTTCACTATACTACATATTAGTGTTGTATTGTAATTATTTTGAGTGCACCTCACGATAAAGTGCACGTCACCCTTGCCATCAAACGATTTGCACCCCAAGGCCCTAGCCTCCTTGAGGTACTTGGAGATACATACCATCGTGTCTCCTCCAAATGCTCCAGAGGGAGCACTAGAAGCTCCCCGGCTTCCCTGTCCCATGGCCTGCCTAGCTTAGTGCCGATGTTCTCTCCTTGCCTTGTTCTCGAGGTACCATTCTAGTACCTCGCTCATACGCTCATAATGAGGATCTTCATCCTCATCTTCTTCATCAAAGTCCTCCCCGTTGTACGGGGTCTCCTCTTGCTCCGTGCTTGGAGCATATGTGAAATCGTCCGGTTCGGTGGCCCAAGACGGGTGCACAGAACCGACACGCGTGCTACTTGCCGCCGGCGTTGTAGAACGCCCACGACCCCTGCCTCGGCCTCCTCCTCGGCCTTGGCCCCGGCCTCTACCCCTAGAGGTCCGTGATTCAGCCTGTGTATCGTGCCCGGTGGCCCCCGGTGCACGACCCGTCGGGTTCCTCCTAGTAATCCAGCGTCCACCCTCCATTTCTGAAAGAAATAAGGAATGAGTCATTAGACTCGTTTCAATGTCAATTGACGGATTAGTACAAAAGACACCACTTGGTCCAACATTATGGCCAACAAACTGTTAAGGGTACCGTCTTAACAATAAGAGGTCAATAACTTGGTTTCCAACGGTTCCTTAGGTACAAAAACTTTCTGCTCATGGTTTTGTTCAAAACTTTTCGATGGTAAGATATTTAGAGGTTAATTATATAGTTTAGAAATCGATGGCTCTGATACCACTTAATTGTCACGCCCCAGACCGCATCCGGGCCACGTAGACAACCGCCGTACAACCCGATAAGAATAACAACAGTTCATCCCTATTGAATTGTACAAGGCGTCCGATTGATTCTATTGCCAAACCGATTAGTAAACACATATAATCAACATTGATATCATAATCAAACAAATGCGGAAAGAATAATATGTTTAATACTTAGCCACACGTGGCAAACACGGGCACGCAGGCCCCCAACTGTTTTAAAGAAAACAATGTTCGAAAATCCATGAGCAGTTTATAAATTTGGAATAAGAATGGAAGCATGAACCACGTCTTCCTTCTTGATCAATCACCCTAGGCAAAGGTGCAGGTAGTAGGACTCTAGCCTTAACCTGAAAAATGTGAGGGCCCCCGAAGGGGTCAGTACTCCATAGAAGTACTAGTGACAAGCAGGCTATATAAAGAATAACTAATGTTTCAGACACGAGACCCAAAGATAGGGTTATATATATATATATATATATATATATATATATATATGTGTGTGTGTGTGTGTGTGTGTGTGTGTGTGTGACTCATCCACCCGATGATACATACTGTTTATATATTTGTAAAATACTTAACTCGTAGGCCATTTCATTTAAAGAGTCTTTTAGAGATAAAGTTCCTACCTGACATTTCTCACTCCTTTCCCGAATGCCTAGATCACAAGCTACATTCTACATTCATAATATCCTACCGAGTTTTGGGAGCATTAAGCCTCCCGGGGATACTCAACCCCAACCAAGTTTCAGGATCATTTACTGTCCTGGGGATACTCAACCCCAACCAAGTTTCAGGATCATTTACAATCCCGGGGATACTCAACCCCAACCGAGTTTCAGGATCATTTACAGTCCCGGGGATACTCAACCCCAACCGAGTTTCAGGATCATTTACAGTCCCGGGGATACTCAACTCCAACCTAGTTTCAGGATCATTTACAGTCCCGGGGATACTCAACCCCAAACTTATTCCTTACCAAACCCTAACCTGGATATGGCTAACCTTTCATTCCTTTAACTATGGTCAATACCTAGCCCTATAGACATATAACCATCCTTAGGAACCAACGTGGGCAGGTCCCACCTTAACGGCCCACATTAACCTACTCAAAACTGCCCGTTTTGAGCATAACCCAATACTCGATCGAGTACCCACCTATACTCGGTCGAGTACATGAGACAGTAGCCAGTAAGGCCAATTTTTGGTGTATACTCGATCGAGTACCTACCCATACTCGACCGGGTATAGAAGACAGTAGCCCCTGTGGCAATTTTTAGTAAATACCCGGTCGGGTATTTGCTAATACCCGGTCGGGTATAGCAGTTGACTTGGCGGTCAACGCCCGTCTGACCGCCCAAACGGAGTCCGATTAACGTGAAATTTTACATGCAAGTAGTATTTGACGTCCTTAATCCAAAAATACCTATTTGGGTCCTTGGAACATCATACATATCAATTTATGGTAATTTCACCAATCAAACCTATAAATCATGCTTTCTAACTATGTTATATTCTTTAACATAGCATAACACATACTTTAATTCCATTAATCAATCCATAAAACATATTCTTGATTAATTTAGGTAATATCATGCCTCACGCAAAAGTTATAAAGCATAAAGCCGTCTTCTCACCTTAAATAAAGCTTATGAAGTTCTAGCCTTACTTATTGGGCTCCGACGAAACTCCGGCGAACTTCAACGAACTCCGGCGACAATTCCACACGAGTTTAAACATGTAGAACAATACTAGGGGTCCTTCATATGCTATGTAAGTCATATGATAGGTTAGAATTAGAGGAAAAGTTATTATAAGGTTATTACCTTAATCCTCCTCCCTTTTCCTATTCTTTTTCCTCTTTAATCTTCTCTTTTGGACCACCTTAGCTTGAGCTCGAATTGCAGCAATGGAGATGGAGATTCTCAGAGCTTCTCTCTCAAAGATGGAGTTGTTGGCCGGGCATATGGTTGTGGGGGTGAGGGAGATAGCCTTTTTGGCTTATTCACCAATAATATGGGGAGGGTCCCCTTTGCTTTCACACTTTGTCTCCCAATCACTCTCCACCCCTATTCCAGCTCCATGATGCGGCTCCCCTCTTCTTTTGCAGCCCAAAAACATGGGTTGGCCCCCACTTATGTGGGAGGTCAACCCTTTTGTGTCCCGGTGTGTACATTCGGCCCCGTAAGTTGTCTTCTCCGGACTGTTTTAATTATATTTTATTTTATCGGGTCAAATAAAATATAAAACATTTTCCCAATCCTTATTGGACCTTATACGGAATATGTATTCCTCAAATTTAATTTAGAAGTCTCCGAAATCCCTTTTTCGGGCTGTTATCCGATAAATTGCCGATACCGATAATTTGGCCCCGTTTGACCAACCGGTCAACCCTATGCCATTGCCACGGCCCACTTAGGATATACACCACCATATACATATTATCTAGGCCAAGATTAATATAATATGTGATCCCGACAGTACTGGGCGGCCCCCACTTCCGGTGTGGGCCCCACGTGAATTTTACTATTCACGTAAAAGAAATAATAAAAATTTACAATCTCGTAAAAATGCTTTATTCATTTCTCAGGGTTCAATACATAATTTGATAAAGTACAAATACTTGGGGGCGGTGTTACATGTAGGCCCACTGCCGAGGGGTACCTCCAACAACAGGTACATCATTGTGGCCATCGACTACTTCACCAAATGGGTGGAGGCTGAGCCCCTTACCAGCATTACCGAGGCCAGGTGCCGTCACTTCGTCCTCAAGAACATCCTCACAAGGTTCAGCATCCCCCAACAAATCATCTCCGACAACGGGACTCAGTTTGAGGCTGCCCCCTTCTGTGTCCTCCTAGAGGCATGGGGCATCAAACACACGTTCTCATCGGTTGCCTACCCTAAGGGCAATGGTCAAGTAGAGAACGCCAACCGGACTTTGCTTGAGGGCCTAAAGAAGAAACTTGAAGCCGAATGGGGAGGCTGGGTAGAAGAACTCCACAACATCCTGTGGGCCTATCGCACCACCCCTAAGAGGGCGACAGGCGAAACACCCTTCTCCCTTTGCTATGGATTCGAGGCCAAAGCTCCCACTGAGGTAACCCTTCCTACCCGAAGGGTGGGCCAATATGAGCCTGAGGTCAACGACGCTAATATGGCCCTCGACTTCACCTAATCTCAGAGCGTCGGGAACAAGACTTCTTGAGGGCGGAAAACTACCGGAGACAAGTAAAGGGCTACATTTACGCCAAGGTCCATTCACGAGAATTCCAGGTGGGGGACTACGTCCTCCGGAGAAGGGAAGCAAGCCAACCAACCGAGGGTGGAAAGATGGCGCCAAAGTTCGAAGGCCCCTACATCGTCAAACCAGGGACTTACAAGTTAAAACGCCCCAATGGGATCAAGGTCCCTAGACATTGGAATGTACACCACGTGGTATAGTTTTATCAGTGAAATTAGAATGGCCAAGCCCTCATAACTCACGAATGTATTATCCAACGGCCCAAGGCCCCCAACTTTTCAAGAATAAAGATATGTTGAAGACACCAAGTCCAAACAACGAAACGCTTGTGAGCGGCCAAGCCCTCATGCAAGCTCCTGGCCAAACCCTCATGCAAGCTCCTGGCCCAAGACCTTATCGCAAACAAGACCCCTCGGTACCAAGTACCGAGGGTGGACGCTCCAATCAACTATGATGATAAAACACTAAGTGTTTTTGATGGAGAAATAACACCAAGTGTTAAAAATAAAGTCGTACCCCTCGAGGATGCAACCACACCGAAGGCGCCACCTATCGGTGCCGGCGGCCATTTGCAACCATTATGCAAATAAAACCCTTCCCTGAAACGCTTTCCGCGTCATTACCCCAAGAGAATGGCGGGCAACTAATATGCACAGGATTCGACTTTCAAAAATGAAACGCTTCCTGCACCATTACCCCAAGGGGATGACAGGCAACCGACTAAGACTCAGACTGAGGGAACGACTTTCAAAACTGAGGCGCTTTCCGTGCCATCCCCCCAGGGGAGGCAGGCATTAGACCATGTCTCGGGCCGAGGAAACGTCCCTCGATCCCCTCGGAACCCGGGTGGTTAACCTCGAGGGGGGAGCCAACGGTGTATACTGTTGCCTCCCGACAGGCCAAGCCTTACCAAGAAACCAAGTTTCTTGAAGCCTTCCCTTCACTATTCCAAAAAACATGGGGTGAAAGGGAGTAGACTCAACGAGCAATCAATGAGTGAAAGTATTTTCAAATCACAGAAGAAAACCCTTCGATACAACATAAGGCCTTGTTCTGAAGGCGCTTGAAGAACTCCCCTGTGCTACAAATGGACAAAGTCTGAGATATCGAGGGCACCTTCTCTCAAACATGGGTTTAAAATTGCAAAGCCTATTTGATTCTGAAGGCTGCGATCCAACAAGTGTTCCTAAAATTCTACTAAGTCCTCATATTGCTGAAGGAATCTACTCTATATATGGGGCTTAATTCCCAGAATCCACATGTCTAAGGCAAACCCCGAAGGCTCCTGTTGTACAACGTTCTACACCTCAGCATAAACCGAATGCATCTGCCCTCATGTTTCGAACTGAAATCATCTAAGACTATAGTTTGAAAGGCAAAGCCGAGGGCTCCCATTGTAATATATTGGACTCAAAAATTCCTAAGTCCACACTTGGGAATCCAACATTGCCGAAGGCTGCTCAAAAACATGAGCTCAAAATTCCCTAAAACCACACTCCAATAGCCTCTGGTCCGGCACTACAATCAACACTGGAGGCTCCTTTTCTGCAAGTGGGTTCAAAATCAACTAACTCCACATGTCTACCGAGGGCCACAAGTTGCAAACTCAGTGGAGATTTTTCTGTCCACAAATTGAGTGCCCTCGGCGCCACCATACTTTCCTAAGGGAAACTCGACCTAATACCACTACGAATCGAGGGCCCATATACTAAAAAGGGAGATTGATCGAGGGAATAATCATGACATTGCCTAAAGAATTGCTAAGTCCACAACACCAGTTCCCCGGGGATAGACGACGAAGGCTAGCTATTCCCTACAGCTAGAAGGACGATGTCCACCGAGGGTCTATATATAAACAACACTTAGAAAAATTTCTAAGTCCTAAATATTTGTCCCTCGGCCAATTCACCATGCAAACATACATTCATACGACTATGGAAAAGGCATAAAGGAAAATGAAGGCATTCATTCATCAGAAGAGAAGAAAGGAATAAAAATGAAACATCAAATGCCTGAAGGCATGCATACATTCATCAAAAGGAGGACAATTTAAGTGTTTGTTACATCTTGGCCGAAGCCGAAATCTTGAAAACATCATTACAGGGTAAAGTTCGAAATATATCTAAGTACAATCTTTATCAACCCCCCTTCAGCAGCTTTGGAGGTGACCTCTTCGCCGTTGGCCTCGTCGGCGTCACCATCGCCGGACTCCTTAGTCTTCTCAGAATCATCGAGCACTGGCCTCTCTTCGCCCGGGGGAAGGGGGACTCTCACATCTGGCTGTAGGGGGAAGACCATACGCCTCAAGATCGAATTACTCCAGGGGGATGTTGAAGTGTCAGGCCAGCCTACGATAAATCAAACGTTGGGTGAAGAACTCACCCCCTTGGTAGTAGCTGTCGCCTCTCTCGGCCAACCACATCTTACTGGGGCTTTCAACCCAGGCATCTATCTTCTTGTGCACCACCGAGAAGACCCATTCTTCCCTATCCTCAACCTCCCAGCCACTGGCACTAAAGGCATCAACAGCAGACCTCTCGACCAGAGCAACCGCCTCGTTTTTTGCCTTCTCAGCAACTACATCGGTGGCTTGGGCGGCTTCCCCAGTGACTTTCTCAGATTCGGCCCTGCCTTTGCCCTTGGCAGCCTCCACCCGCCGGTCAACACCCTCCGTTGCAGCCCGAAGGGTTTCCTCAAGATCGGCCAGCTTTTTCAGGAGGTTGGCCTTCTCCTCATCGTCGGCGGCCTTCTCCCTCCTAAGCTGCTCCATCCTACGGAAGTGCTCACAGAGACCCATATAAACCTGCAGGAACGAGGGCATGAGGGGTCAAAATACGTTACCAAGAAGGCAAGTAAACATGAAAAAAGAAAAGGAAGAAAGCATACGGAGGCGCTATTCTGGAGGATCCTTGAGTTGAGACCCTCATCATTCATTCGGGCGAGGGCCAGCCTGTCAGCTGAAGGCATCACCTGGCTCATCAACACCGAAGGGTTGAGGCTACCTTCCAGGATAGAGGCCCTATTCGGTACAATTGCCTCCAGCGTCTCCCGACCAAAGATGTCTCTATTAACATGTTCCCGGGGTATAGGAGCGAGGGCACCCACGTCATCCATAACGATGACCTCGTCAGTAACAGGCTGTTTGCCAGAGTCCACGGCCTTCTGCTTCTTAGCTGGGGGCTCAACCCCCTTTTCGGCCCTTTTCTTCTTGATGGCCGCATCGTCCTGAGAGCCCCCGATTCCAACAACATCACCAGCCTGGGAGGGCGCCTCCCCATCCTTCTTGTGGAAGGCATTCACCGGCTTCTGGGCAGCCGGCTCGTTCGCCCTTTTGGCCTTCCCCTTTTGCTTCTTCAGGGCAAAAAGAGAGTTCACATCCATATTGCTACCTGCAAAAAGAAGACACACCAAAAATGAGACCGAGGGGTAAAAGCAAACAATGTAAATGAGAACTGCAAAAATTTCTAAGTACAAATCGCGGTAGCCTTTGAAATTCACCTCCGGCACTCTCGTAAATACGATCCATGGGGGGTATCTCTCATCTTCTTCCCCACCAGCCTATAACGCCGAAATCCCAGGTTGTGCAGGTCATCCGAGAGAGTGGCTTCCTTGATTGACACCTACTTGTCAGAACCCTCCGGTTTTTTTGCGAGCTTCCTACCCTTCTTCTTGAGGGCTGAACCCTCTACTTGCAGATGCCGCCGAAAGCTATTACGGAGCGGGGCCGGAAAGGGGTTCTCCTCCAAGCAAACGTGGCATAACTTATCCTTCCATCCCTTGTGGGATGAAGGGACTTCATCAAATAGCCTAAACTCCGGGAGTTGCTGCAAGTTGGCAAAGCCCCCGTCATTCGAATGCCCCCTTCCGGCACAAGTTGAAAGACAGAAAAAACTGGTCCAAGGTGGGTGGGACCCCCCGGCTGTGGCAAAGGGAGAGAAAGCCAGCAATATAGGAATGGTTGTTAAGTGTCAGCTGACAGGGGGCCAACCCCACAAATCTCAGGTACTCCAACAAGAAAGGGTGGAGCGGAAATCGGAGCCCCATTTCAACTGATAGGATATGGGCAGCGAAACAACCCTCGGGTGCATGCAATAACAAGTCATCTGGCCCCGGCTCCACCACGCGTGCCGAAAGGCTGGCAAATAGTTGTGTGGCCTCCTGATATTCAACGGGGGATGCCTTCATCTTTACCTCCAGAGCAGCAGTGTCCAAATATAAGTGGCCTTCGGGTATGCCCACCGGCTGCCCAGCGTCGACAACGGCCTGTTTCTTCTTTGGGGCGGCCTTCGCTTTCTTCTTCTTCCCCGGGGCTACCCTGAGAGGCGTCGGGTCTAGAGACCTAGAGTTGCTGGCCTCACCCGCATTACGTGGGGGGAGGATGGCGACGGTAACCTGCATCCTTTCTTTCTCTTCCTCCTCTTCAGCAACTTGGAAAGCGAGGACCATCTCCTCATCCTCGACTACCTGTTCAAACACTCTCGGATTGCACCGAGGCCTCCTTCGAGATATTCTAGGAATCGCTTTTGGAAGACATTTTGTAGCGAAGGGTTTTCGAGGCAAAATTTCTAAGATCTAAAGGCCCCTAAACATGAGATCTAAAGGAAAGGAAGCTAGATATGCAAGAAATACGAAGAACGGTGGATGAACAGACCTCGAAAGTAAAAGTTGGATCGAATGGGAGTTTCTCTCTCTAGAAACAATTGGCCAGAGCTTCGCTACAATAAAATCGCACAAGGGGATGAGCTCCAGCCTTGGGGTATTTATAGGCTCCTCACCCCGGGTTTGGGCCGAAGATCTGGGCCTTGGTAATGAAATCATCATTGCGAACTGTCACTTCAGCCAACCGGTGACGCCCGCCTGGAGCCGGCCAACGGGTACATGCCATGTGGGCAACCACCTCCAATGGTCATATTCCAACGGTCATATCCCAACTGATACCCCTCAGACAACTACTCGAGGGAAACTCTTTCGAACCCCTTCATCTAGGGGGAGCCCCCAACATAAAGATGGGGGGAACCCCTCAGGGACCCTTAGCCCTCAATGAATTAAGAACCTGGGAACCCCTCGGGAACACGGGAACTATCACTTGCGTTTGTCAAGCCCCCAGACCACAGATCGCGGATAGCCCTCGGTCCTCAGACCACAAGGTGCCTCCGGCCAATCAGCGAGGAAGCCCACAGATCACGGATAGCCCTTGGTCCTCAGACCACAAGGTGCCTCCGGCCAATCAACGAGGAAGCCCACAAATCACGGATAGCCCTCTGTCCTCAGATCGCAAGGTGCCTCCGGCCAATCAACGAGGAAGCCCACAAATCACGGGTAGCCCTCTGTCCTCAGATCGCAAGGTGCCTTCGGCCAATCAGCGAGGAAGCCCTCAGATCACGGATAGCCCTCGGCATCAACATTATGCTCAGACCAAGGGTCCGCCTTTTCGATTCATCATTGAGGGAACTCGGTGGAATGATGAGGTGAAACAATCCATAAGGAACAAAAGAGATTGCTACAAAAAGTTGGGGACAAGTTGGAGTGATGAGAACATATAAGCATACAAGGAAGCTAAAAGACATGCAAAGAAAGCCGTAAGGGAAGCACGAGGGAAAGTGAACAAGGAGTTGTATGAAAAGTTGGACTCTAAGGAAGGAGAACTAGATATTTATAGACTTGCTCGTCTTCGTGATCGCAGGACTCAAGATATTGCAAAAGTTAAGTGTGTGAAGGATGTCGATCAGAGGATATTAATGGACGACAAAGAGATAAAAGAGAGGTGGAGGTCATACTTTGATACACTATTCAACGGGAACAAAACGTAAGATATCGGTGATTTGTCCATACCAGATTGTATGGTAAATCGTGATTTTGTGAGAAGGATCCAAACAACAGAAGTTAAAGAAGCTCTGAGGAAGATGGGACGGAAGAAAGCAATGGAGCCGATGGCATACCGATCGAGGCTTGGAGAAGTTTGGGAGAGAGAGGCGTCGAGTGGTTAACAAGTTTCTTCAACATAATTTGGAGAAACAACAAGATGCCAACGAGTTGGGGGAAGAGTACTCTTATCCCCTTATTTAAGAATAAAGGCGATGTACAAGAATGTGCCAACTATCGAGGGATTAAGCTTATGAGTCACACCATGAAACTTTGGGAGCGAGTGATTGAGCAAAGACTTCGAATAACTGTGAAGATTTCAGAGAATCGGTTCGGTTTTATGCCTGGTCGCTCAACAACTGAGGCCATTCACCTTCTTCGGAAACTTATGAAGAAGTATAGAGACGCTCATAAGGATCTGCATTTGGTGTTCATTGACTTAGAAAAGGCATATGATAGGGTACCTCGAGAAGTTCTTTGGTGGGCCTTAACTAGGAAAGGCATATCACACAAGTATATCAGCATCATCATGATATGTATGAGGATTGTACTACAAGTGTTCGTACTAGTGTAGGGAGGACTGAAGAGTTCCCTATTACTATCGGAGTGCACCAAGGATCGGCCTTGAGCCCTTTCTTATTTGTCATAGTCATGGATGAACTTACGAAGTCAATTCAAGACGATATACTGTGGTGCATGATGTTTGCCGACGATATTGTATTGATTGATGAGACGCAATCAGGTCTTAAAGCAAAGTTGGAAGTGTGGCGACAAACATTGGAGAATAAGGGTTTCAAACTAAGTCAGAGCAAGACAGAGTACATGGAGTGCAAGTTTGGTGGAGGTAGAAGCAGTGGTAATAGCGGAATTACTCTGGATGGTAAGGAGATACCAGTCTGCGATATGTTCCATTACTTGGGCTCCATAATTCAGAAGGACGGTGAGTTAGATGGAGATATATCCCATAGAATCAGAACAGGGTGGATGAAGTGGAAGAGTGCGTCAGAATTTCTATGCGACCGAGGTATGCCGACTAGACTGAAGGGTAAATTTTATAGGACAACAATTAGGCCTGCATTACTGTATGGCGTAGAGTGTTGGGCGGTGAAACAATGTCACATTCAAAAGATGAGTGTGGCAGAGATGCACATGCTACGTTGGATGTGTGGGCTACTAGGAAGGACCGCGTGAGAAATTATACAATCAGACAAAGGGTGGGAGTAGCACCTATTGAAGACAAGATGCGGGAGTCGTGCCTTCGGTGGTTTGGTCATGTGAGTAGAAGACCGAGTGATGCACATGTCAGACGAGTTGAGATGTGTGGAGAAGAGGCAGGGAAGAGAGGGAGAGGAAGACCCAAACAGACGTGGGTTAGGGGAGTTCAAAGTGATATGCTTCTTCTGGGGTTGGATGAGGGCATGACTTTGGAGAGAGCTAAGTGGAGGGCGGGTATTCGCGTGAAGGAGTGATCTCGTATAATCTTTTTCCCTCATCTGTTTTTTCCTTTGTTTTTATCATTATATATAAGCATTATTTGTAGCCTTTTTATTTTATCATTTTTATGTATATTCATCTCTTTTTATATTATCTTTTTATAATAGCTTATCTTTTTTATCTTTATTTTCTTTCTTTTCCTTTTGGTTGTGATATCATGTATCGATTCATGTTAGCTGACCCCAATATCTTTTGGGACTAAGGCTTGGATGTTGTTGTTTGTTGTTGTATTGAGGGAACTCGGTGCACTCTTTTTCCCTCATTAGGATTTTTCCCACAGGGTTTTTCCTAATGAGGTTTTTAACAAGACATCTGTAACACTTGAGATTTAATTTAAACGGATTAATAGTACTACTCATACCAAACAGAGGTGCATCTCTTTTTAAGGGAGCTCATCACCCAAGAACTCCAAAGTTAAGCGTGCTTGCACGAGAGAGCGTGCTTACAAATGGTCCTGCGAGGCCGGGGTGTTACAAATGGTACTTCTGACCTCTAGTGTACTAGAGGTCAGAAGTAACTACCTCGGGGCCTACAGGGTCGGGGTGTTACAGGTGGTATCAGAGCAACCCTGCGACAGTGTGCTGATCCGTTGGATATCGGGCGGGCACTTAGCAGGGGAAAGGATTCTGGGATATGATTGAGATTGGTTTATGGGCGCAACGAGGACGTTGCGTTCCTAAGTGGGGGTGATTGTAACACTTGAGATTTAATTTAAACGGATTAATAGTACTACTCATACCAATAAGGTGCATCTCCTTTTAAGGGAACTCATTAGCCAAGAACTCCAAAGTTAAGCGTGCTTGCACGGGAGTAGTCTTGGGATGGGTGACCCCCTGGGAAGTTTCTCAGGGCGCGCACGAGTGAGGACAAAGTGCGCGGAAAAGGCTAGTGGCAGTTTGTGAGGACAGTACTAGAAGTCTGGAGTAACTACCTCGGGGCCTACGGGGCCGGGGTGTTACAACATCCCCCCAAAATGAAACAAAAAGAGTCCACCCTCGGCCATATGCTAAAAACAGGCACTATTCTACTTCTTTTCACCACATTACATATGCCTCAAGGAGTGGGGGACTGGAAGACACCCTCGAGAAAATCACAAAACGCAAAATGTTAAAAGAGGACTGAGGGACTGCCCTCGGCAAAACACGCAGACACAAACCTCCTACAAATTTACAAACTACAGCGAAACAAACACCAACATCAGAGGACAAACGTAATTACTCCTTCTCCCTCAAGTACCTTTCGGCAAAAGGAGTGAGGGACTTCTGATGGAGTATATGGCCCAGGGACCCCCGGCTCACATACTTCAACAACTGCAATCAGGCCCAACAGGCCCAAATGGGCTAAGCCTAGCAAAATGAGGCTCTAAGCAGCCCACAATACGCAAGGGGGTGCCTTCGACCCCATGACCGAAGGCTACCGTTGACAGAGTTGAGCTCAGAAACATCACAGGAGAACAAGACATGAAAACCAAGCCTTCGGCATATATAGCCCTCGGCACAGGGAGGCCCCCGGTTAGAAGAGCCTTCGGCCCAAACACCCTTCAGCCGAAGGCACTTCCCTCGACAAAATATCCTCTCCACATGCGCCTGAACCACCGTACCAAGTACAACATCGCATCCAACCACCGCATTTAATGTGGTCACATGCAAGTGCTGGTGCTACCCCGATTGAGGTGACTCTCGGCTGTCGGATGCTTGACACGTGTCCCTGTCTAGCATTTATTGCTGCTATAAATAGCACTCCCTTTCCTCCATTGTAAACCAGGCCTTGAATACAACATTCTATATTTGAATACTCTCTCTCTTACTATTTGCTATGACTTCTCTCTAGGTTATTCTCCGTAATAACCCTCGAATAAGCTACCCCCGGATTAGCCGGATACACTATCCATCAGCTATATTTGCAAAATACTTTGGGTTTAATTTATGTATGTGTATACAAATATGGTTGTGAAGATCGATTTTTCTGGAAATTATATACTAGTATGTTTTGTGCCGGCTCGCTAAGCTATATATGCATGCATGCGCCAGCAAGATCTATCTTTAATTATTTGAATGAGTCATGGTGATGGACGAAGTGGGAAAGGAAATGAAAACAAAACTTGTGATCGAATATTCTATATTGTAGGCACCAAAACTAGCCTAGTAGCTAGCGTGTGTAGTTTGACCTTTCCAAGTTCAGGATGTATAAAGAAAATTGGCCAAGTCAACTCGGTCGGTATGGTTTTTCTTGTACAGCAGAGCAATCGATGCAACTTTAAATGCAAACAGTAACCAACAGCTATCCACCAAATTGCGACCCATCACCGGACACGGCCTTTAACATATCAAACAAAACACGGATCGGAGCATATATATGTTTTTTTGGAATGGATTAATGGTAATAAAGTTACACTAGGTTGGAGTGGGAATAAAAGCTTACAACTTTAATTGCAGGTGGTTAGCACTTAACAGTGATGATGGATTTCACATCAAATAAAAATTAATTCTACTCCGCACATATAATAGTTTTATAATTCTTTTATACTTGCGCAATACGGGTGGGCAATTCGGCTTACGATTCCGCTTTGCGCATAGGATTGAAAGAATTTGTACCAAACTAAAATCATTTGTGTTTCAGTTTGAAGTTTGGTTTACCAAAGTGAAAACTAATAGGTTTAATTTACTTCTATTTGATTCATGTTCTTATGTTTATTATTTTATTTGATCAAGTTTTATGTCTTAGTATTAGAAAATGAAAGTAATAGTCCATCTCATCTTTTTTTACTTTGGTTAAATAAAATGTAAAAGGAAATAAAAGATAGAAAAAAGAAAGGAAAATGGTCAAATAGGCACTCGAACTAACATAAAAGTGCAAATCATCCCTTATATAGGAGTCTCTGTCCGGCCGTCACAATTTGGAGCGGTTGCTGATGGAATCTTTTGATGAAATTGTTTGAGTATCTTCTTCATTAAATCTAGTTTACTCATACCAAATTTCAGCAAAAAAATCAACTGGGAAGGCAGTCAAATGATTTTTTAAGATAATTGCGCAGTTAAACAGCGCAGTACATTTCAGAAATTCATTTGACTGTCTCCCCGGTTGAATTTTTATCTGTTCTAATATGATATAACCTTTCTCTGTTCTGAATCCTAGTTAATGTCTATGCTGATCTAAAGTGCCATTTTTTTAAAATCAGAGATATCAGTTTGGTGTTCTTGGAATTACTATGTTGGGGACATATTTTTGCAAATACTGAGATAAACAATTCTTATTCATTAATTTCTTCCACTCAAAGTTATATATATATTATGTAAACTAATCTTTCTACTTCACAATATAATCACACTGACCTATTTGAACCAACCTGCATAAGCTGAGATTGTCAGGTTTTATTTAATTTTATGATTTGTAATAGTTGAGGTGAATAGATTTCCCTTAATTTTATGATTGGGAAATTAAGTAATACATAATTAATATTTGAAGTAATAGATATTAGTTTTATGATCTTATGACCTTAACTAGTTGAGGTCATCAGACCAATCAATTTTGTGATTGGTAATAGTTTGAAGTAACACAACCATTCTATTCTTATTGAATACCTAAAACTTACAAAATTTACAATGACTAAAAAACAATCATTCTGCGATCAAAATGATGCAAAATTTTGAACTCGTTCTTATTAAAAATAGGCCTGATTTTCTATGCATAACGTAGTGATTTTCTCACCCTTAAAGCATTTAATAAATTTCCCATTAAGTGTCTTATATGACAAAATCCCAGATTTGAATTTATGTCCATGTTTAGGCTCAACCAAATTTTCTGAAGGTATTATAAACTGAAAGACTTTGACCTGATTTTTTTTAATTAATACTTGCTAGTTTCATCATTAAAAAGGTAGTTGATATGGCTGTATGTCTGGCTTCAAACATATCAGCAACTATAACTTTTTTAATTTTCATGTATTAGTAAAAAAAATGGAAAAATTTATGCAGCATTATGATATAACAATTACTAAAAATCTATTTTATTAGAAGACATACAAAGAGATTACTACTAAATAGAATATAATGGAGTGAATGGAACTAAAAATATACATCCTCATCCTCATGATGTTTGATTCTATTCCAGCATTTAAAATCAAACTAATATACAACCAAAAGTATCTCAAATAATTTAATCAAATTCTCTTTTAGATGCTTAGAAATCAATCATTTCTCCGCACCCACACAAATTTGCATATGATTGGTGGTCTCAGATTTGCATAACCATGTATCCTAGATGATGCAAAACAGCAAAAAAGTTGTAAAGGGTAACCTGAGGAGAGAGTCCATTGGTTGTTTAGATAACTCATTGCATTTTACCATAATTGGTGGCTCAACTATATACTGACTGTTCTGCTCCAAGACTCGGTGTAGAAGAGCAAACCATTCTTGACAACAAACTTTTTTAATTCACAAGCCTTTGCAAAAACTTGTGACTATACTTAGAGCTGCAGTTAAGTAATTATTATGTTTATGATTCTTTCAAGACATAAGTTAAATCACCAAAAAAAATTGCAAAACATTTCATCAAATTTCAGCTTCTTATAATGTCTAATCTTTAGGACTATACTTAGAGCTCATGTTATGCTTCCAATCCTTATCATATTTTAAAATACTTAAGTGGAAATAACTAATAACAAAGTACCTGTGTGAATCCTATTTCGTTTCACAAACCCAAATCGGCCCCTGTGTGTAGAGTTGAGAATTCATAAATGTTCCATTAATAAAGCTTTTCTTAAATTGATACTTGATCTGGGCTTGTAGAGCAACATGACACTGTTAAGAAAAGTTATCATCAAAGTGCATCAGCTATCTTTACTCAAGCAAATCTGAATAAAAGTAAAAAGAAGCGGCAATGAACTGGTTAATGTTTGGAGGTATAATGCTTTGCAGAATACACGAAATTTGATAATTAATTAATCACCAGATTATAGTTTGGAGGTCTAATGCCAGGTATCATTGTTATATTTCTATTGCAGGACTGAGGAACTATTTTGAACTCCCTTCAATTCAAATTCTAACAGGCCGGTCAGTTTTCAAAACTTATCTTCATACTTTAATTTTGAAGCACATATAAATGCAGTGGCGGATCTAGCCCGAAAGGTTATTGGGGGCAAGATGTTTAAATATAAAACTATGACATATTGTCTATAGTATACTCAATCTGCGTACTTTGCTAGAGCAATTTTTTGTCAATATTTGCTAGAGCAATTCAATAATCACAATTCACAACATACTGCATAGTGATTAATAATTTTTACAGTGGGCATATGGCCATATTATACTCCCTCCGGTCCTAAATAAACTTCTGTTAAGTATGATTGTTTTGTTGATGACTAACCATACAGGGGGAACGGCGGATAGAACCGCTCACAGTTCCTTGCGTAACAAAGAACAGAACTATCCTCTGGAACAAATGGATATTATTAATTTGATTGGCTAATCAAGGTAGAATATTGCAACACCGACAAGCAAATTGCTGACAATTTTACAAAGCCCCTCGGAAGAGAAAGGTTTGAATTAATTCGACTTGAACTTGGTCTCATCAATGCTTAAAACTATTTTAAATTCTAACCCATGCTAGATCATTTTTTCTGTACAACCTAAGGAGAAATTCTTTATTTTCATAAGAAGAGGTAAGATTTTTTAAGTTTTAAACTGCCAAAACTTTTGGGGTAATACAGCTAAATAATCGGCCACTTCATGTTTGGAAAGAAATCATCACGATTTTTTTGGGAAGTGGGAAGGAATCCCAACTACCAATACGCCGCCCACCTCCAAAACATATACCTTCCATAAACTCTTCCTTCTTCTCCTTCTTAAACCGCCATGGTCAAAACCAGAGGTTGTGCTCCTCCAACTGCACCTCGTCGTTCTAACCGGAAACGAAGCGCACAACCACCTCCACCTTCATCACCTACTATGATTGAACTCGAAGCCTCTCCTCCTTCCAACATGCAATCCGAATATCATGATTCTTTACCACCATCCCCCGCGTCCTCTCAGGGGAAACAAGAGGAAGCCTCTCCATCGCCAATTAAGCCTCCTAAAGGAAAACCTCCCACACGTGACGGGAAGTTTCTTCCTCGAAAATACACCCGGAAGAGAGCAGTTGAAGAAGGCATCATCTCTTGTGAGGAATCAACCAAAAAATTACCTGAAATAGGGAAAGTGGCTGAAGAAGACGTTATTTGACTCCGAGCGCTATATATGGCAAGAGGCATTGTGAAGGTACTCGCTATCCCTTTCGCTGAACTCTCTTCTCAAACCTCTGACTTTGTAGAACTCATTATGTTTCAAAAATGGGGGCATCTTTTTGAAACTAAGCACTACTGCTCCGTTTACCCTGATTGCTTGTCCGATTTTCTGGCCAATCTTATAATTAAGGAAGATGTGTTAGCATCTCGAGTGCGTGGTACTAAACTACGTTTCACTATTCAAGAATTTGCTAAAGCACTAGATATTCCCTATTCCGGTGAATGCCCATACAAGAAAGAGGATTGGCCACTGTCCACTGTGTCTCAGGTTGAGGCAGTAAAATTTTTTGACCCAAACGTATCCGGTCTTACTCTTCAAGTAAGTAACCTTTCCCCTACTCACAAATTACTGTTCTACTTTGTTCACTCCAATTTGATTCCCCGTCTGGAAGCAAGACTGATTTCATCTCGGATTGAAGTTGCTTACATGTATCTCATCGCAAATAAAATCCAAATCAACCTACCCGGCCTCATGTTTTCTCACCTCAAATTCACCATAAGTGATCGTTCTAGGAAAGTTGGGATCCCCTTTGGTACCATCCCGACTCAATTGTTCATCAAACAGGAAGTTTCTCTCAAAAACCTGCCCTATCACATGATTCACAAGAATCTCAACACTAAGGGTCTCCAAAATTATGGCATAGTTGTCCATAACTCTAAGCTTGTCTTCATGGAAACAATTACACCTGGTTCCTCTGCCAAGCTAAGGCCCCTAAAACAAAACCTGTTCCCTCTACCTCCACTGATCCTATGCATTTCGTTTCTCTTGTCAAAGAACAGTTGCACCTTATGGAACTCACCTTGCTTCGGCGGTTTGATTCATTGGCAGAATCGGTGACAACGCTTTCCAGACGGCTTGATGAAGTTCGCACAGATCTTAAGTCATTTCAAAGTGAGGTGTTGGCTAAGTTTGAGGAAGACAGTGAAGGGCTCCACAGGCGGATCATCTCTTCTTCAGATGACGAATAACTCGCTATCATAAACACTTTTCTCTAAAAACTTACTTATCGGGCTGGGAGGGATATTTTACTCTGCACTTATTTTTGCACATTTACTCTGCACTGTTTTGGTAATTTTCTGTTTCCTTTTGGTTGATGCCAAAAGGGGGGAATAATCAGGTGCCTCAACCTCTTTTTGCTACAATCAAACTAAACTACTACTGCTACTGCTATGCTTTGCTTAAATACTAACCTGCAGGGATTCTTTTGGCACCTAAGGTTTGTCATCAACAAAAAGCGGGAATTTGTTAAGTATGATTGTTTTGTTGATGACTAACCATACAGGGGGAACGGCGAATAGAACCGCTCACAGTTCCTTGCGTAACAAAGAACAGAACTATCCTCTGGAACAAATGGATATTATTAATTTGATTGGCTAACCATGCAGGAGGAACTAATGCAGCTCCATTTCTAAATCCGTAATATGATTTGAATTAATACGGATTGCACCTACTTGTTCTTCTATTCCTATGCTTTCCTTATATGAGTGATTATTCTCTTTCCATACTTGATATAGCTTAGTATGGTACGTAAAATATTCTCTAGCTATACGGATGTGAAAGAGTAGAAGTTGTTTCAAATATATTCCATATCTTAATCCGTTGCTTGCTTATATTGAGAAAAATATTCCTACCTTTTTGAATATTGACCGAAGCCTGCCTTATTTGGTAATTAATTGATCACTCAAGAGATGGATGATCTGTTTGTATCTATTCTTACTCCAGGACTGATATGCTACTCTGATTAAGATATTTAATCCGGCTGCCTTATATATTGAGCTCGAATAAGGGAAATATTATAAAGAAGGAAAGCAATTCAAAATATTGAGGCAAGTCCCAAGATTAGAAGATCAACTATTCAAGGAAGGATGCTTAAACGGCCTGCCCAAGACAGCCTATATAAACGAAGCAGCCAAAGAGAAATGAGGTGTGCTTGACCGAACAATAAAAGAGAGAAATACTTATAAGAGAGTATCAAGACCAAGGCAACTGGACCTGCTTACAGAGTTCTAGATATAGTTTCTTTTCTCCTACTTGTTGTATAAATGGAGTTTGAGGAAAAGCTTAAGGGTAGCTTCCTCCGGTTGGGGTCGTGTGTGTGAGAGCTTTGTTGTAAAGCTGAGTGGCTCTCTACCCGCAAGGTAGAGATGCATAACTCTTCCTAGAGGGGATAGAGTTGGGGTGGCTCAAGGGTAGATTAGGAGAATTTACCTTGTAACTACAAAAGGCTTATTAGTGAAGTTGTTGAAAATTCCTCCGAGGGAGGTCGAGGTTTTTTAATCCCTTTGAGCCAAGGGATTTTTCCTCGTTAAATCCTTGTGCACTTTAATATTTCATAATTCCCTAGACCCCACACTAGAACTGTGCGAAAAACTGCCACGGTTCCACACACACACAATTCACCCCCCCTCTTGTGTTGCTAACCGTTTCATCAACTTCACACTTTCCTTTTGGGTAGGTCCAAAATAAACTTCACACTTCTTCTCCCTTCCTTATTTGGCAAATTATCTACATCAAAATAGTGCAAAACAGTGCCAAACAGTGCCAAACAGTGTCACAACAGTGTACTCTACAGTAAAGTCAAATTTATTTCCTTAATTTGTTTGAAGTCAAAGTGTGAAGTTTATTTAGACCCGGATGGAGTAATAAATAATAAATTATTTTTAGATGTTGATGTAATTTATTATTGATAATGGTGGTAAGTGCATTAATTTTGGTGTGTCATAATCATATCAAACTTTTTATTCACATAGTATTTTTCTTAGTTAAAAATGTGAGATGATTTTGGGGAGAATAAAACAAGTCGTTTATGTAGAAACAGATGAAGTACTTTTTATTCTAAATACGAATATTAAAAACCAGCATGTATATGAAGTGAAAATTTACAATTGAATAAAATCATGGTAAAACATTGGCTGAACTTTGATAAACACAATAGAAGGTACTATACCTCTATACTGTAATACCTTTTAGTCCGTTAATGTGCTATGTGGGACTGTGAGCTAATCAATTTTGCTTTTTATTGTGGGCAATTAAATATTTTTATTGGGGGCAAAGCTTTCTATTTTTTTGTAATGGGTGTGCTAATTTGTTAAGGTGAATGTCTTAATTTATTGAGGGCAAGTGCCCCCATTAAGATCAATGTGCTTCCGCCCCTGTAAATGTTGTAAATGCTTGACTTGTTAATAAAACAGAATCTGTGAACTAATGTTTCTAATTTTTCATTATTAGTTTACATTCGTATAGCATGAATCATGAGTGGGTGAAGACCTCAAATCGGATTGCTACAGCATATGTGGGATTAAGGAATTCATTAATGTTGCCAAGCAGAACCTAGATGGCAATGGATTGACACCATGTCCTTGTCGTGACTGTTTTAATTCGAGGTTTCATCCTATTGATGTTATCAGATCTCCTTTGATATCTAAAGGAATTGATCAGTCATATGTACAATGGGTATATCATGGTGAAGACCCGTCTCATAATGAAGGTGTTGGTAATGAAGAATTAGAAGACGACGAATTTGATGGTTTGAGAGCGGGTTTACATGATGCATTTGGTAATCAATATTTCAATATTGGGGATGCTTCTGATTTTTCTGGAAATCAATCACCCATAGCAGAAGAGGCTCATTACGAGAAGTTATATGAAGCTTTAGATAATCCGTTGTTTGAAGGATGTCATAAATCTTCGGCATTGACCTTTATTGTGAAGCTGATGAATATAAAGGTCATGCATAAGTGAAGTGATAGTTCTTTTGAGATGTTGTTAAAGCTGCTCCAGGAGGAAACTATGGCATGACATTAAATCAATCATAGGTTTTCTCATATCAAAGAAATTTGAAAATTACTTTTGTTGTTATTGTTGTAATTGTTCCATAATTATGTGTTTTTTTCTTTGACAGTTTTCTCATGGCTAGTTCAAGACGAGGTGGATATGGTGGACAAGTTAGTCGTGGTGCTGGACATGGTAGGGACTCACCTGCAAGTTCATCTTTACCAAAACAACTTCAATCTGTTTAGTAAAATACACAACTCTTAACTCTGGTTATTATTATTATTATTATTATTATTATTATTATTATAAATTTATACTTCACATGTCTTACGTGTCTTACTAAAAAATATAGCTACTGAAGCACCACACGTATCTGGAGCTCTAATGAAACGACCTGGTAAGTAACACGTATTTAGTGTTATAATATCCAAAACATGACTAGTTTCAATATGTTATTTTTAATATCTAGTAACACTTACCATTTTATTCATTTTATTTAGTTATTTTGATTTCTATGAATATTTATATACTCCTTATTTCTTGCGTTGACTTTTCATACCAAAAAAATAAAGCTACTCAAGCACCACAAGTAACTGGAGCACAAACTAAACGACCTGGTAAGTGAAAAACACACATTCTTTGCACTTGTTATGTGTTGATGAGTTAATATTTTGAGAAAGAACCCACATCAATAAGCACGTTAAAACAAGATGAAGTGCGACATAAGATACTCCGCAAGGTGTATCCTCGTTATTAAATTTAAACTTGGAGCAGGTTATTTAAAGAGATACTTAAATAAATATACTCGGAGTATGTAAGGCATGAATAAATAAATTCAGAGTATGTAAGGCTGTAAGCTTATGACATGAATATAAATATTTAATGCTTACTTTGCAGCTATAATGTATCGGGTAGTCGGGTACACGATGATATAACTCGTGTTTCCGATAACATATTACTCTTCATATTAAATGCTGATTCTGAGATTACTTATTCATTTTATTTAGTTATTTCGATTAATCAATTTCTATGTATGTTTATTTATATACTCCTTATGTCTTACATTGACTTATCATACAAAAAAATAAAGCTACTGAAGCACCACAAGCAACTGGAGCACCAACGAAATGACCTAGTAGTTATTTAGTTATTTCGATTAATCAATTTCTATGTATGTTTATTTATATACTCCTTATGTCTTACATTGACTTATCATACAAAAAAATAAAGCTACTGAAGCACCACAAGCAACTGGAGCACCAACGAAACGACCTAGTAAGTAAAAAACACATTCTCTGCACTTGACATATTTTAATGAATTTATATTTTGAGAAGGAATTTACACCAATAAGCATATTTCATATCCTTGTTACTATATAGTGTACTTTATTCATCTTATTTAGTTATTTCAATTTCTAAAAATGTTTATTTATATACTCCATATGCCTTATGTTGACTTGCAGTACAAAAAATAAAGCTTCTGAAGCAGTTGTAGCATTAACGAAACAACCTGGTAAGTAAAAAACACATTATTTGCACTTGCTATGTTTTAATGAGTTTATAATTTGGGAAAGTATCCAAATCTTTAAGTATAAAACGACATGTTAGTATTTAGTTTACTTTACTGACATATGAAGTACATTCTTTGCACTTGTGTTTTATATCTTGTTTCCGGTTTAGTGACAACACTTACCAATTTAATATTCTATTTCTTTAGTTATTTTCAATTTCTCTGAATAATTATTTACACCGACACTAATTGATAATTTTGTAATGTAGATAACGTGTAATGTATTTTAATTTACAGGGGCTCAATCTCTAGGAACCCACCAAGCGTCATCTGGTAATAATGAAACTATATCACAAGGATCAAATGTGCGTGGAAAAACTTGTAGCCAAGGTGCACGGAAAGCAATGAAAAGTGTCAAGACAAGATTGACGGTAGAGTTTGACTTTGACCTTATGAAAGCAATATGCGCTAATGCAGAGGCTTTCAATAACGAAATTGGATATATTGTCCGAACGCAATGCCACTTAAAGTACAAAGAATGGAGGTTTGTACCAGAAGAAGTGAGGGCACCACTTCGTTATAAACTTCTTGTAGGTCTTCATAATTAAATTTTAATTTGGCCAAGTAGCACATCATGTAATTACAATTATTAAGTATTGTATCTGAAGGGCACATCTCTACGCTTTAATTGTACTTTTCATATGCACTTTTCCCATTCATGCAATGCTCTTAATTTAGTATCCCATATATAATTATATGGATATATGAATATTTGATTAATTTGGTGGATATGTGTTATTTATAAAACCTGCACTGCTTGTTGGTGGGTGTGTATATTAAGTATATAGGAAGAGAAACATGTAGATTGTTGAAAAGACAAGAAGTTGTTGGTAGTATTATCTACCTCTAGTTATTGCTGCCAAATTTTATTGAAATTATATTGTGTTCTTAGAAAGAGATGAGTTTCTACTCACTAGAGTTCTGTATTGGTGGATATGGTGCAACACATGATCTCTCAACACAATGTTCATGTTATATTCCTTTTACTTTGCTGATATGCAGACACTATTTGATGCTGATGTGGAAAATGAGAATGTAAGGAAATGCAATGATAATCAAATGCAAAAAGCTTGGCATGGTTACCGACGCACATTACGTTTGTACTTTAAAAAGTTGGAGGTGCCAGTGATTTAACAACAACAAAGAGTAAGCCTCCTGAGGACGTCAACGGTCTAACTTGGGATTATCTATGTGATTTTGTGGAGCGACCCTGCTTATCTGGTAAAATGCTTTATTGAACTAATGTGTGGTAATATAATATTCTTAATATGCAGTGCTAGACTTCAGTTTTATTTGCTTAATAATTTATTAAAAGCATTGAAGTAAATTATTACTTATTACGGAAAAGTGTTATACTAAACATCATCTGATTCATTTAAAATTTTTGTTGGTTAATTTCACCATTTTTGCATAAAACACATGTATAAGTGTTTTCTGGATTTTGTTAACTGCATGTATAAGGTTGTTTTAAGCCTTAAACTGTTTTGTATTGTACTTCATTTCTTTTTTAGTAATATGTGGGCATGAACTTATATTTATTATACTGGTCGTGGATTAATAATTGTTATAAGCAGTGTGTAGACTTGATTTTTTAATGTGATCATCTATTCTCATAGTGTAAAGCTCTTAAGAATGTTGAATCACGCAAAAAGAGAAAATGGAATTCCAAGAATGATTCTAAAAGTACAACTCGTCGTCACGTTAGTCGTGGAGTTGATCTAGATGCCCCAGTTAGACATATCGAGGCATGGCGCCTTCGTCAGCAGAATCTAAATATGTAACTGAAATTTACCTTTCGCTATGTTCACCTCAAATACGCACTTTTATGTTGTTAGCACATCAAGCATGTTCTGGAAACATTTTAATGAATTACTATTGCTTTAAAAACCTAACAGGAAGAAATGATGCAACTGAGAACAGATAACTCACCCGAGAAATTGACTGATAAGCAAATATTAGAGAATGTGCTTGGACGGCAATCTGTTCGCTTGTTTGGTTGGGGACGGTCTATCTCTTGATCTAAAAGAAGCAAAAATGACTCAAACCTCCCTACCTATAGTGAGTTGGTTGACACAGTTGAAATGATGAAAAAATTATTGATTGAGAAGAACATCATTCCTCCCATGCCCCAAATTAGGGGTGGGCATAACGGTTCGGTTTGACAGAACCGAACCGTACCAAACCAAATTAAACCAAACCGAAACCGAACCATTTGTAATTTGGTTTGAGTTTGGTAGTATTCCTCTCAACCCGTATTAAACCGAACCAAACCGAACCGAAATCATAAAACCGAACCAAACCGAATAAAACCGAACTAATCTAAAAATGAAATAATTTCTTGTTTTTTTAAAATAACATATCAAAACCAACTTACACCAAACTAAACCAAACCAAAATATAAGATTTCTCTCATTAATTTGATTGATGTTAATCTTTTTGAAGCTTTAGTTCTTTAATTTTAGGGTCGAGGACTAGAGTTTACTACAAGAGTTACATTCACAACTATAACAATTATAGTGGTTTGAGTAGATAGTATTTGACTATAATTTATTATCCACTACTACTATATATTTGGTTCATTACTTACAAGCACCAGTTTTGTTTTTGTTTCGGCTTTATATATAATTTAATTCATTGACGTTGTTGTTGCTGCTTACGAATGTGTCATGTTTATATATTTTTGGTTCATATGTGTTTTGTTACTGTTTACAAATTTATTTCTAACATTATATTTGGTTCATTACTATTGCTTCTTGGTTCATTATTTTGAGTTAATTTTTTTATTTCAATCCAAACCTTAATACTTTGGTAAACCGAACTCCAAACCGAACCGAACCATACAAAACCGAAACCAAACTGAAACTTAATCAGTTTGTATTTGGTACATTTTCTATCAAACCGATTAAACTGAAACCGAACCGAAACTGAAGAAAATCGAAATGCCCACCCCTACCACAAATTGCATCAGATCATTGTTCAGGAGCACACAATCGCGACTCATCATTTGTTGGCCGAGATCAGCCTATTGATGGCTATGTTGACTCTACTTCTGAATTTGATGAAATCGAGTAGAAGTTGCATTGAGAATAGAAGACGTAATACATTATTTATTGAAGTGCATGACACTGATTACTATGTGTTGGCGTAAAAACTTGTTTTCCTTTATTTGATGTTGTTGCTATTGAAGACTAAATTCTCATGGAGGATACTTATTATTATTAGTATTATGCATTGTCAATCTATTTACATACTTTTGATGTTGAATGAGCTTGTTTTCAATTTGTATTATATTGATGTGTCCTGTTTTTATTAAAACAAACGTTAATTAAATAAAAAATAGTCGTATCAACCCAAAATTATCAATAGATACACATAGACAAAACTTTTACCCACACTTACGTTTCGTTTTACCTACACCCATATATATTTCTTCACGTTTATTTGGATCATTTAGCTACACATTTATCATCTTTAGCTACACATAAAATGTGTCCATGTGGCTGTATTTTTCCGGAAAAATATCCTCATTTTCCACGTCGTGTACCACGTAATCATTAAATTGCCACGTTACGTGCCATGTCAGACGCCATGTCAGATGCCATGTCACCAAGATGGTGTGTACCTGACCAACATCAACACACGATATAGTGTTTTACCTACACATACATGTGTAAGTATTACACATACATCTATGTGTGGGTAAACACATTTAACTACGGTTGTATACCCACACATGTCTACACTTAATATATGTGTCAGCAAAAATGATTGCCTACACATAACCACACTTTTACCTATGTATACATGTACGGGCAAAACTCCAATTTTCTTGTAGTGAAATTAGCTTAGGATGTCGCTATCTTCTTCTTCTTCTTGCCTTTGAAATCGACGACATCGACGTATGTGAATCCATGGAGGTGTAGTTTCTTGTCGGGAAAAGAAGAGAATAATTTTGTTCAATCTCCTTTGAGAGGGTGATGTTCACCCCACCCTATTTGTTTGCCATGTGGCAAGGCAATACATTACAATTTAGCAATTGTTTTATCTTTTTTATTTTTAATCCAATTTTTTTTAAAAAAGTATCAACATTTTTCATTTTTTACGATCTTTCATATGGTACTAATATTGCATATGAAAAAATTAAAAAAGATCATCTAAAAATAGATATGTAGCAAAAAAATGATTTTTTTAATTTTTTGTATACAATATTGATATCATTGAAAATATTATAAAAAATTAATAAATCTGATATATTTTTTACAAAAATTAGACAATAAATAAAAAGGTTATAACATTTTTGAGAAAAAGATGAGATGAAATGCCACATGACAATCATAGATGAAAGGGGTGATGTTCACCTTAGTTAGAGGGGGTGAACAAAACTACATGTGAAGAAGAAGTCAAAGAACACGTGAGTTGGAGAAGAAAGAAAAAGCGCAAATTTTACCGTGCAACCGGCGCACCATGAGGATGGTGCGCCCGGTTGCAAAACGACGCAACATGCCTGGTTTTTTTTTCGCTTTTGTTGTTAAAAAATGATAATAACTTTTTTATTTTTGATCCGTTTTTAATAAAATTTATATCAACATTTTTTTTCATGATCTTTCAAATGAGACCAATATTGCTGATATTCATGTAATTTCCGATTGTATGTTTGTATTTTTAACTAGTTTTTATTAGTTCTAGTTGAGGAAATTACACACTTTTGGTGTAATACTTTATTTTCATATTTATTTGTAATTTGTTTAGATTAGGACTTTTTTGAGCTAAACAGGTCAAAGATCATCCAAGGGATCAAAATTGGACCTTAAAAGATCAAGGAAAGTGCAAGGAGGCAAGAAAGATTTCGATTTGGAAAAAATACTCATGTACCCGGTCGGGTATTGCCTATACCCGATCGGGTATTTGCTTGATTCGATTGTCCAAATAAAATCCGGGAACAAATGATCGTGGGAGCAAGATTTAGTTAAGATTTGTCACATACCCGATCGGGTATGCCGACATACCCGATCGGGTATGCCGACATACCCGATCGGGTATGCCCAGAAAAGTGAATTTCCGGGAAATTTCCGAAGATACCCGATCGGGTATCCTATATACCCGGTTGGGTATCAGCCCCTGCAGCTCCCAAAAGTCTATAAATACACCCCTTTCCTTCACAAAAAAAGAACCAATTCACATATACTCTTTAGCTCAGTTTAGTTAAGTATTTCTTTTATATTTTTAGCATGTTTAGTCTCCAAATGAGGAGCTAAACTCTTCCATCTTGGTTTTGCTACTTTGAAGCTTAATGAATTTGTAAGTTGTGAGTTATTCTCTTTAATTTTCTTCCTTGAATATTAATTCTTCCTTTAAATACTATTTCTATATCAATGTTGGGGAGTGTTACTAAGATGACAATTAGTTAACATCTTGACATTAGTTATAGTAATAGTTATTTCTTCCTCTAAGTTAATATTGGGGAGTGTTACTAAGATGACAATTAGTTAACATCTTGATATTAACTATAGTAGGATTCATACTCTTTAATATTCTTCCTTGAGTATTAATTAAATCATATTCATATTTCATATTAATATTTTGAACATTACTTAAAGGATCAACTAGTTTTGTTTCATATATTAATTATTACTAGAATCAATCGATTAATACGCTTGTTATTAATTCGGTTCCTTCAACGGTAGTAAACTTGGATTGTTAATGCATGCGTCTCATGACTAATAATCTAAGGGGAATTAATTATATTGATTAAACCAATAAACCGCTTGTGTTGAGGTTATCAATCTCTATCGTTTTCATCTCAAGTTTATTGCTACTATCGTGTTAATATACGGTGTGTGTTCTATATTGACTCGGTAGTAAGTTTTATTAATGAACGTGTCTCGTTATTAATAACTACCCTCGATGAACTGGATATACTCCTCGATTGAGTATTCGAGAGGAAGATAGTTAAAGATATAACTGGGATCGACGAACATTTCATTAAGTGGATAAAAGCAAAACCAAGTCCTCATCTCATTAAATTAAACTCATATATGTTGTTCATCTTAGTATATTTAAATCAAACAAATCTAACCCCCCCCCCCCCCCCCTTTGTATTATTTAAAAGAAAGATATTCCTTTCCCTGTGGATATGAACCTTACTTCACTATACTACGTGATAGAGTATATCTAGAGAGAAGTGAGAGCTAGAGAGAGAAGTGCAATAATATGCTTCAATAGAATGAATTTGTAACCCCTATAACTACTCCCAAGGGGAGTATTTATAGAGAAAATACGGGCTGGGCTCCCAAGCCTTGGGCTTGGGAGGCCCATTTACAACTGGACCGCTACTGGGCCGAATACAAAGCCACTAATGGGCTGTACAAATGAGTAAGTGTAGAATCCGGTTCTGTGAGGTCTTCGTGGCCGACGAGGGCGTGGCCGACGAGGGCACGGCCGACGAGGGCACGGCCGACGAGGGCACCCGGGTTCCTTCAAAAGGTGAGGACGCAACTGCGTCCTGAGTGGTGGACGAGGCGTCCACTTCAGCTGTTATTCCGTGCCCGAGGCCGGTGTCCGCGGTTAAGGGAGCCGATAAGCCAAAAAGAATAAGGAGGCCGAAGAGTGGGCCTGGCGTCTCCTACCTGGATCTCACAAACATCTTCCTGATCAAGCCGGAGAGCAGCGCGGCCGACTACTTGGTTGCCCAGATGTACGTGGGGCCGTTCGGGCGGGTTAGGGCACCCAGGCCGACGGACCATGTTCTTCATCCACCACTGGGATACTTTGGAGTATACCCGATGAGTTTCGCTAAGGGGCTGAGGTTTCCCCTTCACCCCTTCATCACTGAATACCTTGACATGGTAGGGCTCCCTCCGGCCTTGCTGACGCCTTTGTAGATTTTGTCATGGATCGTTGTTCCATCATGGCTATAGCCAAGGCCAAGGCGGCCGAAGAGTTGGCTGCAAAGGCGGCCGAGGTGGCCAGACGTGGCGCGGCCGAGGGAGGCGGGGCTACTGCTGGTGCGGCCCCAAAACCTGCCCAATCCAAGAAGAAGAGGCCTCCTACTGACGGCCAGAAGAAGTTGACTGAGGCCGGCCTGAACGTCGCCAAGAAGACGAAGAGGGCACCGTCTCCTTCCCAGGCTACTGAGGCCGACACTCTTACCGTCCCCAGTGTGGACGATAGTGGTCCTGTTGTGGACCTCACTGCTGCTCCTGGCGATGCTGCCCAATCGCTTCCTCTCGTCCAGGAGCCACGGACGAAGAGGGCCGGCAAGGAGATTGCCGGCGCCACCTACCAGAAGATGGTGGAATACCCCGTCGGCGGGGGCGTTTTTGATGACGTTGTCTTCGACCACGATGTGCTGGCCCAGGCCATGCCGGCCAAAGATAGGGCCTACCTGAAGAGGCTCGGGGACGTGAAGGTGTACGAGGGCGGGATGGACCTCCTCGTCCAAGTAAGTTCCTTTCCTTTTGCTTGCCGTTTTTCTCGTCGTCCGTGTAGAGTCATTTGCCTGAGTTTTGTTTTCCTTTTGTGCAGGGTGCCTTTATTCTCATGGAGAGCCATAAGAGGCAGTACCGGGAGATAGCTCGTCTGAAAGAGCTGGAGCAGAAAGCTGCCTCGGCCGATGAGGCGGAAGCTTGCTTGGATCGGCTCCGGGAGGATGCCAAGGCCTTGCAACAAAAGGCCGACGAGGCCGCCGCAGCCAGGGACGATGCCCTGGCCAAACTCGAAGAGAGCCAAAGGGCGCTGGAGGCCGAGCGGCGCAAAAACGAGGAAGCCGTGAAGGCGAAAGCTGAGGCCGAGGCTGCCGCTGTGAAGGCTGCTGATGAGGCCGTTGAGCAGTTCTTGGCCGAGGGGTGGAAGGCCGATGAGCGGCTCCCCTGGTGTTACGAAGTGGTTGCCGCCAGGCTTGAAAATTGGGGGATGAACTCCCCCGCCGGCCAGGAGTATTTTAGCAGGGAGATGGCCGTGTACTATAACATGGGCCAGGAGCGGATGCAGAGGCTCCTGTGTCGGCGGCTGTCTCGTGCTCTGAAGGCCATGAATTACACTTCCGGGTGGGCTAGACGGAACTTGAAGCTTCCAAAGCTGATGAAAGATCCCGAAGAGCAGGCCAAGCTTCCTTTGTCGGAGCGGGAGTCCCCCATTGAGAGTTCCGGCCTCGGCGAGCCGGATTACACGGAGTTTGACTTCCTGGACGATGCCACCGGTGCTGCGGCTGCCGCCGGCCAGGAGACTGAGGCCGAGGAGGGAGCCGACGACGTCGAAGAGCCAGCCGATGATGGAGGCGCTCAAGAGGCTTGATCGGCTACCCCCCGCTCCCTTGTAATTAGTTTTTCATTTTTGCCGAATCGATGTAATGGCCGAAGCGCCCACTATTGTAATGAATTGATTATGAATGAAATTTTTGCTGTCCTGCTCGGCTATGAATTCCTTGTATGCTTATTTCCCTTTGCCATTTCAATTCTGAAATTTGTGTAAGTGTCAAGGTTATAACTTGGGTCACCCGTGAGTGTCCGCTACGTCCGTGAGGTAGTCCATCCTGTCCGGTGGCCTGGTCGGCCTGGCCGTCGTTTCTTTACTATCGTAACACTTAGGATTTATGCAAAAATTTCCTAAGTGTTTGGTTCCACTTAGTTGCTTTCTTCCCGGCCTGGTGGCTTGGTCGGCCTGGCAGTCGTTTCTTTACTATCATAACACTTAGGATTTATGAAAAAATTTCCTAAGTGTTTGGGTCCACTTAGTTGCTTTCTTCCCAGCCTGGTGGCTTGGTCGGCCTGGCAGTCGTTTCTTTACTATCATAACACTTAGGATTTATTCAAAAATTTCCTAAGTGTTTGGAGTCCACTTGGGTGCTTTCCTTTCCGTCCCTGACCGTGGTGTCCGCTCCGTCCTGGCGTTGTCCCATCTTCCTTTTTGGTTAGAATTTTTCTAAGTGTCTAACTCTAAGTGGATGGGTGTTCTCATCGTCCTGGTGTTGAGTCTCCCCCATTGTTGGCAAATGATTTGGGAGATTTCCCAAGTGTTGAACCACTGGCGTTGTCGGCCCAGTGTTTCTCAGCTGATCATGAAGGTCGGCCTGCATCCTTGTGTTGTGGCCGATAAGGGCACATTCACCTTACTCTTTTGAACTTAGAATTTTTCTAAGTACATATGCAAGGCGTAGGTAGCTGACGGCCTTGGAATATACAGGTACCCGCTTCGTCTAGAGTTCCTCCATTTAAGTACTCAGATATTTTTCTAAGTATAAATGTAAGTCATAGTTCCTGCTTTGCGGTACCGCTGCCGGCTAAGAGATGGCCCTACCCTCATCGGCCAAGGTCTGGCTTGTGGCCGATGAGGGTGCCCCTTGCTTTCCCAAAGAGATGGCCCTACCTTCATCGGCTAAGACCTAGTTCCTTCTTGAGGGACTTTTTCCTCAGAATTTTTTCTAAGTGTTTGGTAAACACTTAGGCAAATCCCCAAAGAACTTTCGCTTGACCAACAGCCTGGGTTCCAGTGCCTGTATCGGCTATCCGGGATGCTGTGGCAAGTAGGGATTGTTTCTTGATTGCTTGATTCCTCCGTGGGTGTGATAAGTGCCCGCTTCGTCTTGGTCATCCTCAGGATTGTGATTCTTTGTTTCATACCGAGCGTTGGTGCTTCAAAGGACTGTGGCTGATGAAGGTTACCTCTCGCGTGTCACCCAACCGATTCGGTTAGGGTTTTATAGGCGTATGTTTCGGCCTTGACCATTCCCTTTTGGTGTGTGGACGTGTCGTCCATGTTACATGTCAGTGGTACTACACTTGTGTTCAACTGATATGTACTTGGCCTAGTGGGGCCTGAGTTGTGGGGATTTTATTTTTTCATTGCTCGAGGCCGGCCAGTGTGTGAGGCCGTCGGCTTCCCTCTTTTCCCCTTATATATGTTTTTTTTTTGTTTCCGGGGAGTATCCTTCTTTCAGGCTTCGGCCGAAGGGTGTGCTCATCCTTCGGCCGGTTCGGACTTCGTTTATAACGTCCGTGATCTCAGGGTGGGTCCCGTCGCCTATTTATGACGCGGGCTAGACTTTTGGTCGGTTTCCAACGGCTGTCGTTGCCCATCCCTGAGTTTTGGGATTTTGTACCTCGGCCATGATTTCAGGCCTGTCGTCCTGCGATCTGGCGCGTGGACGACGCGGTGAGCTACCCGTTTCAAGACGTGGGCCGTTTGCGGGCCCCTCGTCCTGGGGACATCGTCGGCCATACCTGAGCGTTTCACTTCTAGGCTTACGGGGCCGGGACGATGTGCTCTCTCAGCTAGGCCTGAGCCCTTCGCTGATACAGAATACAATAGAACGCCTGATCTTGTCGATCGTAGGCTGCAAGTGCAAGGGGCCCCGTCGTCCACGCCTGAGCCTTTCGCTCTAAGGTGGCCGATGAGGGCACCTGCTAATGTTTTTACTTTAAATTCCAGAGAAAAAATCAGGAGGAACATGATTTTATTCATAAGTGGCTCGAGGCCGGGGGTGGCGTTCAATCAGTAACCCGTTAAGGGGTGAGGGCTTCGCCGTCTGCACCTCCTTCGGATTACTGATAAAACTTCACCAGATGGTGTACATTCCACGTTCGTGGTACATTGGACCCATTCGGGCGTTTAAGCTTGTAGGTGCCGGGTTTGACCACGGCACTGACGATGTAGGGCCCTTCGTACTTTAATGCTAGCTTGCCACCCTCTGTCGGCTGGCTTGCTTCCCTTCGGCGGAGGACGTAGTCCCCCACCTGAAATTCCCGGGGACGTACCTTGGCGTCATAGTATGATTTTACTTGACGCCGGTAGTTCTCTGCTCGGGCGTAAGCTTGCTCACGCCTCTCATCGACCAGGTGCAGGTCAATCTTCATGTTCTCTTCGTTGACGTCAGGCTCATATTGTTCCACCCGTCGGCTGGGGATGGCAACTTCCGTGGGCGCCTTTGCCTCGAAGCCGTAGCATAGGGCGAAAGGCGTTTCACCTGTCGCCCTCCTTGGCGTGGTTCTATAGCACCACAGGATGTTGGGGAGCTCGTCGACCCAACTACCTCCTGCGGCCTGGAGCTTCTTCTTCAGCCCCTCCATGATTGTTCTGTTGGCGTTCTCGACCTGCCCGTTGCCCTGAGGGTAGGCAACGGAGGAGAAACGATGCTTCACCCCAAACTCCCGGAGGAGCTCCTGGAAAGGGGCTGCCTCGAATTGGGTGCCGTTGTCTGATATAATCTCCCGGGGGACGCTGAAGCGTGTGATGATGTTCTTGTAAACAAATTTTTGGCATCTGGCCCCCGTGATGCTGGCCAGGGGTTCCGCCTCGACCCACTTGGTGAAGTAGTCGACGGCGACGATGATGTAGCGGTTGTTCCCGGCGGCTCTGGGCAGGGGGCCGACCAGGTCAATCCCCCATCTAGAGAATGGAATTGCAGTGCTGACGGGGGCGTAGTTGACGGCCGACCGACCAGGGGCCTTCTGGAGTACCTAGCATGTGGTACACTTCCTGGCCAGGTCAGCGCAGTCTCGTGCCATCGTTGGCCAGAAGAAGCCCTGGACGACGAGACGCCGGGACATGCTGAAAGGGCCCTGGTGCGAGGAGCAGACGCCACAATGAACTTCTTCCATGGCTGTGTCGGCCTCATCCTGGTGGAGGCATCGAAGGAGAGTGCCATTGTAGGATCGTTTGTAGAGTTTGCCATCTTCGATGGTGTAGCTTGGGGCCCTGAGTTTGGCAAGTTTGGCCCTCTCCTCGTCCGGGGGTAGCTCCCCTGTTGTGATGAAGGTGACGATGTCGGAGATTCAGTCCTCTGGTCGATGTCGAAGACGGGGCTAGCATGGATGCTGGACATGCTCAACTCCTCGATCTTGGCCAGCTGGGAGATGTGCTCCGGGGTGTCCGTGCTGAGCTTGGAGAGGATGTCGGCCTCGGCGTTCTCGGCCCTTGGGATCTGTGTGATCTCGTGAGTTTCAAACGCCTTCAGCAGCTCCTCTGCTGCTTGTTTGTACTGCTTCATCCGGCCTTCCTTTGCTTCGTACGATCCCTCCACCTGGCCCACTACCAGTTTGGAGTCGCACTTGATTTTGAGGTGTTTGGCCTTGAGGCCGGCAGCGAGTCTGAGACCGCTGAGGAGGGCCTCATACTCGGCTTCATTGTTGGATACCCTGAAGTTGAAGCGGATGGCATAGTAAGCTCTGAATCCTTCAGGGGATATGAGGACGACGCCGCCACCGCATGATTTCGCGGCCGATGAGTCGTCAGTGAATAGGGTCCATGTATCGTCCGGCTTCGGCCCGGGGTTTGTGACGGCCGTCTCCCTTGCTGTGCATTCAGTGACGAAGTCGGCCAAGGCTTGCCCTTTGATAGATGGCCTTGGCTTGATCTCAATTTGAAATTGGCTGAGGAAGATTGCCCATTTCACCATCCTGGCGGAGCTGGTGGGGCTCCTCATGAGTGCGCCGAGAGGCTGTTGGGTCAGTACATGGACGGCGTGGGCCTGGAAGTAGTGTCCCAGCTTCTTCACTGTATGGACGATGGCCAGCACCGTCTTCTCAATGGGGGAGTACCTGAGCTCGGCCTCCCTGAG
Organism: Cuscuta europaea; assembly: GCA_945859875.1. Lineage (NCBI taxonomy): Eukaryota > Viridiplantae > Streptophyta > Magnoliopsida > Solanales > Convolvulaceae > Cuscuta > Cuscuta europaea. Next base: position 830,178 of record CAMAPE010000047.1, on the reverse strand, counting down.
TGTCTTGCTAATGTAGAAGATGGCCTTTTGCACCCCTTCGTCCTCACGGATGAGCACGGAGCTGATGGCCGACGTGCTCACCCCTAAGTACAAGAAGAGGGTTTCGCCGGCTTTCGGCTTGGAGAGCACGGGCGGGGACGATAGGTACCGCTTCAGCTCTTCGAACGCTTCCTGACACTCCGTCGTCCACTTGAAGTTGTTGGCTTTACGCATGATCTGAAAGAAAGGGAGTGCCCTCTCGGCTGACCTGGAGAGGAACCGGTTTAGGGCCACTAGGCGCCCCGTCAGTCGCTGTACTTCCTTGACGTTGCGGGGCGGCTCCATGTTGATGATAGCCTGTGTCTTCTCCGGGTTTATCTTGATGCCTCTCCGGCTGACCATGTAGCCGAGGAACTTGCCGCCCTGGACGCCGAAGGCGCACTTCTTGGGGTTGAGGCGGAGCCTGAACTCCTTCATTATTTCAAAGATTTCCCGGAGGTCGTCGGCGTGGGAGGTGGCCTGCCTGCTCTTGACGATCATATCGTCGACGTATGCCTCCATCGTCCGGCCAAGGACCGCCCTGAAGATCTTGGCCACCATCCTAGTATAGGTGGCGCCGGAGTTTTTGAGTCCGAAGGCCATGACGAGGTAGCAAAAGATTCCCTCTGGGGTCATGAATGCCGTCTTCTCAGCGTCATCTTCATGCATGGAGATTTGGTGGTACCCTCTGAAAGCGTCGAGGAACGACATCAACTCGCACCCCGCCGTCTCGTCCACCAGCTGATCAATGTTGGGGAGAGGGAACGGGTCCATGGGGCATGCCTTGTTCAGGTCAGTGTAATCAACACACATTCGGAACGTCGGCGGTTTCTGGGCGAGGACGACGTTGGTCAACCATGTCGGGTACTTCACCTCTTTAATGTGTTTGATTGAGAGGAGCATGGCGACCTCCCTTTTGACGAAGTCCCGCCTGTCGGCGGACAAGTAGCGCCGCTTCTGTTTGACAGGCGCGGAGGCCGGATCGACGGTCAGCCGGTGAGTGATCACCTGGCGGCTGATGCCTGGCATATCGTCCGGGCCCCACGCGAAGACAACGGCGTATGACCGTAGGACGAGGAGGATGGCGTCTCGTTGGTCCTGGGGGAGTTGCTTCCCGATTCTGAGAACCCGCTCCGGCCGGGAGGTATCCAGAGGGATTTCCTCGACCTCCTCGGCCGGCTCCGCATGTGGCCTCTCCTCGTCCGTGGCAACGGCGGCCGTGATGGTGTCCATCCTCTGTCCTTCCCTCTCGGCCGGCCTCGTTAGCTTGAGGTAACAAGCTCTGGCAATCCTTTGGTTTCCTCTGGCGAAGCCGATGCCGTCACTGGTGGGGAACTTCAGGCACAAGTGCTTCATGGAGATGATGGCCTCCAAGTCCTCCAGCGCTGGCCGGCCCAAGATTAGGTTATGGGCGCACTGGAGGTTGACCACCATGAACTCCATGTCAATCCTGGCGCGGTGGGGGCCGTCACCGACCTCCACGGGGAGGACTATCGTGCCCTCGGCGTCGATAGAGTCCCCGGTGAAGCCGGATAACGGTGTCTTGATCGGCCTCAGTACAGCTCTGTCCAGCTTCAGCTGCTTGAAGGTGTCCAGATACATCACGTTGACGGAGCTCCCCGTATCGATGTAAGTGCGGTGGATGATGGAGTCACCAATCTCACACCGGATGACGAGGGCGTCCCTGTGTGATTCCGTACCCGGAGGCAAATCCTTGTCGGTGAAGGTGATCGCCTCCGTTCGCTGCTTCTTCGGCTGGGGGGGGGGGACATGGGACACCTCCCCAATGTAGAGGGATTGGGCCCATTTCTTTCTCTGAGTGGCGGAGTCCCCCCCCCGGTGTTCCCACCCACGATGAGGTGAATGTGATTCTTCTTTGGCGGGGGCTCTTCGAAGTCCTCGTCATCGCTGAGCCTACCAATCTCCCGCTTCTTCGCAGAGGGTTCGCCCCCATGTTTGCCGGTGTTTACCCATGTGTTTTTGCGTGGGCCACCTTTAACAAACTGGGAGAGTTCCCCCTGGCGAATAAGACGCTCGATGGCCTTCTTCAGCGTGATGCAATCGTCGGTGTTGTGCGACGAGTTCTTGTGGAACCGGCAATATGTGCCGCCCTGCTGGATGGCAAGGACCTCCTCGGCCGGCCGAGGAGCCTGCTCGATGAGGCCATGCTTCTCGGCATAGTCGAGGATGATGCCGACCGGGTGAGTGAGGGCAACCCCCGGCCGTTCCAACCTCGGCCGCCAGTGGCGATCTTTCTTACTCTGTCCACCAGAGCCGTGACGGCCCTGGGCACCCTGGCCGGCCGGGGACGGACCCAGGGCCGGCGAAGGATTTGTCTACTTGGAGGGATGACCCCCCTCCTTTTTGTGATTGTGGAGCTCGTCGGCGTCGGCGTACAAGCCTCCGCGCTGGAGCGCCTTGGCGTACGACCTCGGAGGGTCGGTGATAAGGCTCCTAGCGTACGGGGAGCTGCGGAGGGCTCCTTGATACAAGGCGAGGAGAGTGCGCTCATCGTCCCCCTCGATTTCATCGGTTTCCCTCGTCCACCGATCAATGAATGACCGGAGGGACTCCTCGTGCTGCTGCTTGACGGAGAGAAGGTGGGTGAAATACTTCTTCGCACGCTTCCTCCCGGCAAAATGGGTGAGGAAGCGTTGGGCGAGATCCTGCCATGAGTCGATGCTCCCTTCGGGGAGCGCGTTGAACCACTCGTACGCTGGCCCCTCGAGAGTAGAGAGGAACCAACGGCAGAGGTATTCATCGGACGCGTTCACCATCAGCATGTTGTTCTGATAGCGGCTGAAGTGTTCCTGGGGGTCTGATCGGCCGTCGTAGGACTTGATGGCGTTCCCCCTGTACTTCTCCGGGATGGGGGCCGAGAGGACCCTGTTGGTGAAAGGGGTCCTGGTCCTGACCTGGATGATGGGGTCACCTCGCCCCTCGGCCAGCTCCCTCTCCAGGGCGCTAACCTTGTTCATGAGTGCGTTGAGGCCGGGGTCGTTGGAGGCGCCGACCGTAGGGATGTTGGCCGACTGCTTGGCTTCCATCTGAGCCAGCCTCCTTTCCAGCTGGGCGATGACTTCATCCCAGGGGGTCCCTGGCGGCCGCCGCGGCGCCCGGCTGGTTCCTCATGCGCTCGTCGTGAGCCGCATTGATCCGGTGGCGCACGTCGTCTTCGTGCAACTTCCCCTTGCCCTTGTCCGGGCGGGGCTGGTCCGCTGTCCGGGACACAGACCCCAAGCTTTCCCTCGGCGAGCCAGGACGAGGCTCACCAATCCGTCCCGCCATCCTCTCCGAAACCGGACGACGGCGCGTGTCACCTAGCCTGTTGAAGGCAGAGGCTTTTCCACGCGCTGGGGTCTGCCCAGGCCGAAGAGGGGAAGCAGGGTGGGAGTGGGACGACGCCGTGTCCTGGGCCATCACCCCCTCATCGTTGCCTATCTGGACGGCCAACGGTTGGGGCTGAGGAGGTGGAGTGACGTTCCCCCCGGTCCTTGGCAAGAGTGCGCTGAGGACGGTGGGGTTCTGAGCTAGGCTGGCGATGATGACCGACAGCGCGGCCTGGACCTGTGGGTCCACGGACGGAGAGGTCGCGGCCATAGGCTGGGCCGGGGCGTGGTCCGTCTTCTCAGCTCGTTTCTTGTCCAAGCCGATGCGGGCATCAGGGGCTCCGCCGTTGAGTTGGTTGCGGAGGTCCGTCGTGAGGTTGAAGGCCTCCTGGAAGACGTCCCCTCCGCCGACCTGGTCGGCCGTGGCGTCCTCATTGTGCTCCCTGGGCTCTTGGTCCTCAGGGATGGCCTTGCTGACGAGGTTGCGGTTTGATTTAGTTCTTCCCATGATCAGTGGTTAGCTGTGCTTGGTAGCGACGAAGGGTGCTAACTTGATTGTTCTAGCTCTCAACGAGAGCACCAAATGATAGAGTATATCTAGAGAGAAGTGAGAGCTAGAGAGAGAAGTGCAATAATATGCTTCAATAGAATGAATTTGTAACCCCTATAACTACTCCCAAGGGGAGTATTTATAGAGAAAATACGGGCTGGGCTCCCAAGCCTTGGGCTTGGGAGGCCCATTTACAACTGGACCGCTACTGGGCCGAATACAAAGCCACTAATGGGCTGTACAAATGAGTAAGTGTAGAATCCGGTTCTGTGAGGTCTTCGTGGCCGACGAGGGCGTGGCCGACGAGGGCACGGCCGACGAGGGCACCCGGGTTCCTTGGCTTCCGGACCATAATCTGAGTTGGCACCTCTTCGGCCGACGGGGGTCCCTTGGCCGACGAGGGCGCCACTCGGTGTCTTGTGCTTTCTGTTCTTCTGAGTATGTGGGTCCAGGGGCTCAGACCCATATACTCCATCACTACGTATTAGTGTTGTATTGATTAATTATTTTGAGTGCACCTCACGACAAGTGCACGTCAAATTTGGCGCCATTGCCGGGGAAAGGCAATTATTTTTCTTTTTATTTTCTCATAAAAATAAAAAAAAAATATAAAAAAAAATCTTGCTCTTCTATTTTTCTGAGCTTATATGAGTAAATGGATACCAACACATCATCGCTAGAGAGTCAAATTTCTAGCTTAACATTTTTAGTAAAGGAGTTTCTCTTATGCTCAAACGTTCAAGATACCAAGGCCTGCAACATTTGCATGTCACAAAGGCATCTTACGAATTTTTGCCCCAAGCTTCAAGAAGAATACTTTGAACAGAGTGATGATGTTGTTTTCCAAGAGAGGTATGATTCATTCTCCAACACATATAATCCATACTCAAGTTCTTATTCCAGCATGTGATAGGCACTAGTTGTTAGTGCCTAAGTATACATTTTTATTATTGTTTGTAATGTTTATTTACTAGTTTTGTGCAAGTTTATATTTGTTAGTTTGCATTTGATTGTAATCGTATTTCTAGCATTTTATTGTTTGTTGTAAGTTGTAGTTAGTTTGGCTATAAGTTTAGGATAGGTTTGGAAGCAAAAAGGATGAAGAAACCTGAGTTTTGTGCAAAACCCGGTCGGGTATGGACTTTACCCGACCGGGTATGAAGTGACAAAGGAAACTGCTGCAAAACTAGCAAATACCCGGTCGGGTATTCCATATACCTGGTCGGGTATGAAGTGATTTCGGACCAAAGAACGTGCAGAAGACACAAAAACATGGGAAAATATTTGATTTGGTAAATACCCGGTCGGGTATGTCAAAATACCCGGCCGGGTATCCGGCATTAGGTGTTGAAAACACCTATAAATAACCCCATTTTCCTTCACTTTTCATCATCCCTTCTTCCATACTCTTAAGCTCAGTTTAGAATAGCATTTCTTTATATTTTTCTAGCTATGTTTAGTCTCCAAATGAGGAGCTAAACTTTCATTCTTGGTTTTGCTCTTGAAGCTTGTTGATTATTAAAGTTGTGAGTTATTTTCTTAACTTCTTCTCTTGATTATTAATTCTTCCCTTAATCTCATTCTATATTAATGTTGGAGGGTTGCTAAGTGACGATTAGTTAACGTTCCGACATTAATTACTACTAGAAACGATCAACGAACCGATGGTTAATCGTTGGTGGTTTCACAAGTAAGTAACTTCAGTTTATTAATGCACGGTCGTGGTTAATAGACTTAAGAGGGATCAATTTTGTTGGTTAAACCGAAACCGTTGTGTTAAGGTTATCAATCTCAATTGATTTCATCAAGGAGTTAAAAAGATTGAATGCTACTATTATATCAGTATAAGGCGTTGTTCTATATTTGATTAATAGTAAGGGTTATTAATGAACGGTCGTTGTTAATAACTACCCTCGATGAATTGGAGATACTCCTCGATTGAGTATTCGAGAGGGGATACGTTATAGATATAACAAGGATCGACTAAAATATATCAACAAGTGGAAAGTAGCAAAGCCAAGTCCCTTTTATTCTTGAATTAAACACATATAGGTTGTTCATCTTAGTTTTTAATTAAATTAAATCACTCAAACCAAAACCCCCCTTTTTAATTATTAGTTTCATAGAAAGAGAATTATACCTTTCCCTGTGGATACGAACTCTACTACACTATACTACGTATAAGTGTTTAGTATTGAATTTATTTTGACGCACCTTGACAAAAGTGCTCGTCAAATTTGGCGCCGTTGCCGGGGAAAGGCAATTACTTTTCTTTTTATTTTATCTCATAAAAATCAAAAACAAATATATATATATATATATATATATATATATATATATATATATATATATATATATATATATATATATAATTCTTGCTCTTCTATTTTCTGAGCTTACATGAGTTATGAGTATATGGATACCAACACTTCATCCTTAGAGAGTCAAATTTCCTTCTTGACTTCTCTAATAAAGGAATCTATCTTTAACTCAAAAGCTCAAGATACCAAGACATGCAACATTTGCATGTCTCACAGGCATCTTACGGACTTCTGCCCAAAGCTCCAAGAAGAATACCTTGCACAAATTGATGATGTACCTCACATGAGGTATGATCCATTCTCCAACTCTAATATGTCCACGGAGGACATGGTTCGGGCTCTTACTAACAGTGTGACCGCCATGCAACAAAACATGGTGCAATTCCAAAATGAGACCAAGTCTAGCATTTTGAACTTGGAAACTCAAATGAGTCAAATAGCCGGAGTCGTGAGTAGGCTTGAAGCAAGGGATTCAGAAAAACCTCCTTCTCAACTAGAATGTGATCCTAAACAGCAAACTTTTGCAATCACATTGACAAATGAAGAGGAAATGCAAATGGAGATCCAGAATCCAAAAGAAGTAGAGGAAGAAAAAGACATGGAGCTCCAACTGGTCAAAGAAGAGGATAATCTGAGCTTCAAGGTTAAATATCTATCCTTGTCATCTTTTGAGGTACCCCCATCAATTCTAAAAATTTTGAGGGAAACTCATAAACTTGGAAAGGACAATGACATTTCTGAAATCCTCTTCAAAATTGAGGGATCGAAAAACTTTTCATCGACCATAGTAAACGATAATTTCTTCCCTTTCCTCCCACCGCATGAATCAATGACAATCTGGATATTTGATCCTGGAAAGATTCCCAAATTGAAGAGACGAGAAGTTGAGCACTCCTATGAACGTCCTAGGAGTGAAAGTGTGAAAAAGATAAACTATCATGATCCAAGTTTGAATGACTGAACACAATGATGGCGTCGTGCCACGACGTTAAATAAGGTGCTTCTTGGGAGGCAACCCAAGCAAGGTACGTTTACTTGTTTTATTTTATCTTTACACCTTTCAAAAAAAAATCTGGGAGGAAAAACCCGCCAGGGTATATCCCACACCCCGTCGGGTAACAGCACAAAAGGATTATACCCGGGCAACACAGCCACCGGGTAAAAACAAAGGTTGAAAAAATCAAAAAATAGCCTAATACCCGACCGGGTATTACAAAAACCCGGCCGGGTTTTTGGCCAAAACAGCCACTGCCAAGCGAAAAACAGCATACCCATTCGGGTATTACTAAAACCCGGCCGGGTAATCGGGATTTCAGTCCGATTTGGTCCCAAATCAGCCCACAAAACACCCATTCTCTTCCCTAATCTCCCAAACTCAAACCCTCAACCTCCATTGACAATCACCCAAACTTCAAACCACTCCAATATCAACCAAAACATCCAAATTAACCCCACATTCTTCTTATCCACATCATCCTCTCCAACCCCAAAACCTCCAAAACAAAATGTCATTTCTTTTTCTCCTCACCCTACTTTCCAAACCCACACACACAAAACCCACTAAATTTCCCAAATACCCTACAAACCGAATTCCTTAACCCCCCAAGCTCAACTTTGGAATTCACTCAAAAAAAAAACGAAAAAAAACACCAAAAAGAACACATATCTTCAACCACCAAGGGTACTTCTCCAACATGCCCACCTAGTACAACAACCGACGTGGTATTATCCCTCATATTAGGGTGATTGGGAGTTTCTAGCTCCGGTGAACATAGTTTTGGTGGCGATGGTGGTTATGGAGGGTACGACGACGATCATGGTGTCGAACACTAGGGACAGTGTTTCGAAAAAAGTGTAGGGGAGGCACTCATTTGGTATGTACTCATTTTTTTTACATTGTAACTTGCATTATTTTTCTTCAAAAAAAAAACAAAAAAAAAACAATAAAAGAAAAAAAAAAGCTAGTTAGGTTGAAAACCCCCAAAAATGGGCAATCTAAGCAAAAGTGGCTAAAATGAGTGAGTTGTGAGAAAAATAAAATAAAAAGAGAGGCTAGGATGAAAACCTGAAAAAGGCTCCTAGGCAAAATGAGAGAATGAGAGAAAAATATCTATTTATGCAAGAAGATAATCAAAAAAAATGTTGGATGGTTGTTCTGCTACTCTTGTGGTTTTTGAAAATTTCATGGACATGTTTTAATTTACTCGAGACGAGTAAAGGTTCAAGTGTGGGGGTGTTTGATAGGCACTAGTTGTTAGTGCCTAAGTATACATTTTTATTATTGTTTGTAATGTTTATTTACTAGTTTTGTGCAAGTTTATATTTGTTAGTTTGCATTTGATTGTAATCGTATTTCTAGCATTTTATTGTTTGTTGTAAGTTGTAGTTAGTTTGGCTATAAGTTTAGGATAGGTTTGGAAGCAAAAAGGATGAAGAAACCTGAGTTTTGTGCAAAACCCGGTCGGGTATGGACTTTACCCGACCGGGTATGAAGTGACAAAGGAAACTGCTGCAAAACTAGCAAATACCCGGTCGGGTATTCCATATACCTGGTCGGGTATGAAGTGATTTCGGACCAAAGAACGTGCAGAAGACACAAAAACATGGGAAAATATTTGATTTGGTAAATACCCGGTCGGGTATGTCAAAATACCCGGCCGGGTATCCGGCATTAGGTGTTGAAAACACCTATAAATAACCCCATTTTCCTTCACTTTTCATCATCCCTTCTTCCATACTCTTAAGCTCAGTTTAGAATAGCATTTCTTTATATTTTTCTAGCTATGTTTAGTCTCCAAATGAGGAGCTAAACTTTCATTCTTGGTTTTGCTCTTGAAGCTTGTTGATTATTAAAGTTGTGAGTTATTTTCTTAACTTCTTCTCTTGATTATTAATTCTTCCCTTAATCTCATTCTATATTAATGTTGGAGGGTTGCTAAGTGACGATTAGTTAACGTTCCGACATTAATTACTACTAGAAACGATCAACGAACCGATGGTTAATCGTTGGTGGTTTCACAAGTAAGTAACTTCAGTTTATTAATGCACGGTCGTGGTTAATAGACTTAAGAGGGATCAATTTTGTTGGTTAAACCGAAACCGTTGTGTTAAGGTTATCAATCTCAATTGATTTCATCAAGGAGTTAAAAAGATTGAATGCTACTATTATATCAGTATAAGGCGTTGTTCTATATTTGATTAATAGTAAGGGTTATTAATGAACGGTCGTTGTTAATAACTACCCTCGATGAATTGGAGATACTCCTCGATTGAGTATTCGAGAGGGGATACGTTATAGATATAACAAGGATCGACTAAAATATATCAACAAGTGGAAAGTAGCAAAGCCAAGTCCCTTTTATTCTTGAATTAAACACATATAGGTTGTTCATCTTAGTTTTTAATTAAATTAAATCACTCAAACCAAAACCCCCCTTTTTAATTATTAGTTTCATAGAAAGAGAATTATACCTTTCCCTGTGGATACGAACTCTACTACACTATACTACGTATAAGTGTTTAGTATTGAATTTATTTTGACGCACCTTGACAAAAGTGCTCGTCAGCATGTCCACTGAAGACATGATCCGAGCTCTCACTATCAATGTGACAAAAATGCAACAAGATATGTCGCAATACCCGCAAGAAATAGTGCTCAAAGAACTGAACTTGGAGAATCAATTGAAACAAGTGCCAAGCATTGTGAACCACATTGGCGAGGAGGAAGAAGAAGAGGAGCTTACGGAGGGAGCTCAACTAGAGGAGGAGAAACTTCAAAATTCAACTCCATCACCGGCCATTCCTGAGAACATACCACCATTTCCTGAGGCTCTAAGGGAAACAGAAAGGGTAGAGAAGGACGAAGATGAAATCCTAAGCAAATGTGAGGATAATTCAAATGTACTTTTCGCGGTTGCAAATAAACCGAGAGAATATCATTTGGATTTCCTTTCATTCACCAATATGCAGGAAATGACAATGGAGTTAAGTAAACATTTGATACCCCCTCTCATGCCACCAAGATCAAAACACTTTCCATTGACCATGCTAAATGATAATTTCTTTCCCTCACTCTCACCACATGAATCAATGAAAATCTGGATATTTGATCCTGGAAAGATTTTCAAAGTGAAGGGTCAGAAAATCAAGCATTCCTATGGAAGTCCTAGGGGTGAAAATGTGGCGAAGATAAACTATCATGATCCCAGTTTGAACGACTGAACACAATGATGGCGTCGTGCCGCGACGTTAACTAAGGCGCTTCTTGGGAGGAAACCCAAGCAAAGGTACATATTCTTTTCACTCTTGTAGTTTTCATTTCAAAAAAAAAAACAGGGGCACCATACCCGATCGGGTGTCACGTACTACCCGGTCGGGTATAAACAAAAATATAAAGGGTGAAGCTCGGGTAACCAAATACTCGATCGACTCAGGGGTGAAAAATTATGAAGTACCCGATCGGGTAGCTCCATATACCCGGTCGGGTATGTTAATTTTTTTTGGGAGTATGTTCGCACCAAAACGCCCGATCGAGTATACCCCAACCCGATCGGGTAGGACCCCGGATTTTGAAGAAACACATGCATACCCAATCGGGTATGCCAGGGTACCCGGTCGGGTATACAGTCTTTAAACCCGAATTAGCCACCCAAAACATCCATTTCATCTTCCCCAAACCTCCAATTTCGAAGTTTCTTTCTCCCATTACTCTCTCGAATCTCCACCAAATCTTTCCAAACCAACGCCAAAATCTTCACCACATTTCCCTCTACACCCCATATCCATCAACACCACATTTTTCCCAAAAAAAAACTCAAGTCCAAAAATAATGCCTTACGCCCTCCCTCAAGTCCGATATTTGTAACTCAAAATTCAAAGTATCAAGCGAAAATGGCACCAAAGAGAACAAGGGGCGAGAGTATTTCATTTAGAGCACCGGTCAGCCCGGTTATGATGGAGACGAGCACTAGGGACAATTCTTCGAGCTAAGTGAGGGGGAGTCACCCATCGGTGCGTACTTAAGTTTGATACCTTGTAAACTAGCATTATTTTCTTCGCAAAAAAAAAAATTAAATGCTAGTTAGGTTGAAAACCCAAAAAATGGGCAATCTAAGCAAAAAAGGCTTACAAAAAAAATGATGAGTGAGTGGAGAGGTGGAAAAATAAAAGAGATGCTAGGATGAAAACCTGAAAAGGCTCCTAGGCAAAATGAGAGATATGAGAGATATATATTTGTTTTTACAGGACATCATTTAATCTCTTGAAAATGAAAAGAAGAGATGAGCATAGAAGGCCATGAAACCCAAGAAGATATTATTCTTTGAGCTAAACACTCAATGTAAAACCCATATGTTATCCTTGGTGGTCTTTTGCTTTTTCTGGTTGATTGTTGAACTTTTGAGAACTTGGAACTGTTAAACATTTGACTTTACTCGAGGACGAGTAAAGAAGCTAAGTGTGGGGGAGTTGATATTCATGTAATTTCCGATTGTATGTTTGTATTTTTAACTAGTTTTTATTAGTTCTAGTTGAGGAAATTACACACTTTTGGTGTAATACTTTATTTTCATATTTATTTGTAATTTGTTTAGATTAGGACTTTTCTGAGCTAAACAGGTCAAAGATCATCCAATGGATCAAAATTGGACCTTAAAAGATCAAGGAAAGTGCAAGGAGGCAAGAAAGATTTCGATTTGGAAAAAATACTCATGTACCCGGTCGGGTATTGCCTATACCCGATCGGGTATTTGCTTGATTCGATTGTCCAAATCAAATCCGGGAACAAATGATCGTGGGAGCAAGATTTCGTTAAGATTTGTCACATACCCGATCGGGTATGCCCAGAAAAGTGAATTTCCGGGAAATTTCTGAAGATACCCGATCGGGTATCCTATATACCCGGTCGGGTATCAGCCCCTGCAGCTCCCAAAAGCCTATAAATACACTCCTTTCCTTCACAAAAAAAGAACCAATTCACATATACTCTTTAGCTCAGTTTAGTTAAGTATTTCTTTTATATTTTTAGCATGTTTAGTCTCCAAATGAGGATCTAAACTCTTCCATCTTGGTTTTGCTACTTTGAAGCTTAATGAATTTGTAAGTTGTGAGTTATTCTCTTTAATTTTCTTCCTTGAATATTAATTCTTCCTTTAAATACTTTTTCTATATCAATGTTGGGGAGTGTTACTAAGATGACAATTAGTTAACATCTTGACATTAGTTATAGTAATAGTTATTTCTTCCTCTATATTAATATTGGGGAGTGTTACTAAGATGACAACTAGTTAACATCTTGATATTAACTATAGTAGGATTCATACTCTTTAATATTCTTCCTTGAGTATTAATTAATTCCTATTCATATTTCATATTAATAGTTTGAACATTACTTAAAGGATCAACTAGTTTTGTTTCATATATTAATTATTACTAGAATCAATCGATTAATACGCTTGTTATTAATTCGGTTCCTTCAACGGTAGTAAACTTGGATTGTTAATGCATGCGTCTCATGATTAATAATCTAAGGGGAATTAATTATATTGATTAAACCAATAAACCGCTTGTGTTGAGGTTATCAATCTCAATCGTTTTCATCTCAAGTTTATTGCTACTATCGTGTTAATATACGGCGCGTGTTCTATATTGACTCGGTAGTAAGTTTTATTAATGAACGTGTCTCGTTATTAACAACTACCCTCGATGAACTGGATATACTCATCGATTGAGTATTCGAGAGGAAGATAGTTAAAGATATAACTGGGATCGACGAACATTTCATTAAGTGGATAAAAGCAAAACCAAGTCCTCATCTCATCAAATTAAACTCATATAGGTTGTTCATCTTAGTATATTTAAATCAAACAAATCTAAAACCCCCCCTTTTGTATTATTGAAAAGAAAGATATTCCTTTCCCTGTGGATACGAACCTTACTTCACTATACTACGTATTAGTGTTGTATTGATTAATTATTTTGAGTGCACCTCACGACAAGTGCACGTCAATTGCTTATGTAATTTTAAGAAATTATCGAACTATTATATTAATGAGTATTGGATTATAAGGAAAATCGAATATGTTTTGGAGATGATAGGTTTGTGAAATAGAAGATCGAATCTGTTTGGGAGTGGATCAGTGGCCTCAATTACATTTGATAATACATTGAGTTACATGTTTTTATGAGCGAGTTACATCTTTTCATAAGCAAGTTACATCTTTTTATAAGCGAGTTACATATATATACACACGAGTTGCATTTGACATGCCTGAACGCGACTTACATATATTTACACGTAAAGTTACATATTTTTACACACAAAGTTACATATCTTCTATTATACAAAACCAAGTGAAAAACTGTACAGTGTTCCCGCCCAAACACTGTACAGTAACGGGTCGGGTCGGATCATCCATGGGTGTAGAAACGGGTCTGCAACAGCCCAACGTTTCGGGGCTCAATAAATACATATTAATGTACATCTTTTGCTTTACTGTAGCAAAGCCAACAAATGCAAGCTCGGGGCTAAAAAAAGCTTTAAATGCATTGTACGAAATATCTCTTCAGTTGGATAGTACACTTTGATTTATCAACCCAAGGGCAATATAATAATGAATCCTCTTTCGCATCTCATATGACATTTAATAGATTGTACAACAAAATCTTTTGACAGCTACCAAACCTGTACGATCCAACCATAGTTCTTCTTTATTGAATTTAGTCTGTTACGAGCCTTTAATGCATTGTACCAGTGCACAACCCTTCTTGAGCATTTGAAATAATTTTTTGTTAGACTTAGGAGACCATTAAATGCAATGTACAACAAAATCTAGAAAAAAAGATTGTGTAGTACAAGCATGTTACAATTTGATGTGATCACTTAATACTCATAGATAAACACACTAATTCATTGGTTAAAAGCCTCTTCGGGTATAAGACCCTTACTTATGGGGCTGCTATAAATATGAGGTGAGTTAGCAGTTCCACACCACACCACATCCTGACTACATCACAATGACAATCACTAAATCGGTAATGGGGTCTTTTGTTAAGGATGTTGATCATACCAAAATCTCTTGGGCTGTGAAAGTTAGGATCGTAAGAGCATTTGAGGTGCCACCCCATGCAAAGGTAGAGAGAAAATAGAGATGATTTTGCATGACAAAGAGGTAATGTTGTCTACAATAAAAGGATTTTTACAGTTTTTTACGGAGTTGTTAAGGACTCTACACATTCAAATGTGTAGGAAAGGGGGCAAATTCATGCTTCAGTGAAAAGGCCATAACTTGGGATATACAAGTCTAAAATCAAAGAAAATGGAGTACATACCATCAAGAATTTTCTGGTACTTGACAACTACTAAAGTCTGAAGTCATGCTTTTGATATACACCATTTGAAATGATAAACATGACCATATGTTGTCATAAGAAATGTAATGATTTATTATAAATTCTGTAGTGTTGTGTGTTTCAAGGTCAATGTTTGTGAATGTATATGACAGTCAGCATTTAAACAAAATAAACACACACCTAAGCAAATTAAAAAAGAAAAGAATGTGAAAATATAGGAAATTGAGATTGGTCATGCATATATCATATTATATCATAAAAATGGACAGAAATGAGTTTTTATGTGAAGATATACATGGTCATCAGGTAGAAATAAAACCTGCAAATAGATGGTACGATAAAAATATGTGTACTACTAAGACTGCTTTTAAAGAAATAAATTATTATACCTTTAGAATTCTGATGCTAATTATGTGATTACAAACGAGTGTAGATGTTTATTTTTAAAATCATGATGCTAATTATGTGATCACAAACATATTATGTTAAAAGACTAAATGTTAAAAATATGCGAGCATTCATGTTTAAAATTAACAATCACAACGTGTTTACTATTCAGAGCAATGATTTCCAAGTAGAGTAATTAACTTTAACCTGTTTAAAGCAAACTCAGTTAAGAAAAGGTCAAATATTTGTATCCTCTTTACTTTTAAATTTTATAATGAATAGACGTTTTGTTTTAGATGTCATCCTTAAGAAGTGATGGAATGCAAAAACGTCCAAAATTGAGGAGTGATATGCAACTAAAAAAGACCAAAGTTTTTTTAAAAAAAAATTTAAGAGAATAATTCTAAAGCACACAACTATATATCAGATTGATGTTTATGTAAAAGAAAATTATGATAATACAGGAAACTAATAAATAATCATTTTTCAATCAATTAGAACTAACCACAGATGTACTAAGTAAAGTCCTTGATTAAAAACTTATCTCAACCCACTAAGTAAATTAGTGAATTTACGAAGCATGGGTTCATGGATGTATGAGCTCAGATGATATGAAAAATATAAAATGAGTTCATTGGGATAAAAATAGATTATATATACACATAATAAAAAAATAACTCAAATCAAAACCATGCAAATGGTATATACATCAGATTGTAAAATAAATCAATAGAAATCAGTTATATTTTTAGGAAAAAAAATAAAACAAACAACGCTTACCCGCCGTGTGAGATGAGAGGCGAAAATGGCATGTTGTTGGACAACAACTTCTGGGCAGCTTGCGGTTTGTCGAGGACGGGAAGAGTCCATCGTTGTTCATTGGAAGGAGGGAGCAAAGGCTTGGATCTGTAACTACAAGTATGGCAGACGAAATGGGAGAGGTAGACAGCTACGTTGTTGAGTCATAGAGGCGGCGTAAAGCAAGTATTAAGACTGACCTTAATCGGGAAGGATTATGTAAAGCCAATTAGGGCTGTTTTTGATCGGGCCAGACCGATGTTTATATGGACTGAGATTTGCATCGATCAAATTCAATTGGACGGTTGGTGATATCCTTACAAAATGAATACTACCTCCGTCCCATCCTTCAATTGGAGTATAAATAATCTATAATACCTAACATGTAATACAAGCTGCCCATCTCAAACAAAAATATACTTCACCAAGGATATCATCATATCATGCATGACTCATGAGTTCCAACTTCCAAACCACAGTTGATATTCATGATTTACAAAGCGCAAAGAGTTCAAAATATTAATAAGCAAGTACCAAGGAAAATTCCACAACTTATATAAGTAGAGTAAGTATGAGCCTCTTTGATAGCCAAAAATTTCACCCGATGAGGAAACAACTTTATTCTGAACACACAACTTTTGATTCGTGCATAAAATTGTATAATAACAAAATTACATAACATTATAGTTTCTGACTGAATTGGTTGAAATTACTAAACATCAGTTTAGCTATTTTCATATGAATTTTCTTTATTTTATCAAAAAAATATATTTAATACTCCACTCTTTTAATAATTCAATCGTTTAGCCAATTCGATTGCTTCAGTAAAAACTTTTTCAATTTAAACCGATTCAATCGATTCGGCCAATTTCAATGTCAAATAAGCTCTATATCTTAAATTAATATCTCAACATGTACTAGGGTGTAGTTAACTAAAAAACCCCTATATAATGTTTAGTTTTTTTACTTATTCCAAAACATACTTGCTATCTATCTTTAAGTTTTCATTATCCGATCCTTAATAATAATTTATTATGCATGTTACGTATATGACAATTTGCTTTCACTTCACACAACCAAATAACATTTAAAAATAATGTCGTATAACTATTACATTTTAATATCCCGCGCATCGCGCGGGTGAAAATCTAGTTTATACACGCGAGTTACATATTTATACACACGAGTTGCATTTGACCTGTCTGAACGCGAGTTACATATTTTTTTACGTAAAGTTACATATTGTTACACGTAGAGATACATATTTATACACACGAGTTGCATTTGGCCTGACTGAACCGTCTGAACGTGAGTTACATATTTTAACACGTAAAGTTACATATTTTACACGCAAATGTTAATATGTTAAAATTACATAGGCAATATTGGTCTCATTTGAAAGATCATGAAAAATAAAAAATGTTGATATAAATTTTATAAAAATCGAATCAAAAATAAAAAAGTTATTACAATATTTTAAAAAAAAAGAGAAAATAATATCCAATGGGTGCATGATGCTCACGATGCACCTGTTGGAAGGTATACGCACTCAAGAAAAAGGGAGAAAAGGAAAAACGGTGGGCGTAGCTCAACTGGTAGCAAGGAAGTGCCACAAGGGTTAGTTCCCGGGTTCGAATCCCGGCAACTGCGATGAGGGGTTACTATGCTAAAAATGCACAGGGCCTCTGCAAGTACCGGGGACAGAGCCTCACTCTCTATCTATCAGATTGAGATTATAATCCAATTTACATCATCCTAACGTACCGTCCAATTTACATAATCTTTTTTTTTTTTTGAGAAAAGGAAAAACATTAAAATAATCAATTTGGAGTCCGGGTGATTGCGGGTAGGTTTTTTTTTACATGCCTATTTTGGACCGGCACCGAGAGAAGTCTCCCTTCTCTCTAACCTTCCCCTCTTCGCAATAATGTTTCAGTCGCTCGCACCAACGATTCCTCCATGGATATACCAGTCTTCAGCTTCCTATCCGCAATTAATCCCTGAATCCACTTCCGACTTCGATTGAAATCGGAAAGCTTTTTTCGGTCGGACTCTACCGAAACGGGTTTTGAATCGCAGTTGCACTGTTCATCATCGTTCTTGATTTCAGTTCGTACCTCATATTTTGACGTCTATTTCTTGAATCAAAGAGTAGTCTGGGGCTTTCCCTCTCAGGACACATCTCCCCGACCTTCTGGAGAAGGGTGAGGTTAGAGGTTCGCTGGAAACCACCCAAACTGTCTTGGTGGTTTTACTGTTCACCGACGCACTCATTTCTCCAGATTTCTTCGTCCTCAGACAGCCCAATTTCTAATGGAAGGTGGTTTGGACTTTGGAACTCACCTGGTCTTGTCGAATAGAGGAGCACTGGCTTCAATTTCCCAAGCACTGCTCTGGAGTTTTTGCCCAAAAGACTGCAGAAATGGCGAGGCAGAAAAACGGGCAACCCTCTGCGCGAATTACCAGGTCACAGGCCTCCAGGTTTGACGTTTTAGACAGTCTCGATGAAGATTTCCCAGTCCTATTTGCTGGGAAAGATAAACCAGCAGGGCTGGCAGCTGCTATGAGCCAAACTACACCTCCAGGGGCGGACGGTCGTCACAACCCTGTGACACCTACTGCTGAGTAAATTGCTGGTATCAGCAATTCCACTTCTGCAACTGTTACTACTATCAACAATTCTACTTCTGCTGAGAAAATTGATGTCCCGAAGGATGGAATCTGGCACTTTTGAAAATAGGCTCTCCACGGCTGACTACTTCAAATGAGAAAGGCGGAATACATGTGGCTCAAACAGGGAAGTCTCGTTCTGGCACAATCCCAACAGGACTAGTTGAGGTAATCTCATCTGTGACTCTTAGGATAACCTCTAATTCAATTCATTCTGCCGTGACAATCCCAACTCATGGGCTGAAATTGAGATTTATCCCGCCAAAAGAGAACACTGGACTTTTTAGATAGGATTATGCAATGTGGGGTATTTGTCTCGTTGGATGCTCAGAGGACGTTACCTTGGATTAAAGGTTGTCCATGAATTGAAAGAGAAATGAGGTGTGAAATGTCTTGTTCAAACCCATGATAAGGCTTGGGTTATCTTCAAATTCCAAAATGAAGCTTCTAGATTGAAAGTGCCGATAGAGGGACCTTACACAATACTGAAGGTACTTCTCATTTGACGATGAAGAATTCCTCAAAGTGCCTGTGTGGGTCAAATTCATGAACCTAACAATGAAATTTTGAAATGAAGATGCAATGAGTGAAGTTGCTAATACTGAAGGTACTTCTCATTTGACGATGAAGAATTCCTCAAAGTGTGTGTGGGTCAAATTCATGAACCTAACAATGAAATTTTGAAATGAAGATGCAATGAGTGAAGTTGCTTCAATGGTTGAAGTTCCGTTAAATACAAACAAGATCACTCAATAGAGGACTACCACAATTTTGCTAGAGTGTTAATTGAGGTTGATGTGTCCAAATCGCTCCCACTATTTTTTCCAATACGACTACCATCCCAGGTTTTTAAACAAATTGTGGTGTATAAAACTTTTCCTATTTTTTGTTTTCATTGCGAAAAATACAAGCATCACCATTTTATTTGCAAAAAGTTAGCTTAGAAAGGAAAAGGGGTCTCTGGGAAACCAGAAGATTTGATTGAAAGTACCAATGATGTTAGTAAAGAGCCTCTTACCATTGTAGTTATCCAAGAAAATAAAAGTAGGGAAGATGATTGAGATACTATGTTGTTTGAAGATGTGAATACCGCACGAGAAGTTGTGGAGACGATTGAGGAGAGCCCGAACAAGATGGAAGCTCCAATTTCTAAACAAGTGATAGATGATGCTAAGGAACACGGTTCACAAGAGCTTACCTCGAAGGACCACCCGGTAACTAGAAGTCAATCATAAACGCTTTTGGATGATGAAGACTATTATATCTACCCGGTTTACTCAAACTATAACTCTCCTCACATGCCGGTAACAAGTGTCAATCGGTACAACTCATCACACCCGGCGGCATAAACGTACCCTCCTTACCTTCAAGGGGCCATCTTGTTTCACAACAAATACAACCAATCGCTCTCTTCCAGGCTAGGGGTGCCTGGAAATAATTTTAATTGTTAACTCTTTATCTCGTGCCTCGTCTTGTACTCTTTATTTTGAACTATGTACTCTTGTTTTTAATATTTTTAATAAAATTGGAAGTGTTCCCGGCGCTTCCACCACCTCCAGTGGCTTTCCCGAGTAAAAAAAAATCAATTGCGACTGGCATGTCATCAGGATGACTGGTTATCCGGAATTAACCTGGTTGATTTTGATTTTGAATTTTGAATGTTTTGGTTAATTTTAAGGTCTTGGATGTGTTTTTAGTTTGGGGGCTTAATTGATTTTTTTTAAATACTACGGGGTCAATTTGATAGCTTTTCTTTTTTAAAAAAGGGATTATAATGACACAGGTATGGCTATTATCCTCACTTGCATTCATGAGCCATCCGCTTTACCCTTCCCCTTTTCGTTTCATTTTCCTTTTGTTTTCCTCTTGTTAACCCACACTCTAATTTTAACTTTGTCCATCATCTTTTCCACTTTTGACTTCTCATTTTGTAGGTCCTATGGAGGATAAACACCACCCTTTGATTCAAGCACTAATAGCTCAATTTATTGGCACTACGATGTGGTGCAGTCCCTCATGTCCATCCACCGCTTAGTAGTGAGGTTCTGCACTGCCGTAGTGAACTGTGGGGGTGTCCCACAGGAATCTACCTTGATTTGGGGACTAGTGGACTACAGAGTAATGAGTTAAATAGAGAGTGTCCACTTTCTTATCACCAATTGATTTTAAGAAAGATATGGTTGCTATTTGACCACAAAACTCTGTAGTTAAGCGAGCCCGAGGTAAGAAAGCCCGAGGATGGATGACCCTCTGGGAAGTTATTCGAATCCGAAAAGGGGTGTATAAATCTAACAAGCTTGTCGAATCCGATGAGGGGTGTATCGATCCAACACATTTAACTCATCATTACATTAAATTAGGACTCCAAAATCTCCAATTTTAACATTTTGGACTCCTAATTCTACAGCACTACAAATGGTTTTATCTTGTTATTTGACTTATTTCGTATACATTGAGTAGCGTTCTGGTCTTATGGAGGTCGAGTCCTGCTGACTGATGTCCCTTTGCAAATAAAAACGAATTCAAGCTAGGGGTGGTTCCATAAGGCAAGTGAAGCCATTGACTCAGGGCCCCCATGAAGCTTAAAAAAATTGGGGTCCAAAATTTACAAGTATACATACATATGTTTATTTTCCTTAACAAAATTTCACCCCTTTTCATATCAATTTTGTTTCTTAAGTAAATTAAAATTTATTATCTACATCTCACAACAATAATGCATGTGATAATATGTCAATTTTTGGAATTAATAATTATTGTAAACATTATTTATATTTGACTTGATGTCAATTATTTGTTAGTTTTAATTGAAAATTGCATTTGTATACAAGTTAGATGTTCATATTTAGTTTACAATTTTATATTACAATGTTTTATGAAATTTTTAAAATGACTAACTAATTGATTTGATTAATTATTAAATTTTATGTAATTCATTTTCATGTTTTATGAAAAATGACTAACTAATTGATTAGATTAATTTGTTTCCTATTGTTATGACAAATGACCAAGTAACTAGAGGTATAAAGATCAAAGTTTTATGCATTAATCATAAATTGAATTATACGCTCCATTGAAACTAATTTATGAGCACCATTATAATATACTATAGTTCTATTATAATATGTGTTTGCCGCTAAAAGTGTTAGATAACTTATATGTACTGTGTAATTAATTATGAGAACATATTTTCTCATATTAATTTAGCAGTGAATATTTTAAATATTGTGTTTGTAAATATTATACATATAAAACTTTCAATTTTAAGAGACCTTTAAAAAAATCCAACCCATGCCCTAAAATTGCTAGGATCGACCCTGGGTGGTTAGAGCATCTTTAATGCTACATTCTTTACATGAAATAAATTTTAACACTTGTCAATCAATAAATGGAATGTTGTTCCATGTCATTTCATAGATATGTAAATAAATAGTCGAACCCAAAAAACTGCTCCAATGGGTAGTGTTAACAACTCATATAAATTTTACGTATAAGCCTTTTATTTTTAAATTAAATTAAAACCTGTCATATTAAAATTCTAACGCGCATGGAAACTGCTCCGATTGGTGAGTCAGACTGTTAAACACGCTGTTATACAAAGACATTCTTGACAACATTGTCCACATCTGATTTTCTCACATAAGCATTACATTACTACGGATACAAAGCATTGAGACATAAATATAAAAAACAATGTGAACATGAGTGATGCGGGCAGTTTTTTTAATGTGGACATAGCACCATTGATAATGCTCTTAGAAGTAGTGCACTATCGGTTAAAAGCAAGTCACTTCCATCGATATTTGGAGAAACTGTCAATTTGGTCCTCGTACTTTATGAAAAAGTTAATTAAGTCCTCGTACCTTAAAAAAATCAATCAAATCGCACACATGGCGGTCCATGTGTGGGTCACGTCATCAGCAAATGGTTGGCTCGACTTCCACATGTGTGTCACGTCAGCAAAATTGTTGGTAATTGAGTTGCCAGTCTGCCACATGTGCGTCACGCTAACGGGTGACCTGGTGACATGGGAAATAGCTTGCAAATGGACTCAAACGATTTTATAAAGTTTGGAGATTTGATTGATCTTAACATTTCCAGGGCTTTTTAAAACAAAAGCACCAAGCCCGATTGCGCCGAGAGTTCTCCAAATCCATTTGGCAGGACTTTTTGGCGTAAGTTCCTTAGCTTGGACAGGGCGTATGAAGATTTAATTAACTTTTTTATGAAAATAGAAGGACAAAATTTACAATTTTCATCAACATTTTGAAAAGTCAAATGGTGTCACCGGTCAAAAAAAGGAATCGAAATTAGTTGAACTTTTTCCACATCCCATACCATTTGTATATCCAACAATTTCATGATATAACTACTACTAGTACCCAGGAAGCCAGGACAATGCAACTTCCCTCAAGCCAATCAAAATGTCTTCAATACTGCCATTTTCCATCTTCTTCTTGTTCTTCTTATCTGGCGGTCCTAATCACAAACGCTCTGCAGAAGGGCAGCCAAGCACCACGGGCTTTGAATGCAACCCCAACCAGAGCTACCCGTGCCAAGCCTACGCCTTCTACAGAGCCGCGCCTCCCAATTTTCTTGATTTGGCCGCCATAGGAGACCTCTTCTCAGACAGCCGCCGCATGATTGCAGAGGCCAGCAACATCTCCTCCCCAAACGCCACCCTTCAGGCCAACCAGCCCCTCTTCGTCCCCATCGCCTGCTCCTGCAATCAGATCAACTCCACCTTCGGCAGCATCTCCTACTCCCCCCTTGACTACACCATTGTCTCCGGCGACACCTACTACCGAGTCTCCACCACCAATTTCCAGAACCTCACCAGCTTCCAATATGTGGAGGCTGTCAATCCCACTTTCGTTCCCACCAACCTCAACATCGGCGACCATATAACTTTCCCCATTTTCTGCAAGTGTCCGAATTCAACGGACTTGAACAGCCAGAGGAAAATCCTCATCACCTATCCCTTCCAGCCGGCCGACACCGTGGCGGCCATCGCCGCACGGTTCGGCGCGACCAGGCAGTCTATCATCGACGTGAACGGAAACAATATAGGACCCAACACGACGATTTTCGTCCCGGTGTCGCGGCTACCCAACATCTCGCAGCCGGTCAATTCCAGCTCTGCCCCTCCGGACGCCGGAGCTGCACCCCAGACTGTACGGGGCAAAGACCGGAAAGGGACGGTGATAGCGCTGGGGGTAGTGTTGGGGGTTTCGGTGGGTTTGCTGGTTTTGGTGGTTGGGTTTTGGGTTCGGAGAGAGAGATCGAGGAGGGACAAGTACGGAGATGCTGGGACGAAGGAGATGGACGGAGTTATGCAGAGGAAGGAGGAAGGGAGTGCGGCGGTGAAGGAAATGGAGGTGAGTTTAATGGCGGATGTTTCGGACTGTTTGGATAAGTACAGGGTGTACAGGATGGATGAGATATGGAAAGCAACGGAGGGGTTTGACGAGAGGTGTTTGATTGAAGGGTCTGTGTACAGAGGATCCATTGATGGAGAGATGGTTGCGATCAAGAAGCTGAAATGGAATGCCCGTGATGAACTCAAGATCCTCCAAAAGGTAAAACCCAAACCACAAGATTTTACCCGTCTCCACGCTTTACCCTCATTCTTTTTGTCGTTATTTTGATTTTGATGATGATTATGAATGATTTTCCAACATTATTTAATCTAAGAAAAATACAAACAACTAGTTGAAAAGTATGACCTGTCCTTGTTCTTCCTATTACTGCCGACAAGCCCACCGGCGGCTACGACTTTTAAAACGATAAATTTTGTACAAAAAATTTTACACTCCGTATTTGATAACATGCCCAGTTTTGTACCATTTCAAACTTAAACAGCATTATTTTATTAATTAATATACTAAGAGCTCATTTCATGATCTTGTTTTTAGACTTAATAAATCAACTTTTTCACCCAACGTTAACTTTTTAGTTGTGTAATGATCAAAATAAATAGGATTGAAGTTACTTTTTTTGACTGAATTGGCTGAAGTTAACGTAAATGACCATTTTAGTTATCTTTATATAATTTTTTCTTTATTTTAATAATAAATATATTTAAGCAATCCAACTAGTGTAATAAGAACTTTATAAATTTTAGCAAAATCAATCCATTTAACTAATTTCAGTGTTAAACTCTAAAATAAAAACCAAACGGACTCTAAAATAAAAGGAATAAGAAAAACTATCTGGTGTCACACATCGAACATGTAACACAGCTCGACTTGTGAAAATAACACCATTTTTTGTGAGAGAAATTACTTTTTTGTTTATTAATTATTCTAAAGTAAAATATAATAAGTACTTCGTATCTTAAACTAAGGACTCCTTTGGTAGTTTACATGTTAATTCTTTACACACGAAATGATTGCATTCAAAGTTTAGGGACACAAACACCTTACGTGTAAAATAGATTACATTGTTTGGCTAGAAGTGTACTTTATTTTTAATTTGTACGTAAAGACATCGCAATGCTTTATAAAAAGCATGTGAAGTATTTTACCAGCCCCACGTAAAATACTTTACATGATACATTGCGAAATGTTTTTTAAAAGTGTCATACAATTTATATTAAATAATAAAACCAAACGATTTAAACATTTTAGGTCCCTTCACTTCGCATGCAAAGTAATTATTGTACATCATACCAAGAGCGTTCTAAAATCCAATACTATTGTTAGGAATGCTCCAAGAATCTAACCGATCAATCATTTTAGTTGTTGTTGCTTAAACACCTCACTAATAAACTTCTTATTTCGCACGTTAAATTATGTAATGCTCTATAGAACTAATGACAGACATACGGCTACGATAGTAATGCTTCTTGTACATAAATTGTACACAACTTGTGTACAAATATCAGTCACAGTCAATTGGTATGCTGGCACATAGGACTATGGGAGCTGTCTGTGAGCACAGACAAGAGTTGTCTACTTGTCTATGTTCGCAGACATTAAGTTTCATGTCAAAAGTACACGGTTAACCACTTAGCCGCCTGACATTGACTGCAAACCAATCTCTATGTGTGCAGTGCATCTGTGCACAAACAATGATTGTCTGTGCATAGACCATTAGTTTATGTGACCAAAAATGAGGATTTTTCATATAGAGCTTGCCACACATACAATAATTTTGGGGCTCACAAACAATAGTTGTCTTTGTGATCATTTTCAATTGTCTGTGTTCCCATATATTTTATTACACAGACAATAGTTATATATGTTGCTCACAAACAATAGTTGTCTGTGTGATGTACTTTAGTTGTTTGTGTGATCAATTTTAAATGTCTCAGTGAACAAAATATTTAATGGTCTACATACGTGCAAATGAATTACGTAGTTGTATGTGTGCTCAATTTACATGTAATTTGCAATAAAAAAGATAATAAAAATAGATGGAAATAGATAAATAGGCTTATTTTGTGTAAGTATTGGAAAAAATTAGATATAAAAAATAGAGAAGAAAAGGGTGAAGAAGGGAAGAGGAAGAAGAGAATAAGACGATCCGATCTTATTGGGTTGGGTTGAGAGGGAAGAGAGAAGGGTTAGAAAAGGGAGGGGAGGGAAAAAAGAGAGAATGAAAATGATAAATTTTTACGTTTATATAGTGTGTACAAATTGTGTACAAATTATGTACAAATGCTATTTTCATGACTATAATAAATCAACCATGCTAGGGGTACACAAGTTGTACACAACTTGTACATAAAATGTCGGTCACAAACAATTGGTACGAAATTGTCTGTGGGCACAGATAAAAGTTGTTTGTGTACACAGATAACTTTTGTCTGTGTACACAGACATTTACTTTTTTGTAAAAAGTAGACTTACAGTCACCTGACACTGACATCTGAAAAAAATTAGAAAAAAATTAAAACATATGAAATAAGATGAATAAGCTGATTTTGAGCAAATAATGAAAAAACAAATTGATATAAAAAGATAGAGAAGAAAAGGATGAAGAAGGAAAGAGGAGGATGAAGAAGATAAAGCAAAAAAAAGAGAAGGGAGAGAGGGGGAAGAGAGAAGAAAAAAAGAGAAGGGAGAGAGGGGGAAGAGAGAAGGGAGAGAGAACGAGAAAAGAGGGGAGGGGAAAGTGAGATTTTTTTTTGCTTTTATACCATGTACAACTTGTGTACACGGTGTGTACACTAAGCAAAATTCATACTCCCTCCGTCCCCGAAAGATGTTCACAATTTGACCTTCACACATTTTTATGCAAAAGTTTAATTGTAGTTGACTTTCCTAAACTACCCCCATCCTTCCCACCCCGCTGTACCATTCGGCCGAGCTATTAAATCAAAAGTGGGGGGTAATTCATTGAGTAAGAGCATCCCAGAAAGGGGTAAAAAAATGGGAAAAAGTAGATTGAGTTGATGGATCTACAGTAATGTATCTTTTCTCTTTACTTCCTTTACACTTATTCTGCGTACAAAGCAAAGAGAGCACCAAAAATCCCCCCAACTTTTTGGAGGGTTCATTACACTTAAACATGAAAATTCAAAGTTCCCTCCCAAACCCAAAAAATTACACTTAAATGCAGCACAACAACCTTTTTCTGATCATTTACTACTCCCATGGATCTTTCTTTGTCTCTCTCTCTACAAGCTCATGCTTCCTTAAATGTCACTGCAGCTGCAACACCTTTCTCAACCGGAACTACAACTGCTACTCCATCTATTCCTGCAACACAAAACATTGAAGGCAGTGAAGGTGGATCAAGCAAATGGCCAAAACTAAGTAATGCACAGAAAACCAGTATGGTTGAAATACTTTTAGCAAAAGTGATCAATGGAAAACTTTAGAGGGGCATTGTTGGACAAACAGTCACACAGTTCAACTGTTCTAGGCGTACAGTACACAAAGTTTGGTCCAGAGCTAAAAGCCAATTGAATGATGGGGTGCCTATTGATGTGCAAAGTCAATGTAAGGGAAACATGGGTAGAAAAATAGTCACTTTTGACTTAGATAAGTTAAAAGACATTCCACTGCATCAAAGAAAGAACATAAGAGCATTGGGATTTGCCCCGGACATCTCCAAGTCTTCTGTTCACAGATTAGTCAAAGATAAGCCAATAAAGAGGCATTCAAATGCCATCAAGTCATTACTTACAGATGCTGGAAAGGTGAAAAGGTTGGAA
Organism: Cuscuta europaea; assembly: GCA_945859875.1. Classification (NCBI taxonomy): domain Eukaryota; kingdom Viridiplantae; phylum Streptophyta; class Magnoliopsida; order Solanales; family Convolvulaceae; genus Cuscuta; species Cuscuta europaea. Next base: position 802,593 of record CAMAPE010000047.1, on the reverse strand, counting down.
TTCTGTCTATCTCATATTGTGCCCAGGCCTTTTCCAGAAAAGTCCAATTTTCATCATTTCTTTGATCACATTCACATTGATGAAAAGTGGTTCTTTTTATCAAAAGAAACCACAACATACTACACCCATCCAAGTGAGGCAGACTCTTACAGAGCTGCTCAATCCAAAAAATTTATTCCCAAAGTTATGTTTTTAGCAGTTGTAGGTAGACCTAGGTTTGGGGAGAATGGCGCAGTGCTATGGGATGGAAAGATTGGTATCTTTCCATTCACTTATGAGGAAAAAGCAAAGAGAGCTAGTAAAAACAGACCAGCAGGCACAATGGAGACAAAAGTCACATTAAGTGTAACTAGAAGTGTCATTAAGGACATGATGCTACACAAAGTGTTGCCAGCAATCAAACAAAAATGGTCACATATTGCACTTATACAGATGCAAGAAGGACCAGAAACACAAATGCAGGCAGAAGCATTTACAACTGAGTTCATAATGGAGACACAATGGAGAGCTAGTAAAAAACAGACCAGCGGGCACAATGGAGACAAAAGCCACATGAAGTGTAACCAGAAGTGTCATTAAGGACATGATGCTACACAAAGTGTTGCCAGCAATCAAACAAAAATGGCCACATATTGCACTTATACAGATGCAAGCAAGACCAGAAACACAAATGCAGGCAGAAGCATTTACAACTGAGTTCATAAGTGAAGATCAAGCTGATCTTCAAGAATGAACTTAGATTTCCTAGGTAAAGGACATCTTTTTTGTTTGTACATGCCAAGCCTACAATGTTATAATGTAGGGGCAGTGTACTAGGTTTTGGTAATTTTTTTGTATGTACCCATGCAAAGGACATCTTTTTTGTATGTACCCATGCAAAGGACATCTTTTTTGTATGTACTGCCTTATATGACAAACCTACAATGTTGGAATGTAGGGGCTATGTACAAGTTTTTGTGAACTTATTTGTAAGGCAGACATGTTTGGTATAAAGTCAAATGTAACAATCAAGCCACACATATTCAGATACATTGGCGAGCACAGTAGGTAGCAAACACTTTTCACATAGCCTTCTACACAAAATTAAAGTGGGTGACACATGTTTAAAGGTATTAATGCAGCATAAGTTTTAAGACACATAACCCATCATCAGTTTGGCCCCTAGGTTTAGCACACAAACTGCATTCATCATCAATACAAGGAATCAAATAAACACACAAGCCCCATCATCATCAGTAAAAGGAGTGAAATAAACATCCAATTCACATAGCCTCCTACACTTAGTGTAAGTGGGAAGCACATGTAAAAACACAAGGAATCAGATAAGCATACAAGTTGCATTCATCATCAATACAAGGAATCAAATAAGCACACAAGCCCCATCATCATCAGTAAAAGGAGTGAAATAAACATCCAATTCACATAGCCTCCCACACTTAGTGTAAGTGGGAAGCACATGTAAAAACACAAGGAATCATATAAGCATACAAGTTGCATTCATCATCAGTACAAGGAATGAAATAAGCATACAATATTCAATACGGACAGGAAATTTCATCATCATCACAAATACTCCATATCCATTACAGAAACTGACATAACCTCCTACACTTATTCAAAGTGGGAGACACATGTAAAAGTAACATAAGGTGCATTCCAAGCAGCATTACAGATAATCAGATAAGGACAGGAAATGCCATCATCATCATAAAACAACAAATTGAGCAAGAGATACTTCCCCTATGGAGAGTCCCGAAATATGTCAGCATATGGATCTGGGAAAAAGCAATCAAAGGAGTTCACCTCCTCGCCTTCTTCCACCGATTGAGAACTGTCATTGAACTGGGAGCCATACCTCTTTCTTAGCGCCCAACCCGGATCCATTTACGTTGATGTCCACCAGCATGCACCCTCAGATTCTTCTTCATCGGCGGTGGCTACGACGGGACAATCTTCAGATTGGCTAGGGTTGGACAGATGTGAGTGTACATCGGAAAGGGGTAGGCTTTTCATGTTGGAATCAATAGATGACCCAGAGGAAAGGAGACTAGCATCTATGGAAGAGGTGAATGAGTTCGATTCCATACGAACACAGAAGAAAACGAAAGGTCTAGAGAGAGAGAAAGGGAATCGTTTGAAAGGGGAGATGGGGAGGCTGAAGGGATTTGGATTAACCGGTTGGGGAAGTGGGAGTGCGGGTAAGAGGGGGGTAAATGGGGAGGGTATTTCAGACATTTCATCTAACATTTATTTCCATTTAAGGAAATGGAAACTTCTTTGTGAGACAGCCAAATAAGGAAAGCGGGAACTTCATTGTGGGACGGAGGGAGTAATAAATACAATGCAAATGGGGTTTTTATACTTTAGTAGCCATGATAGTAAACTTAGTGGACCAATATAATAACTAGTATACCAATATCATGTTCTAACAGCATTTATGGAACAACCTCTATATAATAATCATAATAATTAATTTAGAGTTATTTTTCTTGTTAGATTGACTGAATTTACGGAAGAAGACGATTTATTCTTTTTTTTCATTTTATTTTAATTTTATCAATAATATACATTATAAATACTACTTTCGTTCCGTTTAAAAGTTCCCATTATAAAATGACATGATTATATAGCCAATAATTAATAAGGTAATTCGAGAATATTTTGAGATATAGTTTTGATGGGTATATAATACTACGTATAATGGGGTCATTGGTAATAATTGTGGTGTTATAGATATATTATTTTTAATATTTGATGATTAAATTATTATTTAAGAGTATTAATTGTTTTCGAATATAAAAAGGAAAAGTAACTTTAAGTAATACCAACTATCATCCATAAACTAATATTAATACATATTTTGAAAATGATTTTTAATAATACCAACTATTTGAATGTAAAGAAAAAACAATATGAAGTCACTTTTTGACAAGAAATCCTGTCATTTAAGACTTCGAAAACTAAAGGCAACACATCAAATAAATGCTATTTGATAATACATTCACTTATTAGATATTTTGATACAAGTTTTTGATGAATCAAATGGTTAATTTTTAGTACAAAATTGCACTATATCATTTTTTGTTTGTGTTTGTATAGTTGGTATTATTAAACCCTATTTACAAAGTATGTATTATTTTTGGTTCATGAAAGATCGTTTGTATTATTTAAAGTTATTTTCCCAAATAAAAATGAAAACCTTTATACGGAACGTTCAAAAAAAGAAAAAAGAAAACCTTAGAATGAGACGCATGGAGTATACTTTCTTTATAATTCAATAGATTCTATGGTTTCAGAGTTTATAGTATATTATTAAGTGATTAATTCAATTTTAGCGTGACGGAGCGGACTTTAAATAAGCTTTATGGCCGAATAATTGAAGAGTTTTTTGTATACAATCTGTATTTTAGCTATAAATATGTAATTATCTCATAATTGAATGATATATATGATTTCTATCCTTGTGATTTTAATTAATAACTTTTTTCTTCAATATTTGACACAATATATTGGGGACAGGGCCGGCCATAGGGGGAGTTACCCTAGACAAGTGTCTAGGGTCTCCAAATTTTAGGGGCCTCTAATTTATAAAATAAGCTTATTGATATTATTTAGGAGACTTTGTCTGGCCGTCAACATTTGGGATAGTTTCCTTTGGAATTTTTTGATGATTTGTTTTTAGAATCTTATTTATTATGTCTAGTTTACTCATACCAAATTTCACCTAAAAATTCAACTGGGAAGACATTCAAATGAATTCTTGAAGATAACTGCACAGTTAAAAGCGCAGTTATCTTCAAGAATTTATTTGAATGCCTTCCCCGTTGAATTGTTAGTTGAAATTTGGTATGAGTAAACAAGACTTAATGAATAAGATTCTCAAAAAACTTCATCAAAACATTCCACCGGGAACTGCCCCAAATGGCGACGGCCGGACAAAGTCTCTTATACAAGGGCTTATTTGACCTTTTTGGTTAGTATGTGGGCTTATTTGCCCCTTTTTCCTTTTTTTTCTTTGTTGGCCAGGGCAGTAGGGCTAGGGATTTAGGATAATGAGTATTCTAAATATATTTGAATGCTTATTGAATAATTGAAATTGTAATTTGTTATTTTGATTCATCGAAATATTGAACATACTTATAATTTTTATATTTGATTAAATTTAGTGAATTAAATTTATATCTATGAACCATTAACTTATATTTAGTGATAGTATTATTTTGAATGAAATTTTATGTTTTGTGATGATTGGAAAACAAAATATGAATCAAGATGTACAAAGACAAAGAAAAAAATTAAGAAATGATTTGGTCATGAAATCACTTTCCGGCTCTATCGATCGGTATGTTGTACGTAAGCACAAAACCTTCTCCCTCTAGGACTCTTTGTATTTTTTCATCAACTTTGATCTTCTGATTTCGAAGAATATTCTCACTGTGTTAATAGTATATGATGTATTTTATATGTAATTTACTTATATTTAATTGCTATTTTTTATATCATTGGGTTAAATAAAACATATTTAAAGCAAAATTTCTACATGACCGTCTAGGGCCTCGTTCTAGGTGATTGGGGAGGACTCTGTATTAGATACCAAGTATTAGGGAAAGTAGCGAGAGTAATTGTAAAGACTAGTTTAAATATTACTACTTCTTTATGTGAAGAGATGGTTTTATCTCAGTCAAGTCTAGCGATGTAGTTACTTACAAAACTTTGTAACTAAATTTGTGATTATATTAAATTTTTAGCTGAATCGTTAATATATACAATCTTAAACGGTGTATTGTTGTTCCCAACTTGTAGGTAAACCATGGGAGTTTGGTAAAGTTGGAAGGCTTCTGCATAGACTCAAAAGAAGCTAATTGCTACCTAGTGTATGAATATGTGGAAAACGGGTCACTATATTCGTGGATCCATGGGGAGAAAAACGCGAGAGTGAGCTGGAAAACGAGGGTGAGCATAGCCATAGACGTAGCCAATGGTCTACAATACATCCACGAACACACCCGGCCCAGGGTCGTCCACAAAGACATCAAGACCAGCAACATCCTCTTGGACGCCAACATGCGGGCCAAGATTGCCAACTTCGGGCTGGCGAAGTCCGGATGCAACGCCATCACGATGCACATCGTGGGCACTCAGGGCTACATTTCCCCGGAGTACCTCGCCGATGGCGTCGTCTCCACCAAGATGGACGTGTTCTCCTTCGGAGTCGTGCTCCTCGAGTTGGTGTCCGGGAGGGAGGCTATCGACGAAGAAGGGAGGGTTTTGTGGGTGAAAGCCCAGGACGTATTGAAGGGAAGCGAGGAGGCGAAGGTGAAGGAGTGGATGGACCCGAGTCTTGCTAGCGAGTCGTTCTCGATGGAGAGTGTGATCAATGTGATGTCGGTTGCAGTTGCATGCTTGAACAGAGATCCTTCCAAGAGGCCTAGCATGGTCGATATTGTGTATGCCTTGTGTAAGAGTAATGATCTGTTCTTTGATGTCTCTAGTGGTGGTATATCACCGGGACGTGCAGTAACAGCGAGATAAGAGCGATGAGGCGAAATATCTTACAATGAGTTTATATATTGATTGGAGGTGGCACGTATAATCTTTTGATGAGTTGAATTACACTCAATTTAGGAGGATAGGCCGGGTACTGCAAAGTTATTGTAAATACATGCATGAGGCATTGCAAAATAAGTTTGAAATGGATCAGGAAGCTGTCTTTTATTGGGATTTGGGCAGATTCTTAATGTGTACCAGTTTGTTTCTTTATTGAATACAACCGTTTTGATCTTTCAAAAAAAATTCAAATTCGAGGATGATGGTAACGGAGCCATTGTAATCGTAGTAAACGGGGATAAATTATCTTTGAGTTGTGATTGTTTTTGGTACAGGCAGGGCCACTTCTGAGGGGCAACAGGGGCGATCGCTCTATGATCGAAAAAATAGCTTCAAATTTTTTTCTTTATATATAGTGTAAGTATGCTTCTTTTTTTATTCTTAAGTTCAATTAATTAGGCTTAATGATTAATTTTGTTGACAATTTGAAAATTTAAAACATAAATAAAGAGTCTTAAACAGAGACGAGTTTAAAACATAATATATACATTAAATTTTAGCAGGATCAGTTGTAGTTTTTAAAAGCAATACAATTGTTGCTGCATAAATAAAATACACGTCTCTCCAATCCTCACGTCTTTTTAGTTTTTAAGGTGTTTTACTCAATTTAATTATTGGAACGAAAAAAAAAACCCCTAGAGAGAGAAGCTCTGGCGACATCGGTACGTTCATGACTGTTCCGACGGTGGATGAGGCAGCGCCTCCTCCGCCAGCCAAGGCGTGGGGAGGGAGATCGATCGCAGCGGTGGTGTCAGGTGATGCTAACCCTCCCTTATCATCCAAAAATCCAACCAAGTTTAAAGGCATGCCTTCCATCACCTTCCCGGAGGAGGAGATTCAAATGTTGGCATCTAAACACTCTAAGGACCTGGTTGGCTACTTCTTTGCTGGACGGCCTTCTATGGGATCGCTTCGCAAGGCCTTCGATTTGATTGGGTTCAAGGGCAAATTTCAATTGGGTATTCTGACATTTTAATTCGTTTTGAGCATGAGGATGATTATGTTAGATGCTGGAATCGCCAGGTATGAGATATTTTTGGCAGTGCTATGCGTGTAACGAAATGGACCCCTGATTTCAAACCAAATGTTGAATCCCCTGTGGTTCCTGATTGGTTAACTTTTGAAAATCTCCCTATTCATCTACATGATAAAAGAGCGTTGTTTGATATTGCAAGGATGATTGGTAGGCCACTTAAAATTGATGCTGCTACAGCTAATCTTGCTAGGCCATCCATAGCAAGGGTTTGTTCAGACAGTTATGTATGAGAATAGGTCATTATACTGCACTAAATGCTATCATCTGGGTCACTCAGGGGCAACTTGCCCAATCCGGAGTGTGGGGAAAATATAAGAGGGCCAAGGTGTTGGTCCCCGATGATCTACACTACATAATGTGTATGAAGATGGATGTGTATTGGTGTAATGGAAGCTTTCATTGATTGCTGAGAGTTTACAGAATGATGTTGAAGAATGTTAGCGTAAAACCTCCGTAGCCTATTCTATGCGTAAAACTAATGATCGGGAAAGCTCTTCTATGCTGGAACAAAAACCTCTTCTACACATTCTACATAGGGTCTATTTATAGCCCTTTGTAGAATGCTAGGTTACAAGCATTGGGCTTCCATAATAAAGAGACCCATTCCCTTTAGGAATGTGGCCTTTACCTAAAATAGCTTATCTAATAAATTATTCTACTAGGCTTTATAAAATACAATGGATCACAATAAAAAATATCTCTAACAATCTCTCCCTTTGTGATCCAATGTCCATTTCAGCTCTTATTGTTCTTTTTCCTTTTGAAGTAGTTCTTTCGCAATGCTAAGGCGTGCTCGTACATGCGTATCATTCTTCTCTTCTCGAGTCTGTCTTCAATTGCCTTTAGCACCACGTTTATTTTGTCAAATTCCTTTATTTCGGCTTCAGAGGCTTCAGCAAGTCTTCGTTTGATATCAGATTTCAGCGGAAGTAGTTTCTCTCTGATGATCTTCAGGGTCCCATCACAGTATCTTGAAATGTCATCTATCCACAGAATGTGTTTCTTCTCTTCATGATTGAGGTAGATGACTATGGTCGGGTCTTCAAAAATAGTGTAAGGTGGAAACTCTTCAACCTCCGGTCCATACAAGATTGGCTTTGTAAGATTTGTTCTGGTGATATTGTTCTCGAGAGCCATCTGAAGATCGTGAGTGGCATGAACTCTGACTTGCCTCAGCATGAAACGTCTTATTGCTTCATATCCTTCTTTGAGGACTTTATTCTTTCTGATGGATAGGTTCCTGTAGACCATAGACATTTGATAGATGTCTTCCATCTTGAGCATAATGAAATCGTTCTCTTGACAGGTAAACTCTGTGCCATCAGTTCTTTGTAATCGATAAATCGAATACTTTATTCAATGATGATCTCCTCTGGACACTTTCAGAATATCCCAAATAGGGCATTTGCTCGTTTTCATATCGTGTTCCAGAATCTGGTGCTGTAAGCCTGTTGATCGATGATATAGCATATGAAGATGTCCGCCGACTTGTCTACCTTTTAGATGGGTAAGACCTCGAACTTTCAGTTCATCAATTTTCTTGATCCTGTCAGGCTTTCTCCATAATTTTTTTCGGATTTCCTCTTGGAAGGGGGCAGTGATATTGATATTCTCCTATGGGTCTTCATCTTTGGGCAAGAGCGCTCCTGTACTTCTGACAATGGAGGGTAGCTCTGCTGGAGTTTCTTTGTAGTTCTCCCCTTCATTGAGTTCATCTTCCTCAAGCTCTATCAGTTCTTCAGCGCACTTTTTCAATAAGTCTCTTAGATAGACTCCTCTCTGCATTTCATATTGCTCGACCTCTTGTCTGATCTCGTCCCATTCCGTCCATTCTCCGTTCCATCTTTCATCGATAATGATATTTTCAAGTTCATTGTAGGTGGACGGGCTTTGTTCTTCAGAGGGAGCATTCATCTGTGTTGCTTCGTGAGAGGTAAGTCCGGGATCACATGGATTGCCCATTGTCATCAGTATAGAACTAGGTTCTTCATGATGGCCTGAATAAAATCGTGTACTCGAAGTAGCTACCTCAAGACTTCCACTCCATCCTTGGTCAAAATCTCTAAGAGATATGCCTCGGAGTGTTTTGTCTAGCTCGACCATGCTAGAAATATGTAGGTTTGTGGCTTGGGTGTTGGGTTGAGTGGAAGATGGGGGCTGGTTGTTCGAAGATTCAGGTTGGGAATCATGTATGGGTTGTTGGTTTGTTGATGCTCCATGCTCAAGTGTCTGTTGCCTCTTGTTCTCCCCCTCATGAGGATCCGAGTCATCGGGGTCCTCATGTGAAAGTTTGTGACCACGGAGACTGTCACGGCATGTGCTATCGGTTTCTAAGAATATGCGAAGAAGGGCTTTTTGTCTAAGGGTTCGGTTGCCTTCTTCGGTGGCTAGAATTCTTGCTAGCATAATAGATTCGAGTTCCTCGAAATCAATGGTATATGGGTTAGGGTGAGGTGTGGTCGTTGCAGGGGAGGACACGCGTTCTGTATCCTGGTTTCCCCTTGAAGTGGTAGGTGTTTGAGGTTGTGTGGTTGATGGTTCAGAGGTTTGAAGGGTAAGTATGGGGGTAAGTTGTTGTTGGGAGTTTGAGGTGGATGGTTGTGGTTGGGTGGTGTCAATCTGTAGCGCCTGGGTGTTCATGAATTCATGTGCCCGAGCGGTTATTGCTTCGTGCACCCATGGCTTGATGGTGGAATCCATGAAGCTCTGCAGAATGACAGAAAGGTCGGTAGGTTCGGGCTGTCCGGTTACAGGGGTAGTAACCGTTGTCACAACATCAGTAAAGATTACTGAAGTGTGGCCTGCAGATATAGATTGAGTTATCTGTTGAACAACACGACTTCCGATCATCATTGACGTGTCTTCGATCGTTGTTGACAGGTAAAGTGAACCTGTTGAGTGCAGTGGTGTGAGAAGTGTAGGTGTCCTAGAAAAATTGGAAAATGTAGGGAGTGTGACACCTAGACTCATCGTGTTAGAAGGAGGGGTAGTGGTCCGGGGCGATAGACCACTATATAAATCCTCAACTGTGTCGTAAGGAGGCAGAGAGGTGGGTGTAGTATCTCCTATATGTGAAACTACTACCTGTTGAGAGGCAGCAGAGTGGCTAGGTTGGGCTTGTGCATGCGCAGTTGGGCTAGATGCTGCGTCTTCTACTCGGAAACTGAAAATATCAGTCTCTGCACCTATGGGGTTAGCCCGGTTTATTTCTTCGAAGTCGGAACAACTATCAAATATTGCCATGTCGTCTGCAATGGCGCTGTCCGTTTGCACTCTTTGAGTTGGAATGGATGATGAGGAGGGGTTGTCATGACGTACCTTAGAGCGAGTCTCACTTATAGTTGCTCCTTGAGCGTTTTTGATCTGGTGAGACTCCTCCTTGTTTGTAGCCCTAGAAAGCCTTATAATGAGTCTTCCTTTCAGAGCAGGGGCTTCCTTGGCTTTTCTTGCGTTGTCATTCGCGTCGTCATTATCCTCATCACCGTCATCGTTGTCGCTTTCCTCAGCCTTGCTTTCAGAGTCCTCATCATCAGCGTCTGGTGTTCTGGCTCCGCTTAATGAATCACGGGTAGTCTCTTCAGCACGGGTGTGGCCCTCAGCAGACAAAGTCTGATCATCATGGGGCCGACTCGCCACTGGTCTCTGTGGCCGGGTTGAACTCTCAGGACCCTCACTCACACTCGGCTGACTCCCAGGGGTAGGCTCAGGGGGGTTTATCCGAGCCATAGGGAGTATAATGTTGTGCTCTTCACAGTAGCGTCGAACAGATGGATCATTCGGATCGGCTAACGGTAGAAGAGCCACTGGTATAGTCATTGGTACCAGCCTAAGAACATCGGGCATTTTCTTGAGACGTTGGACAGACGATACGTAGACATTCTCCTTTGATAGCCTTCGTGGAATCGCTGCAGTGGATCGGGAGATATGTCTTACAATCAGTGAAAACCACCTCATGTAGGGAAGGTGTTTGATCTGGTCCGTCTTCGTCCTCTTTCTGACTAGCTCAAAAATTTCATCCCATATCAGGGAGACATAGTCGTAGTTCTTCATGAAAGTGATGCCGTGGAAGATGGCCAGAAGGTAGATACTGCACTTTTCAAAGCCAGTGTGTTTGGCAGTACAGCACCTGTTGAGAATAGCAAGCATGGTCCTCCACGGTCTTGGTAAGCGTCCCGGTCTGACATCAGATATTGGCTTGATTGGTGCAGCATGGCCTAGCTTGAGCATATCGGCCATCATTTCAGGTTCAGATGCGAGCTCGTCATAATGATCTTCTTCCGGGATTTGGAGAGCTTGGTGCAGCAGATCTTTGTTGATGGTGACCTCAGTGTTCATGATGGTGACGGTCAGCTCGTCATCTAACTCTTCGTTGTCGTCGTCAAGGACTTTGTTGAGTGTTCCCCAAAATTGTTGGAGATACACTTCTGGTACTTCAGCAGATTTGCTTAGGGCTTTCCACAGCTTGTGCCCTTTCATAATAGCAATGACGACTTCATCTTGGCATGTGAACACTTCTGGGTCCAGCTTGGGATTTTTTTCTTTGATATCGTACCAGTTTCCCCTTGGATAGATCTGTCTGATTTTGGGAATAGCTGCCATTTCGATCTGAAAATGATAAACGGATTAGAGAATTTGATCAAAGATGGTAGCTAAGTCCACAACTTAAGCTCTTATTTGGGCCCTTTTTTTCTCTATTGTGATCAGGGTTTGATAATTTGGGCCCCTTGTTTTTTTTTAATTGTGTGTTTTTTTTAGTTTTTTTTTTAATTTTATTTAAATTGGGCCCTTTGACATTTCCGAACTTTTTTTTCATTATGTGGGCCCTCCTTAAGCATTTGGTAACACACATGGGTTGAAATGGGCCGTGACCTTTAAAAGATTTCGAGCCCAATGAAAGTTTGCACGTGGATTAGTATGGCCCCCTTTAATTTCGAGCATGAGAAGAAATAGCGCAGCCCCATCGCATCGCGCATGGCCTAAATGGCGCATGCCTTAAATTGCGAACCATCCAGTAATAGCGCATCTGAGTTTGGCGCCTGGGCGTTTTCGCGCATAGGGTTTCGCGCATGGGTTTTCGCTGTTGGGGTTTCGCGCATGGATTCAGAATGGCGCATAGATCAAAATCGCGCACTCGTAAGGTTTTGCGCAAAAGCCCTAAATCGCGCAGGGCTATTTAGCGCAACTAATTTGCGCGATTACTGACCGTCTTCTTCGATTGACCTGTTCGTCACCATTAAAGTACCTGTGAAGCATTCATTTTGAAACAAGTATGGAGTATTTACCCTTTGATTTTTGAGATGAGCGAAAAGTCTTGAGGGCCGAAAGGGGAGACGAGCGATTTTGGTCTGAGAGTGGAGTGAAGTTCGAGAGTTTCAGCGCAGAAGAGAAAGAGTGAATGGGGAGGAGATGCGAGATTTTGGAGTTTAAATAGGGCCCGGAAATTTTGAACTTAACCGGCCCATTTTGTTCTGTTTGAAATTGCTCCCCCTCAACACTTATCTTTTAACAATGAATACTTTTGTGAGACTCACCCTCAATTTATGCATGTTTTTGAAAAAGCTCCCCCTTGATTTATGCATTGAAAAATTGACTTAAAAAAATGATGCATGTGAAAAAAATGAGATGCATAAAAAATAAAAATGCAAATATGTGTTTTTTTGTTTTTGAAAAAAAATGTTTTAAAATGGAATGAAATCACACGCACACACACAGTTTAGAGTTACTCATTCGTTCTGATTTAGCATCCTCAGCTTAGAGATCAAGAAATTGAATCTCTTCTCAACCAGTGCCTTTGTGAATATGTCAGCCAGTTGTAATTCCGTGGACACAAAGTACATGTCCATGGTGCCCTTTTCAACGTGATCCTTGATGAAATGATATCTGAGGTCAATATGCTTCGTCTGTGAGTGATGGACAGGATTACACGTGATGGCAATTGCACTTTGAGAGTCGCTATAGATCGGTATGTGTGAGAATGTGAATCCGTAATCTTTCAGCTGTGTCCTCATCCAAAGTATTTGTGAACACCAACTAGCAGCCGCGACGTATTCTGCCTCAGCTGTAGAAGTGGACACGCAATTCTGCTTTTTAGAGGACCAGTACACCAACTTTTCACCGAGAAATTGTGCACCGCCGAATGTACTTTTTCTGTCCAGTTTGCAACCCGCAAAATCCGCATCTGAGTATCCCACTAGGTCAAAACCTGATTCCTTGGGATACCAAAGGCCCAGATTAAATTTTCCTTTCAGATATCTCAATATTCTTTTCACTGCATTCAGATGTGATTCTTTTGGATTTGCTTGGAATCGTGCACAGAGACAGGGTTCAAAGACAATGTCCGGTCTGCTAGATGTAAGGTACAATAAGGAACCAATGATAGCCCGATAAATGGTAGCGTCGACTGGTTTCCCGGAAGGGCCAGAGTCGAGCTTTTGTGAGGGAGACATGGGGGTTTTCATCGTTGACTTGTTGTCCATTTTGAAGCGCTTAAGCATGTCATGGATGTACGTACTTGGACTGGTTGATGAATATTCCGTCTGGCAGTTGCTTGATCTGAAGCCCGAGAAAGAAGCTCAACTCCCCCATCATACTCATTTCAAACTTGGTGCGCATCAGATTGCTGAACTTTTGACAGAAATTTGGATTTGATGAGGCAAAAATGATGTCATCCACATAAATCTGTATCAGCATGATGTCACCCTTGTGTCGCTTGATAAAGAGAGTTGGGTCAATCTTTCCCTTCGAGAAGCCTGATTCCACAAGAAAATCTGATAGTGCTTCGTACCAGGCTCTCGGTGCCTGTTTCAGTCCATAAAGGGCTTTTCTCAGCTTATAAACATGATTTGGGCGTTCAGGATCAACAAAACCTTCAGGTTGTGCAACAAAAACTTCTTCTTTCAGCTCTCCATTGAGAAACGCAGTCTTGACATCCATGTGATATACGGTGAAGCTCTTGTGTGCGGCGTATGCAAGAAATAGTCTGATGGCCTCAATTCTTTCCACTGGTGCAAAGGTTTCATCGTAGTCGATTCCTTCTTGTTGATTGTATCCTTTTGCTACCAGGCGGGCCTGGTTTCTGATTATCACTCCGTCTTCATCTTTCTTGTTTTTGAATACCCATTTGGTGCTGATGATGGTTTTTCTGTACGGTCGTGGCACCAAGGTCCACACTTTCAGTCTTTCAAACTGGTTTATCACTTCTTGCATCGCAACAATCCAGTCCGGATCAGCCAATGCTTCAGACATCTTTGCATGTTCTTTCTGGCTTAGAAAACAAGAGTATAAGCATTCATTGACTGATGCGGCTCTGGTTCTGACTCCTTTTGATGGATCACCGATAATCAGCTCTGGCGGATGTGCTTTCGTCCATCTTCTCTCGTGAGGGAGAGGGAGTGGAGTTATGATTGGTTGATCAGGGTCAGTATACTCGTTGCTTTGCTGTGTCTCAGGAGTTTTTTGTTCAGTAGATTGCTCTGGTTGTTCATTCTGTGGAGTAGGAGGATCAGATGGTGTTTGTTCTTGTATATGCTCATCATTATTCTGAACAGGAATTTGAGATTCTTTTGCTGTGGGAGCAGGTAACAAGGCAGGTTGAGTGTTTATAGCAGTTGTAACTGGTGATGCATGTGGCTGGCTGTAGAAGTGCTCAAATAAAGAGTCCAGTATGACTTGCTCATCCGATCTTTCCTTGTCTTCCTGTTTTCTCATTCCAGAGGATGATTGAGCCTTGCTTTCATCAGAGATTGTTGGTTCAAACTGGAAGTGGTCAGAAGCCATGTCCGCCATTTCATATAAGCTCACATTGATGCTCTCCATGACGGTTCTTCTATCTTTCAAGTATACTCTGTAGGCTTTTGAGTTAGTAGAATATCCAATAAAGATTCCTTCATTTGCTTTTAGAACAAGCTTCCCCCTAACATCTCTGTCATTCATAATGTAGCATTTGCAACCGAAGGTCCGGAAGAAGGCGATGTTTGGGAGTCGCTTGAACAAAATCTCGTAGGGGGTCTTGTCAAATCTTTTGTGGATCATTGTCCTGTTCTGAGTAAAGCAAGCCGTGTTGATAGCTTCAGCCCACGCGAAGTGAGGAAGCTTTGACTGTATCAACATAGTTCTAGCTGCTTCCACCAGTGTCCTGTTTCGTCTTTCTACTACACCGTTCTGCTGTGGTGTTTTAGCTGCAGAGAACTGTTGAGTAATTCCCTGAGCTTCGTAGAAATCGGCCAACTCCTTGTTCTTGAACTCTGTCCCATTGTCAGTTCTGGCTATTTTCACATTCTGTTGCCGGTAGTTCTGTATGGTCCTGATGAATGTCATGATCAGATTTGGAGTTTCGTCCTTGGATCGCAAAAACTGGGTCCATGTGTAGCGTGAGTAGTCATCCACAATTACCAAAGTATATTTGCGTCCGTTGATGCTTTGAACACGCATCGGACCGCAAATATCCATATGTAGTAGCTCCAGGGGATGAGGTGAGGAGGGAAATTGCTTTGATTTGTGTGATACGCTCCTCATCTTTCCCAATTGGCAAGCAGAACAGTGGTGATTGGGTGAGTTCTTCAATACAGGCATTCCTTTCACAAGCTTCTTTGAGGAGAGAGAACAGATTGCTGGTAGATTCAAGTGTGAGAGACGTCTGTGCCTGATACGTTCGTAATTTCCATTTCTATGTTTATGTTTTTAATTAGTTTTGCTTGACTTTTACTTTGGAAATTACACACTTTTGGTGTAATAGATTAGATTGTTAAATTCTTGTAAATAGGTTAGATTAGATATATTCTGAGCTTAAGCAGGTTTTGGTCACCCAAAGTACAGTTGGTGAACCCAAAAAGTGAAGAGAAGGTGCAAAAGTTCAAAGACAAAGGAAGATCCTGAATTTTGGTCTATACTCGGTCGAGTATTAGCTATACTCGATCGGGTATTAGGTTGGAACTTCAAATCGGATCAGATCCGAAGACAAAGGAACATGCAAGGAAGATTTTGGCCACGATTCTATGTCTATACCCGATCGGGTAGACCGACATACCCGATCGGGTATGCCTTTAAATTGCAAACGAAGATCGGTCGAGTATAGCCTGAATACCACTTTCTAAGCATACTCGACCGGGTATTCATATATACTCGATCGGGTATACACTTAGAAAATAGCCTGAAACCGGTCGAGTATGCCTCGGATCGGGTGTTACACACATACTCGATCGGGTACCATGTATATACCCGATCGAGTACCCGAATCCCATCCCAAAAACCTATAAATACACCTCCTTTCCTTCACAAAAAGATATCCAATCCCTTTGTACATCTAAGCTCAATATAGAATAGCTCTTTCTTTATATTTTTCATCATGTTTAGTCTCCAAATGAGGAGCTAAACTCTTCCATCTTGGTTTTGCTACTTTGAAGCTTAATGAATTTGTAAGTTGTGAGTTATTTTTCTTAAATCTTCTTCCTTGAATATTAATTCTTTCTTTCAAAATACTATCTCTATATCAAAGTTGGGGAGTGTTACTAAGATGACAATTAGTTAACATCTTGACATTGGTTATAATAATAGCTATTTCTTCCTCTATGATAATATTGGGGAGTGTTACTAAGATGACAATTAGTTAACATCTTGATATTAATCATAGTAGGATTCATATATTTTAATATTCTTCCTTGAGTATTAATTAATTCCTATTCATATTTCATGTTAATATCTTAAACATTACTTAAAGTATCAACTAGTATTGTTTCTCATATTAATTATTACTAGAATCAATCGGTTAATACGCTTGTTATTAATCCGGTTCTTTCAACGGTAGTAAACTTGGAATATTAATGCATGCATTTCATGGTTAATATGCCAATGGGAATTAATTATATTGATTAAACCAATAAACCGCTTGTGTTGAGGTTATCAATCTCAATCGTTTTCATCTTAAGTTTATTGCTACTATCAAGTTAATATACGGCGCTTGTTCTATATTGACTCGATAGTAAGTTTTATTAATGAACGCATCTCGTTATTAATAACTACCCTCGATGAACTGGATATACTCCTCGATTGAGTATTCGAGAGGAAGATAGTTAAAGATATAACCGGGATCGACGAACATTTCATTAAGTGGATAAACGCAAGACCAAGTCTTCATCTCATTGCATTAAACTCATATAGGTTGTTTATCTTAGTGTTGTTAAAACAAACAAATCTAAACCCCCTTTTGTTACTACTATTATAAAAGAAAAGTATTCCTTTCCCTGTGGATACGAACCTTACTGCACTATACTACGTATTTGTGTCGTATTGATTATTTATTTTGAGTGCACCTAACGACGAGTGCACGTCAAATTTGGCGCCGTTGCCGGGGAAGGGCAATAAATTTTTCTTTTATTTCATATCAAGAAAAATCAAAAAAAATATATATACCAAACAAAAAAAAAATAAAGAGTTCTTATTTCTTCTATTTCTGAGCTTAGTGGAGTTTATGGTTAAACATCGCTCCATAAACAAAATCATATATCAAACAAACCCAGAAATAGAACAAACTTTCGAGCGGTTGAAAAGTAAATTTTCTAATACCGACTCGGAGGAATCATCTATCAGAGATTCATCCAGCGCTAGTTCTCATTCTAGCGAGACCGAAGAGTCAATAACCATGGCTCTTGAGACAAGAACACTACGGGAGCTCACTGCTCCAAATCTCAATCAACAACCGTTATGTATTACCTTCCCTACACTCGATGAAGGTAATACATTTGAGCTAAAATCTGGGCTCATACATCTACTGCCATCCTTTCATGGCTTAAGAGGAGAAGATCCGAACAAACACCTTTCTGAGTTCCATATTGTGTGCACAAGCATGTGCCCCAGCGGTGTCTCGGAAGAACAAATCAAATTGAGGGCTTTTCCATTCTCCCTCAAAGACACTGCAAAGGATTGGCTATTCTATCTTCCTTCGGGAAGTATAGACACATGGGCAGCAATGAAAAAATGCTTCTTGGATAGGTACTATCCCGCCTCAATCTCATCTTCTTTAAAAAAACAAATAAGCAACATTGAGCAAAAAGAAGATGAAACATTGTATGAATATTGGGAGCGCTTCAAAAAGTTGTGTGCTAGTTGCCCATATCATGGGTACACCGAGCAAGACCTCATCCTCTATTTTTATGATGGTCTTGCGGATCAAGATAGGCGCATGGTGAATGCGGCTTGTGGAGGGGGAATTGTTAACAAAACCCCTTCTCAAGCAAGGAATCTCATCTCAGAATTGGCCGAGAACTCCAGACATTACAGTGGGCGATCCTCAACTCGAAGGGTTGCCGCAGCAGAATCCAACACCTCGTTGGAAGGCCAAGTTGCCAGTTTGACTTCTCTTGTCAAAGAACTTCTTCTGAAACCTAACACTCAGGAGGTCAAAGCTTGTGGCATTTGCACAGCAACCGGGCACCCCACTGATTCGTGCCCATCCCTCCAAGAAGAACAAGTCAACGCCTTGGGTTTCCAAGGCCATCAACAGAAGAGGTATGATCCATTCTCAAATTCTTACAACCCTGGATTGCGGGATCATCCTAACTTGAGGTATGGAAACCCTCAACAATCCAACTCATCTTCTCAATCTGGTATGTCAACTGATGACATGATCCGGACTTTGACCTCAATCATGGTCACCATGCAACAAAACATGAGACAATTTCAACAAACCATGGTACAATTTCAACATGAGACAAAGTCAAGCATTAACAATTTGGAAACTCAAGTTGGTCAAATTGCAAATGCCGTGAACCAACTTCAAACAAAGGACTCGAGTAAACTCCCATCCCAAACGGAGAAAAACCCGAGACAACATGTGAATGCTATAACGTTGAGAAGTGGTGCAACGTTGAAAGAGGTAGAAGAGAACGATGAAGAGACTGAGGGTGTGGACCCTGGAAAAGTAGTTCCACCGGAGGAGGAAAACAAAGAAACCAAGCTTCCCCCACCCTCATCATATGAACAAGAAATCCCGTTTCCTGAGGCGCTGAAGGAGACAAGGAAGCTAGAGAAAGATGCCGACATCTATGAAACCTTCGCAAAGTGTGAGGTAAACATTCCGCTTCTTAACTTCATAAAAAATGTCCCTCGTTTTGCTAAATTCTTAAAAGAATTATGCAAAACAAAAAGAAAAGATAAATTGAAAGGGAAACAAGAGGTTAGAGTTAGTGAACACGTCTCGGCCATTTTTCAGAGGAAACTCCCCGAAAAATGTAACGACTCAGGCATGTTCACTATCCCTTGCAAAATAGGAAACACCACATTTCCTAAGGCCTTGTTGGATTTAGGGGCATCGATAAATGTCATCCCCTATTCTGTTTACAAAACTCTACAACTTGGCCCACTACATCAAACAGGTGTAGTGATTCAATTGGCAGATCATTCTAGTACTTATCCAAAGGGTGTAGTAGAAGATGTGCTAATAGAAGTAGAAAATATGGTCTTTCCTGTTGACTTCTATGTCCTTGAAATGGGAACTGATGACCAAACAACACCCATCCTTTTGGGTAGACCCTTCATGAAGACCGCAAAAACGAAAATTGACGTTTCTAGTGGTTCACTAACTTTAGAGTTCGATGATCAAAAAGTGGAGTTCAACATCTTGGACTCTACGAAAAAACATATACAAAATCCAACTCTGTGTTCTTTACATGTTGTTGAACCACAAGAACCGCTGTTTTTCAAAGAAGCGGATAAAATCAGATGTCTTTTGAGAAAGAAACTCCGGCCTTACTGGAAAAGGCCGAAAAATAAAAATGAAAAATGGCCAAATAGGGCCTTAAAAAGTGAAACAAGGGATACTCATGATCCCACATAAAACAAAACCAAAAAAAAAAATGAATAACGTCGTGCCACGACGTTAACTAAGGCGCTACTTGGGAGGCAACCCAAGTTTATCTTAATTTTTTTTTATTTAAGTGTGTTTAATTCATTTTTTTTATTTAATTCAAGTATTTAGAATTCATTTTTTTTTCTAATTATTTGAGAGATCAGTGAGGGAGGGCACTAATCATGGGTTTTTGGAAGAAAAGAAAAAAAAATGCAGGTTTTGGAACATCTGGGGACATACCTGATCGAGTATAACCTTATACTCGGTCGGGTATGAGCAAAAAGAAAAGGGACCGGGCACTACTCGATCGAGGGAGCATTCAAAAAATTGAAAAATAAGCAATACCCGATCGGGTATCACTATACACCCGGTCGGGTATTGCTAGAAATGCTAAAATTGAAGGGGACTGACTCCCACACTCGACCGAGTACCCGCTTCAAAAATGAAAAAAAAAGCACATACCCGATCGAGTATGGAGGAATACTCGACCGGGTACAGGAGACAGGCTGCTCACAAAGTTCATTTTCTAAGCATACTCGACCGGGTAACCCCACCCTACCCGATCGAGTACAGGAGGCAGGCCGCTCAAAAACTACACTTTCCAGCCATACCCGACCGAGTACCAGCACATACTCGATCGGGTATACGGGTCTTATAACCCCAAATCAGCCCCAAAACACTTCATCTTCCCCAAATTCCCAACCCTATCTCGAACACAAAACACCCAAACCCCATTTTTACACCTTCTCTCTACCATATCTCTTCCAAATCTTCACCAAATCCACCCATTCCAACGCCAAAACACTCCCCTCATCCTCCTCTACACATTCATACCCACCAATCCCATTCTCCCCCAACTTTCAGAGGTCCGAAAAACCCTACCCCCACCTTCCAATTTCGGTTTTCAAAGGCCAAATTCACTCCAAATGGCTCCAAGGAAAGAGAAAGGGCAAAGCTCAAGCACTAGGGCAATCATCCCGGGCTACGAGGACATCCTCTTCGTGGACAACGAACAACGCACACGCTTCATGTCCACAATTGAAAGGCAAGTCAAACCTTCCCGCTTTTTATGCCTTGATGCTCTAAAGGAATTAGGAGTATACACAATAATGAAGAAATTTTTTCATGAGTTGCATATGGATAAAATTTTCAAAATGCAATACAACTCAAATGAAAAAATTATCTATGAATTCCTAAGCTCGGTGCACTTTGAGAACAATGAAGAGGACTTTAGGGATGATAAACTCAGGTTTCGATTGTTTAATCATAATCACACCATCACGAAACTTGAGTTTGCCGAACACTTTGGTATTCCGGTCCCGTACCAAAAGTCTATATCCGACAATACCGCCTTCGGCCACACCCTATGGACCAAGATGACCGGGGAGACCAAATTTAGCTCCTCCCAACTCTACATTAGTCATGTCCAACATCCAGTCCTACGCCTCTTTTTGAAATTCCTTGCCAACTCCTTGCTTGGACGTCCCAACAACCATCATACAAGGATGGGGGATGTATGCCTCATCTCGGTAGCCTTATTCCGTATCCACGTGGATTTCAACCTCTGTAATCTCATGTGGGCTCATCTAAAGAAGGAAAGTGTGGCAAAGGGTGCTATCGTAGTGGGCGGGGTGATTATGCACTTGGCCACAAAGTTCGGGTATACGGATGACTCTCCTATACCCGACTACTGTTTAATGAACATATCTTGGCTGGGCCACTCGGGCTGTACATCTTTTTCACACACCGTTTATGGTGAAGAAAGGCCCAAAAATATGTACAACTGGCACATCCACCCCAAACCCCTCAAATACTTCCTCTTGCCCAACCCAAAACTCCCCCAACTCCACTTCAAAACAGGCAGACCGGATCAACATTACCTCTTCCCAAACGCCCTCCCACCACATCTTCAAGAACCGGAACAGGAACTCCCCCAAAACCAACCCGATGACGAGCCCTATGAGCAACTCCATAGCCATCCAACCATGAGCCATGATTTCCCAGAACAAAGCCAAAACCCTCCACCACCCGACTTCTTTCAACAACTTCTGGAGGGTCAACAACAACTTCTTACGGGAATAGCCCAAATGGACAACCGGCTCAACCGATTAGAGGAAGAGCACAGAGCCGGTTTTCAAAGATTGGAGGATGAGCAAAGGGCCGGCTTTCAACGTTTGGAGGAGCTCCGGGAGGCCGATAGACACCGGTATGAGGAAGACCAACATAGGTTCTACGGGCCTATGTACTCGTTTATGGCAAAGCAGGGATCCTTCCATACCATGGCGAACCCTCCTCCACCACCCTCATGGTATGACCCCACTCATTGGGGTAACTTTGGAGGATCTGGCTCCGGTGGTGGAGGGTACGACGGCGGAGATGGCGGGGACACTTACATGGGAGATGGTGGCCAAGGGAGCGGCTTTGGAGGGAGCTACTACGGAGGAGAAGGCGGGCACTAGGGACAGTGCGTGATTCAAGTGCGGGGGAGACACTCATGATGGTATGTAATTCTCATTTGTACCTAGCACTATGCATGTAATTCTTTTGAACTTTTACACACAAAAAAAAATTTAAAGAAAAAAAAATAAACAAAAGAAAATAAATGCTAGTTAGGTTGAACACCCAACAAAATGGGCAATCTAAGCAAAAAAGGCTTATAAAAAAAAATGAGTGAGTTGGAGAGAATGGAAAATGAAAAGAGGTGCTAGGATGAAAACCTGAAAAGGCTCCTAGGCAAAATGAGAGATATGAGAGAAATGTTTGTTCTTGCAGGCACTCATTGTATCCTTATGAAGAATATAAAGATTCAAGATAAAGAAGAAGAGAGGAGGAGAAAAGAAGACAACACTAGGAGGCCATTAAACCCAAGATGCTCTTTTGTAATTTGAGTTTAAAACTCATTTTTCTTTGTAATCCTTGGTGGTCTTTGTGTTTGTATTATATTTTTGTTGAACTGTGGAACTTTTGGACAAACATTGACACTTGTAAACATTTGATCTTACTCGAGACGAGTAAAGGTTTAAGTGTGGGGGAGTTGATACGTTCGTAATTTCCATTTCTATGTTTATGTTTTTAATTAGTTTTGCTTGACTTTTACTTTGGAAATTACACACTTTTGGTGTAATAAATTAGATTGTTAAATTCTTGTAAATAGGTTAGATTAGATATATTCTGAGCTTAAGCAGGTTTTGGTCACCCAAAGTACAGTTGGTGAACCCAAAAAGTGAAGAGAAGGTGCAAAAGTTCAAAGACAAAGGAAGATCCTGAATTTTGGTCTATACTCGGTCGAGTATTAGCTATACTCGATCGGGTATTAGGTTGGAACTTCAAATCGGATCAGATCCGAAGACAAAGGAACATGCAAGGAAGATTTTGGCCACGATTCTATGTCTATACTCGATCGGGTAGACCGACATACCCGATCGGGTATGCCTTTAAATTGCAAACGAAGATCGGTCGAGTATAGCCCGAATACCACTTTCTAAGCATACTCGACCGGGTATTCATATATACTCGATCGGGTATACACTTAGAAAATAGCCTGAAACCGGTCGAGTATGCCTCGGATCGGGTGTTACACACATACTCGATCGGGTACCATGTATATACCCGATCGAGTACCCGAATCCCATCCCAAAAACCTATAAATACACCTCCTTTCCTTCACAAAAAGATATCCAATCCCTTTGTACATCTAAGCTCAGTATAGAATAGCTCTTTCTTTATATTTTTCATCATGTTTAGTCTCCAAATGAGGAGCTAAACTCTTCCATCTTGGTTTTGCTACTTTGAAGCTTAATGAATTTGTAAGTTGTGAGTTATTTTTCTTTAATCTTCTTCCTTGAATATTAATTCTTTCTTTCAAAATACTATCTCTATATCAAAGTTGGGGAGTGTTACTAAGATGACAATTAGTTAACATCTTGACATTGGTTATAGTAATAGCTATTTCTTCCTCTATGATAATATTGGGGAGTGTTACTAAGATGACAATTAGTTAACATCTTGATATTAATCATAGTAGGATTCATATATTTTAATATTCTTCCTTGAGTATTAATTAATTCCTATTCATATTTCATGTTAATATCTTAAACATTACTTAAAGTATCAACTAGTATTGTTTCTCATATTAATTATTACTAGAATCAATCGGTTAATACGCTTGTTATTAATCCGGTTCTTTCAACGGTAGTAAACTTGGAATATTAATGCATGCATTTCATGGTTAATATGCCAATGGGAATTAATTATATTGATTAAACCAATAAACCGCTTGGGTTGAGGTTATCAATCTCAATCGTTTTCATCTTAAGTTTATTGCTACTATCAAGTTAATATACGGCGCTTGTTCTATATTGACTCGATAGTAAGTTTTATTAATGAACGCATCTCGTTATTAATAACTACCCTCGATGAACTGGATATACTCCTCGATTGAGTATTCGAGAGGAAGATAGTTAAAGATATAACCGAGATCGACGAACACTTCATTAAGTGGATAAAAGCAAAACCAAGTCCCCATCTCATTGAATTAAACTCATATAGGTCGTTTATCTTAGTGTTGTTAAAACAAACAAATCTAAACCCCCCTTTTGTTACTACTTTTATAAAAGAAAAGTATTCCTTTCCCTGTGGATACGAACCTTACTACACTATACTACGTATTAGTGTTGTATTGATTATTTATTTTGAGTGCACCTAACGACGAGTGCACGTCAAATTTATAATAGTGTTTTGTTCCTGAGATGCTTTGGACAAGAGACAGATGGATATGGGAGATTGGACTGTTTTAAGATCAATGGTGTAAAGATTGGTTTTCCTCTGACACCTTAATAATGGTTTCCCGCTCATATCCATCACACAGCATTGCTTAGCATGGAATCTCACCTCCATTCCATTGTCACAAAATTGGCCAATGCTAAGCAAGTTGTGCTTCAGTCCTTGCACAAATGACACATTCCTGATCGTGACACTCTCACAAATGACATCTTCTATTCCAAGTATGGGTGAAAATGCATTGTTCCCAAACGTCACATGTCCTCCATATCTTTCAGAATAGTTGCTCAAGAGTTCCTTTTGTCCAGTCATGTGTGACGAGCAACCAGAATCAAGATGCCACACATGACTGGCCTGCAAAACATATTAGTTTCGCTTAGGTACCCATCGGAAGATGGGTCCTTCCTTATCAACAGTGAGCAGTTGTTTCAATTTTCTTTTAATTTGAGATCCCAGGCTGACTGTTTGAGAGTCATTTTTCAATTTTAATTGATTAGCCTCAGCCTTAGGAACCCATATTTGTTTTGTTTTTGGAGCAAGAGAGATTTCAGATATATGATCCTTCAAAATTGGTTCATGTGAGAGTCTTTTCAGATGTTTAGCTGAATTAACCTTGAG
Organism: Cuscuta europaea; assembly: GCA_945859875.1. Lineage (NCBI taxonomy): Eukaryota > Viridiplantae > Streptophyta > Magnoliopsida > Solanales > Convolvulaceae > Cuscuta > Cuscuta europaea. Next base: position 777,712 of record CAMAPE010000047.1, on the reverse strand, counting down.
GTGATATTTTAAGAATGAAAGTTTAAATTTCCCCTCAACAGTTGTTTTGTCAGTCTTTGGCTTTTTCAAATTTTTCTTACCACTCACAGGACCAGTTTCATTATCAGTGGAATTGGTCTCAAAACAGCAGCATTTCATTAACTTAACACAATTCAGAGAAACACAACTAGTACAACGATTGGTGACAGGTATCTTGGAAAGAGAAAACTTAGAGGCAGGTCTACTATCATAACTAGTCGAAGGTTCACAAAGAGAAGTCCTAGGAACAATACTATTAGAATGATTAGCAAACGGCTCTCTAATGCTCAATCTAGACTTATTTTTGACATAGAAAAGTGCACTCGCTCGCTGATTTTTATTCACTACTCTTGACACTTCTTCTCTCTTCCTTCTTCTTATTTTCTCTTCAATCCACTCTCCTCTTTTCTCGACTCTCTTCTTCACTTGGTTCCCTGTTGGAGAAGGAGACTGAGAGTGAGCGGGAGAAGTCTTACTGCTATCGATGAAGTTTTCAAAAGATTTTTCAGAGGACGAAGGTGAAGAGGTTTGAGAAACTGTGAAGGACTGAGAGGATGTTTTCAAAATTGATATTTCTTTAAGAAGTTGTTCCTTTTCTTGTTCAAGAACCTGTTTTTCTTTATCAAAGGCTTCTTTTAACTCAGCAAACTTTCTCACAAAAGGTGGAATGTAAGTTGGTTTGACTACATGTTTTGAGGTGGAAGGTTCCTCTCTTTCTTTCACAGTTTCCTTCTCGGGAGGGTAGGTCAAGATTTCACCAGCAGGAGTTAAAGGGGGTTCTTTGGTTTGGTAACTTTTGTTCAATTCTGTGTAGTTAAAAGGGATCTCGGTACCAGACTTGTTCTTTCTCTTTTCATCCTCGAGGGGATTCGTTTCTTCAGCTCCAGTGAAGGCCATAAGTTTGGTTAATCCTAATCTCATGTATTTGATATCATAGAGTTGAATACAATCGACATTTTTCAAGTTCTGAGGATTAGTCAAACCTAGACCCTCCTTGGAGTTGTAGAAACGAGTGTCCTTAGGCTGGTTAAGGAAAATAGTCTGGTCAGTTAGGCCTCTTTTAGCTAACGGGTCTTCGAGTTCTTCAATTTTGGAATAAAGAGCACCCCTTCTTTCTTTGAGTAAATTGTTTTCACCAAAAAACTTGATTCTTTCCTTTTCAGAGACTCTGAGTTTCTCCTTAAGTTCCTTTTCACTATCACTCAATCTCTTGTTCTCGGTTGTGAGCTTAGCAATTATTTTCTCTGAATTGATTATTTTAATGTTAGAGCAGGTCTGCTTTTCTCTCAATTTGTTATAGATACCATAGACTCTATCAAATTTCTCTTCTAGCTCCTTAATTTTGTCGTGTGTGTCAGTTCTAGAGCAAGAATAAACAAAAGGATTAGAGGTACTTACTTCGCAGTTTGCGTCCACATTTTCTGCAGTGAGAGAAACCACGGAATCAGCAACAGAAGAATTTGTCTTTGCTACATCTTTATCAGCAACAGTGGTCTGCTCTTCTTCATTTTCAACAATAGCCATTAAAGCTAGATTTTCTTCATCATCAGAATCATCCATCCAATGGTCCTTCTCTGCCATGAGAGCGTTTTTATCACTCCCTTCTTCTATGGCCAGTAGCATTTTCTTCTTGTTCAGATTGATTTTCTGCTTGTAATATTCAGAATCTTTCCTCCTTTTTGGCATCCTGCAATCCTTCATCAGATGTCCAGTCTTCCCACAATTGAAGCACTTTGGAGCATCCTCAGCATTTCCAGTCTCAGAAGATTCAAATGAACGTTCTTTTCTCTTGTTGTTGTTGGTTGAAGTTTTGCGGAGCTTGTTATTTGAGGAGTTCTTCTTTTTCAATATTTGATTGTTGAACCTTGAAGTAAGAAGTGCTATCTGCTTTTGAAAGTCACGAAGCTCATCATCACTTTCAGTCTCATCCCAGAACCCGATATCACTATCAGCACTCTCACTTTCTTCAATCTTCATTTTATCTTTCTTAGATCCGGATTTGAAAGGTTATCAAGCATAAGTGCAAGTGTATCCGCCAGCTTGTCAACTGTATCTTTGCCTTTTTCGGCCATCACGGTAGTGTGTACATAATCAGAAAAATCTTCAGCATACTGATCAAGGGTATTGTACACAGCATGAATGTCCATATCATCCAGATCTTTGGTGTGTCTTATCTGAGAGCATAGTTTCTTCCAATCAGGTCCTAGAGCTGACAAAAATCTCACATTCAGTTCCATGTTTGACTTGTGAACTCCAATCTTCCTCATTTCGTTAATTAGCTGAAGAAATCTGAGGTAAGTAACTTCAAGTGATTCTCCGAGTTTAGCTTTAAAAGAATCATAAGCAGTGAAGGTGCTTGCTTTCTTGGCTTTGACGCCTATCTCAGTTCCTTGCATGATCTTGAAAATTTCGTCCCACATCTCTTTTGCAGTTGACATGCTATCAATCTGCATATAGATGTCATTTGGTATAGCCTGAAGAAGATAGGTCTTAGCCAGCAAGTCAGCACGCAGTCTAGCTCTGTCTTCGTCGTCATATTCATCCACGGTTTTTGGTCGCAATTCAACTTCCATAGCTGGGTTGTTAACTTCATTTCTCTCAATAGCAATCAGTAACTGAGCAGGTCCATTAGTGATAGAATCCGGTAAACCAGAGGATTGATCTCTGCTTTCGAGAAAGTTAAGGAACCTGTTCTTCCAAACATTGTACTCACCTCTTCTTAGGATTGGGGGTCTAGTGTCGTTTCCAATTGAAAGAGCATCCATCTTTTGGATCGAGCTGATCTGTTGATTGTTTAAAGTCTGTCTTAGTTTGTAGAGTTCTTCGAGCAGAAGGTTCATATAATGGTAGCTTCACCTATTTAAAATTTTGCACAGAGAATAACGCACAACACAATGTCTCAGCACTTAGAATTGCGCACGACTACAAATCTCGCACACAGAGAATGGCGCGTATAAGAATGGCGCACGGCTGTGTAAATGGCGCACGATTCTTTAGCAAATGGCGCACAGAGAGTTTGTTCTAGCGAATGGCGCACGGATAGAGAATGGCGCACTGAGACTTTGAAAATAGCGCACAGAGCTTTGAGAATGGCGCACGGGACTTTGGCGCAGAGCACTTTGGCGCAAGGAGTAAAAATAGGCTTAAGTTTCACGCACAACCTCTATCGCGCAGGAAAGAGATTCGCGCATGAAGCCTTAAAACTATTTCTTCCTCAGCGAGATGCGCTAAAGTGCAGAATCGCTCTTCCTCTGTTGACCTGTACGCCGATGATATTGCTGAGAAAAATTACAGAGAATGATCCTAGCAGTTACAGAAACATAATCCTTCAAACATTTTTCTGCAAAATCATCAAACAACAATAATATATGAATCGCTCATGGGAAGAAACAGGCGATGAAGTTTGGCGCAAACTTCTTCTTCTTCGCTACAACCGATCGGTCAGCCCGCTCTGATACCACTTGTTGGACCCCGATGATCTACACTACATAATGTGTATGAAGATGGATGTGTATTGGTGTAATGGAAGCTTTCATTGATGGCTAGGAGTTTACAGAATGATGTTGAAGAATGTTAGCGTAAAACCTCCGTAGCCTATTCTATGCGTAAAACTAATGATTGGGAAAGCTCTTCTACGTTGGAACAAAAACCTCTCCTACGCATTCTACATAGGGTCTATTTATAGCCCTTTGTAGAATGCTAGGTTACAAGCATTGGGCTTCCATAATAAAAAGGCCCATTCCCTTTAGGAATGTGGCCTTTACCTAAAATAGCTTATCTAATAAATTATTCTACTAGGCTTTATAAAATACAATGGATCACAATAAAAAATATCTCTAACACAAGGAGTCAAGGAGAATTGGATTGCTAAAACTACGTACCCCAAAGAAAAAAAAATTATTACAGACGGGAACAAAGGGGTTGGGAATGCAATTGATATGGGCAAAACGAAAATTGCACAACATATAACTTCAACTACAAATGCTCTGGATATGCCATCCTCTTCTAAGAATCAAATTATTCTGAGTGAGTCTGATACTGAGCAGATCTTCATTGAGAATCTTCCCCCTGGTGAAACAGGCAATAATCATCCCAAATACAACAAGGGTAATACCAAGGACAAAAATACTGCTGAGTCTGACCTTCTTACAATCACAGAGAAGACTAGATGGGATACCAGATCCTATGCTAGTAAAGATGATACTCACACCTCAGTTTTACAGAAGATCCTGAATAAGGACAAAGAGTTGATGTACAAAATTCAATTTTCAGATGGAGACAGAGAATTACCCCACAGATGCATTAACTTATTGGACAATTGGGAAGAAATAAAGGAAAGAGTGGAGATAATATCAAGAAGACTTGATATTGAGTTATCTTCAGAGCCTGTAGAAACAAACACTGATATACCTGTGGACGAGATGACATTGGCAGGATCTAGCTCTCAAGCTGCAGAAGAGCAGAACTCAGATGGAGCTACAATTGAGCAGAATGTGCAAATTCAGTCTGGAGATTGCCCTAATACTGACAGTCAGAAACTGCACACTGAACATGTTGACAATCAGTCCCTGCAAACAGATCTTGGAATTAGCACAGAGTTTCACTCACTGTATGATGGGAATCCTGAGACTCAGATAGTAGCACAAGTTGATATGGAACCCTTGATACAAGGCCCAGAAGTAGAAGAGAAACATCAAGAGGAGGATAATGAGGGTTTCACTAAAGTGGAAAGGAAAACATCAAAAAAGCATAACTTTGCACAAGACACGAACCAGAAAAGATTTACTAGAAGTGCATCTAGAGATTTACCTTCTTTACCCCTTTCTCAATGAATTGGCTCATTTGGAATACTAGGGGTCTAGAGTCCTCCAGTTCTAGACTAAGTTCCCTAGTCAAACAACGGAGGTTAAACTTTTTGGTTGTTAATGAGCCTATTGTTAGCAGTTCTAGAGCAGATTATTTCAAAGCTATTTTGGGTTTCAATGAGGTTATTTTATCCCCTATTTCAAAAATCTGGATTTTCTGGAATAATTCTTGTGTAAACATTTATCAGGTCACCTGGCACCCTCAATTTGCCCATTTCAGAGTTCAAAACAGTGTTTTTAAAGGATGGTGTACAGCTGTATATGGTGGTCACACATATATTACAAGAAGACAGCTGTGGGATGGCATCAATCATATCTCTAATAGCATGAATGACCCTTGGATGGTGGGAGGGGATTTTAATGAAATTGCTTGCTTTAATGATCATAAGGGCCATGGTTTACCTATCTCTTATGGCATTAATGATTTTCTGTGATTGCATTGCTGCTTCCAATCTCAGTGAGCTTCCACATTCTGGGCCTCATTTCACCTTGACAGGAGTTAGATCAAGGGGTAGAGTTTGGAGAAAGATTGACAGATGCTTGTTTAATCAATTTTTCTTGGATAATTTTGATAATATAAGATTTCTATGCTTAACAGATCCCCTTCTGACCATAGTCCCATGCTTATTCAAATCAAAAACACTGTCTTATCTGGTCCTAATCCCTTTCGTTTTCAAAACATGTGGTTGTCCCATCCTAATTTCATGGAATTTGTTGAATCTAAGTGGAAATCTTATTCTACATCAGGAGGTATGAAAGGGATGATGTTGAAGCTTCAGCTTTTAAAGAAGGATCTTAAACAATGGAACAAGCACGTTTTTGGTGATATTTTTGATAATATTAAGAGATGTGAGCAGGAGGTTCTAGAGGCTGAAAAAGTGTTTGAGGGGGATCTTAGTGAGGCAAATAGAGCAGACTGGACTTTTAAAAGAGGTTTACTACTTCAGAAATATAAGATGGAGAGGAAGTTCTGGAAACAGAAGGCCAAAATCAGATGGATCAAAGAAGGGGATTCAAATACCAGTTTCTATAATAATTATGTAAAGATAAGAAACAGAAAGCAAGCTATTACCACTATTGAGGATTCCGAGGGCAATTCTCTTAGTTCCCCTTCTGATATTGGTAATGCAGCTGTTAATTTCTCCTCCTCCTTATATACTGCAGAACAAAACAATGAAGATAATCACATTTTGAAAGTCATTCCCCCATTGATTTCACAAGAAGACAATGATATCCTTACTTCTATTCCTACCCTTAATGAGGTTAAACAAGCAGTTTGGAGCCTTAATCAAAATAGTGCAGCAGGACCGGATGGGTAAAATGGCAAATTCTTCAGGAAATGCTGGTCCTTTTTGAACTCAGATGTTCTGAAAGCTGTACTGAAATTCTTCATGGGTCTACCTATTCCTAATGGCATGTCTAATGCTATGCTTGTGCTCATTCCTAAAAAGGATAACCCTAATACATTTGTTGACTTCAGACCTATCTGTCTTTCTACTTTTTTTAGCAAAATATGCACCAAAATTCTGGTTTCTAGACTGGACAACATTTTGCCTAAAATTATCTCTACAGAACAGGCTGGATTTATGAAGAATAGAGATATTGCTGACCAGGTGCTTATAGCTCAAGAAATGATTCACAGTATTGATAAAAAAATTAGGGGATCTAATTTGGTGGTGAAACTGGATATGGCCAAAGCTTTTGATAAGCTTTCTTGGCAATTTTTATCTAATATCATGCTGAAGTTTGGTTTTTCTACAAAGATAGTTAACCTTATTCTGAACAATCTACAGTCCACTAATCTTTCTGTTTTGGTAAATGGATCTCCTTATGGTTTTTTCAATCCTAGTAGAGGGTTTAAGCAAGGAGATCCTTTATCCCCTTTCTTGTTTATTATTGCTTCTGAAGCCTTTTCAAGAGGTATTAAGCATCTTATGGATCAGAAAAAGATTGGTTCTTATTGGATGGGGACAGCTGGTTTTCCTATCTCTCATCTAGGGTTTGCAGATGATCTTCTTGTTTTACTTAATGGTGATTCCAGATCTATTTTAAATTATAATAAATTCCATAATGACTATCAAATGTCTTCAGGGCAGACTGTTAATCTGCAAAAGAGTCTTTTTCTTTGTGGTAAAACTTCTTTAAGAAGGGTTAATCAAATAAAGGAGTTGCTGGGTGACGAGCACTTTGTCACGGTGCGTCAAAATAAATTTCAATACTAATACTTATACGTAGTATAGCGTAGTAGAGTTCGTATCCACAGGGAAAGGAATAATTCTCTTTTTATGATACTTAGTAAATAAAAGGGGGGATTTGGATTGAGTGATTAAATTTAATTAAGAACTAAGATGAACAACCTATATGTGTTTAATTCAAAGATAAAAAGGACTTGGCATTGCTACTTTCCACTTGTTGATATATTTTAATCGATCATTGTTATTTCTATAACTTATTCCCTCTCGAATACTCAATCGAGGAGTATCTCCAATTCATCGAGGGTAGTTATTAACAATGACCGTTCATTAATAACCCTTACTATTAATCAAATATAGAACAACGCCGTATACCGATATAATAGTAGCATTCAATCTTTTTAACTCCTTAATGAAAGCAATTGAGATTGATAACCTTAACAAAACGGTTTTGGTTTAACCAACAAAATTGATCCCTCTTAAGTTTATTAACCACGACCGTGCATTAATGAACCGAAGTTACTTACTTATGAAACCACCAACGATTAACCATCGGTTCGTTGATCGTTTCTAGTAGTAATTAATGTCGGAACGTTAACTAATCGTCACTTAGCAACCATCCAACATTAATATAGAATGAGATTAAGGGAAGAATTAATAATCAAGAGAAGAAATTAAGAAAACAACTCACAACTTTAATAATCAACATTTGTGACAAATCTTCAAGAGCAAAACCAATAATGGAAGTTTAGCTCCTCATTTGGAGACTAAACATAGCTAGAAAAATATAAAGAAATGCTATTCTAAACTGAGCTAAAGAGTATGGAAGAAGGGATGATTTTATTGTGAAGGAAAGGGGTGTATTTATAGGCTTTTGGGAGCTGCAGGGGCTGATACCCGACCGGGTATATAGGATACCCGACCGGGTATCTTAGGAAATTTCCCAGAAACTCACTTTTCTGGGCCTACCCGACCGGGTATGTCAGCATACCCGATCGGGTATGTGACAAATCTTAACAAAATCTTGCTCCCATGATCATTTGTTCCCGGATTTGATTTGGACAATCGAATCAAGCAAATACCCGATCGGGTATAGGCAATACCCGACCGGGTAGATGAGTATTTTTTCCAAATCAAAATCTTTCTTGCCTCCTTGCACTTTCCTTGATCTTTTAAGGTCCAATCTTGATCCCTTGGATGATCTTTGACCTGTTTAGCTCAGAAAAGTCCTAATCTAAACAAATTACAAATAAATATGAAAATAAAGTATTACACCAAAATTGTGTAATTTCCTCAACTAGTACTAATAAAAACTAGTTAAAAATACAAACATACAATCGGAAATTACATGAATATCAACTCCCCCACACTTAGCTTCTTTACTCGTCCTCGAGTAAAGTCAAATGTTTAACCGTTCCAAGTCCTCAAAAGTTCAACAATCAACCAGAAAAAGAAAAAGACCACCAAGGATAACATATGAGTTACATTGAGTGTTTAGCTCAAAGAATAATATCTTCTTGGGTTTCATGGCCTTCTATGCTCATCTCCTCTTTTCATCTTCAAGAGATTAAATGATGTCCTGTAAAAACAAATATATATCTCTCATATCTCTCATTTTGCCTAGGAGCCTTTTCAGGTTTTCATCCTAGCATCTCTTTTATTTTCCACCTCTCCACTCACTCATCATTTTTTTTGTAAGCCTTTTTTGCTTAGATTGCCCATTTTTTGGGTTTTCAACCTAACTAGCATTTCATTTTTTTTTTACGAAGAAAATAGTGCTAGTTTACAAGGTATCAAACTTAAGTACGCACCGATGAGTGACTCCCCCTCACTTAGCTCGAAGCACTGTCCCTAGTGCTCATCTCCATCATAACCGGGCTCACCGATGCTCTAAATGAAATACTCTCGCCCCTTGTTCTCTTTGGTGCCATTTTCGCTTGATGCTTTGAATTTTGAGTTACAAATTTCGGACTTGGGGGAGGGCGTAAGGCATTATTTTTGGACTTGAGTTTTTTGGGGGAAAATGTGGTGTTGATGGATGTGGGGTGTAGAGGGAAATGTGGTGAATATTTTGGCGTTGGTTTGGAAAGATTTGGAGGAGATTCGAGGGAGTAATGGGAGAAAGATACTTCGAAATTGGAGGTTTGGGGAAGATGAAATGGGTGTTTTGGGTGGCTAATTCGGGTTTAAAGACCGTGTACCCGACCGGGTACCCTGACATACTCGATCAGGTATGCCTGTGTTTCTTCAAAATCCGGGGTCCTACCCGATCGGGTTGGGGTATACTCGATCGGGCGTTTTGGTGCGAACATACTCCCAAAAAAAATTAACATACCCGACCGGGTATATGGAGCTACCCGATCGGGTACTTCATAATTTTCCGCCCCTGAGTCGACCGAGTATTTGGTTACCCGAGCTTCACCCTTTATATTTGTGTTTATACCCGACCGGGTAGTACGTGACACCCGATCGGGTATGGTGCCCCTGGTATTTTTTTTTTGAAATGAAAACTACAAGGGAGAAAATAATATGTACCTTTGTTTGGGTTGCCTCCCAAGAAGCGCCTCGTTTAATGTCGCGGCACGACGCCATCATTGTGTTCCGTCATTCAAACTTGGATCATGATAGTTTATCTTTTTCACACTTTCACTCCTAGGACGTTCATAGGAGTGCTCAACTTCTCGACTCTTCAATTTGGGAATCTTTCCAGGAACAAATATCCAGATTGTCATTGATTCATGCGGTGGGAGGAAAGGGAAGAAATTATCGATTACTATGGTCAATGAAAAGTTTTTCGATCCCTCAATTTTGAAGAGGATTTCAGAAATGTCATTGTCCTTTCCAAGTTTATGAGTTTCCCTCAAAATTTTTAGAATTGATGGGGGTACCTCAAAAGATGACAAGGATAGATATTTGACCTTGAAGCTCAGATTATTCTCTTTTTGACCAGTTGTAGCTCCGTGTCTTTTTCTTCCTCTACTTCTTCTGGATTCTGGATCTCTTTTTGCATTTCCTCTTCATTTGTCAATGTGATTGCAAAAGTTTGCTGTTTAGGATCACATTCTAGTTGAGAATGAGGTTTTTCTGAATCCCTTGCTTCAAGCCTGCTCACGACTCCGGCTATTTGATTCATTTGAGTTTCCAAGTTCAAAATGCTAGACTTGGTCTCATTTTGGAATTGCACCATGTTTTGTTGCATGGCGGTCACACTGTTAGTAAGAGCCCGAACCATGTCCTCCGTGGACATATTAGAGTTGGAGAATGGATCATACCTCATGTGAGGTACATCATCAATTTGTGCAAGGTATTCTTCTTGGAGCTTTGGGCAGAAGTCCGTAAGATGCCTGTGAGACATGCAAATGTTGCATGTCTTGGCATCTTGAGCTTTTGAGTTAAAGATAGATTCCTTTATTAGAGAAGTCAAGAAGGAAATTTGACTCTCTAAGGATGAAGTGTTGGTATCCATATACTCATAACTCATGTAAGCTCAGAAAATAGAAGAGCAAGAATTTTATATATATATATATATATTTGTTTTTGATTTTTATGAGATAAAATAAAAAGAAAAGTAATTGCCTTTCCCCGGCAACGGCGCCAAATTTGACGAGCACTTTGTCACGGTGCGTCAAAATAAATTTCAATACTAATACTTATACATAGTATAGCGTAGTAGAGTTCGTATCCACAGGGAAAGGAATAATTCTCTTTTTATGATACTTAGTAAATAAAAGGGGGGATTTGGATTGAGTGATTAAATTTAATTAAGAACTAAGATGAACAACCTATATGTGTTTAATTCAAAGATAAAAAGGACTTGACATTGCTACTTTCCACTTGTTGATATATTTTAGTCGATCATTGTTATTTCTATAACTTATTCCCTCTCGAATACTCAATCGAGGAGTATCTCCAATTCATCGAGGGTAGTTATTAACAACGACCGTTCATTAATAACCCTTACTATTAATCAAATATAGAACAACACCGTATACCGATATAATAGTAGCATTCAATCTTTTTAACACCTTGATGAAATCAATTGAGATTGATAACCTTAACACAACGGTTTTGGTTTAACCAACAAAATTGATCCCTCTTAAGTTTATTAACCACGACCGTGCATTAATGAACCGAAGTTACTTACTTATGAAACCACCAACGATTAACCATCGGTTCGTTGATCGTTTCTAGTAGTAATTAATGTCGGAACGTTAACTAATCGTCACTTAGCAACCCTCTAACATTAATATAGAATGAGATTAAGGGAAGAATTAATAATCAAGAGAAGAAATTAAGAAAATAACTCACAACTTTAATAATCAACAAGCTTCAAGAGCAAAACCAAGAATGGAAGTTTAGCTCCTCATTTGGAGACTAAACATAGCTAGAAAAATATAAAGAAATGCCATTCTAAACTGAGCTAAAGAGTATGGAAGAAGGGATGATTTTATTGTGAAGGAAAGGGGTGTATTTATAGGCTTTTGGGAGCTGCAGGGGCTGATACCCGACCAGGTATATAGGATACCCGACCGGGTATCTTAGGAAATTTCCCAGAAAGTCACTTTTCTGGGCATACCCGACCGGGTATGTCAGCATACCCGATCGGGTATGTGACAAATCTTAACGAAATCTTGCTCCCACGATCATTTGTTCCCGGATTTGATTTGGACAATCGAATCAAGCAAATACCCGATTGGGTATAGGCAATACCCGACCGGGTACATGAGTATTTTTTCCAAATCGAAATCTTTCTTGCCTCCTTGCACTTTCATTGATCTTTTAAGGTCCAATCTTGATTCCTTGGATGATCTTTGACCTGTTTAGCTCAGAAAAGTCCTAATCTAAACAAATTACAAATAAATATGAAAATAAAGTATTACACCAAAAGTGTGTAATTTCCTCAACTAGAACTAATAAAAACTAGTTAAAAATACAAACATACAATAGGAAATTACATGAATATCACTGGGTATGAAAAAATCAAACCTCCCTATCAGATATTTGGGGGTAAATCTGCATAAAGGGATAAATAGGTTTGATTATTGTGGCCTGATTATTAAACAGTTTGAAAAGAAGCATACCATTTGGAACCAAAAGAACCTATATCAGGGAGGGAGATTGATTCTTATCAAACACGTGCTAAACTCTATCCCCTTGCATGTTCTTGGTGTTGACACATTGCCCAAGAAAGTTATTAAAATTCTTAACAATAAAATGGCTTCTTTCTTTTGAGGAAGTTCAGGGGAAAAAAAGTTCCATTGGATTAAGTGGGACAAGCTTTGCTACCCTACTGAGGAGGGAGGGATAGGTGTCAGATCTCTCAATGATATTGAAAAAGCTTTTACACTCAAAATTTGGTGGAAATGGAAAACGGGGGACTCTATTTGGACTGATTTTGTGAGAAGCAGATATATTAGAACAGAAATGATACCCAAAGTTTCTGATTCTTCCATTTGGAGAAGGATCTGTCATATTCACAATCTGGCTTCTTCTTTATGCTCCCAATCCTCTTCTAGCCTAGTTACCTGGAATGAAGAAAGCAATGGTCATTTCTCTTTGAAATCTGCTTATAATGCAGTGAGGTCTCATGCTTTATCAACCTTTTCATTCAAACATACTTGGAACTCAAAATAGGAGCTCAAGATTCAACTATTGCAGTGGAAGATTATAAAGGACATACTGCACTTGCCAGAGAAGCTTAATCTTTTTCATATTACTAGTAACCCTTCTATATGCCCTATTTGCAGAAAGAGTAGTGTCTCTTTGGACCATATTTTTCATAAATGTGAACAGGTGAGGGGAATATGGGTCTATTTCCTGAGTATTCTGGGTATTCCGAGGCCTATGGAAGAATTATCTACTACTCAGCTTTTCAGACATTGTTGGCTCAAAGCTGGCTCTGTGGATTTATTGGATATTTTCAAACAAAATATATCAGGGATCATTTCTTGGCACATTCGGAAAGTCTACTCTAATTACCAATGGGGTGATGGAACTGCTAATACTTCCACTGAAGGGTTAATCATCTCTATCAAGCAATATACTCAAGTCTGGGTTCACTCTCTGAAGGGGATAAAAGTTCGCTCTATTGATAAGGTTCTGTATGATGAAAATTTAATTCGCAAGGATTATAGTTTACAAAATCATAATCTACAGATCTTAAGATGGTGTAAACCGAATGGAGTGATGAAATTAAACACTGATGCTCGTTACTTATCTGGTTTGGCTTCGGACGGCACGATTCTGAGAAACCCAGACGGATGTCTGGTTTGCGCAGCTAGCTTCGATCTGGAGGCATCATCGGCATTGGAAGCAGAAATAAAAGCCATTTCAACAGCTATTCGTTGGGCGACGGATGCAGGTTATGGCAAGTTCGAGGTGGAGGCAGATCCGAATATCGCGATTGGCTTTCTTCAAGATCCAGCGGTGAGGAAATGGAAAACCCTTATTCAGGAAACTGTACAGATTGCAAAAAGGAAAGGGTTATCCTTCAGGCATGTATATCGGGAAGTTAACGAAGCTGCGCATTATTTGACTCAATTCCATTCTGGGCCGTTAAAAGAATTTCTCAGCCCGATCGATTTACCTGTGATGGCTAAGCGGGCCTATTATATGGATCTTTTTGGTATAGCCGCGTTACGTTTCCATTAATTTCTGTATCTTGTTTAGAAGAGGTTTTGGTATAGTCCCCCTCTTTTTTTGTATTCAGATCTAATTTTTAATAAAATCCTGGTATCTGACTCCCGACATTTACCCCACTGATTTTGGTGGTTTGCCTTCCGGGATAAAAAAAATTAGAGTCTATTTCTCTCAAATTTCACCCCAATTATTCATTTGTTTCCAAATTTCAATAAGTTATATCTGAGTTCCTAATAGCAGTTTTAGAGGACGTCAAATTTGCAATCTTCTTGCGTGAGTCCCTCTTGGCAGCCAAACATTTTGTCTCTTTGAAAACCTTCTTTCTTTCGAGACTTCAAACTTTAGAATCTCATCATCGGTCAATAAATCATTTTTAACTTATGAATTCAATATGTGGTAATATTTCTTTTCATTTATCCTTTCAAAAGAAAGTTTACTGTTGTTATATGTGGCAATTTTATTGTTTGTCATATTTTTTAGTGGAAAGAATGTTGCCTATAAAGCAGTTATTACTTATTAATGATTTGCTTTACATTGGTTTACGAGAAACGTTTTTAAGTAATGTTTTTTCTTTTTATTCGATACTCGTGTTGTTACTTTTGCTCAAATATGTAACTTATACGGAGTATAATAATAAAGTGATTCTCGTCTTTATTTTATGAACTTCATTACCCAAATATGATTTAATGTTTGTCATGGATATAGGCCAAAAATAGCGTACCGCTCATAGACCCAAAAATGGATAGGACCGGCCTTGAGTACAATTGAAATACAAGGGAAAGAAAATGTAGGGGTAGGGAGTGAAGAGTAAGTATATCCCCCTCTCCCCACGGGAAAGATGAGAGTTGATTAAGTATGAAATCCAACTTCTTATAACTCACCTATAGAACCTTCTGAGATATATAAATCGAGAGTTGATCCCCTGACATACTAAGGGCCTGTTTGGATGGAGTGTTTGGAAGTGTTAGTAATGGAAGTGTTTGTAAGTATTAGTAAGGGCCCAGAAGGGAAGGGAAGTGTAAGTGTTAGACATAATTTTATCTTGTTTGGGAGAATCAAATTAATGAAGTGTTAATAATGAAAGTGTTAATAATTTTATCTTGAGCCAGAAGAAACGAGTAAGGAGAAGAGATGAAAAAGGCAGACCATCAGACCTGCGGCAAAGAGATTCGAAATGAGATGTCGAAGCATTTTATATTTTTAGGGTAAATGAGAAGGGTAATAATTGTCCAACACCTCAAAACACTCCAAATCGGGGTGTTAAAAAAGTGGACAATTGAGGTGTTGGGAAGGTTATTATTAACACTTCCCAATCTTTACTAACACTTCTTAACGACTCTTAATTTTTCTCCCAAACAAGTGTTAGTATCAACACTTATTAACACTTCCATTACTAACACTCCCTAACACTCAATCCAAAGAGGCCATAAGTGTATCCCAAGTTTCCCATACAATTCCCGAAAAATGCACTACTGAATGATCAACACCTCAATATTTCTCACAAGTTCTAACTATAAGTCTACCTATTGGTTTGAGGCCTTAAGATTAAACACTCATAAGTGATTTGCTAAACACACATTCAATGGGAAAAATCACTAAATTTCGCCTACGAAATGAATTCAACTTAAACCTTTCAATAAGAGCGTAATTGAAGTGTGAAAGTTGATGTAATTGCAAGAATATGAGTGTATTTTTCCGTAGGAGTAAAAAGGAAGGAGTTGACAAAATTGCCTTTAATGAGAAAATTAGGTTATTTTATTAAGAAAAAATTCCACTTTTGGTCCCATGACTATTATACCACTTCCGCATTTAGTCTCTTACTTTCAGATTGTCCACATTTAGTCCGTGAACATTACGCGGGTACGAAAAAACAGCGGAGGAGTATGTTTAAAATATCAGGGGTAAGATGGGGATAAAATGAAAAGAACTCCTATTTTGGGAATAAAAAAAATATGATCCTATTCTTGCATTAGTCTTATATTTTAGTCTTATTTAGATCAATAATTTTTTATCCAATTGAACTCAAGATCGCTTGTCCTTTAGTTTTTTAGTTTTTTCATTGCTGAGATAAAAAGAAGAAAATACCAAAATGTTATGATATATTGGTATCTCATTAATACCCTTTCTTTATGCTTGAATTGATCATTCATATCGTTCTCTCCCATGTTTAGTTATCTCATATTCCTTTGAAAGTTAACAAGATTGAATTGATAACAAGAAGGTTTAAGAGGAATTGTTCATTCGTATATTATCAGGCTCGGCGCTATGTATATAGCTAATACCAATCAGTACATGGCAAAGAAAAGGAAAATACATTCCTAGAAGGAAACTTCCAACTAGTAATATATTCCTAATAAAAAGAAATCATCTTTAATGAATACAATATATTCTTAAAATATTATTATATATCCTTCCGTAGTACCCCCCCCCCCCCCCCCCCCCCCCTCAAGTTGGAGCATGGGGGTCAAGAAAGCCCAACTTGCGTAATAAAAATTGAAATTGAGTCTTTCCCAAAGCTTTAGTAAAAATATCTGTGAGTTGAATCGTGGTGGGAACATAGCTAGGAGCAATCAGCTGATCTTGAATGGCATTGCACACAAAGTGACAATCCACCTCAATATGCTTAGTCCGCTCATGAAAAAATGGATTTCGAGCAATATGAAGGGCAGACTGACTGTCGCAGTAAAGCGGAATAGCCTGAGGGTGATGAATTCCCAAACTAAGCAAAAGAGCTTTTAGCCATTTTAGTTCACATGTAGCGGTTGCCATAGATCGATATTCGGCCTCAGCTGACGACCGTGCAACAATACTTTGCTTCTTAGTCTTCCATGAAATCGGAGAGTGTCCAAGGAAGACCAACCAAGCGTGTTGGTCCCGTTTGTAATGGGAACAGTCTAGAGGGGGGGGGGGGGGTGAATAGACTGTTCAGGAATTTAAACTTTTCTCTAAGTCACAACTGACTTATCAGAGATGGTCGAAATCTGGTGACAGAGAAGGTCAAGTTCTGATGGCAGAACTAGACCTGGCAGCGGATTAGATTCTGTCCGGGTAGCCTCAGACAACACTAAGGCAAATGCCTTTCTGATAACTCTTGAGGAAGATCTGCTGAACACAGAGTCCAACCTTTTGAGTTATGCAGTCAAGTTCTTAAGTGCAAAAAAGAAATAAGTAAAGTAAATGTCACCGGGGATTTTTATAGTGGTTCAAGGAACAACTTGTTCCTCTAGTCCACTATTCCACTAAGCTTGCAAAAACAACAGTTTACAATGCCTTAGTCCCTAGAACTTAAGAATCTCTCCACGTCTTCTTCAAGCCTAGTTGCCACCCGGGATGCAGTCCTGCTTCCTGATGGCTGGTCTCGTTTCACTGAGTCTCTTGGAAGTATCACCACTTCACTTACTCCAGTTAGTTTGAGACGCCCCTTCTTTTTCAAGAAGTGTTTGAATTAAGATCAGTTTTCTCCGACGTCGCTTCTTCACAAAAGATGTGTAGATGAAGTTTTCGAAGTGTTGAAGAACTGAGGAACTTTGCAACTTGGTAGTTGGATGAGAGATAGGAAGGTATATCTTCCAACTTGAGCTTTTCTTGTTGAGGTAAGTGACTCTTTGATCTCAAGAAAGCTTGGAGGTATTTGATTTTGAGTAGAATGATCTGAGCAAGTTCATCTGGTAAACGTTGTAGCAAAGTTATCCTAGTAGTTCTTCAGAGTGTATCTTATATACTGGGAGCAGTCTTCCCGTTGACTTGACCGGTTGGACCTTCGACTTGCTATTTTGGGGGCGCGAAGATACTCACATGGTCAATCATCAGCTTTAAATATATCTTCGTACGTACAACATTAATTGAGCATTTAATGCGTGTACAGTACCATGTTCCCGTTGAAAGGTTCGTAGCCGTTAGGGGATTTCCCGTTAGTTTAACGACCGTTGGTAAGTGCCTTCGAGTTCTGCAAGGTGCGAGCTTGTCTGATGAGGTTTTCTGATCAGAACTCTGATGGTAGCTTCTGATGCCAACTCTGGTATCCAACTCTGATGGCTTCTCTGGAGAGCAACTCTGGGAGTAACTCTGGTAGAAGTTCTGATAAGGAAGACCAGGAGGGTTTCTGGCATGTCGACTATTCTAGTACATACAAAGACAAATTCTAACACAAAATTTCTATTGGGGTACTTTCAAATTCTAATCAACCTAGCATCATCAAAATCTAATTACATTTATTCCTTACAAAGTGGAAAGAGATCTACGAGTAAGGGGGCATGCAACCCAATCTGAATCACACCATCCCGTAAGAGTAAGATCACTATCACCACTTTGGAGAATACCTTGACCCGGAGATCCTTTGAGGTAACGCACTACGAGAAGGGCAGCATTCCAATGTTCATCCCACGGATTTTGCATAAACTGAGACAATATATGAACAGAATAAGCAAGATCTGGTCTAGTAACTGCTAAGTAGATTAGACGACCCACCAGACGACGATACGTCTCAGAATCAGCAAGTAGGGGACCCGATGCATGGGCCAGACTATGATTTTGTTCAATAGGAAAGGAGGCTGGTTTCGCCCCTAGTAGGCCCGTCTCAGTAATAATTTCCAAGGCGTATTTACGCTGAGTAAGAAAAATGCCTGATGAGCTCCGAGCTACCTGAATGCCCAAAAAATATTTTAGTTTGCCAAGATCTTTCATATGAAAGCATTTAGTGAGATAACTTTTGAAGGAACTGATGGCGGCAGAATCGTTTCCAGAGATAATAAGATCATCAACATAAACAAGTACATTCAGCTGGATGTCACCCCGGGTATGGGTGAACAAAGAGTAGTCCGAGAAGGACTGAAGAAACCCATATGCTTTGAGGGCCGTAACAAGCTTGGCAAACCAACACCAAGGAGCTTGTTTTAACCCATACAGGGATTTATGAAGTTTACAAAGCAGAGAGGGACTAGAGGATTTATATCCCGGAGCCAGTTTCATATACACCTCTTCGTTAAGATCACCATGAAAAAAGGCATTATGAACATCCATCTGATGGAGTTCCCAATTTTTACACCCCGCAATAGCAAGAAAAGCTCGCACAGTGACCATCTTTGCTACTAGGGAAAATGTTTCATCATAATCAAGACCAGCAACTTGGCGGTTCCCAAAAATAACTAAGCGGGCTTTGAAACGTTCCACGGTGCCGTCGGACTGATATTTAATTTTGTAGACCCAATGACACCCCAAAACGCGCTTTCCAGGAGGGAGAGAGACAAGAGACCAAGTGATATTTCGTTCAAGAACTTGAATTTCTGAGTTCATGGCCTTACGCCATTCCGGGCTAGAAACAACTTCCTTAAAAGACCGAGGTTCGATGCTTGAGGAAATTGCTGCAAGAAATACCCGATGTGGTGCAGAAAAATTATCACAATTAACATAATGCGATATAGGAAAAGGAGTACCTGAAGAAGTAGGAGAGGATGGAGAGGGAGAAATGGGACTATCTTTAATCACGATGTGAGTCACATAATCTTGCAAGCGAACTGAAGGGTGTTTAACCCTCTGTCCTCGACCCAAAATAAGAGACGTGTCGTGCGCATCCGTTGTAGAGGAACTGGCCGACCCCACAACATTAGAACTGTCCTGGTCAGGGACTAACGATGGAGTTGGAACTGTTGTAGTTATGACCAGTGGATCCTCAAATAAAATGCCAGTCTCGGCCGGCGGGGACTCTTCTAACGGAAGTGGACTAGCAAGCAGGAACTAATCCTCAAAAAACTTCACATCACGAGAGACAAAAAATTCTTGAGTTTCCAAATCATATAAATGCCAACCTTTCTTCCCAAAAACATAGCCAACAAAAACGCATTTCCGGCTTCTGCTAGCAAACTCGTCGCCCCTGGACCTCAGATTATATGCGTAACACAGGCATCCAAATACTTTCAAGGATTTATAGCACGATGGTTGGCGAAAAAGTACTTCATAAGGAGTCTTGAAATTAATGACGGAAGAGGGGGTTCAATTAATGGGATGAGCGGCGGTTAAAACACATTCTCCCCAAAAAGTTAAAGGAAGATGAGCTTGAAATCTCAAAGCTCGTGCCACATTTAAAATGTGTTGATGTTTGCGTTCGACACGACCGTATTGTTGCGGTGTGTCGACACATGACGTCTGAAAAATAATCCCGCTAGCACGAAAAAAATCTTTTAAACAATTAAATTCGGTGCCGTTATCACTTCTGACAGTAGAGACTCTTTTGGAAAATTGCCGATCCACCATAGCAATAAAAGACATAAACATCTTTATAACTTCCTTTTTATCAACAAGAAAATATATCCAAACCGCACGAGAGAAATTATCCACAATAGTTAAAAATAATTTCGCACCACAAGAAGAGACCGTATTATACGGACCCCACAAATCACAATGGATCAATTCAAAAATAGCTTTAGATTTATTCATACTAGTAGGAAAAGAGTCTCTAGAGTGTTTGACATGAAAACAAACATCACAAGGTAAAGAAAATGACCCAGACAAACCACGAACAGGTGTAAGCCAAGGTAGTACTCTCTCGGAAGGGTGTCCCATGCGCTTATGCCATACATCAAGGTGTGACTGAGTACCTCCATCCGCTATCAATGCATGCACCACAAAATTCTCCTCTCACCCGTTCCAATCAGCTTCTTCGAGGCTCGGTCCTGTATAACACAAATGTCAGAAGTGAATTGAACAAAACAGTCCAACTCATCACTCAACTGGGTCACTGAGAGTAAATTACAATTCATTTTCGGTACAAACAATACATGTTTTAAACACAAATCAATACCAAGCTGAACACAACCTTCATGAGTAGCAAGAATCTTTTGGCCGTCCGGTAAACCAACCGAACATGAATTAATAGGTTTCATATTAGATAAAAGATTCTTATCGCTACAAATATGATTTGTAGCACCTGTGTCAATTATCCAAGAATTTTGATCATGCTTACCCGTCATTCGCGTACTAGAAGGTTGTGAATTAGCAAGTGCCGCCATCATGGCTTGCCACTTTTTTCGGGCATGAAGCTAGGGAGTGGTGTGTCTGCCGCTGCACTGGTAGAGGTTCCAGTCGCCCCCCTCATGCCGTCCAGATGTCTCAGAAACTGCCGCATGGGCTTTTGCTCCCGGTTTGATGCGTCCACGGTCTTTCCCGGGAGGAGCCACACTCCCTTTTCCTCATCCAGCGCCTTTGCTATCAACACGCGGACGGTCGCCCCACCATTCCGGATATCCTTTTAATTCAAAACAAGAAGTAACGTCATGTCCTGTATACTTACAATAAGTGCACACAAGACCCACCTTGTCCGGTTTAGCCCCATGTTTTGCATTCTGTCCGTGAGTTTGGACTGCAAAGCCCAATATTTCTTGCGGTTCAACAATGTTATTCATTCCCTGAACCCTCTCCTCTTGTGTGGTTTGCGGGTACGCCCGATTCAACGTGGGCATCGGCACTTGTGTGAGGAGTTGAGACCGAACGTTTCCGAAAAATTCAGAATTTAGACCCATCAAAAATTGATGAAAACGCTCGAACTCCCTTCGTTTTTCATGCTGCTTCGCTACATCACATTTGCACTTTCCACACGTACACGCGATGATGGGTTCATAATTATTTAATTTATCCCAAACAATTTTTAATTTAGCATAGTATGTACCCACGTTCATCCCGCATGTTTGAGTGCATTTGGCAAGATCGGCCTTCACCTGGTGTATTTGCGGACCATCCACAATGGAGTAACGTTCCTGGAGGTCATCCCACCGTACGCGAGGGTCTTCGTATTGAGAAAGTGTGCACTTGACCTTAGGCGAGATGGTATTAAGAAGCCACGAAACGATCATGGACTGTATTGTCAACCAGTCCTCCTTCGTCCATGGAGCAACTGGTTCCGTAATTATGCCATCAACGAACACGTACTTCCGGCGTGCTCTCAAGGACAGTCGCACCGCGTTAGCCCAAGAATCATAATTGTCGCCAGTTAATCGTACCGGAGTAATAAAATCACCTGGTCTATCTTGTGGCCCAAGATAAAACAGAGAGGAGTTATCTGACCGGCTTTGTCCAGCACCTCCGACTTCGTCATTCTCACCGGCAGCCATGGATTTGTTTAAACGCTCTGATACCATAACAAGATTGAATTGATAACAGGAAGGTTTAAGAGGAATTGTTCATTCGTATATTATCAGGCTCGGCGCTACGTATATAGCTAATACCGATGAGTACATGGCAAAGAAAAGGAAAATACATTCCTAGAAGGAAACTTCCAGCTAGTAATATATTCCTAATAAAAAACAATCATCTTTAATGAATTCAATATATTCTTAAAATATTACTCCCTCCGTCCCAATTTGATAGTCTCATTTCTTTTGGGCATAAGTTTTAATAAAGTGGTTGAAAAGGTAAAAGTTATGGTTCAGATTTGAGTATAATAAAGTGAAATGATATGGATCACATCTTTCTTTCCAAACAGGACATCATTTTGGGACATCCTAAAAAGGAAATACAGGGCTATCATTTTGGGAAGGAAGGAGTATTATATATCCTTCCGTAATAAAAGTTTTTTCGTTTGTGCTATCTTCACTTTCTAACTTTATATAATTCTCTTTACGCTGTTTTTTTATTTACTCTTTCTCATTTGCCCCTTTTCCCAATATAAAAAGACAATGATGAGATTTCACATTCGAGCTTTAACTGGCCCCACCCGAACCCGGACTGAACCTGGTCTATCAAAAACTCGACTCAGACCGAATACAATGGGCTTTGTTCCGGTCCTTAATTTTCATAACCCGAGACCTTCCGGATAATTTTCGGGTTTAGCAAAAACCCGACCCAGACCGGACGGATCCCACCCCTATTTTTCATTCCTAGAATGATGAGGGAATCTAAATCATTCAAATGAGTAGGGGCTGAAAATCATATTAGTATAAACTTCGAGGCGAACAGGTCAAAAATATTTCTAAAGATCACGACACTTTAAAAAAGCAGACGACATGGATGACAAAAGTGACAAACTTTAGAGGCCTCAACTCTCTCCCTTGCCATCATCTTCTTCCCTGTAAGTTGAGCTTCTCTGACATGGCGTCGAACCAGCATGAGGGGTACTCAGCTGCGGATGACTTCCTAGAGCAGATACTTGCTATCCCTTCTTACGCCGGCCTCTCCGTGACCGATGTAGGTGGCGCTTCGTCGGATACCGCTTCCACCGTCTCCCAGCTCAGCTCCGCCGCCGGTGGACTCCATCAGCCCTTGTTTCCCCTGGGACTGAGCTTGGATAACAGCCGAGATGACGTCAGGGACACCGGAGGTTTTGCTCTGAAGCCTGTAAGCATGTGATTGTCGTGACAAGTGGTTCAAATTCAAGAAATCTAAAATTAAAAATCTGAAAAGTTGCGATTTTTCACATTTGTTTCGCAGGAAAGAGAAGCAGTGAACTTGGGGAATATGTATTCTGGGCTGGAGCATTTGCAAACTCATGCTCTTCGCCATAATGTTCCTTCACTTCACCAAGTCCAGGTTAAATAATCAAGAATCCTAAATTTTCCTTTTAAAATGGTTGTTTATGGAATTATACTAAACATAACACACATGATCAATTCACAAGTAATAATAATATAATATGCTATGTGACCAATCTGAGCCAATTAAATTCAAATGTGTCTAATTAGTATCGAACCAACTAAGTCCAAATGTGTGATTAGTAATTGATCCGATTCAGACTAAAACACACACACACACACACAAGTTTCACATTAAACCCCAAGGCCAAGCCTTAGTAAATATGTACTCCATAGCTTTGTATGCATGTTTATTACTCATTATATTCAATTGCATGAGTGTATGATCTCATGGCATGATGTTTTTAGGGAAGTTTGCATGAGTGATTAGCTGGGTTAGGAAGTGTTTAAGTTTTGGGAAAATTTAAATCATCAGAACTTGGCTTGGGAAGGTGGCAACTCAAGTCAAACCTACATGGCCATTTTTTCCCATTACTATTGGATCTATTTTTTGTTCTCTTTTCAATTTTGAGACATCAACTGTCGATGCTTACTTTGTGTGGACTGTGGATGAAGGAGATCACCAATCTTGAATTATAAGGGAGAGTTTGATGCTTTCATGTTTCCAACATATGCTGATTTACCTGTTTTTCATTGTTTACTGGATTGGTAGTTTCCTTAGGGCTGTTTGGTTATGGGATGTCAGAAGGGAGGGAAGGAAGGGAAGGAAGGGGTGATATGTATTTTTTAATTAATTCTTACATTTAGATGATAAGAAAGGAAGTGAAAATGAAAAATTGTATAGAAATTATTTGACTAAAGATGTATATACTTCTCCTTTTCATTTTAGTCGCTCACTCGCTCTAGCAGATCCTACATTGAAATTAAGACCAAGGACGGGGTTTATCCATTTAAATCTGTTCTCTTCAAACTTTCCATTGATTTTTTTTACCTTTGAAACCTGATATGTAAAGGAAATAATCTAAACACAAAATCTTCACTCATCCAACTATTTCCACCTCTTCTTGTCGCCTCTCTTCATTCATCCATTCCAGGTTTTCTACTTTAGTGATCATTTACCTTTTTTCTTGTATCATTTTTCTTTATGTTGTATCAAATTCCTTCCAGGTATTATACATCATTTGCCTTTTCTAGCTTGATGATATCTACTTGGTGTATAAATCTAGGTATTCAAAAGTAATATTTGTTCATAGAAACTGCTTCAAATAATGTACTTATTTACACTGCCACATGAATCGTTTAATATAGTGATCATAGAAGTTATATTTTCATAGAATCGTGATAAGTAGAAAGAATTTAATTGCACACAATCATGTGATGTCGTCTTTATTTTTTATTGTGTTTTTTCTTTTCGTACTTTCTGTTTCTAGTCCTGTTTTATTCATTTTTATCTATTATTAGGTTTGAGGACTCATTAAAAATTATGCGGTTCATCCGATTCTACTTTCATAGAATTTCATTGCCATCTGATAGATTCTGTACAATTATGTTGAAATCATAAAATCAGTATTCTTTAAAAGTATTCATAAAGGTGTACATGTTGTGAATGGTTTAGAAAAAAGGAGATGAAAACACGAGAAAAGATAGAAGGAGAAGATGAAAAAGTAAGCATATTTACGTGTTTAGAGACTAAAAAGTAGGCAAAATGACCAATAATAGAAAATGGAGCTATTAATAATGAACTTCCATGAAAGGAAAGTGGAGCAAGTAATAGTGAACTAAGGGATTAGTTATTTCTTAATTTAGAACTATCAAATGGAGACAAATTATTAAAACAAAAATCAATCTTCCCCTCACCTCCAATATCCCCTAACCAAATAAGTCTTAAAGGTTAATCTAAACATAGCAATGGAAATCATATATATGGACTTCGCATCAATGATAAAATAAATAATGTATGGATTGCTTCAATGCTTAAATTCGCTCTTCCCATATTATAGTTTCGTATGATGTTAGAAGTTATTGGAAATTTGGAATTGTTTAGGATGCATATAGTAGAGAAAAGAATTCATCTATTTTATTCATCTTTGGTCGTTATTATTTGTGATACCTCTAATGGCAATCACTCTTGATTTTAACATCAGAGTATCAAAAGGATAAAATTTTCCTTATCTATCAGACTATTGTCTTTCTTTTATTAAGAAACAAGTATCTTGATATCTTTTGTTTCATATAAAAAAATCCCCCACTAGTGTATAAAAGTTTAAGGAATAATGGTTTGAAAAGATGCTAAAATCATTGCAGTCATTTCAAGGGCAACCAACACATAGTACGGCAGTCACTGTTCCACATCCCCCAGCTGTTCGACCTAGGGTTCGAGCACGGAGAGGGCAGGCCACAGATCCTCACAGTATTGCTGAGAGGGTAAAATTTTTTATAAGCATCCTGTATGTACAGGCTTTCAATTGAGGTTACTTATACATTGAGGGCTTCTTTGGATTGAGGGTTTTGGAGGGCTTCGTCTCTGTCAGTATATCATAATATATAATTGAGATTTATAAAAAATGAGAGATTAACATTGATTGTGTGTATGCCATTTCAATCACCTTTTATTTTTTAGAAATATTCTATGACTAAGCCCTCCAAAGTCTTTCCCTCCAAAACCCTTCATCCAAACAAAACATAAAAATGAGGGTACTTGAAACTTTGTTAATTAAATGATTGCATGTCCTTTGGCTCCTTCCAGTTACGCAGAGAGAGAATATCGGAAAGAATTAAAGCTTTGCAAGAACTTGTTCCAAGCTGTAATAAGGTATGTACACTACTTGGGATGTGTGAAGAACCAAAAACTACACTCTAGATAGGTAATATTGTGGTTAAAGTTTGAAACTTTTTGTTGTCAGACAGATAGAGCTGCGATGCTGGATGAAATTCTGGACTATGTGAAATTCTTGCGGCTTCAAGTCAAGGTAAAGGGATATACCACACATTTACAAATAATTCTCGGTCTGTTAAATTTTATCCTCCCAATATTGAGATGTTCAGCCGAAGTGGTCCTCCCTTCCTCCTCACTGTATTGAACAACATTTATTGCATAAAATGTTAATGCATATTTCGAATTAAAATCTGTGTACCTTGCTTGTACTTTATGGGAAAAGTTTGAAATATTCCTTTTAATGAAGAGGAGCCTTGGCGCACTACTTACGGTGCTGCCGTGTCATTGAGAGTTCACGGGTTCAAGTCTTGGAAGCAGCCTCTTGTCAAAATGACAAGGGAAGGCTTGCTCCTATATACCCTTGTGTTGAGTCCCTTCCCCGGACCCTCGCCTTGCAGGGATGCCAATGTGCACTGGACTGCCCCCTTTCGGTTGGACCAGGAACTGGTCATCTGATTGGTCTGAGTGAGCCACATACCAGATCATACTTGCAATCCTCTTGGTTGGATCCGACTAGTTTTGAGGTGTAACGGTAACTCAAGATGGTTAGATCACTTAGATGGAGGAAGTTTTTATTCTCTGAAAACTGTGTTGATAATAAACCATTTTTTTACTAGGATCCCAACCTCTTAGGTAGATTTATGGAATTTATAACCTTCTTTTTTTGGAATATTTTAGGACATGGTCTGAACAGTTTTATGTCTTTCGGTGCAGTTGTTTTGTGGTACTTTGGTATAGGTAAGTACCAAGTAGATATTATAAAACTACACTAGAAGTTTATAAGGTCCAAAAAGCAGATTTTAATATTATAACAAAAATTATTATAGATTTTAACACAACAAACAAGAATTGTTGACTACGTGAATGATTTAGGTAACAAAAAATGGGACAGAGTACAATTTGTTAGTGTAAATTGTTTACATGTTATAAGTTTTTTTTTGTTTCAAATTTTATTATATAGATCCGGTTATGTGACTCTGGTCAGACGAGTGACCTAGTACTTTAGCCAGTCTATAACTGATACTAGCTTTGACTAAAACTATTTTCATCTCTTATTTTCGTAAATTAGAATTATTTTCAGTTAGTATTTTTTGAAATTCTTGATACTTTCATGTGATATTGTACAGCATCTAAAATACTCTCTAATTGAAAATAATCACGTAAGGTTGAGGAAGTGTATAGTGTTCATTTCTCACGCATAAAAGTAAGCTAGTGCAAGTTACATTATTGTAACTGCAAAAGTAAATGTTAGTATTTCTGCTTTTAACTCAGCTAATGCTTCTCTCCTTTACCTGCCTGAAGGTACTGAGTATGAGTAGGTTGGGTGGGGCTAGTGCAGTGGCACAACTTGTTGCAGACATTCCACTAGAGTCTGTTGAGGTAAATAAAGTCCCTGCAGTGCTTTGTTATTATCACTAAACTGCTCATAGCTTTCACCTACCCATTATCTAAAGGGATG
Source organism: Cuscuta europaea (assembly GCA_945859875.1). Taxonomy (NCBI): domain Eukaryota; kingdom Viridiplantae; phylum Streptophyta; class Magnoliopsida; order Solanales; family Convolvulaceae; genus Cuscuta; species Cuscuta europaea. The sequence goes on along the minus strand of CAMAPE010000047.1, from coordinate 750,146 downwards.
GACGATATACTCCATTGTTTATAGATATTTACGAGTAAAATATACTTCTCAAAGTATACTAAAAATATGGAGTAATATTCTAAATTTGAGGAAGCCAACATGTATAATGTATGATTTTTTTTTAAATATTACTACCTCCGTCCCAGTTAAAGGTTATCATTGCAAAATGACACAGTTATTTAGACAATAATTAATTAAGGTAATTCGAGTATATTTTGAGAAATAATTTTAATAGTTTTATAATATAATGGGGTCATTGATGATAGCTATGATGTTATAGATGTATTATTTTTAATACTTGATGATTAAATTGTCAATTTAAGAGTGTTAATTGTTTCCTAAAATAGAAATGAGAACTTTGAGTTGGGACGTCCCAAAAAACGAAAGTTAGAACCGTAGGCTGGGACTGAGGGAGTACTAATTAAATAGCCATTGGACAAATATGTTTTTTACATTTTTCTTTAATGAAGTCATTTACAGTTGATTGTTTAGTAACTGTGTCGGTACCATTTTTCAACGAGCAATTACTGAGTAGTATACTAGTATATAAAGAAATTTTTGGTAAATGTGAGATAAAATTGGCTATACAATAATTACATGTAAAATAATTATTTTCAATACAGATAGGTCATGCTGGGCCTGCCCCTTCAAACCCCTTACTAATAGATCCTCCAGTATTTAATCACATATTGATCGGAGTATAAAAATATAAACCCATATATAAGGCTTTGAAACTACTCCAAGCTTTTAAGATGGAAGATCACAATCCTTTGATTTTCGTGATGAGATTGGTTTCTCCACAGGGTGACAGTGGCGAAATGCGAGCTAACCAGCACGTTTGGGAGAAGTGGTCCAATGTTGAAACAGAGAGGGAGGTGGCTAAGCTGATGGAAGAAGATGTTGGGACGGCTATGCAATACCTTCAGTCAAAATCACTTTGCATCATGCCGATATCACTAGCTGCACTTATCTACCCTCCTACGCACCACCAATCGGGTGATTCCTCCTCGGCCATCAAGCCCGAACCATCTGCCCCTTCATAGAGATCTCGCGCCAGTCGCAAATTCCTAATCCCCCCTTCTTTGTCCTGTCGTATGATGTATCTTAAAATTCTACAGTCACTTCTCTCACGTCCGTTCCATTCCAGTGCGCGTGCAGTGCAATCCAAGTCAGATGCCTTTGGTCTGTTTTGTCCAACAAGGTATGATGTCTTGAAGGAGGCAAAAGGCACTTAATCCCATTACTGTTGATATGCTCAAAAATAGGTGAGCGTATTATTGTTCAAATTTAATACGTCTATCATCTATCCGTTCAGGCTTTCTGTAGTGGGATCGTGGGGACAGTTTTGTTTGTATGACATTGTAAAAGCACTGAACTCGTGCATGTAAGTATTTGTTGGTTTTATGTCAAGTAATATTGTTGAAATGATGGTGCAAGTTCAATTTGTCTCTTCACAGTGATGTTAGTTGGAGTCAGACTCCACTGGAAATATGATTGTATCGGTTTAATCCTAAAAGTACTCTTGAAGGGAAGGGTGAAGAGAGTTGTTACTCATGTGATAAGGAATAGGTAATTCATAATTAAAAGGGTGTGAGCCCCTGGATAAATATAACTCGTTTCCATTGTCTTCCAAATGACTTGAACTCTCTCTACAGGGAAAAAAGATGGTCACTATTGATCGATGTGTGTAATGTGTTGGCAAAACTAAATAGTTGCTGTATAACCATCCTAAACTTGAGCGAACTTTCTTATCTGGGTAAACCTTTTTTTTTTCAAGCCAAGTAAAATTAGGTGAATCATGCAAGTACAAGACGTTTGGACAGTACTAAGATCAGTACAATTGACATATAATCTCAACGTAGGAGCATTAGGATCAGAGACGGGTTGTATAACCACATATAGGGTGAATGCACTTCATTTTCGTCCATGGCCCGGGTGCCCTTATTTCAGTTCACGGTAATACTGTGATGGTGGTGTGAGAACTAGGGGGGACGTTTACTTCACTGATGTGAACAAAGCTCTTTAATGCTAGTATTATATATATGTACACAGTCTACTCACACACAATTAGAAAATTTAGAAGGGCCGAGCCCCCTCCGTGGCTCCACCACTTGTTCAATGGGAATAGATTAAAGAGATCAAAACTCCTTTGTACATTTACGCCTGAAATTATAATATACACTTCTTGTTCGTTGGGGATTTCAACAAGAACAACAGGACCAACATTAATAAAAATATTACAGGATAGATAATGAAACCTCCATGGTTTCCTTGCTTTAAATTAGGCAAAGAAAAATAGACAGTTATGGCATTACAACATAAAAGAAAAACTCTTTTGTCACTTCTGAGTTGTAGTGTAGAGAACACACAAAAAAAACAATATACTCTGCTGGATGGCTGGATGAGTTTTTTTTTTTTTTTTTAAGTTCCAACTCATACATATTTTGGGCTTCATGATTTGTACTATTTCATTGTCCACACCCCAAACCTCTTGCCTCTGATCCTCTCATTATTCTTAACCTCTTGCACGATGACAAGAACATTCTGCAAAATGATAACAAAACATATCATTACTAAATGTAACTTTTTTGTAAACTAATACAACAATAGTGAAGATAGATGGATGGAACTTACCCCCAAGGAACATCCCCAATAAGCATCAAGTCACCATCTTTATCTTCATAGGCTGGGGCATATTCAGATCCTTTGTAGCCTTCCCTCTCAGAGTAATCCCCTATTGTGAGTTTGAACATCTTCTCCAAACCACTTAGCAGTTCGGGATATCCTCCGTACATCTTCAAGTCAATCTTTCTAAGGTAAGGTGCTCCATCCATGCTCACTTTTACATACATCCCATTCTGGTTTCCATCACCTCCCCCATCTCCCTTCTTTGCCTGGAGGGTGTTTTTCCTGTATGATTTCACAGGAGGCCATCCCACAATCTGTGACCTGCATTATAATAATAAGAATAATAATATCAATCAGTATCTCGTTTGGGCAGATCAATCTTGAAACACATGGATCTTCTTCTTCTTTAGAGTCTTAGCCGGGCAGATCACCAATTGGAAACATATAAATAAGATTTAATAATCCGTTCTGAAAGGCCTGCATGAAGATTTAAAAAAAAAAAAAACTTACTTGGAAACAGGTGAGGGATCGGCTTTGGATTCGCAATCTTCAGCTTCTGATTCTAGAAAGGCCCTCTTGTTGCTTTTGGCAGTTGACACTACTTCCTGTTCACACTCTTCTTCAGTTCTTCCAGGAAGCCCCAACCTGAGCTCAGTTGCAATGAGACTCATCACATCATTCTCATGTCCCAATACACCTTTCATTTTCGTGTATCGTGTGGATCAACTCCAAAGATTGTGTTTTGATTATGGAAAGAGACGAGTTTGATACAAAGTGTAGTGGAAACTGTTGGTATATATAAAGACCAGTGAAAGGGAATCGTTAATTTAAATTGGATCTATTTTTTTAAAATAATTTGGGGTTGGGGCATAAATTTGGGACAGATGGAAGGGGCGTTGTCTGGAGCGTGAAGAGGGAGATGGGGGCATATGTCCGGAGATTTAGGGGACAAGAGCGAGACAGGGGTTGAGAAGGCCATATGGGAAGGACTTCTGAGGAGTGTGATGGAAAAGAGCTTTCAATTTTGGGGGCAGTGGGAGCTAAATCTGGGACCGTTGTGTTTGTGCTTGGCTACTCTGCCTCAAACACACCAGTTAGAATCCCATAATATGGTGTGCCACCATGTTTGGCGGGTTAACAATGACGGATCAAGGGGGTCCTAGACGGGCAACCATTTATTACTTCCTCAGGTCCGAATAAAATACACACTTTCATTTCGCACAAATTAAAGAAATAAATTTGACTTTACTGTAGAGTACACTGTTCTGATACTATTTGGCACCGTTTGACACTGTTTTGCACTGTTTGACATTGTTTTGATGTAGAGAATTTGTCAAATAAGGAAGGGAGAAGAAGTGTGAAGTTTATTTTTAACCTACCCAAAAAGGAAAGTGTGAATTTGATTCGGGACCGGAGGAGGGAGTAGTATATATGCAGCATAAAAAAATACTACGTGTATAGAGAGAGTCTGATTCCAATAAAAATGGTATTCTCACAAAAAATGTGAATGACTACAATTTTTGTCATTTTTATGCACTATTGGTTTCAGATCGATTTCTACTATCCACTTTCAATCATATACGATAAATATTGTTTTCACGAAATCCGTTTTTTGCAATGAAGAAACAAATGATTTATTTACGAAAATGTCATCACTTTTTTATCCATTTAGAATCATTAGTTATATCCTAAATTCGATACATCAGATTTATTCTTACTTTTCATGTTTATGGAATTATGGGAAGAACTTTTTAGTTCGTTCAAAGTCTATATACACACATACTTCAATATGATGCGACCAGTGAGAAATTAGAATCAATTCATCCATTAGATTTTACTATTATACACCATGAGAAGTGAATTTTGCATTGTCATGAAAGTTCAAACTATAAAATGCAATGACGTCAATATTATGTTATAAATTCTAATATATGGTTCTAATTAATATTTCATCTAAACAGCGCCACAATTCACACATTTACTTTGGATATTTATTTATATATTATCTAAACTCATGTCAATTCTCATAATATAACTAGTCTTATTTTATTTACCTTCACATGATTAGGGTCTTAGGGATGCATTAAATAAATTACTCATGTAAATATAATAAGGAAATAAAATGAGAAAACTTCAAACAACATGTTTTGTCCAAAAATAAATAATTGAATTACATCCCTTATTTTTCTCATTTTGGATACCATGATTGTTTTATATTACCTCCGTTCCACTCAACTTTGCCAAGTTGATGTTAGGTGAGAAATTAGAATAGTAAAATTTGTGTGGTTGAGGTTTGTGCAGATGTGAAAGAAATGAACTGAGCCACAAAAACATTGCTTTAAAAAAAAGTGACAAAGTTTTTTGAGACAAACAAAAAAGGAAAGTTGACAAAGTTCAATGGGACGGAGGGAGTATATATTAAGTTTTTACTAAAATATGTAATTATATATTATCTTGATTAGAAGCATGTCCCATTCAGTAAACATGTCTCTATCCACCATTTCACCACTTTCATCCTCTCCGGTCCTTTTCATCTTGTCCAACTTTTTCTATTTTCTCCAATTTTTTCCATCTTCCTCAACCATTAAAAATCGATGTTCTCACTGCATGATCCATGATCCAGTGGAAAAAAATCATGGTCATAGAAGATGGAAATGGTGAAACACAGGCTAGAGTCTAGAGACGACGCTTACCAAAAGACAGGTTCAGGAAATCCATCGCAAACCCGCACGAGTAGCTCAGTTGGTTCAGTGGTGCGAAATTTGGAACATTGACCAAGGTTCGAAACTCGTAGCGGTCGTGTAGAGGCTACAACTCTTGCGTGCTGGCTAGACCTCTGATGCGCACGAGTATAAGGCCTACCATCATTAGACCGATTGAGTCTGACTTACATCCTTCCAAAAATCATGTCCGGGTCGGGGTGTGGGGGGGCCTTGGGATTGGGGATTCAACGTTTTGGAACACATGAAATCCATCGCAAACAACAACCATGTCTATTGTAGTGTGGTACCACTCCAAATAATTAGTAATTATGTAGTGGAGTGTATATTTATATGTGCAGGGTAAAAGTAATAATAATAAAAGCACTACACATGGGGAAAATTCGCTCGTTCAATTGTTAGTCTCCTTATGACATTATCTTATTATACGTAAAATCTTATACATAGAAGCACTACATATGAGTGAGAAAATTCTCTTAATCAATTGTTAGCTGGTTTATCTTATAGCAAAACCTCTAAAAGCAATAGATATGAGAAGAGATATATCGCGCTCATTTGTTAGCAAATTTATCTTCTAATACCTGAAGACAATATCTTTGAGAGAGAAATTATCTTTACCAGTTTATCTTATACCTAAAAGAACTACACATCAGAGAGAAAATTATTCCGCTCAATTTTTAGACGCCTTATCTTATACCTAAAAGCACTATATATGAGAGAGACAACTCTCCTGCTCAATTGTTAGTCTGCTTACTTATGTTCTTATACCTAAAAGACCTACATATGAAAGAGATATCTCGCGCTCCTTTGTTAGCAAGTTTATCTTATAATACCTGAAGAAACTATCTTTGAGAGAAAAGTTATCCTGCTCAATTGTTAGTCGGCTTATGGTATATTACGTACCTTTGTCCCACTAACATTGGGACATGAGGAGGTGGTGCGGTTATTAATGAGAAAATTTACAGAGTTTTATTAAAAAAATATAAATATAAGTACGACAAGAGCTTCCAAGAGAAGGCATACCTTCATATTTATGTGGTTGATATTGAATTGATAAAGTAAGAATAAAGTAAGTATTGGTATTGTTTTCAACATTGTGACATTGTTTTAGAATAAAGCATGTGTAATTATTCACGCAATAAAAAATTTATTTCTTAATATGAAATTTTACATTTATATGTAAAATTTCACATTCATATAAGATATTACGTAGAAATAAAAAGGGTAAAATTGTATTTTATTAATCTATTCTTTCCTTATTGAATGTGAACTCCTTAAGTCTAACTATCAAATATTATTTCAAAAAAAGCAAAACATATAATGTATATGTGACTTTTTAGCAAGTTTTACATTATTTTGACATTTTATTTCCTATTAAAAAATTACATTTATATGTAAAATCTCACATTCATATGAGATATTACGTAGAATTAAAAACGGTAGTATTGTATTTGTATAAGCCTATTCTTTTCTTATAAAACAATTTCATCCCCCTGTCCAATTATAAACTTTGCAACTCTCCCAATTGTAACAGACAATTATAATCTAGAGAATAATATGAGATATTTGATATTCCGTATCTAATTAAATTGCTAACTACTTGTCACATACGACAACAAAAGAGGAAAAAAATTATTATAAATGATAAAATAAAGGGAAAACTATCAAATAGGTCCTCATACTTTTTCAAAAAGTCAATTGAGTCCTTCTACTCCTTAAAGCTTCAACGAAGTCCCCAAACTGCTCAAAAATGATCAATTCGTCTGTTTAATCGGGAATCAGCAGGTTTAGCCAGTTACCTACTGATGTGGATGCCAACATGGACAAGTTTAAATTCTTTTTCTAATTATTTTTTTTCCTACTAAGTCTGATGCTCTCTTATCGTCGTTGACTATTTTATAACATAAACCCTAACCTCCCTAATGCTTTCTAATGTCATTGTAAACATTCCAAATTTTGAAATGCAATGAAATATGCGATTCAGGGCTTGGTAAATCAGAAGTGTATCTCAGTTCTCAGTGAAGCTTTACGCAAACGCCATTCAGTGCTCGGGACGATGCATAATGTTTGATAAGGTGGAACTCATACTTCATCATGGATGGAACTTTGTCAATGTTCCTGAAACCAGGTACGCAGGGGGTGAAGTAGAATATATTGAAATCAATCCTGATTTGATTTCGTTCCCTCATTTAATGAAGTATCTGCAAAGTGGAAGTTATGGAAACATTCAAAGGCTGTTCTACAAATGACCAAGTGAACCAATGGACATGCTTCTCGACCTGTTTAATGATGAAACAACAATTCAGCTCATTGAACTGGCTTGTAGTTGTGGAAAATGTGACATCTATGTGAAGCACGGATTGGATGACTGTGAAATGGTGTTGTCTTTATCTCCACCAACTGAAGAAACAAATGGTGAAGTACAGGAGGATATTGAAGCTCAATTGAAAAAACTTGAAGTTGAGAAAGAGGTGCAAGGCAATGGTGACATAGAAGCTAACATCCAAGGTTTGACAACAGAGGAAGAAACCCTTATGAATGTGCAAGTTGATGTAAATTGTGATGCTTAAAAAGAAGCTAACATTCAAGGTTTGCCATTAGAGGAAGAAACCATTATGAATGTGGAAGTAGATGTAAATTGTGAGGCTGAAAAAGAAGCTAACCTTCAAGGTTTGACATCAGAGGAAGACACCCTTATGGATGTGGAAGTTGGTGCAGCTGGCAGTGATACACAAAATGATGGAGACACCACTACGGAGGGAGTGGGCAGTTATGGGGAAGAAGATGTTAGAGGCAGCAATGGTGATGGAGTGGGCAGTGATGGGGAAGAAGACAATGTGGAGTATATTCATCCAATCCTCCAAGCTACACTAATGAGGAAGAGGTAGATGATGACCAATCTAAAGATTCAAATAAGATAAGGTATTCTTCATATAATCCAGACTCAGAGCCCCCTCTTATTGAATTGGAAATGCTTTTTGAAGATTCTAGACAATTCAAGAATGCTATCATTGGATATGCCGTGTTCAATAAAAGGGATGTTTATTTTCTTTAAAATGATGCTATAAGAGTGAGAGTGAAATGTGCCCCTACGCTTGTATTGCTAGTTGGGTAGATAGGCTCAAATGTTTCCAAGTGAAGGTGCTAAACAGTGAGCATAAATGCAATTCCACGTTTAAGTTAAAAATTGTGATCCAGAGTAGATAGCTGAGAGTTTTGAGGATAAAGTAGTACAAAATCCCAAAATGGGTGCAATTGACTTGAGAAAACTCATTAAAGCTAACATGAAAATACATGTGTCTACTAGTATGGCAACAAGGGCTTTGAGGGAGATACATAAGAAAACCCAAATAGATTTCAAAGACCAATTCAAGAAATTGAGAAATTATGCAGAGGAATGCTTGAGGTCCATTCCTGATTCAACTGTGGTAATTCATACAGTAAGGGTGGTCCCTGAAGCACCTGCAGTTTTCCAAAGAATCTATGTGTGCTTTGGTCCAGTTAAACGTGGTTTTCTGGAGGGGTGTAGGAAGGTAATAGGATTGGATGGTTGTTTCTTAAAAGGGCAGCTCAAAGGTGAGATTCTAACTGCAGTTGGTAGGGATGGGAATAACCAAATGTACCCTATTGCTTGGGATGTGGTTGAGATAAAGAATAACTCTTCATGGTCATGGTTTTTGAACCTTCTGAAGACTGATTTGGACATAACCAGACTAGATTTGTGGACTCTAATCAGTGATCAACAGAAGGTTAGTTCGTTTTCCTTAACATTGACCTTATATATATGTCAAACAATTTTTTATAACCTTGACTTTGATGTTTGAACTTGACACAAGGTTTATCAAATGTAATTGCTACTATCTTCACTGATGCTGAGCACAAAAACTGTGCTAGGTACATACATGCCAACTGGAGTAAATCACACAGAGGTATTGACGAGCACTTTGTCACGGTGCGTCAAAATAAATCGATACTAACACTTATACGTAGCATAGGTGAAGCAGAGTTCGTATCCACAGGGAAAGGAATAATTCTCTTTTTAATGAAAATAGTAAATAATAGGGGGGTTTTGGGATTGTTGGAATGATTTAATTTAATAAGAAACTAAGATGAACAACCTATATGTGTTTTAATTCAAGAATAAAAGGACTTGGCTTTGCTACTTTCCACTTGTTGATATATTTTAGTCGATCCTTGTTATATCTATAACTTATCCCGTCTCGAATACTCAATCGAGGAGTATCTCCAATTCATCAAGGGTAGTTATTAACAATGACCGTTCATTAATAACCCTTACTATTAATGAAATATAGAACAACGCCTTATACCGATTTAATAGTAGCATTTAATCTTTCTAACTCCTTGATAAAATCAATTGAGATTGATAACCTCAACACAACGGTTTCGGTTTAACCAATAAAATTAATCCCTCTTAAGTCTATTAACCACGACCGTGCATCAATAAACCGAAGTTACTTACTTGTGAAACCATCAACGATTAACCATCGGTTCGTTGATCGTTTCTAGTAATAATTAATGTCAAAGTGTTTACTAATCGTCAGTTAGCAACACCCCGACATTAATATAAAATGATATTAAGGGAAGAATTAATAATCAAGAAGAGAAGTTAAGAAGATAACTCACAACTTTAATAATCAACAAGCTTCAAGAGCAAAACCAAGAAATGGAAGTTTAGCTCCTCATTTGGAGACTAAACATAGCTAGAAAAGTAATAAAGGAATGTTATTCTAAACTGAGTTTATGAGTATATGTGAATTGGTGAATTAATGAGGAGGAAATGAGGTGTATTTATAGGCTTTTTAGGCTTGCAGGGTTGTGTACCCGATCGGGCTGTAAGGGCACTCGATCGGGTACTCGGTTGCTTCGTGGAAGTATAAAAAACTGGGACATACCCGATCGGGTATGTCGGCCACCCGATCGGGTATGAACACTCGATCGTGGTCAAAATCTCCCCTGCATGTTGCCTTGTTCCCGGGTTGATTCAATTTGATTTTTCAGCGACTTACCTGATCGGGTATAGGTCATACTCGACCGGGTACAACACCAAAAATGAGAATCTTCAATTTGTCTTGAGATTTTTGCACCTTCCTTCCATTTGTGATGTTCACCAATGGTCCCTAGAGTGATCTTGGATCTGTTTGAGCTCAGAAAAGAACCTAATCTAAACAAATTACGAACATTTTTACAAACTAAACTATTACATCAAAAGTGTGTAATTTCCAATGTAACAATCAATCTAAACTAGTTAAAAACACAAACATAAACATGGAAATTACATGAATGTCAACTCCCCCACACTTAGTTTCTTTACTCGTCCTCGAGTAAAACCAAATGTTTATACAATGTTCATCAAAAGATCATAAGTTCAAAGATAATAAGAAATAAGATACAACATTTTCTTCAATAGATGATGTCCTGCAAAAAACAAATTTCTCTCATAACTCTAATTTTGCCTAGGAGCCTTTTCAGGTTTTCATCCTAGCATCTCTTTTCTTTTTCTTTCCTCACCACTCACTCATCATTTTTTTTGTAAGCCCTTCTTGCTTAGATTGCCCATTTTTGGGGGTTTCAACCTAACTAGCATTTCATTTCTTTTATTTTATTATTATTATTATTATTATTATTATTGTTATTATTATTATTATTATTATTATTATTATTTCATTTTTTGTGTGTACAACTAGTACAAGAAAGTAATGCTTAGCATAAGGTAGAAACAAAGGGAGTGTACATACCAAGAGATGAATTTCCCTCCCCCACACTTGAATCATGGCACTATCCCTAGTGCCCGCCTTCTCCGCCATAATAGCCACCTCCAAAACCGCTCCCATGTATATCATCACCGTCTCCCTCTCCCATAGTAGTGTCCCCGCCATTGTGCCCTCCACCTCCGGAACTAGAGCCACCAAAACTACCCCAATCGGAGGGGTTATACCAAGAAGGTGCCAGTGGTGGTGAAGTCATAGATGAAAATCCGGCTAGGTGGGACATGTAGGAATATGTGGGCCCGTACATCCTCCGGTAGTCTTCGTCGTACCGTTGCATGTCGGCCACTCTTTGTTCCTCCATCCTTTGAAGTGTCGCTTGTTGCTCCGCCCGTAATTCATCAAATTGCCGGTCTCTCTCCTGTCGTTCCTCCCGGTAGTGACCTATCCCTTCTTGAAGTTGGGCAAATTGCCCTCCCATCTTTGTGTACTGTAGGCCCATGTTTTGAAACCCGGTTAGGAGAGATTGTTGACCCGCCAAGAGTTGTTGGAAGAAGTCTTGCGGTGGTGGGTTTTGAGGAGGATCGGGGATGTGATGTTGGGCATGTTCATGTCCCTCTTGGTGCTCGGCTTGCTCCGGTTGGTGATCGTGTTGTTGCTCAGCTTGGTGGACTTGAGGTCGGAGGTGTGGTGGGATGTTGTTGGGGAGGAGGTAGTGTGGAATGTCGAAGGGATCCAATTTGTACCTAAGTCTAGGTAATTCGTTGCATGGGAGAAGAAAGTATTTGATTGGTTCGGGGTACTTCATGTGCCATTTATAGCGTTGGGTTCCTTTGTGGTCTTTACAGGGCCGGTTCTGGGGCATGGGCAAGGGGGCGTGCGCCCAGGGCCCATTGCTCCTGTAGGGCCCATAAATTTACCAGCTATACATATATTTAAATTATATATACATTATATATCTATAAACTTTTAAAAATAAAATAAAATTCATAATTTTCATACTTCCAATTCATTAATTATTCAACAATATCTAGATGCTACAAGTCTAAAATTTTGAAACATCTACACCAAAATTTATTGGGAACAAACTTCACAATTCTACTCATTCATAAAGTGTTAGTGCATAAATGTTAATCTTTTCTTCTACTTCTCTCATGTAAACCCATGATTCATTCATAGCAATTTACTAATTTTCTTTTGATTCTCTCATTTAAGTGAAATATTAAACTATAGTATAAAGAATTTAGAAATTTGTAGTTTATTTTAGTCAAGTGAAAATAATGTGATTTGAAATATAAAAACATTAATCCATATATCATATAACATTCATGTCTATGCCTAACTCGTTTTTTTATTGCAAGTAACAATGATACTACTTTTTCATTTGATCAATTTAGGTATATGGATAGTATTCTCAAATGTGCTTAACTTATCAAATACTTAAATATAATCTTTCTAATCGTGTAATTTATTAATTTCTTTGTTGTGTTACATTCATTTATAGATGACAAAATTCCTTAACTTTAAATATAGTTTTTTACAAGAAAAATAAGCATTCGCATGTTTTTAAGGGCCTACTCTATCTATACTGTCCCGGGTCTATAAAATGTCAGGACCGAGCCTGGGTCTTTATCACCCAAAGAGATCAAGCCCGCATTGGATAACCATCCAATATGCATCACTGAATCTTTGGAAATTGGTGCATGATCTATATAGCCAAATTTGGAATCCAAATGCATGATGACTCCCCTAGGACAATGTTCCCTCCTTTCGTGGTAGCCTTCTCTGAATGATCCCAAATTAAGTTGAAAATGTTGAACTCAACGGGATTTCGGAAGAGAGCAAGAGTGAGTATGGCTACATACCCTATTCGAGTGTGGTGGTTATTGGGTCGGCCAAGCAAGGAGTTGCATATAAACTTAAGGAAAATCCGGAGAAGGGGATGTTACACGTGACTAATGTATAATTGGGACGTGCTAAAATCCCGTTCTCCGGTCATTTTGCCCCATAAGTTATATGCATCCATAGTATTATCCGGGATTTCGCGTTCATGTGGAAATCGAAGCCCGAAATGCTCGGCAAAATCACGGCTCGTTATAGAATGTTCAGTGTTCATCAACCGAAACAAGAGTTTATCATCATAAAAGTGGGTCTCATCCGTTACAAACTTGGCCGAACTCAAAAATTCATAGATGACCCTCTCAACACAATTGTATTGCAAATTAAAAATCAAGGCCATATACAATTCATCAAATAGTTCTCTCATACCATCCAATAAGCCTAGAGAAGTAAGAGCATCATGGTATAAAAAGCGAGAGGGAGTGACTTGCCTCTTTAGTATAGCCACGAAGCACTTGCGATGATCCCCCGACCCGAAACGAACATCCTCATAGCCTCGAACAGCTCCCCTTGTGTTGGAGCTCTCCGGTTGGTTCCTCTTCGGTGCCATTGATGAGCAAATTGGAGGCTTGGATTTTGACTTGTGATTTGGGGGGCAGGGTTTCGGTTTTCTGAAAATAGGGAGGGAAGGTGGGGTGATTGGTATGAGGTTGTAGAGGAGAGTGAGGGGAGTGTTTTGGTGGTGGTTTGATGGAATTTGGTTGAGTTATGGAAGAAATAAGGTTCGAAAATGGAGTTTTTAGAGGGAGAGTTCGAGTTTGGGGTAGGAGATTTGGGGAAGATGAACTGATTTCGGCTTCAATTTTGGGTTTAAAACTCGTGTTACTCGATCGGGTATGCTTAGCTTTGTTCTTGTTCCGGGATCGGGTTCGATCGAGCATACCCCGTACTCGATCGCATTTTCGTTGCCGTAGTTTTTTCCATAAATATACTCGATCGAGTATATTAATATACCCGATCGGATATATTCCTTTTTTTTCAAAAATGGTTCCAGGGTTGTGCCCCGATCGAGTATGGGGTGTACGCGATCGGATTTTCCTCGCCGTAGGATTTTATAGAAATATACTCGATCGAGTATATAAATATACCCGATCAGGTATTTCGTCGGAATTTCAAATTGGCTCTAGGGTCGAGTACCCGATCGCGTATGGGGTATACCCGATTGGGTATTCGATCTTTTTTCATCCTTTTGATCGATGGAGTATAGGGTACTCGATCCCCAATCTTTCCTTTTTTACCTTGTACCCGACCGAGTAGGGATGTTACTCGATCGGGTACATGACCCTGAAATTATGTTTGGTCCATTTTTTAGCTTGGATCCAAACGGGTGGTTGATTATGCTCGATTGGATGTTTCCCTGGGTTTTGAAAGCCTGTTTATCTTCCCTTTTCTTTGGAGAATTGTCTCCTTATTCTCTCAAAGTTTACATTCAAACAAACAAAATGAAAATTGCGTACCTTAGCTTGGGTTGCCTCCCAAGAAGCACCTTATTTAACGTCGTGGCTCGACGATATCTTCCGTTGCTCCTCATTCATAGATCGGTTCAGAAAGGTCTATGACTTCCACGTTTTTGGGTTGAAAACCCTCAAAGAAGGGTTTTAATCATTGTCCGTTCACCTTGAGCACCTCTCCCGTCTCCAGGTCTTTAATTTCCACTGCCCCGTGTGGATATGTTTTGACCACTTTGTATGGTCCAGTCCAACAGGATCTCAACTTTCCCGGAAATAAACGAAGGCGTGATTGAAATAGGAGGACTTTGTCATCAAGTTTAAAGTCCTTCCTTATTATCATTTTATCATGCCACTCCTTCGTTTTTCTCTTGTAGATCTCCGCATTGTCATAAGAGTCCAAGTGGAGTTCTTCCAACTCTTGCAATTGGAGCTTTCTATGTATACCGGCCTCGTCAAGATTGAGGTTGAATTTTTTCACCGCCCAATATGACTTGTGTTCTAGCTCCACGGAGAGATGACACACTTTGCCGAACACAAGTCTATATGGGGACATACCGATTGGAGTTTTGTAAGCGGTTCGGTATGCCCATAGTGCATCATCAATGTGTATACTCCAATCCTTCCTGTTCGGGTTCATTGTCTTCTGGAGTATAGATTTCAACTCCCGATTTGAGGCCTCCGCTTGGCCATTGGTTTGAGGGTGGTAAGCTGTGGAGATTTTGTGAGTCACACCATATTTCTTTAGTAGGGATCCCACAATTTTATTACAAAAATGTGTGCCTCGGTCGCTTATTAAAATTCGAGGGACCCCAAACCTTGAAAATATGTGTGATTTGAGAAAATTTGCAACCACCTTTGCATCATCAGTTTTGGTGGCTTTAGCTTCCACCCATTTTGAAACATAATCCACCGCAAGGAGGATGTAGATGTTACCTTGAGAATTTGGGAAAGGTCCCATGAAGTCAATACCCCATGCATAAAAAATCTCACAGAAAAGCATGGGGTTTTGTGGCATCTCGTTCCTCCTTGAAATGTGGCCCGCTCTTTGGCAGTTGTCACAAGACTGACAAAAGCCACGTGCATCCCAGAATAGACTCGGCCACCAAAAACCACTTTCAAGGATCTTCATAGCCGCCCGTTTCGGGCCGAAATGTCCTCCACAAGCATAAGAATGGCAAAACTCTATTGTGTGGGCTATCTCATGTTCGGGGATGCATCTTCGAATTATTTGATCCTTGCAATGCTTCCACAAATATGGGTTATCCCACACATAGAGTCTTGAGTCCATTTTTAATTTTTCTTTTTGAGATTTTGAGAATTGTGGAGGAGATTTGCCGGAAACAAGGAAGTTTACAATGTTTGCGTACCATGGTTGTATGACTTTGATGGCGAAGAGAGTTTCGTCCGGGAATTCGCCTTTTATGAGATTTGTGTGGAGGTCTTTGTGAGGAATGAGGCGGCTTAAATGATCGGCCACTAAGTTCTCCGCTCCTTTCTTGTCTTTAATCTCCACATCAAACTCACTCAATAGAAGGACCCATCGAATGAGTCTTGGTTTGGCTTCCTTCTTTGTCATAAGGAATCGGAGGGCGGCATGGTCGGTGTAAACAATAACTTTCGTTCCAAGAAGGTAGTAACGAAACTTCTCCAAAGCAAAGACCACCGCTAGCATTTCCTTCTCGGTGATGGAGTAGTTCTTTTGAGCTTCATTGAGGGTTGAGGAGGCATAGTAGATGACATGAGAAGCCCTTCCGATCTTTTGGCCTAAAACAGCCCCCACCGCATAATCACTTGCGTCACACATGATCTCAAAAGGAAGAGACCAATCGGGAGCTTGTATAATGGGGGCGGTTACCAACCTTTCCTTCAAAGGTTCAAAAGCCTCCTTGCATTCATCATTGAAATCAAATTCCATCTCCTTTTGCAAAAGTTTGCATAAGGGAGATGAAATTTTGGAGAAGTCTTTGAAGAATCTTCTATAGAATCCAACGTGTCCAAGAAAAGAGCGGATGTCCCGTACATTTGTTGGGCACGGGAGTGTTTGAATGACATCAATTTTTTCCTTGTCCACTTCAATGCCCTTTGAGGAGATCACATGCCCAAGAACAATCCCTTGTTCCACCATAAAGTGGCATTTTTCAGAATTTAGAACAAGGTTGGATTCAATACAACTTTTGAGCACAAGAGTGAGATGATAGAGGAAAGTGTCAAAAGAGTCTCCATGGATCGTGAAATCATCCGTAAAGACCTCCATGAATACTTCCACAAATTCGGAGAAGATGCTCATCATACACCTTTGAAAGGTGCCCAGTGCGTTGCATAATCCAAAGGGCATTCGTCGGTAGGCAAAAGTGCCAAATGGACATGTGAAGGTTGTTTTCTCTTGGTCCTCCGGGGTTATTGGTATTTGGAAATACCCGGAGTAACCATCAAGAAAACAATAGAACTTGTGCCCCGCTAACCTCTCTAGCATTTATCAATGAAGGGCAATGGAAAGAAGTCTTTTCTAGTTACCGAATTGAGCCTTCGGTAGTCAATGCAAACTCGCCACCCATTTTGAACTCGGGTGGACACCATCTTGCCATCTTTGTTTTCAATGATCGTCACTCCGGTCTTCTTTGGCACCACTTGGGTTGGACTCACCCATTTGCTATCGGAAATGGGGAAGATGACTCTCATTTGAAGCAATTTGATCACCTCTTTTTTCACCACCTCCATCATGGGTGGATTCAACCTTCTTTGTGGTTGCCTCACCGCTTTGGCCTCGACTTCGAGTAGGATCTGATGCATGCATGTGGATTGACTAATGCCTTTGATGTCGGCAATAGACCATCCAATGGCCAATTTGTTCTCCTTGAGGACCGCGATCAATCTTTCCTCTTGTTCTTGGGCCAAGGCATTTGAGATAACCACTGGTAGAGTGTGATTTTCTCCCAAGAACACATGTTTCAAATTTTTAGGGAGTGGTTTTAATTCCACATCATGTGCCTGCAAAACAGATGGTAGCGGCTTCTCGCTCAGGATGGTTAGTGGGAGGGCTTTAGAGCCCAGTGGCAAAAGTGAGAGTTGTTTTAACTCCGCCACCATAACCTTCATGTTATTTGACATAGAGTATTCCAAAGTGAAATCCTCTACGTCGTTCTCAATTGAGCTAAGCAATTCATCTTTTCCCTCAACATCAAACACATCTTGGACCCAAGTGTCACAAGTGTCTATAGCAAAAAGAGAATGATTATCGATGGGGATAATCATTGGATCTATCGACAAGTTGGATAACAACCCCCGTTTCATGTAAAGGTCCTAGTTCTAGGGACTTATATAGAGAGTATGGGATGACATTGATTGATGTACCCAAATCTAACATAGCCCTAGAAGAATAAGAATTTCCAAGTTTACATGGTATAGTGAACATTCCCGGGTCACTATACTTTTTAGGCAATTTCTTTTGAAAAACGGCCGACACTCTTTCGCTTACTTGGATTTTATGCTTGCCATTTAATTTGTGTTTCCTTTTAATTATGCAAAGCTCTTTTAAAAACATTGCAAACCTAGGAACACCTTTTATTAAATTGAGAAGAGGGATATTTACCTCACATTTGCTGAAGGTCTCATAGATGTCCTTGTCATTGTTGTATTTCTGGTTGTCCTTTAGAGCCTCCAGAAAAGGTGCCACCGGCTCGTATGAATCGAGCGGTGGGAACTTTCTTTGAGGTGTGATCTCCTCCTCTTTTTCCTCTTCATTTTGAGGATTTGTGCTTGGCACCAAGATATCCTCCTCTTCTTCTCCAACATGGCTTTTTTCCTTTGCCTTAGCCATAACTAATTCTTTGCCATTTCTCAAAGTGACCGCATGAGCTTGTTGCCTTGGATTCGGCTCCGTTTGAGATGAGAGTTTTGCCGAATCCTTAGCTTCAAGCCTACTCACGGCATTTGAGATTTGTCTCATTTGGCTTTCCAAGTTGTGGATGCTAGATTTTGTTGTTTCTTGAAATTGGGCCACACTTTGTTGCATCATAGCCATGTTCATGGCTAGTGCTCGAAACATGTCTTCGGTGGACATGTTCGAGTTCGATGTTTGGCTTTGTTGTTTATATTGTTGAGGAGGAGGGTTTGATTGTTGAGGAGGTTGAGAGTTTATGTACCTTAGATTTGGATGATCCCTCCATCCCGGATTGTAAGTATTGACGTGAGGATCGTACCTCCTTTGACCTTGGAACCCCAAAGAATTGACTTGCTCGGAGTTCTCCTCTTGTAGCGTTGGGCAAGAATCGGTGGGATGCCCTTGTGTCGAGCATATGCCGCAGACCTTAACTTCTTGGGTTTTTGGATTTAAGAGGAAATCTTTAACCAAAGAAGTCTAGCCGACCACTTGACTTTTCAACGAGTTGTTGGATTCCGCTGCCATGACTCACTTTGTTGACCGCCGATCATAGTGTCTACAACTCTCGGCCAACTCCGAGATAAGATTCCTAGCTTGAGAAGGAGTTTTGTTGACTATTCCTCCTCCACATGCGGCATTAATCATCCATCTATCATCATCACAAAGACCATCATAAAAGTAAAAGATGATGTTGGTCCTGGTTGTACTGGGTACAGTCTAGAGAGGGGGGGGGGGGTGAATAGACTGTACTGGTTTTTAACTTTTTCAAGCTAAGTACCAGATTTAACAGAATAGCCTATCCTGTTGACAGAACAGACTGGCAGCGGATGGTCTTCTGGTAGGGGTTCTGTCCGGTTAGCCTCTAAGAGATGCAAAGGCAAAAGGCCTTCTGTTAACTCACAGGAGGGGTTCTGCTGAACACAGATACCCAGATTCTAGAGTTAATCAGTTAAAGATAAATGCGAGAATTAAAAGCAGTAAGTAAATGACACCAGAGATTTTTATAGTGGTTCAAGGAACAACTCGTTCCTCTAATCCACTGTTCCACTAAGCTTGTAAAGATTCAATTACACAGTCTTAGTGCTAGTACTTAAGAATCTCTCCACGTCTTCTTCAAGTCTATATGTCTCCTGGGATGCACTTCCTTGCTTCCTTTAAGATTGGTCCTTTCACTGAGCTTCCCGGAAGTATCACCACTTCACTACTCTAGTTACTTGGACGTCCTTCTCGTTGGAGAAGAGTTCTTGAGAGAACAAGGGTTTTCCAACTAGCTTCGTTACAAAAGGTTTGTAGTTGAAGTGCTTGAAGAGTTGAAGAACAGTTGGAACATTGCTCTTGTTGGGGATATGAAGATAGAGAAAGATTATCTTCCCAATGTACGCCTTTCTTGTTGAAGATGATGAAGTTTTTGATCTTAAGAAAGCTTGTGCGTTTGAATGTTTGAATATTTTGATTGAGCACTAGTTTTTCAAAGTTTCAGCAAAGTTGTTTTTTTTTTATGTTCTTCAAGTAGTATCTTTTATACTGGGGTTGTCTTCCCGTTGGAGGAGGAGGACAACTGCATTAAATGCATGAATAGTTGACTTGACCAGTAGGACCCGGTAAAGTTGGCGGGTTAGTATTTTAGGATAAAGTTATCCTGAAATATCCTGGAATGTCAGCCAATCATCAGCTTTTACTCTTCAGGGTACAGGGTGCATTAAATGTGCATTTAATGCGCGTACTGTAGCTTTTCCGTTGAAGTCTTCTAGCCGTTGAAGGAATCTTCAGATGGTTTCACCGGCTGTAGTAGTTCCATGAAAATTCTATAAGTGTCAGGCCTTCTGGTGTCTTCAGCAGAGAGTCTGCCAGAGAAGATCTTGAGCACTTATGTTGGAATAAGCTATCAGAGGGTCCGGAGGTCTTCTGTCAATAGGCGAACCAACAAAGAGTTTTGACAGAGATGCCCAACAGAGAACCAGGAGGGTTTCTGTCCGAGTAAGAGCTAACAGAGACCCAGTCTGAAATAAAGTACAGCAGAGGGCCAGAGGTCTTCTGTCAGTCGACTATTCTAAAACCATACAAAGAAAATTCTAATACAATTATCTAAGGGGTACTCTAAAGTCCTATAGCATCATCAAAATCTCATTACAATTATTCCTTACAATTTCCCCCTTTTTGATGATGCCAAAACCCTTTAACTATTTCCAGAGAAGTGCCTTCACCACAAAGGAACTAAAGTATAAAGCTTTCATTAAAATCTTGGTGGGCAACTTAGCATAGGAAAATAGTAAGTGTACGGTACATTCAGATAGCAATTAATAAAGCAAAGTAAACATGAATGATCAAAATAAGTGAAACAGACAGAATTAGCATAAAGTAGGAGCAGATAAGGATGAATTGCCTTACAAAGTGAAAGGCAGAGATGTGATTTTATTAAGGGATAGAGTACAGATATTCCTTTACAAATTTTCCCTTGCTGCTACGGCCATGGCTTAATCATCCAAATCTTTCAATCTTTTCAGTTCTTCATTAACTTCTGCTCTTATTTTTGTGAAGTTACCAGAACTTTGATAGGAAGCTCAGATAGGTGAAAGCTTGCAGTCAAGATAATTGAGGACACCTTCATGGATGTCCTTCCCTGGAAGGATTCTCTTATGATACCAGTACTTAGCTTCCTCTAGTGATCCACCATGCCTGACTCTTATTCGACCATCTCTGTCAAGGTAGAGATTCTATCGCTGAGTAGGGGTCATCTTCTGTTGAATTTCTTCAAATTGGGCTCTGTCTATCTTCTGAGATCCTCCTAATCTCCCTTCTCTGAAGTTTAGAGCTTTCTTCTTCTTGGATGTGTATCTTTGAGGCGAAGAGGAGTGCTTGGCCATACTCACAGCTTCTTTCTTCTTTTGAATAGAAGCCTGAAAGTAAGGGGCTGGATCAACGCCAGTAGAAGGGCCAGCTGAGATTCTGGGAGGTTGCTTCTTTTTCTGATGAGGATCCTCTTCCCCCTTTTTGGCATCATCCAAGTCAGAGATCATCATAGCTATCCTTTGAAATTCTGAGGCCTGAGATGTAGCCATTTGCTCAAGGGCTTCTGGCAGAGTTTGAGTGATAGAGGTGAGACCTTCTAATAGGTTCTGTTGCTTATCAACTACTGATTGTATATCCTTGGTGCTTGCTTCAAGGAGTACCATCTTCTGGTATCTCTCCTTGTCATTCTTTAGAAGAGTTGAGGCTTGTTCCTTGTGATCTTTGCAGAGGCACTGGATCTCCAAGAATCTCTCAGAGGACTGATCAACATACCATTGCAGGATATCAATGGATTCAGTTAACTCCTTGAGGGTTTTGTTCTGTTTGTTGAGAGGCTGAGTGTGAGAGTAAAGCACAGAATTTACACCATCCACTTCCCTGGCAACTGCATCAACTCTGGCATTGGAAGATTCCATGAATGCAGCCAAAGTCTGGCTCAGAGAGTCCACTTTCTCAGAAATGTGCTGTAGTCCAGCCTCAAGATTAGTGTTGACGAGGGTCAAGTGCTCATAATTCTTATCGTTGATTAACACAAGCTTATTCATGCCATCCAGCATTTGACTGCCAAAATCTTCAGCTGCAGCAACAAATTGGTTGAACGGGATTTGGGGTTCTGCTTCTTCAAACTCAGGCATTCCCAGTCCTCTTGACCTGTGCATGGGAGGCCTTCTGGGTTGTTGTTCACTCTAAGGTTGAGTCTCCCTTTTCTTTGATGTAGCTTTATTTGATTTGCTAACTACAAATCAATCAACGCTGGAAGCAATAACCTTATTGGAAGCCACAGAGTGTTGAGGAGATAGTTGAAGATTGTCGGCTTTTGGTGAAGATTTCTGAGGAGATGGAGTTGGTGTTTTGGAGTTGTGGTGAGAAGGGGTTCTCTGGTGTGAGGAGTCTTTCTGAGGGGAAGGAGATTTTTGATGGTGAGGAGAGGGAGGAGGTGAAAGGGAGCGGTCTCTGTAGGATTGGTTTGGTTTACAGGGTGTGGAGTGTTTGTATTTTTCAGAGGAGGTTTTCTGTTTAGATGGGGATTTTTCCTTGGAGAGAGTTTTCTCCTTGGAAGGGGTTTTCTGAGGTGAGGGTGGAGGGGTATTCTGTTGTGGAGTGGATGATTTCAGATTGAGAGGGGATTGAGGTGGAGTGATGTGAGGGGTGGTGACAGGTTGGGGAGAGGGAGGAGGAGTAGGTTCTCTCTCTTTCTCAGAGAGAGGTTCAATGGGAGCTTCTGTTGGTTTGGTGGGGGCAGTGGATTTCCCTTTTAAATTCTTCTTCTTTTCTGCTAGAACAGATAGAAGATATTCTTTATTGAGGCACTGCTCAACATCTTCTGTATTTTCCCATTTGAGGACTTCTGATTCCTCATTGATAAAGTGAGGAAGCTTTCTGATCAGCTCTGAGAGAGGTCCCACTCTCCACTTTCTCCATGCTAGCACCCTGACAAAGAGTTTGTCCAGGGCAGAGGTGATCTCTTCCTGAGGTTCTGAAGTCTCAGGAGTTCTGTTGATGATTTTATGATGTTCTGAGGAAGGAACCTTCAAGGATTGATTAGGTACAGCAGCAGGGGGAGAGCTCTGAGATTCCCCCTGAGTAGTAGCATCCTGCACTACTAATTCTTCCTCTGAGTCACTTGACTCAAACACTATCTTGTTGCCTTGCAAGGCATTTTTCTTGAGTGGGACAGAGGGGGTAGATTCTCCTGGTTCCCCCTGAACATCAAGAGTCCTAACCTTGGTCTTCTTTGAGATGGGAGAGGCCGAAGGTGTGGATTCTGTAGAAGTAGGAGAGGGCACTTTTCTCTTAATAACAACCTTCTTTGCCACCAACTTTTGTACATTGGCAGGTGCTGCTTTCTTGGTAAGAGCTTTCTTGACAGGTTTTCTTACCAGGGGCTCTTCTTCCTCGGATTCTGAGGGGATGGGGGCTTTATGCTGCTTCTTCTTCTTCTGTTGTTCGTTAGCCTTCTTAGGCTTGACTGTCTTCTGTTGGAGCTTCTCTCTGTTGAACTCCAAGGTCCTCCGCCTTTTCTGTTCGGCTTTGAGAGCTACTCTCCTATCCTTAGAGGTGTTCAGGAATAGGATTTTGGTGTAATCAGCCTCAATAGGGTTCCTCAGCCCTATTCTTGCTTTTAGTAGAAGCTCTGACAGTAGAAGACCATAGCCCATGGGGGTTCTGAAGAGGCCAGTTTCCTTGTCCTTCTTCTTTATGAAATCAACAAGAGACTTGATGATTACCTGTCCCCAGTTGATGTTCATTCCATGATGAACAACAAAGATAACTTTTGCATTTTGTACAGTGAGGTCATCAGTTGAGGTGCTCTTGCTCCAGACGCACCTGTGGAACACATTCACTAGCTTCTCGTAATCACTTTGAAGCAGGTTCTTCTTCATGTTTAGTTTGGGAACATCATCAACCTCCGGTCTGCAGTAGAGTTGAACAAAGTTTTCAACAGTGATCTGGGTATCATCTAGTGCAATGAACCCTTCAGTGTCTTCTTCCTGGGGGTCCTCCACTACCCCAAAAAGAGCGTTGATAGTCTCCGGAGTGAGAGTGATGTCATCTCCATTGACATGGGACCGGATGGTTTCCCCCTCAAATGTGGCATTGAGATAGAACTCTGCCACGTCCTTTGTGCTGTAGGAGTTGAACTGGTATCCTACCGCCTTATCCATGTGGGAATCCTTCATTCCCTGGATGATTTTCTTCATCGTTTCTTGGTTTGATGCTAGTTCAGGAAGTTTTGACAAGTCGCAGTTCATCCCTGTGTAAATATTTTTCACCAGGAGGTCGATTTGCCTAGCAGTTAGGTCGTTGATGTTGATGAAAGCCATTGTTGAGAGTTTTGAGAGTTTGAAAGCTTCAGGAGATATGGAAGTTCGAAGATTTGAGAGTAAGGTGAGCAGTAGCGGTTTAGGTTGAAAGGATTGGAATATATGGGTTCGGGTTAGTGGACGTTTGAGATTATTGGCGGTTTCGAGGTACCAATAAATGAAAATAGGGGCGCAGTAAATGTTTTGCGGCTGTAATACCGTTTTAAGGGTAAAAGGGTAAACGACTATCAATAAGTTACTCGGTCACCCGTTTACTCGAAATATTTCCAAGTCCACAACCTTTTGTTAGAAACAAGAAGGATTTGTGTTGCTGAGGTGTTCTGATAAGAACGAAGGTTTTCTGTTCAAGGTGAAAACAGAAGGGGTTCTGCAACAGGTATTCTGTTAACAGAGAGTTTGTAACAGAAAGTCTTCTTTTCAACCTTCTCTTGGAATTTCATCCATCATTCCCAATTCTTCTCTCAACTTGTTGAATCTAGCCTCAGGCAAAGGCTTTGTCAGAATATCTGCAAGCTGGTCTTCCGTTGACACATGCTACATGCATATGTGCTTCTTCTCAACATGATCTCTGATGAAGTGATGTCTGCTCACAATGTGCTTTGTCCTGGAGTGAAGAACTGGATTCTGAGTGATGGCAATAGTACTTGTATTGTCACAGTTGTTGCTTCATCCAGAGTAGTTGAGCACAGCAACTCCCAGCTGCAATGTATTCAGCTTCTGTTGTACTTGTTGAGATAGAGTTCTGCTTCTTGCTAAACTAGGAGACGAGTCTCCCACCTAGCAGTTGGCAGTGACCAGAGATGCTCTTTCTGTCTAACCTGCAACCTGCAAAATCTGTGTCAGAGTAACCAATTAGTTCAAAGTTACCTCCCTTGGGATACCATAGGCCTGCATTTGGATTTCCTTTGATATATCTGATGATTCTCTTTGCAGCACTTAAATGGTTCTCCTTGGGCTTTGATTGGTATCTGGCACAGATTCCAACAGAGAATGAGATGTCTGGTCTGCTTGCAGTGAGATATAGAAGAGATCCAATGATTCCTCTGTATGTTGTTGCATCAACATCTTTGCCTTCATCATCCGGACCAATTCCTTGAGAAGTGTTCATGGGAATCTTCACTGAGGATTTGCCTTCTACTCCAAACTTCTTGATCAGGTCTCTGGTGTACTTCCTTTGGTTGATAAAGATTCCTTCTGGAACTTGTTTGATTTGCAGTCCTAGGAAGTAGCTCAGTTCTCCCATCATACTCATCTCAAATTACTTCCAAATATAATATCATCAACATATATTTATACTAACAGAATATGGTTAGCAACAGAGATTTGAAATAGAGTTTTGTCAACCTTTCCCTTAGTAAACCCATGGTTCACTAGGAATAGGGACAATGTGTCATACCATGCTCTGGGAGCTTGCTTAAGACCATAGAGGGCCTTTCTAAGCTTGTAGACACAAGAGGATTGAGTAGGAATGACAAAACCTGGTGGTTGTTCCACATAAACTTCTTCTTCAAGATCTCCATTCAGAAATGCACTCTTGACATCCATTTGATAGACCTTGATGTTGTTGTAGGCTGCATAGGCTAGGAATATTCTGATGGCTTCAAGTCTGGCAACTGGTGCAAAGGTCTCATCAAAATCTATTCCTTCTTCTTGGCAGTATCCCTTAGCTACCAGCCTTGCTTTATTCCTTACAATGTTGCCTTCTTCATCAGCTTTGTTCTTGAATGCCCATTTGGTTCCAATGACATTCTGGTGCTTTGGTCTAGGAACTAGCTCCCACACTTTGTTCCTTTCAAATTGAGTGAGCTCTTCTTGCATTGCATTGATCCAATCTGAGTCTGCAAGAGCTTCTTCTACAGTCATCGGTTCCATCTGAGATATGTAGTAGACAAGCATTGCTTCTCTCCTAGTTGTAGCAGATCTGGTCTGTACTCCACTTCTGATTTGTCCTATCACTTGGTTTGTTAGATCAGGTTAGATCAGGTTCTGTTAGTTGCTGTCTGGGTTTCTATGGTTCCTCATCTTTTGAATCTTCATCTTCATTCAACAGAAGGAGGTTAGGTGCAGGTGTTGGAAACACTGGATTACCTGCTACCTCTTCTGTTGGTTCAGGTGTTCTGTCATCTAAGTTGACTTCCTTGAGAGTTTCTGTTACTTCTTCAACAGAGATGCTATCATCAAACTTTACATGTATAGATTCTTCAACATGTAGAGTTCTTCTGTTGAGTACTCTATATGCTTTGCTGGTGCTTGAGTAGCCTATGAATACACCTTCATCAGCTTTCTCTTGAAAAACTTTCATATGCTCCTTTCCATTGTTGAGAATGTAGCATTTGCATCCAAATATATGGAAGTAACCGATGTTAGGTTTCCTTCCTTTCCATAGTTCATAAGGGGTCTTTTGGTGATTCTTGTTGATCATACTTCTGTTCTGGGTGTAGCATGCAGTGTTGATTGCTTCAGCCCAGTATCTCATTGGTAATCCAGATTCTGCAATCATTGTTCTTGCAGCTTCTTTCAACGTTTTGTTTCTCCTTTCTGCTACGCCATTCTGTTGAGGTGTTCAAGCGGCAGAGAGTTGATGAAAGGTTCCATTTTGATCACAGAAGTCCTTTATGACTTGGTTGACAAATTCAGTTCCTCTATCAGACATGATTGTCCTGACCTTCAAATTCTTCTGAAGAGTTTCATTTTTCTTTGACAAGAAGATTGTCCATGTATATCTGGAGTCATCATCAACCATGACTAGGGTGTACTTCTTGCCACCAACACTTGGAGTCTCAACCGGTCCAAATAGATCCATGTGGATCAGATTTAAAGGACTTGTAGAGAGATCTCCAGCAATGTGTTTGAAAGAGTTCTTCTGTTGTTTTCCCATCTGGAATGCACTATAGAGGGTCTCTTTCTTGTAGACTATGCCTGGCAGTCCTTCTACAATGTGTTCTCCTTTGGCTATCAGGCATACTCCATGCATTCTCCTTTTGAAATTCAAATGACTAAGCTTCTTGTGCCAGTCCCAGCTTAGTTTTGAATCTCCTTTGGCTATCAGACATACTCCATCTTTTGCAGTTTTCCATTCAACCACATAAATGTTCTTCTTCCTTGTTGCTGTAAGAACCACTTCTTTTGGCGTCTCATGCTTCACATAGCAGAAGTCCTTTGTGAATTCAACAGTGTAGCCTTTGTCACAGAATTGGCCAACACTAAGAAGATTGAACTTCAGACCTTTGACATAAGAGACATCATCAATGACTATCTGGTTCTTGATCAGCTTCCCTCTTCCTTTTGTTTGACCTTCTTTATCATTACCTCCAAAGGTAACTGTTAGTCCCAGAATTCTAACAATCATACAATCATAAGCAGTGATAAAGAGGCAGATAGAAAGAAATCGACAAGATAAGAACCGAATCTGGTATACCGTATGAACCTGCCGCTACTCTCCCTGAAGAAGGAGAGCAGCGGCAACCCTAATTTCTCTATATCTCGCCTCTGCGTCTCTAAGCCTCTAACCATTAGCTAGGTTCCCGTAAGTTAGCCTCCTTTTATAGGAGAAGTTGGCTAACTTACGGGTTACAAGGAAGCCCACGGGCTGATACACATTTGTGGCCCGTATTACACGTTTAATTAATAACTACACAAATACAAAGATAACTAACTAGATTGAACACCATAAAATATTCCCAACAGTAACTCTAGGTCCTTTGCATTTCTGGAACTCTGTTAGGCAACTTCTGTCACCTGTCATGTGCCTGGAGCATCCACTATCAATAAACCATTCTTGCTCAGAGATAGCTCCAGCACACAGTTCCTGCAAGATCAAAAGAAAGATTTAGGTACCCAAGCAATGTTGGGTCCTGGGGGGTCATGGAGTCTGGGTAGTTGGTACCATTTTGGTCTCATCAAGTGAAACCTTGGTGGATGGTACCCATAGTCTACCTGGTAGTCATAGTAAACTGAAGTGTGATTCACTTTGGGCAGATGCTTCTGAGGGTCATGCTTCCTGTTTACATATTTTTGCATAGCCTTCTTGGTTGGAAAGAAGTCCCATATACTATCAAGAGAAGAGGGGCGGTTAGCTTTGGGCTTCTGAAGTTGACCAGCCAACCTCTTCTGCCTAAAGTTAATTTTCTCTTGATACATGCCCTTTTGATGATCATTTCTAGCACAGTATCATGAGGTTGTTTGTTGGGGTGTGGTCTTTGATTTTTATGAAAACCTTTTCTGTTGTTAGGTTTTCTGCCAGGTTCATTGATTTTCAAAATGGGTTTCTGTTGAACCTTTATCTTTCCTTTTTCTGGTCTGACTTCCTCATGGATAACTTTGGTGCCAGATACACCAGCATGGCAGATGGGGCAAGAAATCAGTGGCACTATGACCTTGTCTGCCGTAGCAATACTGGTGCTAGGCATTACAGAAGGCTCACCAGATTCTGTTGAGCCATATCCAAGACCAAAACCAACGCCAATCTGTTGGTCAAGTAGTAACCTTTCCATTGAAGACTGAGCCTTCTGGTAGGTGTTGTACTTGATCTCAACTGACTCCATTTCTCTTACTTTCTTTAGAAGAGAAACATTTTCAGCTTCCAGCTGATCTCTTTCTATAATGAGAAGATTGATTTTGATCTCAACATCCTTTCTTAAATCAAAAATCTCAGCCTTCAACTTACTGTTTTCTTCTTTAACAGAAGAGTAAGTGGTTTGGATGGCTTTAAACTCTTCCCAAAATTCTGACATTGAATCAGAATTGAAAGCTAAGCCCACCGAAGAAAAACTAGATGTAGAAGTAGTGGTTACCTCATCATCAGAATGGGCCATGAGGCATAGGTCTTCTGTTTCAGTATCCAGGCAACAGAAGGCCTCATCAGAATCAGAACCAGAACTGGATTCTGTCTCAGAAAGGGGATCTTTCTCAAGCTGTTTTGTGACGAGTGCTTTCCTTCTTCTAGTATTGTCTTCTTATTTCTTCTTCTCTCCATCATGTCCTTGTCTTTTGGACACTCTTGGATGTGGACAATCTGCCTTGAAATGTCCAGGCTGTCTGCAGTTGTAACAGAGAAGCTCACCACTGCTTGCTGTTGCTTTGGCCTTCTGGAATGGTTTTCTGCTGGAAGATGGACTTCTTCCATCTTTGGGATTCTTCATAAACTTCTTGAATCTCTTAGCAAAAGCAGCCATATATTCGTCAGATAAAAGAATTGAAGGGTCAAAATCATTTACCTTAGATGTACTGGCTGTGAGGGCTGTAGTTGTCCTCTCCTCTGGTACATCTTCCTTCTCTTCAATCATCTCGAACTCATGAGCTTTGAGGTCTAAGATGAGCTTGTCCGTAGGATTAGTTTTTACGTCCTTGCTGGCTTGGACAACAACCACCTTCATTTTCCATGCTGAGGGTAGTCCCCTCAACACTTTGAGGTTGATCTCCTTGGTGGTGAGTTCCTTGCCAAGTTCAGAGATCTCTCCAGTGAGAGTGAGGAGCCTGTCATACATCTTGGAGATGCTTTCATCAGGGAGAAGCTTGAAGTCATCAAACTTCTTGTTGGCTATTGTCAGCTTGTTGTCCTTCTCTTGCTCATGACCTGCTCCAATGAGCTCAAGAGTATCCCAGATTTCTTTGGCTGTTTTGCACTTCTTTATTCTGTTGAAGTAGCTATCATCAATGGACTTATAGAGAATGTCCTTTGCAATATTGTCCAGATTGTACTTTCTCCTCTCTTAAGTGGTCCATTCAGACTTGGCCTTGTTGATCATCTGTGGCCTAGTCTGGTCAATAGCATGCTCAGGATTCACCTTCTGGAAGTTGGTGAATGGTCCTATGTCAAGTACTTCCCACATCTCATCATGAAGAGCACATAGATGTGCCTTCATCTGGATCCTCCAGTCATCAAACTTAAGATCTGAAAACATAAGGTTCTTGGAAAGAGAGTGATCCATAGTATGAGATTAAAACTGAGGCAAAAAGAAAATAAGTGGATCTTTGTTCAGCAAATAACCTAAGAGATTATTAGAACAAGGAGGCTCTGATATCACTTGTTGGTCCCGGTTGTACTGGGTACAGTCTAGAGGGGGGGGGTGAATAGACTGTACTGGTTTTTAACTTTTTCAAGCTAAGTACCAGATTTAACAGAATAGCCTGTCCTGTTGACAGAACAGACTGGCAGCGGATGGTCTTCTGGTAGGGGTTCTGTCCGGTTAGCCTCTAAGAGATGCAAAGGCAAAAGGCCTTCTGTTAACTCACAGGAGGGGTTCTGCTGAACACAGATACCCAGATTCTGGAGTTAATCAGTTAAAGATAAATGCGGGAATTAAAAGCAGTAAGTAAATGACACTAGGGATTTTTATAGTGGTTCAAGGAACAACTCGTTCCTCTAATCCACTGTTCCACTAAGCTTGTAAAAATTCAATTACACAGCCTTAGTCCTAGTACTTAAGAAGCTCTCCACGTCTTCTTCAAGTCTAGATGTCTCCTGGGATGCACTTCCTTGCTTCCTTTAAGACTGGTCCTTTCACTGAGCTTCCCGGAAGTATCACCACTTCACTACTCCAGTTACTTGGACGTCCTTCTCATTGGAGAAGAGTTCTTGAGAGAACAGGGGTTTTCCAACTAGCTTCATTACAAAAGGTTTGTAGTTGAAGTGCTTGAAGAGTTGAAGAACAATTGGAACTTTGCTCTTGTTGGGGATATGAAGATAGAGAAAGATTATCTTCCCAACGTACGCCTTTCTTGTTAAAGATGATGAAGTTTTTGATCTCAAGAATGCTTGTGCGTTTGAATGTTTGAATATTTTGATTGAGCACTAGTTTTTCAAAGTTTCAGCAAAGTTGTTTTTTTTATGTTCTTCAAGTAGTATCTTTTATACTGGGGTTGTCTTCCCGTTGGAGGAGGAGGACAACTGCATTAAATGCACGAATAGTTGACTTGACCAGTAGGACCCGGTAAAGTTGGCGGGTTACTATTTTGGGATAAAGTTATCCTGAAATATCCTGGAATGTCGGCCAATCATCAGCTTTTACTCTTCAGGGTACGGGGTGCATTAAATGTGCAATTAATGCGCGTACTGTAGCTTTTCCGTTGAAGTCTTCTAGCCGTTGAAGGAATCTTCAGATGATTTCACCGGCTGTAGTAGTTCCATGAAAATTCTCTAAGTGTCAGGCCTTCTGGTGTCTTCAGTAGAGAGTCTGCCAGAGAAGGTCTTGAGCACTTCTGTCGGAATAAGCTATCAGAGGGTCCTGTGGTCTTCTGTCAATAGGCGAACCAACAAAGAGTTTTGATAGAGATGCCCAACAGAGAACCAGGAGGGTTTCTGTCCTAGTAAGAGCTAACAGAGACCCAGAGGTCTTCTGTCTGAAATAAAGTACAACAGAGGGCCAGAGGTTTTCTGTCAGTCGATTATTCTAAAACCATACAAAGAAAATTCTAATACAATTTTCTAAGGGGTACTCTAAAGTCCTATAGTACATCAAAATCTTATTACAATTATTCCTTACAGATGAGGTCTTGCTCCGAATAGCCGTGATACGGACAGCTTGCACAAAGTTTCTTGAATCATTCCCAAAATTCGTAGAACGATTCATCATCTTTTTGCTACACATTTCTGATTTCTTTCTTTAGGGATGAGGAGACTGAGGCAGGATAATACCTTTCGAGGAAGCACTTCTTCATGGCCGCCCAAGTATCTATGCTTCCCGAGGGAAGATAGAATAGCCAATCTTTGTCGGTGTCTTTGAGGGAGAATGGAAAGGCCCTCAACTTTATTTGCTCCTCGGTGACACCGTTTGGACACATGCTTGTGCAAACGATGTGGAACTCCGAGAGTTATTTATTGGATCCTCTCCTCTTATCCCGTGGAAAGATGGAAGTAGATGTATGAGTCCGGATTTCAACTCAAATGTAGCACCCGCATCAAGAGTTGGGAAGGTGATACATAAGGGTTGTTGGTTTAGATTAGGAGCTGTGAGCTCACTCAACGTTCTTGTTTCAAGAGCCATAGTTATTGGCTCTTCGGACTCGCTAGAATGAGAACGAGCACTTGAGGATTCTCCCGAGTCGGTATTTGAGAATTTGTTTTTCAACCGCTCGAGAGCTTGTTCTATTTCAGGGTTTGTTTGATAGGTGAGTTGGTTTATGGATCGGGTTCTTAACATAT
The DNA here is from genome assembly GCA_945859875.1 of Cuscuta europaea. Taxonomy (NCBI): domain Eukaryota; kingdom Viridiplantae; phylum Streptophyta; class Magnoliopsida; order Solanales; family Convolvulaceae; genus Cuscuta; species Cuscuta europaea. The sequence continues at coordinate 717,865 of CAMAPE010000047.1, read as the reverse complement.
ACTCAAACAAAGCTCAGCAAAATAGAAATCTTTATATATATATATATATATATATATATATATTTTCTTGAAATAAAATAAAAAGAAAAATTAATTGCCTCTCCCCGGCAACGGCGCCAAATGTGACGAACACTTTGTCACGGTGCGTCAAAATAAATCGATACTAACACTTATACGTAGCATAGGTGAAGTAGAGTTCATATCCACGTGGAAAGGAATAATACTCTTTTTAATGAAAATCGTAAATAATAGGGGGGTGTTGGGATTGTTGGAATGATTTAATTTAATAAGAAACTAAGATGAACAACCTTTATGTGTTAATTCAAGAATAAAAGGATTTGGCTTTGCTACTTTCCACTTGTTGATATATTTTAGTCGATCCTTGTTATATCTATAACCTATCCCCTCTCGAATACTCAATCGAGGAGTATCTCCAATTCATCGAGGTTAGTTATTAACAACGACCGTTCATTAATAATCCTTAATATTAATCAAATATAAAACAATGCCTTACAACGACATCCAAGCCTTAATCCCAAAAGAATTTGGGGTCGGCTAACATGAATCGATCTATGATATCGATGCCAAAAAGAGAAGGCAGACAAGAAAAGGAAAAAAGTAAGATAAAATTAATAAAATAAAGATACATAAATATAAGATAACAATAACACAAGAATATAACCAAGATAAGAGAAAAATAAATAAAAGAGCATAAAAAAGCTAGAAGATAAAAATAACCTAAGAATATAAAAAGATAAGAAAGATAAACGATAAAAGAAACAAGAGAGGAAAGGTAGACAAGACATCAATCGTCCACATGGATGTGCGCCCTCCACTTTACTCTCTCCAAAGCCATACTCTCATCCAACCCAAGAAGACTCATATCAGTTCTGATTACTCTAATCCAAGTCTTTTTTGTTCTTCCCCTCCCTCTTTTCTCTGACTCTTCTCCCCACCCCTCAAGTAGTCTAACAGGTGCATCACTCGGTCATCTATGCACATGCCCAAACCACCGCAAACGAGACTCCTGCATCTTATCTTGTATAGGTGCTACTCCCACCTTTTGTCTGATTACCTCATTCCTCATGCGGTCTTTTCTGGTATGTCCACACATCCAACACAACATACGCATCTCTGTCACACTCATCTTTTGAATGTGGCATTGCTTCACCGCCCAACACTCTACGCCATACATTAATGCCGGCCTAATTGCTGTACGATAAAATTTACCTTTCAGTTTAGTCGGCATACCTCGATCGCATAGAAATCCTGAAGCACTTTTCCATTTCATCCACCCAACTCTGATTCTATGACATACATCTCCATCTAATTCACCATCCTTTTGAATTATGGATCCCAAGTAACGGAACATATCACACACCGGTATCTCCTTACCATCAAGAGCAATCCCAATGTTGCTACTGCTTCTACCTCCACCGAACTTGCACTCCATATACTCAGTCTTGCTTTGGCTCAGTTTGAAACCCTTGCTCTCCAATGTTTGTCGCCATACTTCCAACTTTGCTTTAACACCGGATTGTGTCTCATCAATCAATACAATATCGTCGGCAAACATCATGCACCACGATATATCTTCTTGAATTGACTTCGTAAGTTCATCCATGACTAAAGCAAATAAGAAATGACTCAGAGCAGATCCTTGGTGCACTCCAATAGTAATAGGGAACTCCGCGGTCCTAAAGACACTAGTGCGGACACTTGTAGTACAAGCATCATACATATCCATGATGATGCTGATATACTTACGTGATATGCCTTTTCTAGTTAAAGCCCACCAAAGAGCTTCTCGAGGTACCCTATCACATGCCTTTTCTAAGTCAATGAACACCAAATGCAGATCCTTTTTAGTGTCTCTATACTTCTCCACAATTTGTCTAAGAAGGTGAACGGCCTCAGTTGTTGAGCGTCCAGGCATAAAACCAAATTGATTCTCCGAAATTTTCACACTTTTACGTAGTCTTTGCTCAACCACTCGCTCCCAAAGTTTCATGGTGTGACTCATAAGCTTAATCCCTCGATAGTTAGCACATTCTTGTACATCACCCTTATTTTTAAATAAGCGAATGAGAGTACTCTTCCGCCAACTCACTGGCATTTTGTTGTTTCTCCAAATCATGTTGAAGAAACGTATTAGCCACTCGATGCCTTTCTCTCCCAAACTTCTCCAAGCCTCGATCGGTATGCCATCTGGACCCACTGCTTTCTTCCGGCCCATTTTTCTCATAGCCTCTTTAACTTCTGTTGTTTGAATCCTTCTCACGAAGTCCCTATTTACCATACGCTCTGGTATAGTAAGATTATCAATACCTTGGACTTTATTCCCGTTGAACAAGGTATCAAAGTATGACCTCCACCTCTCTTTTATTTCTTCATCGTCCATTAGTACACTTTGATCGACATCCTTCACACACTTAACTTTTCCGATATCTTGAGTCCTACGGTCACGCAGGCGAGCAAGTCTGTACATATCTTTTTCTCCTTCCTTAGAATCCAACTTTACATACAATCCCTTATTCACTTTTCCTTTGGCTTCCTTCACAGCTTTCTTTGCTCTTCTTCTAGCCTCTTTATACTCCTCTATGATCTCGTCACTCCAACTTTTGCCCAATTTCTTATAGCATTCTCTTTTGGCCTTTATTGCTTGTTTCGCCTCATCATTCCACCAATATGTGTCCTTTTTTGGTGGCAGACATCCTTTAGATTCTCCGAGTATCTCCTTCGCCACTTTGTTAATGGTGGACTTCATTGATAACCACACATCATCCATGTGTGCGTCATTATCAATAGACCAAACATCTTCCTCTAACATTTTGTGTGCAAAACTTTGTTGGAGATTCCCCTCGAGCCTCCACCATTTTATCTTTGGCTCCCCTTGTACCTACTCGTCCACTCTTTTTACCTCGAAAATCAAGCACAAGCATCCTATGCTTAGTGACAGCACTCTCACCTGGGATAACCTTACAATCAGTGTAGCTAGTTCTCCAAGTCGTCCGTACTAAAAAGTAGTCAATTTGGGTACTATTAGCTCCATTTCTATAGGTGACAAGGTGAGAGTCTCTTTTCTTGAACAAAGTGTTCATCACAACCAACTCATATGTCGAGGCAAAATCCAGAATGTTCTTCCCCGCTTCATTTCTAGTGACAAAACTATGTCCGCCATGGACTCTCTCAAAACCATCACAACTTGGGCCCACATACCCGTTGAGGTCGCCTCCTATGACCAGTTTCTCTCCCCTTGGCACTCGTCGCACCACTTCCTCAAGATCCTCCCAAAATTGTTGAGTGATAGTTGCATCCAATCCCACTTGTGGTGCATAGGCACTAACCACGGACACAATCTCATCCCCTATTATCAACTTAATGCTCATAATGCGATCGTTGTTCCTAAACACTTCAACCACACCGCCAACATAATCATGTGCCACCATAATGCCTACTCCATTTCTGTTCCTCTCTCTCCCCGAGTACCAAAGTTTAAAACCTCCGGGATTAATCTCGCGTGCCTTTTCTCCAACCCACTTAGTTTCTTGCATGCACATTATGCTGATATTCCTCCTCTTCATAACCTCGGCTATCTCAGATGATCTTCCCGTAAGAGAGCCAACATTCCATGTCCCAAAGCGCAATCTAACACCCTGCCTTCTCTTCTTCACCCCACATCGACCCCCACCATGCCCTTGCATATTTTACACCATCCCCGGGCATTGGAGTGGCGCATCGCTTCCGGGCGACGACCTAGCAGCTTTAGCATTCTTATCACCACACCCAGGCCTATGAAGTGTAGCGCGCCCTTGCTCATTTGACACCACCCCCAGGCGGAGGGATGACGCGTCGCTTACGGGCGACGACCTAGCTGTAGTCATATTCATATTTCGATTCATGTCATGTGATGTGACTAAGTGATACTGTTGGCCGTCACGCGCCTACCACAGCACCCTCCTCCATTAACCTGGCTTGGGATAGGCATGATACCAAAAAAATGATCTCATGGCGGAGTTTATAGAACAACGCCTTATACCGATTTAATAGTAGCATTTAATCTTTCTAACTCCTTGATGAAATCAATTGACATTGATAACCTCAACACAACGGTTTCGGTTTAACCAATAAAATTAATCCCTCTTAAGTCTATTAACCACGACCGTGCATTAATAAACCGAAGTTACTTACTTGTGAAACCATTAACGATTAACCATCGGTTCGTTGATCGTTTCTAGTAATAATTAATGTCAAAGTGTTTACTAATCGTCACTTAGCAACACCCTGACATTAATATAGAATGATAATAAGGGAATAATTAATAATCAAGAAGAGAAGTTAAGAAGATGACTCACAACTTTAATAATAAAAAAGATTCAAGAGCAAAACCAAGAAACGGAAGTTTAGCTCCTCATTTGGAGACTAAACATAGCTAGAAAAATAATAAAGGAATGCTATTCTAAACTGAGCTTAAGAGTATATGTGAATTGGTGAATTAATGAGGAGGAAATGAGGTGTATTTATAGGCTTTTTAGGCTTGCAGGATCGTGTACCCGATCGGGCTGTAAGGGCACTCGATCGGGTACTCGGTTGCTTCGCGGAAGTATAAAAACTGGGACATACTCGATCGGGTATGTCAGCCACCTGATCAGGTATGAAGACTCGATCGTGGTCAAAATCTCCCCTCCATGTTGCCTTGTTCCCGGGTTGATTCGATTTGATTTTTCAGTGACTTACCCGATCGGGTATAGGTCATACCCGACCGGGTACAACACCAAAAATGAGAATCTTCAATTTGTCTTGAAATTTTTGCACCTTCCTTCCATTTGTGATGTTCACCAATGGTCCCTAGAGTGATCTTGGACCTGTTTGAGCTCAGAAAAGAACCTAATCTAAACAAATTACAAACATTTTTACAAATTAAACTATTACACCAAAAGTGTGTAATTTCCAAAGTAACAATCAATCTAAACTAGTTAAAAACACAAACATAAACATGGAAATTACATGAATGTCAGGTATGGTGTTGAGGAAGCTTTTTAGGAAGTGTGCTAAGTCTACTTGTGAACCACAACTGCATGCTACATTAGCTGAATTGGATAAGAATAACAATGAAGCTGGAAAGGGCTTGCGCAAATATCCATTCAAATTATGGTGCAAAGTGTTTTTCAGAACAGATGTGAAGTGTGATACAGTTGAAAACAACTTATCAGAGGCCTTTATTAGCACCCTTATTCGATGCAGAAGAAAGCCTCTTATTCCTATGTTGGAGGACATTAGAGTGGCAACCATGAAAAGAATAGCCAAAAAATGAAAAAATGTGGAAAAGTGGCAAGGTTTTCCCCCACCACTATACTGATTTATACTCCTACCCATGACTTATAATAACTGACTTATACTCCAATATTTTGTAGGGAATTTTGGGCCTGTTATAATGAAGAAGCTAAACAGGAACACTTTAGCAAGTCAGTGTTGGCATGTTGACTTCAATGGCGATGATGGCTACGAAATAAAGGAAAGCAACAGTTCTCTGTGAGCCTGAGAAAAAATACATGTTGTTGCAAAAGATGGGATCTCAGTGGAATCCCTTGTGCACATGACATATGTGCAATATTTGATAAGAGAGATGATCCGGAAGCATAAGTGGACAATTGCTATTCCAAAGAGCTATACCGGAGGACTTACTCATACACCCTCCAACCAATTAATGGGGAGCTATTATGGCCAACAACAGAGCATGAAGAGATTATGCCTCCCTTGGACAAGAAAATGACTGGGAGACCTAAGAAGAAAAGGGTACGAGAAGAATCTGAGCCATCACCTACCAGTACCCAAGTTAGCAGAAAAGGCAGAATAATGACTTGCTCCATTTGTAAGAAGGAAGGTCACAACAAAGCTTCATGTCCAAACAAGAACACCTCCACGCAAGAAAGATATACTTCTGTGACAAGGCCAAAAGCAAGGGGAAGAGGAGGTAAAGGTAGAGGAAAGTCTACTGATTCAGTGGGGGATGGTGAAGGCACAACAAGGGGGAGACTCACAGAGGAAGAGGGAGATGGAGAAGTATTATGGCTAGAACACACAGAGGATTTGGTGTTTACTTTAATTCCAACACTGGTGAAACCATTTTAGATGTAAGTAATAAGACCATTTATATTTAATAATACCACAAGTATTATTCGTAATGTTATACTATTTTCCATCATTGCATCCGGGACAAGGAAGTGAGAAAATCATGAGTGAAGGTTACCCAAGAAGTTGAAGTGAAGTGCAGGTTGTGGATGTGTTATGCAATAATATATGATAGACCTTTACATTTTGGTTGTTTTGCGCATTAAGTGACCCAGTACAGTCTGTGAAGTATTGTATGCTTTTGTGGTCCTAAATGTTTGGCACCTAAATGATAGACCTTTAATTTTTGTTGGGAAAACTGTAATGTGTGGCCCTTGTGTTTTGTAGTTTTATGAAAGTGGCCCATGTGTTTTGTAGTTGTATGAATTGACTGGTGTAGTTGTTGGTCGTGAATGTTATTAACTTGTAATCCTTCAAAGTGTTATATATGTAGTTGACTATGTATTTATTTTCCCCTTTATTTTTTAATGCGTTTATTCGAAGTGTGTGTTTGTACTTATCTGTGTAGGCCATGGTTGGTTGAAGCTCTATTTAACCCTCATGTGTAAAGTTCCCATGCTTGCACACATTATTCCTTTCACATTAGCTTTATTAAAGAAGACATGTGATCCCTGTGTAAGGTACCCACAAGGCATCAATTATTAAAGTGCGATGTAGGCTTTATTACACATGTGATGCCAGTTTTTTGGATGAACCGTATATTTATAAAACTGAACAAATGTTACACAATAAAAGGGGCATACCCCAGTTGTACAACAGACTAATCCCATCACTACAAAGCAACAAAAACCAGACTTGCACTTCAAAAAAATCAGATCTGCACTCTCAAACTTTACAGACCAAAACACCCCAATTCATTTGTTTGATAACTTCAACTGGAGTTGTAATGGTACTTGCAAATAAGCCTTCAACTGGATGGGTAATGGTTCTTACATTCATTTCTTACATTTCATGTCCAAATCAAAACAAAATAGCTAAATCAGCCCTCTTACCACTAAAACTAACTTCTAATACCATTGAGATAGGTCATTGTAGCTAAAGCAAGTACTAAAATTCCAGCAAACCCAAACAACATCCTAAAAACTTTTGCATTCTTTGCTTCACTCTCAATGACTCTTCTAAGACCTTCAACATCATTTGCTTCACTTTCAATGACCCTTCAAAGACCTTCAACTTGTCCTTGCATAGCACTTAAGTGGTCAGCTACTCTTGAGATCATGGCCTTTGCTTCATCTCTATTTTCGTTCCTCTTTTCAACATTAACTGCTTCAGTGGTTTGCATTCCATCTTTCCACAAAAAATAACCACACGCCCTAACCTGAAATTCAATGTCACACATAAATAAATACTAAAATTTCTTATTTGCGGACCAATTACAGTCATTTAATTATACCTAATTAAACAACATATAACTATTACCTTCCAATTCTAGCAACCGTAGAACATTCTCCCACTCTCCCATCCTACACATAGGGGAGCTTTCAATCCGCAGTAGCAGTACAACGAAGGCTCGTAATCAAGTCGAAAGCTTCGTCCTTTTGTCACATTTGAAGAAGATGCAGATGACATTGCAATCGGTACTAGCACATGAAAGAGATGACCTCGTATTAGGGTTCTTGATCGAAAGAGAGAAGGGATAAGTAATGAATGACAGAGAGCATCAAACTTAGTAAGAAAAAAATAATTAGAAAAAGAATTTAAACTTGTCCATGTTGGCATCCACATCAGCAGGTATCTGGCTAAACCTGCTGATTCCCTATTAAACAGACGAATTGATCATTTTTGAGCAGTTTGGGGACTTCGTTGAAGCTTTAAGGAGTAGAAGGACTCAATTGACTTTTTTGAAAAAGTACGAGGACCTATTTGACAGTTTTCCCTAACATAAATAATTTTTTAATCATAGGTTGGAAAATAGAAATGTTGTTTAACAAACCCTCATTTTTTATATATGTAATATTCGTGTCATTTGAAAGATCATAAAAATTATAAATTTTGATTTTTTTTTTGTAAAAAATGAAGCAAAAGTGAAAAAGTTATAACACTTTGAAGATAAATTTTTTTTTATATAACATGGACCCCATGAATTGCATCTCTCATAAGTTAGCTATAACCTCCTTTGTTGTTTGGTATGATAAAGTTGACACATGATAGTTACATAGTAAAGGAGAGAAAATTGGGAGGAGAAACATGTAGATTTTAGGTAGGGTAGAATTATCTTTTAATGAACATACTCTTTTCTTATAGACAATATAGAATTAACTATTTCTTTCAAAGTTGTATTCTTTCTTTCAGCTATGTCATTTTGTTTCATGTTGGTCCATTCTTCTTCTTTCTTAGGCTCATAATATTCTCCTCCTTGATCCATTCTAAGGTTTTTTACTTTCTTTACGGTTTGTAGCTCTACTTCCATCGTATAAACTTTATACTTATTCATTGCTTCATCCTTTGGAAATAAAATATATAGATAATAATCTTGTGCAATCATCGATAAATGTTACTACATATATTTTATTTAAAAAACAGACTGCTATGAAAACCATACAAATCACTATATATGCACTAATTCAAACATGTTAGATTTTCTTTCAACATTTTGAAAAGAGTTTGTACTGATTTTATTGGGGGTTTTCCTTAAATATTACTAATAAAAATGTTATTGACAAAAACGTGACCTAATAATTATTAATGACTAAAATTGTGTTCAAAGTATACATCACAGTAACTTAAATTTAGTTGCTACTATGTAGATTTTGAACACAATTGTAGTCACTAATAGTTACTAAGTAATATTTTTGTTCATCACATGTTTACAGACTAATAATTATGGAATTATTTCAATTTTATTTAGCATGCTTGTTCTACATTTTTCTATATTAATATTAAATGGAGGAATTATATTTACTTTAGACATGTCACTAAGTTTACGGTAATTAACATGACATAATCTATTGTGCAACAAAGAACAATGTAACCATTAAGCATATAACATAATTAATTAATAACTACGTAGTACGTATATTTTATGACACTTAGTTTAAACATATCATTACAATAGAAACCTTAACCTACAAATAGGGTTGTTAACGAATCAAACTAAACCAAATACTTGACATCATTAACAAACGTAACAAATAAATTAATTAATAATGGTAGCTTAAATTTTGTTGTTGTTGTCGTGGTAGCCATTTTAGAAAATTAAAAGAGTTGATAAATGTTAAAGATTGAGTGAGAATATGGAATTAATAAATTATTGATAGTGTAGATTTCAAAAAGTTGAAGACAAAACCATTTGTTACAATTTTCTTAAATATGATGAACTTCTTAATGCATTTCAAGAGTTTATATTTTTATGCAGCTGAAATATTAATTTAACATCCTTTATCTTGAGTGTTCAAAAACTTTTAGAAATTCAAATTAGAATGAAAAAATAATCCCACATCTCAAAACGTGTTTCCTTAGTGAAGTGCATATTATTCGGGATATCCTAAATTCAAAACTATAAAATGTAATATGCTAAAATTTAGATTGTTACCTAATAATAATATGAAAATTCAAATTAAACAGATGTGATGTGATATCACCCTTCAAAGAATTGAGAATGTTAAACCCATAAATTAAAAGTCTATCAAAATTTTTAATGTAATATAATGAAAAGAATAAAAGGATAGAAAGGTAAATCCAAAGTAGACTCTCTACTTGACTATATTCAACTTTTTAATATAATTGTACACAATAAAATAATACCCAACACATTTTCTAATTCTCATGTTTCTTTGTAACACAAATGATCACAATGCATAGTATAATATCATAGAATCCTGAATATTCTCATCAATACTATTAGAACAATTTTACAGTGTCAGAGCTAAACTTTAAGATTTGTCCCAAGTTGCATCTTAGAACAAAGTGTCGAAGCTAAACTTTAAGATTCATTGGTCAAGTACTTTTGTTCTCCTGTGGAGAACGTACAACATCTATGGAAAAGACTGGGCTGGTCGGGTAGTCCGTATAGACCGATCGGTGATATTCAGTTGTCTACTATTAAGAAGTAGTATGTTCCTGCTGGATAGTCTACCCGGGGGTATATATCCGAAGGGTTATTGCGGGGATGACTTAGAGAGAAGTCAGAGCGAGTAGGTAAATGTAGAGAGAGAGTGTATTCAGTATGAATGTCGTGGTTACAAATGGGGAAATGGGGTGCTATTTATAGTAGCAATAAATGCCGGACAGGGACACGTGTCAAACGCTCATTGGCCGAGGGGTCACCTCAACTGGTTGGCGCTGGCAGCCGCATGTGGCTGCATTTAATGTGGCTGTTGGATGGGACGTTTGTGCAGGGTACGGTGATCTGTACGCATGTGAGGCGGATATCTTGTCGAGTGAGATGCCTTCGGCTATAGAGCAGTAGCCGAGGGCTCCTCCAACCGATGGCACCCTGGTGCCGAGGGCTCATAGTGCCGAGGGCTACTGTTTTCGCCGTTTTCTCCCAGTTTCTTAATTTGCTTGAGAAACCCGTTCTGTGAGAGTTTAGAGCCTTCGGCCAGGGGGCCGAAGGCACCCCGCACGCGTAGTGTGGGCTGCTTGGTACTCTGGGCGCTGTGATTTGGGCCTGTTGGGCCTTCCGGGCCTGTTGGGCCTTCGCTGGAGTAGTAGGAGTCTGTGGGCCGGGGGTTCCCGAGCCATATACTCCATCAGGAGTCCCTCACTCCTTTTGCCGAAAGGTACTTGAGGGAAAAGGAGTAATTTGTGCTTGCCCTTTGACGTTGTCCTGTCGTAACCTCTGAAGTTGGTGAGGAGTTGTGGCTTTTATGTCCCTGCCGAAGGCAGTCCCTCAGTTACCCACATGTCGGGACTTGAGGGCTTGCTTTGTCGTTTGTTGGAATCTCACTAATTTTGTAATTTAATGATTTTTCCGAGGGGGTCCTCCAGTCCCCCACTTCTTGAGGCACTTGTAAAGTGGTGAAAAGGAGTAGAGTAGTTGCGTTGCTGTTGTGGGCCGAAGGCTGACGCTTTTTGTTTCATTTTGGGGGGATGCCTCGTTAAAAACCTCATTAGGAAAAACCCTGGGGGAAAAAATCCTAATGAGGGAAAAAGAGTGCACCGAATTCCCCCAATGATGAATCGAAAATGTGAAACCTTAGTCAAAAATGGAGAACAACGGTAATGCCGAAGTCTCTTCCTTGTTCTGAGGGCTCATGTGTTGATTAGCCGAAGGCTTGCTGTTGATGTCCTGGGGGCGCCGAAGGGGAGCCCCTCAATCCGGGGATCGAGGGCCTGCCGGATGAGGGCAGCAGTGGAGTTGTTACCAGGGGGTCCACTGTTTGTTGATTAGTTGGTGATGAAGGTACCCGAGGGCTCCCATTACCTGTGTGCCATCATCCGTCAATGAGGCAACTCCCCGGGGGCTACCCGGTTTTGCAGTGCTGAGGGGGAATCCCCGAGGGGTGCCCTGATATGAAGCCTTGGGTTTCTGAAGGAGTGATCCCGAAGGCGTCTGCTATGGGTTGTGTGGGGCACAACCCGGGGGCGTCTCTGGGTAGTGTACCCGGAGGCTCTCCTTGATGTAGCGGAGTGCAGCAGAAAACCCGGGGGCTTCCAGAATATAGCCGTTGGAAATATAGCCGTTAGAATACGTAACGTCAGGATATAGCCGTTGGGGGGGGGACACGTGGCGCGTGATGGCTGGCTGTCCGCGGGCGGCATCACTGGTTGGGCGAAGACGCGGTGTGTAATGATGGCGGTCCACCCGGAGGCCCGGAATCCAGGCCCAAGCCCGGATTCCAGCGCCTATAAATACCCCAAGGCCAGAGCCATTTCCTCTTGTGCGATCAGTTGTCTTAGCGAAGCTCTGCCGAAAATTCTAGTGAGAGAAACTCCAGCCTTCGGTCAAAACTCTGCTTTCAAGGTCAGTGCCCATTTTCCTCTCCAGACTTTTAGTAAGTTCCGCCCTCTGGCCTTAGATTAGGGTTAGTCCTGTAGAAAGCCTTCGAAATCTTAGGCACACTTCGTGATAAAAATGTCGTCCGAGAGCGATTCCCAGGACATCTCGAGGACGCCCTCGATGGAGGACGAAGGCATCTCCGACGTGGAGTCCAGTAGCGGTCAGCCCTCGGATGGTGGTGATGCAGCCCTCGCCACTGAGGTGCAGAAGGATCTGATGGCCGAGGCCGAGGCGGAGGAATTCGAGCGGACCGCCGAAGATGAGGAGTTGGCCCTCGCCGTCCAAATTGCTGAGGAGGAAGAGGAAAAGGAGAGGGCGAAGGTCACTGTGGCCGTCCTTCCCCCTCGGGGTGCTGGTGAGGCCAGTACTTCCCAGCCGCTGAATGCAGTTCCCATCCGGGTGGCCCCCGGGAAGAAGAAGGCCAAGGCAGCTGCCCCCAAGAAGAAGGTTATTGCTGCTGATCAGGGGAAACCCGTAGATATGCCGGAGGGGTATTCCTGGCTCAATACGGCCGTCTTGGAGATAAAGTCGAAGGCGGACAGGGCGGATCTCTACGTCACGCAGCTACACGTAGGGCCCTCGGCCGTGGTGGTCGAGCCGGGAGTTGACGACGTGCTCTCTCGGGCGCCCGAGGGGTGTATTGCGGTACACGTACTGTCGGTCTCCATGGGCCTTCGGTTCCCTCTGCACCCCTTCCTCCGGGAGTACCTGAGGTTTGTTGGCTTGGTACCCTGCCAGCTGACACCTAATAACCACTCCTACGTGGCGGGTTTTTTAAACCTCTGTAGGGACCGAGGGGTGACCCCCAGCCTGGACTTGTTCTTCCAGAGCTTCAACCTTTGTCGAGGGGGTCACGTGAATGTCGAGAGCTTCGCCAACCTGCAGCAGGTGGCCAGGTGGAAGCTATTTACGGAGGCGCCTTCGTCAAATAAGGGCTGGAAGGAGCGCTGGTGCTATGTCAGGGTTGCTGAGAACCCATTTCCGGCGGAACTTCGGGATCGCTTCCGTCGGCATCCGAAGGTTGGAAGCGCCGCCCTCGAGAAAGATGGCCTGGTGATAGCCAAAATCCCGGAGGGTCACACGAAGCAGGTCTCCATCAAAGACTACACTGCCGACAAGGGACTCTACGCCCTCGGCTTTCGGAGATACCGCTTCATTGGGGAAGCGGACGAGAAGTACCCCATTTTTGCTGAGGCCTTCGGGGGAGCAGGAGGTAGTCTACGAGGTCCCTCGGTTTTCATATCTTAGCACATAGTTTATTTTGTTCGTTGTTTTTTTTTATTATTCCTTGTGCCTTCGGTCAGTAACCCCTCGATTTTAACCCCATACTATTTTGCAGGTGTCCCAGTGAAAATGATGAACGTCAGAGGCCTTGCAGACCTGAAGAAGAAAAAACCCTCCAAGGGCCCGAGGGGGACGGACGCCGGTGTCCCAAAACCCGCCGGTGACTTCTTCAAAAAACCGGAGGGGCCGTCGGTGGGCCCAAGTGCTGATGCTGCCGCTGCCGCCAAAAGGAAGGGCTCGGGCAGAGATCCCGAGGGCAAGTAACCCAATTCCTAGGACTTAGAAAAATTTCTAAGTGTAGATTTTCCCTTGGGAGCCTTCGGGAGATGGCATCCCTTCCTGATGTGTGAATATTGGACCGAGGGCCCAATGAACAGGACTTAGAAAATTTTTTGCAAGTGTAGTATGTCACGTAGCCTTCGGCTACTGTGGAGCCCCAACTGAAATATTGAATAGGCCGGGGGGCAATTCTTTAGGACTTAAAAAATTTTCTTGAGTGTTGATTCCTTGTGTACTGTAGCCCTCGATTGATAGGTAGCCTTCGGCTGTTGGGTCCCTTTATAAGTTGAGGGTGAAATATGTAGGACTTAGAAAGATTTCTAAGTGTAGATTTTCCCTTGGGAGCCTTCGGGAGATGGCATCCCTTCTTGATGTATGAGTAGTTGACCGGGGGAAAAACATGTAGGACTTAGAAAAATTTTTAAGTGTAGATTTTCCCTTGGGAGCCTTCGGGAGATGGCCTTCGACTGTCATATTCCTTTAGCTGTAATACTGATTGAGCCGGGGGCCCAATTTTAGGACTTAGAATTTTTTGCAAGTGTAAAGTGTTGTCAAGCTTCCAGGTGTAGAGCCCTCCGGATATATGAACGGGACCCTTCGGGTGATCGTGGGCCCCTTGAGTTGTAAGAGCATTTGATCGAGGGCCAAATACGTGGAACTTTAGCAAAATTTCACAGTGTCGTAGATGTTGAACCTTCGGTCCGTGTGGAGTCTGTCTGAGGGGCAAGTATTTTGGAGTAGTCCCCCTCGGTTCATTTTTGATGATTTGTAATATATGCCTTCGGTTGTCCGGTGATATATTAGCCTCCGGTTGCCGTCATTTTCCAAAAATGTGGACTTAGGAAGAGTGTGGAATCCTGTTGTTGTGAAGAAAGCCAATGATGAGTGTGTGCCCTCGGCATACACTCTGAAGAGTTGTAGAGTTTGACTCAGCCAGTTGTGTCCCTTGTAATGGGGTAGGGGCCCTCGGTATTAATGCATAACAGATGCCTTCGGTGTTTGTAGTACCGTTTAGGGGGCTTTGGATAGTCCCGTCCCTTGGTATTGTTGAAGCCTTCAGGGCTTGTGTGACCGGAGGTGACCAGGCAGTGGACTTAGCCGTTTCTTGATGATATTTGTTTGAGTAGTATCCTTCGGGAAATAGGAGCCTTCAATTACCGGAGGTGTTCCCGTGGGGAGCCCTCGGCATGTTGTGATCTGTTGGAGTGTACTCTTTGATTTCTCGCTGAGTCTACTCCCCTTCACCCCCTCTCTTTTTTTTTCTTGGTTGGTGGTGAAGGGAAGGCATCAAGAAACTTGGTTTCTTGGTAAGGATGGGCCTATTAGGAGACCATCAGAATACACCAATGGCTCTCCTCCCCCGGGTTAACCTTCCGAGTTCCGCGGGGATCGAGGGTCGTTTCCTGGGCATAAGATATGGTGGTCCGTAACCTGCCTCCCCTTGGGGGATGGCGCGGAAAGCGCCTCATTTTTGAAAGTCGTCCCCTCGGCGTTAGACATAGTCCGTGGCCTGTCACACCCTTGGGGTGGTGGCGCGGGGAGCGTTTCGGTTTGGAAGTCGAATCCTGGGCATTTCTCATGCCTGTCATACCCTGGGGGTAGTGACGCGGATAGCGTTCCCTTTTTGAAAGTCGAATCCTGGGCATTTCTCATGCCTGTCATACCCTGGGGGTAGTGACGCGGAAAGCGTTTCAAGGAAGGGTTTTCATTTGCACACTAGTTGCAAATGGCCGGGGGCACTACGTGCTGCCGGCACCGATGGTGGCGCCTTCGGTATATGCGTCTTCGTGGTGTACGGCTTTTAGAAACAACACTTGGTGTTAGTTTCGATGTGTAGCCCCCGGTACTTGGTACCGAGGGGTCTTCTGCAGGAACACTTGGTGTTCTCTTTTGTTGTAGTTGATGGAGGTTTCTTCCCTCGGTACTTGGTACCGAAGGGTCTTCAAATGAAACACTTGGTGTTTCCCAACAGATGTTTGGAAGTTGATAGGAGAGCATATCCCTGGCACCGGGTGCCGAGGGGTCTTCTGTAGGAACACTTGGTGTTCTCATCTTTTCTTTTTTGATGTTGAAGGTGGGGATGTACCCTCGGCACTGGTTGTCGAAGGGAAATGAAACACATGGCGTTCCTTGTTGTTGGTGATAGGAGTTCCTTCCCTCGGTACTTGGTACCGAGGGGTCTTGACTGAAAACACGTGGTGTTTTCACTGTTGTTGTAGGTGTTGATGGTGTCCGCCCTCGGCACTTGGTGCCGGAGGGGGTTCTTCTCGTGGTGAGGCCGGGGGCCTGTAGTCAGTATGAGGGCTTGATGTCTTGAATGTATCTTCATTCTTCGAAATTGGAGGCCTTGGGCCATAGGATAGTACATTCACTAGTTATGAGGGCTTGGCCGCTCTTACATTATTGATAAAATTTAACTAAGTGGTGTACATTCCAGTGCCTAGGGACTTCTTTCCCGTTGGGGCGTTTGAGCTTGTAGGTCCCAGGTTTGATGATGGCTGCTATGACGTAGGGGCCTTCGAATTTTGGTGCCATTTTTCCTCCCTCGGTTGGCTGGCTGGCTTCCCTCCTCCGGAGGACATAGTCCCCCACTTGGAATTCTCGGGTGCGAACTTTGGTGTCGATGTAGCTTTTGACTTGCCTTCGGTAGTTTTCTGCCCGGATGAAGGCCTGCTCCCGGCGTTCTGAAATGAAGTGGAGGTCGAGGGCCATGTTGCTGTCGTTGACCTCGGAGTCATATTGGATCACCCTTCGGGTGGGAAGGGTGACTTCCGTAGGAGCTTTGGCTTCAAAACCGTAGCATAGGGAGAAGGGTGTTTCGCCTGTTGCTCGCCGAGGGGTGGTGCGGTAGGCCCAAAGGATGTTGTGGAGTTCTTCCACCCAGCCACCGCCTTCGGCCTCCAGCTTCTTTTTGAGGCCCTCGAGCAAGGTCCGGTTGGCGTTCTCTACTTGCCCGTTGCCCTGAGGGTAGGCAACGGAGGAGAAGGTGTGTTTGATGCCCCATGCCTCCAGAAGGACACAGAAGGGGGCTGCCTCAAATTGTGTCCCATTGTCGGAAATGATCTGCTGGGGGACGCCAAACCTTGTGAGGATGTTCTTGAGGACAAAATGGCGGCCCTTCGCCTCTGTGATACTGGCGAGGGGCTCAGCCTCCACCCACTTGGTAAAGTAGTCGACGGCCACAATGATGTATCTGTTGTTGGAGGTACCCCTCGGCAGAGGGCCCACAAGGTCTATCCCCCATCGAGAAAAGGGGACAGAGGTGCTGATGGGGGCATAGTTGACCGCTGGCCTGCCGGGGGCTTTCTGGAAGTGTTGACATGCGGTGCACCTCCGTGCAAGGTCAGCACAATCTCTGGCCATGGTTGGCCAGAAGTAGCCCTGGAGAATGAGCCTTCGGGACATGGAGAAGGGTCCCTGGTGAGCTGAGCAAGTGCCGCTGTGCACTTCCTCCATCGCGACCTCGGCTTCATCTTGATGAAGGCACCGAAGTAGCGTGCCGTTGTAAGATCGCTTGTAGAGCCTTCCATCTTCGAAGGTGTAGCTGGGAGCCCTCATCTTTGCCAGTTTAGCGCGGGTTTCATTCTCGGGTAGCTGCCCTATGGAGATGAAGGTGGTGATATCTGAGATCCAATCCTCTTGACGTTGTTGTATGTTCATAACGGGGCTTGCATGGATGCTTGAGAGGCTGAGTTCCTCGATTTTGGCAATTTTGGAGATGTGCTCGGGGGAGTCGGCCGAGAGTTTAGATAATATGTCGGCCTCGGAGTTCTGAGCCCTCGGTATTTGAGTGAGAGAGTGTGCCTCAAATACCTTAAGCAATTCCTTGGCCGCTTCCTTGTACTGTTTCATTCTCCTCTCCTTGGTCTCATATTCTTCAGAGATTTGGCCAACGACCAACATGGAGTCGCATTTGATGTGGATCTGCCGAGCCCTCATGTTGGCAGCCAGTCGAAGGCCACATAGGAGGGCCTCATATTCGGCCTCGTTGTTGGAGACTTTGAAGGAGAAGCGGATCGCATAGTAGGCTCTGAAGCCCTCGAGAGTAATGAGGACTACCCCTCCCCCGCATGCTTTAGTGGCGGAGGAGCCGTCAGTGTAGAGGGTCCACCAATCATCTGAGGCAGCCGAGGGCTCCCCGTCCGTGGCTGCCCTTGCGGTACACTCCGTCACAAAGTCTGCCAGGGCTTGGCCCTTGATGGCGGGCCTTGGGCGGATGTCAATGTTGTACTGGCTCAAGAAGATAGCCCATTTCACCATGCGGGAGGAGCTGGTGGGGCTCCTCATGAGGGCGCCGAGGGGTTGATGAGTGAGGACCTGAACCGGGTGAGCCTGAAAGTAGTGGCCCAGCTTCTTGACGGTCCAAACGATGGCCAACACCGTTTTCTCCACAGGAGAGTACCTGAGTTCGGCCTCCCTTAGAGTCTTGCTAACGTAGAAGATGGCATGTTGGATGCCGTCTTCCTCCCGGATGAGCACAGAGCTGATGGCCGCCGGGCTGACCCCAAGGTAGAGATAAAGGGTTTCCCCTACCTTTGGTTTGGATAACACAGGGGGTGAAGATAGATATCGTTTGAGCTCGTCGAAAGCCCCCTGGCATTCTGGAGTCCATAGAAAGCCAGCCGTCTTCCTCATGATCTGGAAGAAGGGTAGAGACTTCTCCGCTGACTTAGATAGAAAGCGGTTGAGGGCTGCCAGGCGGCCCGTCAACCGTTGAACTTCCTTCACATTGCGCGGGGGCTCCATGTTGATGATGGCCTGGATTTTCTCGGGATTGGCCTCAATACCCCTTCGGCTCACCATGTAGCCCAAGAACTTGCCCCCTTGGACGCCGAAGGTGCACTTCTTCGGGTTTAGCCGAAGGTTGAACTTTTGCATGATGGCGAAGATTTCCCGGAGGTCGTCAGCATGGCTGGAAGATTGCTTGCTTTTGACGATCATGTCGTCCACATAGGCCTCCATGGTGCGCCCTAGGACGGCTTGAAAGACCCGGGCCACCATCCGGGTGTAGGTGGCCCCCGAGTTCTTTAGGCCGAAGGCCATTACTAGGTAGCAGAAGATGCCCTCGGGAGTCATGAAGGCAGTTTTTTCGGCGTCTTCCTCGTGCATGAAAATTTGGTGATACCCTCGGAAGGCATCGAGGAAGGACATGATCTCACACCCTGCGGTCTCATCCACCAGTTGATCAATGTTTGGTAGAGGGAATGGATCCATAGGGCACGCCTTGTTGAGATCGGTGTAGTCCACGCACATGCGGAAGGTAGGGGGCTTCTGTGCGAGGACTACATTTGCTAGCCATGAGGGATATTTCACCTCCTTGATGTGCTTAATGGAGAGGAGCATGGCGACCTCCTTCTTCACAAATTCCCTCCTCTCGGCGGAGAGGGGTCTTCTTCGTTGCTGTACTGCCTTTGCTGAAGGGTCCACCGAGAGGCGGTGGGTGATGACCCTTCGGCTGATTCCCGGCATGTCCTCCGGCCCCCATGCAAAGACAGTGGAGTAGGCGCGGAGGGCGTCGGTGATACCGGTCTTCAAATCTTCAGGGAGCTGGGCTCCAATCTTCACGACTCTCTTTGGCTGGGCCGGATCGAGTGCAAAGTCTTCTACGTCCTTGGCCGGTTCAGCCCTCGGCCTTCTTTCCTCTTGGTCGATGGTTCCGGTGATGGTGTCAACACGGAATTCCGTCTTGCTTACCTTCTTAGTGACCTGAAGATAGCAGGCGCGGGCAATTTTCTGGTTCCCCCGGGAGTAGCCAATGCCCCCCTCGGTGGGAAACTTGAGGCAGAGGTGCCTCATGGAGATGATGGCTTCGAGGTCCTCGAGGGCAGGCCGGCCGAGGATGATGTTGTGGGCGCAGTCAATGTTGACGACGACGAACTCCACTTCGAGCTGGGCTCTATGGAGCCCGTCGCCGAAGATCACCGGGAGGGTTATTACCCCCTCGGAATCAATAGTGTCGCCGGTGAAGCCGGCAAGAGGGGTCTTAATGGGCCGAAGGGACCCCCTCTCCAGATGCAACTCTCTGAAGGTGCTGAGGTACATTACATTGACGGAGCTGCCCGTGTCAATGTAAATTCGGTGAATAATGGTGTCGTTTATCTCCGTCCGAATCACCAAGGCATCCCTGTGAGGAGAAGAAGTAGGAGGGAGATCTGCGTTGGTGAAGGTGATGGGTTCCTCCCTCAATCGCTTTACCGGGGGCATATGAGTGACTTCCCCTACGTAAAGCGATTGAGCCCACTTCTTTCGCTGGCTGGTGGAATCGCCCCCTGTATTGCCGCCGGTGATCATGAGGATGTGGCGTTTCTTCTCCTGGTAGTGGGGGTACTCCTCCTCCTCTTCTTCCAAGTTTCCAATCTCCCTCTTCTTGCCGAGGGGGATGGTATTCGGGTTTACCCAAGCATTTACCTTCGTGTGGTGCCCTCGGGGAGGCCCCTGATGAGAAGGTCCCTCCTGCCAAGGGCTCTGAACAAATTGGGACAGGTGCCCTGCTTGTATTAACCTCTCGATGGCCGTCTTTAGCTGATGGCAGTCATCGGTCCTGTGCCCCTGGTGCCGATGGAAGCGACAGTAGGGGAACTGAGGGTTGATAGCGTGTACCTCCGGGGGTGCGTGAGAGTCGCGCTCAACGAGGCCCCTCTCCTCGGCAAAATCGAGGATGATGCTGACGGGGTGCGTCAATGGTGTCCGAGGGCGGTCTAGGAGAATGGGCTGTGCCCAAGTCTTAGGGTTGCTCTTATAACCTCCCCCGGGCTTGGCTTGGCCTTGCCGAGGGCGGTCATCAGAGGGTCCCGAAGTCTTGGGGTGATTTGGAGGGGCCCCCGGCCCTCGGTTGTTCTTGTTGTCAGCCCTCGGGTGCTGCTGATCCGGATGCTAGTGGTATTTCTCCACCTCCTCGGCCTCAGCATATCGGTCCCCCCGCTGCAAAGCCCTTATGTAGTCGCGGGGGGGTTCAATGATGAGGCTCCTTGAAAAGTTGCCGGTGCGGAGGACGGTTTGTAGGAGGGCCAGGAGGGTCCCGTCATCAGCACCGTCGACCTTGTCGGCCTCCGTCCTCCAGCGCTCCAGGAAGTCCCGAAGGGTCTCATCCCTCTTTTGGCGTATGGTTAGGAGGTGGGAGAAGTGCTTCCTCGTGCGACGCCTCCTGGCAAATTGTGTCAAGAATCGCTGGGCGAGTTCTTGCCACGAATCAATGCAGCCCTCGGGCAGCCTGTTGAACCATTCGTATGCCGGTCCCTCTAAGGCGGAGAGGAACCATCGACACAAATATTCGTCTGACGCCCCCACCATCATCATGCTGTTCTGATATTTGCTGTAGTGTTCCTGGGGGTCCGTTTTCCCGTTGTAGGGCTGTATGTGTTGCCCTCGGTATTTCTCCGGGATCCGGGCCGCCAATACCCTTGGGGTAAATGGCGTCCGAGTCCGGAGCTGGATGACAGGTTCCCCGGAGCCCTCGGCCACCTTCTTCTGTAATTCCTCCATTTTGGCCATCATGGCCTCGTATTTGAGGTCTGAGTGAGGGGTGGAGGTGGTGGCGTGAGCTTTGTTGGACTCCATTTCGTCAAGCCGGCGTTGGAGGGCCGCAATAATCTCGTCCCGGGGATCCTTCGGGAGGGTCTCCGCCCCCTGCGAATGAACCCGGGCCGAGTGGGCCTGGTTGATCTGGTGGCGAGCATCATCGGCATGAAGGGGTGCCTTGCCTTTGTCCCGAAGGGGGACGCTCCTCGTCTGCCCTCGAGACAGACCCTCCACTTTCCTGAGGCCTTTGGAGTGCCTTTCCTCCGAGGCGGTCTTGGACCCCTCGGCGGTCTGGCCCTCCTCCGAGCCGGTTGAGGGCGGAAGTGCGGGGCCTCTCCCTGTTGTCATTGTGGCGATCCCGGGACTATACCTCCTGGGAGGACGTATCCTGGGCCACTACCCCTTCGTCGTTCCTTACCCGAGGGGTGGGATTTCCGAAGGGGTGTGGCGGAGGGGGAAGTATGATGTTTTCCCCAACCTGGGGGTGAGCCGGAGCCAGGGTGCCGAAGGCACCCGGGTTCTGAGTGAGCGTTTGGATGAAGGCGGAGAGCGCCGATTGCACGTCGATGGTGAGAACCGGAGGGTTGACTTGGTCATCGCTCCGGTTTTTCTTCTTGGCCTCGCTGCCGAGGCGGGCATCGGGGGCATTTTGTTGGATCTGAAGGTGTAGGTCGACAGCCGCCTGCTCCAGCCCAGCGATGACACCGCCCTCGGGAGCCCTGTGAGAGGCTTCGGGGGCGTTGACGTCGCCGAGGGCCAGGTTCTTGTCTTCTACGTTCTTTGAGTTGGCACGTGTTGTCCTCACCATTTTGATAGAGGGCTAGTGTTTTGTGTTTGGTCGAGGGGGAGGGTTTCTTACTTGATTGTTCGACCTCTCAACGAGAGCACCAAATGCTGGATAGTCTACCCGGGGGTATATATACGAAGGGTTATTGCGGGGATGACTTAGAGAGAAGTCAGAGCGAGTAGGTAAATGTAGAGAGAGTGTGTATTCAGTATGAATGTCGTGGTTACAAATGGGGAAATGGGGTGCTATTTATAGTAGCAATAAATGCCGGACAGGGACACGTGTCAAACGCTCATTGGCCGAGGGGTCACCTCAACTGGTTGGCGCTGGCAGCCGCATGTGGCCGCATTTAATGCGGCTGTTGGATGGGACGTTTGTGCAGGGTACGGTGATCTGTACGCATGTGAGGCGGATATCTTGTCGAGTGAGATGCCTTCGGCTATAGAGCAGTAGCCGAGGGCTCCTCCAACCGATGGCACCCTGGTGCCGAGGGCTCATAGTGCCGAGGGCTACTGTTTTCGCCGTTTTCTCCCAGTTTCTTAATTTGCTTGAGAAACCCGTTCTGTGAGAGTTTAGAGCCTTCGGCCAGGGGGCCGAAGGCACCCCGCACGCGTAGTGTGGGCTGCTTGGTAGTCTGGGCGCTGTGATTTGGGCCTGTTGGGCCTTCCGGGCCTGTTGGGCCTTCGCTGGAGTAGTAGGAGTCTGTGGGCCGGGGGTTCCCGGGCCATATACTCCATCAGTTCCTATAGACTGATCTGTCATTTTGAGATTCAGCTGGTAACAAATTTAACAAAGTGAACGAATGACCTCGTTGATCTAATTATTAGGAGTGTTGTTATTTGTTTGTTAATGGGTCTTAGAACTCCTAGTTTTGTTTTAGCAATTGAAACAATTATGTGGTCATGTAGCCTAAGTTATTGGAGTCATGAGTAAGTTGTCCTTAATTACAGC
The DNA here is from genome assembly GCA_945859875.1 of Cuscuta europaea. Lineage (NCBI taxonomy): Eukaryota > Viridiplantae > Streptophyta > Magnoliopsida > Solanales > Convolvulaceae > Cuscuta > Cuscuta europaea. The sequence goes on along the minus strand of CAMAPE010000047.1, from coordinate 694,973 downwards.
TTTGTTAGTTTCCTTACACTTCACTATAAAAAGAAGTCAGTTAAAAAAAAGAGTTTGGGTGTATTTGCAATCTAGGAGTAAATGAAAGATTTTCCCTTTAGCCTACTATGTTTCATAAACACGTATTCTTTGCACTGATTTTATCCCAATATATGGTATCAGAGCATCTCTATGTTTGATTCATCCTTTACCTGACAAAAGTATAGATTAATTTAGAATATAATTAGTTATCACATCAATTATAAATTTTTATTAGAATATTCAGTTACATATATTTGTAGTTATTAGGAAAAATTGATAATAATAATTCCAACTATTGCTGGTCCGATAACAATAATTCCAAATATTGATTATTTTTATATAATCCCAACTATATGGACCATCCGCCAATAATGGTCCATGACCGCATATTACTTGCTCTAACAAGTGAATTTTTAATAGAAATTAAGGGTAAAAATTAAAATTTGGGATTATTTATAGGGATTACGTGCTATATCTCTTTAGAAACTATAGAAATTTATTTATCTTCGGTCACGTCGGACCATTATTGGCGGAAGTTCCCTAAAGTGGGATTATTCCGAAATAATTGATAGTTGGGATTATTATGAGCGGACCGCCAATAGTTGGGATTATTACAATCAATTTTTCCTAGTTATTATCATAATTAGTAGCTTTTATTGGAGTCATGGTTAGTTATCCTTAATTTCAACTTTGTAGGTTTCTTTACACTTCATTATAAAAAGGAGTTTGGGTGTATTTTCAATTTAAGAGTGAATGAAAGATTTTCCCTCTAGCTGACCATGTTTCAAATACATGTATTCTTTGCATTCACATTATCCCAACATTTGGTATCAAGAGATTTCTAGGTTCAATTCATCCTTTACCCTACAAAAAAAAGTATAGAAGAACCCATAATATAATTAGTTATTACATCAGTCATAAATAATTATTAAAATCTTCAGTTACATATCTTTAGATTTTGTTGTAATAAATAACTTCCTTGTACACTTCCTACACCTCTGTATTAATTAATACCATCATATATTATGAAATAAATCAAGCAATTCAGCATAAACTCTTCTATCTTTCCACACTCAATATGATCATCCACTCGATAAAGGTTTAGACTTTATTTCAGTAAAAAGAATAAGACGTTCGGTCCATCAATGACTTTTATTGTACATCTTAGAGGCAGAGATGACATCCATTCATGGTGCTCATGCTTCTCTTACTTAGGTTTGCTTTACTTTTTCTTACCAGTTTCTCTGGCATCACTGGATTTAACAGAGTTGGACCACATTAGCCATGACAGATAGATTGGTGGAGCTCGTAGCCTTGATTCGTCTGACCCCTACCTAGACTATGTTGGAGGGAGCCCTTGGTATGCTACTAGGGACATATTTGGGGCAGTTTGGGGACATCGCGGATTGGAGAGAGGCCATCGGGTTATTCTAAACAGGACTAGTGTGGTGGTGTTTCATACGCATGAGATTATATGACTGCCGATGATTATATGCAACTAGTTTTAGAATATTAAAACTGTGATTGACAGAAAATTAAAATTGGAGATTACTTGATGTGTTAAAACTGTGATTGACAGAAAATTAAAATTTTCATGGGACTATGACTGCCGATGATTATATGCAACTAGTTTTAGAGTCTGTTTGATAACACTGAAGTTGACTTAATATACTAAAATTGATGAAATTATGACTGAAGTTACAGAATTGGGTGAATTTACTGAATTGTGAAAACAACATTTAAAATAATTTTTTTTATAAAATTTAGAAAAAATTATGTACACACTGTGGCGCAGGGCTAAGCAATTAAAACAAAACAATTAAAATGTAGAGGCCATCGGAGTATTTGTTTTTGCCTTTTTAAACACACCTCATCTGCAACATTTTTGTGCTTTATTTGTTGTTTATCTTTAACTTAATGTACTAATAGACAACTTATCTAATTCTAAAAATATCCAAACACCTAAAATGAGCATAAATCACCGAAAATGTAAATTCTGAAACCAATTTAAACATTTGCAAAAACGCAATAAAACTGCAAAAAATGTTTCAGTTTACTCGAATTTAACAAGAAAAACTATCAAAAGTGAGTGAAAATAAAAATATGTACACACTGTGGGGCAAGGCTAGGCAACAATTATACGCATGAGATTATAAGGATAGTACAGTAAAATATAAAAAAGACAGTGGTGCAGGGCTAAGCAATTAAAACAAAACAATAAAGATAAGCAATCAAAGTAAATGTCAGTTGCAATGTATTTGAGTAATCTCTTTGTTAGTTCAATAGCAAACTGTATAAGTAGTATACGAATGAGGTGTAAAACTCATAAAGAATAATATTTGCAACTTTATTTCATCTTCTTCCTATATCATAACTTTGCACATCATCTTTCATATCCATTCTAGGCTAACTTTGTCTAGCTTTTCTGTCGCCATAACTAGACCAAGTAGCTTAGGGGCCGAGTAGAATCGATTACTTAGTTAATCCATTCTATATCATTGGTATCAGAGCTTTTCAACAATCCTGCACCTTTGAAATCTATCACCGGTGTCTGCTTCATTGGATGACACCTAGGGTAAAAGACTTGAATGGATCCATGAACAAGAAGTTTAGTGAAGCTGGAGGTCAATTTCAGAATCTAAACAACAAGATTGGGAACTTAGAGCAGATTATATCAAACTTAGCTGAAACGATGCAAAACAACCAAGCTTCACGTTCCAATAATCAAGAACAACCTCTGCTTTCTGGTGATCCGCAAAGAACCTACACTTTTATGGAGAGGATTTAGGAAATAAGTAGTAAATAATAGGATAGTGTGACTAATTACTAGGTGACTAGGATTCCAATGACATACGTATAAAATAGGAGTAAATAATACCCAACAAGTGTAAGTTTCATATATGAGTGTAAGTTCCACATATCATATTCCAACATTACACTCATGTGGACGATTGATCTCTTTTATATCTTTCCTCTCTCTTTTTCTTTTAGCGTTTATGTTTTTTATCTTTTATGTTCTTGTGTTGTTTTTATCTTCTAACATTTTTAATGCTCTTTTATCTTTTTATCTTTTATCTTTCTTATATTCTTATGTTACTGTTTTCTTATATTTATTTATCTTTATCTCATCCGTTTTATCTTTTATTTCTTGTCTGTCTTATCTTTTTGACATCGATATTATGGATCAATTCATATTAGGTGACCCCAAAAAATTCTGTGACTAAGGCTTGGATGTTGTTGTTGTTTTATTAACCAATCATTATTAAAAAATGTTGCAACTACAACCTTTTGATGTGTTAAAACTGTGATTGAAAGAAAATTAAAATTTTCATGAGACTATGTCTGCCGATGATTATATGCAACTAGTTTTAGAGTCTGTTTGATAACACTGAAGTTGACTGAATATACTAAAATTGATGAAATTATGACTGGAGTTACAAAATTGGGTGAATTTACTGAATTGTGAAAACAACAATTAAAATAATTTTTTTTATAAAATTTAGAAAAAATTATGTGAAAGAATAAGATTCCGAATAGAGGAAGTATTATGATACTCTAACATTGGGCATGGGGTAGTTAAGTGACGGTACAAAAAGGTTATTTTTATTGTAAAACGAAGGAGATGAAGTATAGAAATGGGATAGATATAAAGATTATAACCTCTTGATATTTTACTTCTTCTTAATGTAAAGATTTTCTGAATTTCTGAGTTAAATTTACAAAGGATTGATCACCCTATTTATACTTGTTGCCTGGGAGATGAATCATCAAAGAATGATTCTACATAATTTGTTGGCAACATCAAACCTAGTCATTTGTCTATTACAAGGACTTGAATAGGATTAGTGTCCTGATGACAAGGATAAACAATTCACACTTGTCATTTTGTTGATTTTACAACACCCCCCTTGAATGTTCATCCTTGAATAGATATTCATTATTTTAAAAAATTTATTGTGAAAATTAAGGGGTAAATATTACGACTTATAATGTCGTTGTATTTGGATGTACTGTCTCGTCAAAAACCTTATCAGGAAAAATCCAGTGGGATAAAAACTTGATGAAGGGAAAAAGAGTGCAGTGCATTCAAATACTCCCCCTGAACTTAGCATAAATTATGAAGGCGGCGCATGCCGATTTCCTGTACAAGTTCTATGAACTTCTTCGGGGGTAAAGATTTGGTGAAGAGATCAACCAGATTTTCACTGGATCTGATTTGTTGAATGTTAATCGTCCCTTCTTTCTCCAGATCATGAGTAGAGAAGAACTTTGGTGATATGTGTTTCGTTCTGTCTCCTTTGATGTAGCCTTCTTTAATCTGAGCTATGCACGCAGTGTTGTCTTCGTAGATCACAGTCGGGTGACAAGTAATAGGCTTCATACCGCATTCATTTTGGATGTGTTGAATCATAGACCGCAGCCATACACATTCTCTTCCGGTTTCATATAATGCAATTAACTCCGAATGATTTGATGATGTAGCTGTCAATGTCTGCTTCATAGATCTCCATGAGATTGCGGTGTTACCATAAGTAAATACGTACCCGGTTTGTGATTTCACCTTTTGAGGATCTGATAAGTATTCAGCGTCTGCATATCTAATTAAAGCAGCTTTTGCATCTTTGTGGTAGAATAAGCCGAGATCAACTGTACCACGTAGATAACAGAAAATGTGCTTGATCCCATTCCAATGACGTCTTGTTGGGCATGAACTGTACCTAGCTAATAAATTTACAAGAAAATGCAATATCTGGTCTAGTATTATTAGCTAAATACATTAAAGCTCCAACAGCACTTAGATATGGTACTTTGGGACCGAGTATTTCTTCATCGTCTTCTCGGGGACGGAATGGATCATCGTGTATGTTGAGAGATCGAATGACCATTGGTGAAGTCAAAGGATGAGCTTTGTCCATATAGAACCGCTTCAAAACTTTCTCGGTGTAGTTGGATTGGTGGATGAAAATTCCATTCTTCAAATGCTCAATTTGAAGTCCGAGACAAAATTTGGTTCTCCCGAGATCTTTCATTTCAAATTCTTTCATAAGATAATTTGCAGTATTTTTAATTTCATCGGGAGTTCCAATAATGTTTAAGTCATCGACATAAACTGCAATTATGGCGAATCCCGAATTTGATCGCCGAATGAAAACACGTGGACTTATTGGATCATTCTTATATCCTTCTTTGAGTAGGTATTCACTGAGACGATTATACCACATTCGTCTAGATTGTTTTAGTCCATACAATGACTTTTGTAATTTAATGGAAAACGTGTCTTGAGGTTCCATTAGGCGCATTTGCAGCCTTTCAAAAACAGACATGCCAATGAGAAACCTTAATGTAGTTGCATCAACTACTGGAGAATAGGTTTCTTCATAATCAATTCCCGGCATTTGAGAAAAACCTTGGGCAACAAGTCGGGCTTTATATCTAACAATTTCATTTTTCTCATTGCGTTTACGCACAAATACCCATTTAAAGCCCACTGGTTTTACGCCTTTTGACGTATGGACTATCGGTCCAAAAACATCACGTTTTTCAAGTGATTTTAATTCGGCCTGAATAGCTTCATTCCATTTTGGCCAATCGTGTCGTTTCCGACAATCTTCAATTGATGTTTGCTCATTGTTATTGTTTTCATTCATAACATTTGTGGCAACGACATAGACAAATATCTCATTAATATCAATATCTTTTCGATTCCATTGCATTCCAGTAGAAACGTAATTTATTGAAATTTCGTAATTATCAACGTTTCTATCATTATCTGGAATATCTTCCTCGTTTAAGGAAGTTGGATCATCATTTGAGATGTATGTTTTGTCAATATCATTTTCTATGCCACTATTTTTAAATTGTCCATGTTCTTGTTCAGAAGGATGAACATCTTTAGCATCACAGATCAATTCCTGCCTTTTAGTTTTTCTTGGTTTTATATCTTTTGATCCAAGTGGCCTGCCACGCCTTTTGCGTATACAAGAATTATTTGCAAGAGATTTTTCAGAATTCTTTGTAGGGATTTCGATTCTGCCAGGAGCATTCATAGTAGGAATATGTGACTTTGTCACTTTCTTTGTATCTGTGAATGCATCAGGCAACTGATTTGCAACATTTTGTAAATGGATTATCTTATGCACCTTTTGCTCACATATATTTGATCTTGAGTCAATATGTGACAATCATGTTGCATTCCATGTAATCTCTTTCATACTGGGATCTAATTTAGTATTTTCTCCCCCTAAGGTTGAGAATATTGTCTCATTGAAATGATAGTCAGCGAACCGTGCGATGAATAAGTCACCAGTCATCGGTTCAAGATATTTGATTATTGAGGGAGATTCAAATCCAACATAAATTCACAACCTTCTTTGAGGACCCATTTTTGTACGATGAGGTGAAGCAATTGGAACATGTAAGGAATATTTGTAATTAGATTTTGATGATGCTAGATTAATTAGGACTTTAGAGTACCCCTCTTTAGACTTAATGTATTAGAACTTTCCTTTGTAAAATTCTTTAGTATAATCGACTTAGCAGAAGGCCTCCAGAGCAGAAGACCTACAAAGCAGAAAGCCTCCAGAGCAGAAGACCCTTGATAAGGCATTGGTTGAATAGAGGACCTTTGGTTCTCTGCTTCAGAACAGAAGCCCTCAGGGTCTCTGTTAGCCTTTACTCTGACAGAAACCCTCCTGGTTCTCTGTTGGATATCTTTTCAACAGAAGTGCTCAAGACCTTCTCTGGTCAACTCTCTTCTAAAGACACCAGAAGGCCTGACACTTAGAAGAATTCCACCAAGCCGGGAAACCAACTGAAAGATTCCTTCACCGGCTAGGAGTCTTGAACGGAAAAACTACAGTACGCGCATTAAATGCACATTTAATGCCCCCCATACTCCGTAGAGTAATTGCAGATGATTGGCCGCAATGTCAGGATTACTTTATCCCAAAATAGTAACCCGCCAACTTTACCGGGTCCTACTGGTCAAGTCAACTGCTCGCTCATTTAATGCAGTTGTCCTCCTTCTCCTCCAACGGGAAGACAACCTCAGTATAAAAAGATACACTACGAAGAACAACCGGATAACTTTGCTAACTTTTGCTACAACTCTGCATACAAGATATTCAAACGCCAAAAACGCAAAAAGCCTCCATGAGATTAAAACTTCATCATCCTCTACAAGAGAAGGCAGAAGTTGGAAAAATCCTTATTTCCAACTCAAATCAAAGTTCCAAGTGTTCTTCAACTCTTCAAGCTCATCACATACAAACTCTTTGTAACGAAGCAAGTTGGAGGAACCTCTATTCTAAATAGAACCTCTTCTTTCACAAGAAGGACATCCAAGTACCTGGAGCTGTGACGTGGTGATACTTCTAGGAAAGCTCAGTGAAAGGACCAGTCTTAGGGAAGGCGGAAGTGCATCTAAGAAGACGTCTACACTTGAAGAAGACGTGGAGAGCTTCTTAAGTGATAGGGCTAAGGCATTGTAAACGGAAGTTTTTACGAGCTTCGTGGAACAGTGGACTAGAGGAACAAGTTGTTCCTTGAACCACTATAAAAAGCCCTGGTGTCATTTACTTACTGCTTTACATTCATAGTTTTTATTTGAACTGTTTAACTCCAAAGACTTGGTATCTGTGTTCAGCAGAACTGGTCTTGTGAGTTAACAGAAGGCCTACTGCCTTTGCTTCTTTGAGGCTACTAACAGAACACCCTTTTAGAACCCCATCCGCTGCCAGTCTGTTCTGTCAACAGAACAGGCTATTCTGTTAAATCTGGTACTTAACTTGAAAAAGTTAAAAACCAATACAGTCTATTCACCCCCCTCTAGACTGTATCCAGTACAACCGGGACCAACAGAACATAAACAACACAACCAAATATTTTAATGTGTACTAAGTTTGGCTCGTGTCCAGTAACTAATTGCATTGGGGAAAATTCATGATATGCACTCGATCTAAGCCGAATTAAATTTGCTGCATGTAAAATAGCATGTCCCCAAGCTGATGAAGGTGAATTACACTGCATTAATAATGGTCTGGCAATTAATTGTAATCGTTTAATCAAAGATTCAGCAAGACCATTTTGTGTATGGACATGAGCAACAGGATGCTCCACATCAATCCCAATTGACATACAATAATCGTTAAATGTCTGGGATGTAAATTCTCCTGCATTGTCAAGTCGGATTCTCTTTATAGAATGATCCGGAAAATGAGCTCTTAATCGTATAACTTGAGCGAGGAGTTTAGCAAATGCTAAATTTCTAGTCGATAAAAGACTAACGTGTGACCAATGTGTTGAAGCATCAATCAACACCATAAAATATCGAAATGGTCCACATGGTGGGGCTATCGACCCACAAATATCTCCTTGAATCCTTTCTAAAAATGCAGATGATTCAGTTGCAATTTTATTCATAGAAGACCTGATGATCATTTTGCCAAGAGAACAGGTCTTACAAGGAAAATCACTTGATAATGGAACCCTGATATTCTTTAATGGGTGTCCAAGCGAAGTCTTAATGATTTTATGCATCATTACTTGGCCTGGGTGACCTAAACGGTCATGCCACAACATGAATATTTTCTGATCATCTAACTTTGTGTTAGAAACCAAATTTATTTCGAATGGACTAATATATGTGAAATATAGTCCTGAGGAATATGCTGGCATTATTTCTCCGCGATTTGCTGGAGTATAGAGCGTCATTTATAATAATGTTTGTCCCGTTAGGGAGCATCACATATGCTTTCCCAGAGCCTTCAATGAGTTTCGCAACACCTGATATTGTATTGACTTTAGCTTCAACTAAAGTCATTTGAGAAAAATATATTTTATTTCTCAAAATGGTGTGCGTTGTGGCGTTGTCTATCAGACATAGCTCGTTATCATTTGAATGATCCATATCTTCAATATATATAAATAAACATTAGCTTGATCACAAATTATGCATTTTATTTAACATAAGAGTACATATATTATACATATTTAATTAAAAACAAAATAAAAAGGGGAAGAAAGAAAAAGTACATAAAACTAGTATTGTAGTATTGTACAACATGAGGAGTCTACTATTTTATTTAGTAACATTTTGGTTTAAGACAAAAGCATCATCCATAATGGCATCATCCGCGAAAAAATCAGCATAAAGTCCTGGAATCTTAAATTGGACATAAAGTAAATTCCACATAACTTTAATTTGGATGTTATTTGGAACATAGCAGAATTATAGTCACTCATAGATTTAAAGTCCTGGAATCTTAAAATGATCCAGTCGTACTGAGCTTTTGGTAAAAGTACCTTTTGTTGGTGGTCATACCTCTCCTGTAAATTGTCCCATAATTCTTTTGGATCATCGACCAAGAGATATTCAGATTTGAGACTTTCATGGAGATGGTGACGGAGAAAAATAATAGCTTTCGCTTTGTCCTGGGAGGATGATTGATTATCAGCCTCAATGGTGTCTTCAAGACCATTAGCCTTCAAATGTGCTAAAGCATCAACTTTCCATTCCAGGTATTTTTGACCGGACAGGTCAAGAACGTCGAATTCTCTTTTGCTTATGTTGGCCATTATATAACTGCAGGAGGATGATTTTTTGAAGATTTAGGAGCAAATTCATGCTGATAACGTATTGTAAAATGAAGGAGATGAAGTATAGATATGGGATAGATATAAAGATTATAACCTCTGGATATTTTACTTCTTCTTAATGTAAAGATTTTTTTGAATTTCTGAGTTAAATTTACAAAGGATTGATCACCCTATTTATACTACTTGCCTGGGAGATGAATCATCAAAGAATGATTCTACATAATTTGTTGGCAACATCAAACCTAGTCATCTGTCTATTACAAGGACTTGAATAGGATTAGTGTCCTGATGACAAGGATGAACAATTCACACTTGTCATTTTGTTGATTTTGCAACAATTTTTATATAGTGTAGTATTATTTGCAACATAGCCACATAACTGATATAAACAGAGAAGCGATTCCGGTGAAAACATAGCAATTGTTTAAATATATACTCCATCCGTTCCATAAAATTCTTCCCACTTTCCTTTTTGGGCCGTCCCAAAAAATTCTTCCCACTTACCATTTTTGGATAATTTGTGTGGCTCACATTCATTTCACCTTTTTCTTACATAACTACAACCACACATTTCCACTTTATTCCACTTTCTTAATTTCTGTGCCAAGTCAAAGTGAGAAAAAATTTCTGGTACGGAGGGAGTAATAATGTGTGTAAATAGATGATACCCGCTCGGGTAGCTCAGTTGGTCGAGTGGTGGGAAAATTGGACCAAGATTCGAAACCCGCAGCGGCCGTGTGGAGGTTACAGAACCTGAAATAAGGCTGGACCTCTGATGCGCACGTGTATAAGGCCTATCACCGGTTTACTGACTGAGTCACCGTGATTAACCTCCCCACCATCCTGTCGGGTCGGGGTGGGGGCTATGAGGTGAGAGATTCCACCTTTTGGACCAAGTGTGTAAATAGATGAAGTTGAATTGAAGCTATGGAATAAAAATGATAAGACACTTGAATTCATTGATTCCAATCCTATCAGATGAGCAATTCATTTTTGCTCACTCATCTTAGCTTTAATTAATTTCAGAAACTGTTCTTATCATCACATCCAATGTGCAACTCAATGGACTTGCCGACTTGACATATCCAATCTAGTAATTTTAGAAGGGCGGCCCACGCTTGAGATGCATGTCTGCGTCTTCATTGCCTCTACGCATATATTTTCAATACTTCCGATTGGCATGGGACAGCTTGATTGAGTCCCATTCTTATACATAATAAATACACACACTTATTCTAAATCCAACAAATATTGATATTGAATTCGGAACATAAAATAAAGAGAAATTACCTATAATAGGAGCAAATGAAATTGAAATTTCAAAAATAGGACTAGTATGTTTTTTTCCCCGAAATAGGAGTTATTACTGTCATGTATGAAAAATATTGTCATAAATGAAAAATACTATCATTAATTATAATAAATACTGTCATGTTAAATGCACTGTACTGCAACTATTTGACAGTCACGACGGCTACAAGATGACAGTAAATACTGTCATGTTAGTCATATTTCGGAAATAAAAACAAAGTAGTCCTATTTTGGAATTTCAAATTTCATTTACTCCTATTTTGAGAAATCTCCCTAAAATAAACTAACCGCACCGGACCCGCAAAACTATGGGCCCATTGATTGGCATAGATTTAACGGGAGAAATATCAAAGACAGCATGTGAATTTCATATTTACTACAGTACTAAAGTTTCGTTGAATAAATTTGAAAGTTTTATTTACCACTTCCTAGGTCCCATTTGAGATATAATTGAATCATAATTATACAATTTTATTTTTATTTAATGTAAATGTAGTAAAAAGAAAAACCTTTAAATGATAGAGGTCGGTATAGAGATGAGTAGCTAGTACAAATGAAGAAGACATGAGTACATCCTCATACCTTGCATTGTATTTGGAAAGGGTGACACCGACATGCTTACAAGTGTCTCCGGGCTTCTTGTCGATCTTCCTTTAATTTCAAAAGGCCCTGCACAGCTTGGACTTTCTTCAAAGCATACTATACGCTTTACACATGCATACACAGCTTGGAATATCATGTATTATGTACTACTCCCAAAATTATCTCATCTTCCCCCTTTTAGCAAAAAATTTGTGGTTCACAACCATTCTTACACATTCTTACACATTTCTCTCTCCTCTGCACAACTCTCCACCACACAAATCCCACTATCTTAATAAATGTGCCCAGCCGAAAAGGGAGAAAGATTAGGGACGGAGGGAGTATCACTTTTTCTAGTACTCCCTCCCGTCCTAAATAAACTTCACACTTTGACTTCACACAAATTAAGGAAATAAATTTGACTTTACTGTAAAGTACACTGTTGTGACACTGTTTTGCACTGTTTTGATATATATAATTTGCCAAATAAGGAAGAGAGAAGAAGTATGAAGTTTAATTTGGACCTACCCAAAAAGGAAAGTGTGAAGTTTATTTAGAAACGAAGGGAGTATATATTAGAAAAGTAGTACTTCACTTTTTGTCGATCTTCTATAACCGAAGTATATATTACTCCCTCCGGTTCCAAAAGATCTTGACACTTTGATAATACTCATTGTTTGGCACTGTTTTGCGTAGATTTATTTGTCAAATAAGGCAAATAAGGAAGTGTAAAGATAATTGTGATACTGATAAAAATGAAAAGTGTAACTAAAGATCTTTCAGAACCGGAGGGAGTAATATATACGTAGTACTTCACTTTTTCTTATTAACACAAAAACTAAGACTACATTTGTTTCAATGTATATTGTAAAGTACGTACTCGGTTATCAATTTTGTTTTTATAATTTAATTTCTTATGATATAATTCCAAAATTAGGAGTAAGACATGACAAAAAGTATGGGACAGACACGGTCCGGTTCGGTCCAATATTTTGTCAAACTCGTACCCGTACCATGACTATTGAAACGGTTTTGTTCGATCTTACACCTAAACTACTTCAGTACGGCTCCATTTTCAAACGGGACGGTATCATGTCATACCAATATCAAATAATATCATTTTTTCATGTGTTTAAGAGAAAATTAAAGTTTAGCCGTCTTCCAAAAATTCACACAGTCCAAAAATTACATAATTAATAAATTTTAGATAAACTATAGTAGTACAAATTTAAATAATTAAATCGTACTTTGGTGCGGTTCCAGACTTTCAGTGAACTAGCAAAGGCTATGAAAGTGCTAAGGCAGCGGTCAAAATTATGGTATAAATGTACATTTAAATAATTAAATCATATTTCGGTCCAGTTCAGCTCTCATTTTATGTGTAACCGGTCATGACATTGTTTGGAATTGGTACAGTTCAGTTCGGGGCAAAAAATTTGAGATTTGTTTCAAATCCCGTTTTGTGGTCCGGTACCATACTGGTTTGGTTCGGTGTCATGTCACTTTGGTATTTTGCCCACCTATGACCTACAAAAGGAAAAAAAACATAGGAGTAGTATTTTTAGTATTCCCAAAAGTTTTTTTGTGATTATATTGGACAAAACTATCCATGCAGCAACCCGGTTCTGCCATCTGACGTCGCTGGTCGCCGCCGCCAACATCTAGACTCACGTTACCGATCTCTAGGTGCATGTTTCTCTTCAAGTCTTATCATTTTGTGTTTGGAAATCTCAACTCGCGGAAAAACACAAATCAAACATAAAAGTGCATTGTTTCCTCTACTGAGTAATTCAAAAGGTTTAGAACTTATACCGAGCTGTCTAAGCATATGTATATATGGAGTACTACATACACACTTACACATGTCCCGTATACTCCGTATTATATACTCCATCCGCCCCTTAAAACTTTGCCATCTTTCCTTTTTGGGACGTCCCAAAAAACTTTTTTACTTTCCCTTTTAATCAATTATTTTGTGGTTTCTGTTCTTTCTCCTCTGCACAAATCTCAACCACACAGGTTTTACTTTATTATTCTCCGTATCAGTCAACTTTGGTAAAATTTTAAGGGATGGAGGTAGTATAAATATATACTACATTACATATACACACTTACTACACAAAGGTCAATCTAACTTAACTTGATAAGTGGATAATCACAACTCAATATGTAATCAAAGAGCCTCTTGGGTATGTACTTCTAATTCATACACATACCTAACCACAAAGCACGCCCGCATTATTTTCAATTGATTACATTCAATTCGCTACACTGTAAATTAAGTGGACATATTAATGAAATAATTTTTTACTATTTTTACAGATTATATAGTAGTACAATAGTACACTTATATATGTTGGGAAAATGGTTTTACAAATTAATATTACTCATATTACTTGTGAAAAAACCACTTTAAAATGAATGGGAAATTGTTCCCCAAAAGATAAGTGTGGAAATATATTTAACATGCACACACACTGCCACCATCAGTCGGTCGGTGGAAATATATTTAACATGCACACACACTGTCACTTAGGATATGTCCCTTAGCGAGTCCTTCCAAGTGGTTGTGGCAATTGAAAAATTACCTCTCAAATGGAAAGACTTCAAGAGTTACTTGAAGCATAAGCGTAAGGAAATGTCCCTAGAGGAGCTCATTGTCCGCTTAAGGATAGAGGAGGATAACCGCAAATCCGAGCATAAGACTGGATGATCAAATACCATGGAAGCTAAAGCGAACATGGTGGAAGCAGGATCCAAGAAGGGGAAGAAGAGAAAGCACAGTGATGAAGGAACAAGTGGAGGGAAGCCTTCATCAATGAAGTTCAAAGAAAAGCGTTATAATTGTGGCAAGCCTGATCACCGTGCTAAGGACTGTCTTGCTCCTAAGAAAAAGAAGACCAGACAAATCAATATTGTGGACGACCTTTCCAATGACATGGGTGAAATGAACTTATGTGTCGTGATATCTCAATACAATTTAGTGGGTAACACTAAAGAATGGTGCATTGATAAGTCCGTATTACAACACGCATTTGATGCATTTTAGGATCGGTTTTTGATAATTTACCTAGCTTTAAGGTGTCACAAATCTCAGTTTTAGCTCAAGTTTTGTGTACCAGGCGTTGGTTCGAGTTTTTGTTGTTTGGAGTAAAAAATCAGGTAATTAGATCCGGCACCGGCACTTGAGAAGAAATCAAGAAGAATTGATGAGCATTCAAGAGAGTTTCTAGAGTTTTGGAGGTCACCGGGAGGTTCACAATGAAGATTTGATGACAAAAAAGCTCTAGGATTTGCTATGGGATCAAAACAAGACAAATAGAGTTTGAAAACGGCGTTCAGAATGACCTTATGTCAATCGTTCAAGCATATCTCTTCGTAGAAGCATCCAAAATACACGGTTCAAGTTTCATATGAAAGCCAACTTCAAGGGCTACAAGCATAGAAAGACACCATTGCGAAAATCTGAGAGGAGAAAGGTGAAACCAGACGATGAAGTCAGATGATCGCTGTTGCGATTTCAGAGTGCGACCTTCCACCATTTGATTCATATCTCTTGATTGGATGATTCAAATCCCATTCGGCAAAATGTGGTGGATAGAGGAATTCATTATCTACAACTAAAAGGAAGGATGTTTTGTCAAACTCGGAATATAGAAACGGTGAAAAACAGGACTAGAGAAATTGTGAAAAAACTTGTCCTAGTTCGACCAGAAATCGAATTTCTTCCCTTTTTCTATAAATAAGGCCTTCCTAACCCTATTTTGTGGGGATGGAACTTAGAGAGGAGCAATAGAACGAAGTTTTGAGAGGTTTTTACTCTTGTTCTTCAATTCATTGACATTCTTTAATTTATAAGTTCCTACTTTTTAATTAATGACAATTATTTCTATTCTTCCCAAATCTATTGATTCTTCAATTATGAGTCGGTAGTAGTTTTAATTAGGGATTTAGGATTGATGAAGGGGTTAATCATGATGTATGGATAGATTCTTGATGGATTAATTTCATGAATTCCGTTTAATTTGTGTTTGAATTATTTAACTGATATCTCTTGTAACCTAGAACGGCCGCTAGAATTACAATTGCTTGTAGAATAAATTAAGAGAGATCTAGTTTATTCTAAGACACATTCACACACACTTAATCGTTCGCGAATAGATTAGTTAAGGGGCCGTAAGCTCGCTCGTCTTGGCAATAATTTAGGATCCTGTCGCATGAGAGATCAGCCTGGTCCCCTAAATTATTGTACTCTACGCCGCGAGAGCAGTAAGAACTTAGTATTGATTAGCTAGGCTCAATTAAATTAATTTCATGTAATTAAACCTGATCTCCCAGAAATATGATTACCCCGGAATCAATCCGTGTTCCCTTCGTCATTAATTAAGAAGAACCCAACCTATTATTTTAATCGCTCATTCGCTTTAGTTTAATTTCAATTCAACCAACCAATCTCGCACGACGCATTTAGTTAATTTATTTTTAATCGCTGAATTTAATTAATTCTTGATTCCCTTTTGTCCGTCCCTGTGGAGACGATACTCGTACTTACACCACTATATTACGATCTATTTTAAGTGCGAGAAAACTCACATCAGTTTTTGGCGATGTTGCCGGGGATGATGTCGGTTTTAAGGGTTAATTAGACTCAGCGATCTGTTTTTAGTTTTTCGTAGGATTTTTGTCCGCTAACCTTGTAGGTCAAATCTGTTTATGCATACACGTTCTAAGAGGGGAGAATCGATAATCCCTCTTAATCTTGAAATCGAAAAGCTTGCCAAACAGAACCGCAAGGCCCAAAAGGAGAAAATCACCATGTACCATCAATCTTCATCTGGAACTGCATGGATGTCTAGTAACCCTAACACCACATCTCAACAAGATTTCTACGTCAACACATCACCTCAATCTTCTCCACCAATTTCATCTAGAAACCCTCCAGGGTTTCAAAACTACCGCACTCCGACCTTTTCCCAAAATCATCCTTCACCACAATTTAACCTCCCTCCATTATATCAACTTTTTCAAAATACCCCTATTGCTCCTGAACCCAATTTTCAAAACCAAATCTATGGGATGCAAGGAGCAGGGCAGAGTATTCCCGTCTTCCAGCCCAGACAGAATCCACGACCAGTCACCCAAAACCTATTCCAAAATCAGCCACAATACCAAGATCCTTACCAGAACCAATATCGTAATCCACCCCAAGTCCCACCTGCTCAACAACAACCAGCTTTCCAGCCTAGACAGCAGGCTCCTCCACAAAATGCTTATGTACCGCACAATAATCCACTCTATCAGCGCCAGACCATTGCAGAGTTCCTTACGCCAGACGTTTCGGAGTATGATAGCATTCAAGTGCCGGGAATTACTGCCAACCGTTACGAGATCAAGCCGGTGGTGATAAGCATGGTGTCCAATAACCAATTTGGAAGAGGCCCTACAGAAGATCCAGTGGCACATATTACCCGCTTTATGAGGATGTGCCAGACTTTCAAGATACCAGGGTTAACTGATGATCAGGTACGAATGATGATTTTCCCTTTCTCATTGAGGGACGATGCGCAGAGGTGGTTGGACAGCAATCCTCACCACCACCTCCAGACTTGGGACCAGCTGCATAATGCCTTTATTAAAGAGCACTTCCCTACGTCAAAGGCCCTGAAGTTGAAGAAGAGCTACAAGAATTCAGACAGGGATCTCTGGAGACTTTAACTAGAGCATGGAAGAGGTTTAAGATACTGAGAAGGTCATGCCCTCAAGGCAAGATGAGCAACTGCGAGGTCCTATTTTTTTTATACTGGGATCAACAATGAAGGAAAGATGATGTTGGATGCTTCTGCCAATGGAGCCTTTCCTGATTTACCATCTGAGGTTGGAGAAGACCTCATAGAGAAGATAGTTGCAAACAATGCATCCTTATACAACGACATGAGTTCTCCTCAGCAAAAGGCTCTAGGCCTGTACGAAATCTGTGATAATTCTGCCCTCTCTGCACGGGTAGATACATTGGCAAGCATGATGCAGAAGCTCACAACCAGTGTGAATGATCTGGGGGAAAAGGTGGAACTTGCTCACTCGGTGCCGAGTATAAACATGGTAGCCCCCGGTCCTGTGAGTCCTTCTTGTACGATGTGTGGGGGACTCCATTAGTGACATGAATGTAATATGATGGCACACTCGGCAGCCCCTGGAGTGTAGCAAGTAGACGCGATGTATTTTTAGAGGCAAGGCTACTACAATCAGCCTTACAGACAGCATCAACAAGGGAATTACGGGCAAGGAAATCAGCAGCAGCAGTCTAGGAACTATAATCAGCCCCAAGCACCTCAAGGCCAACAACAAGGGAGCTTTAGGAAAGAGACTGGGCAAAAAATGTCTAGCTAGGACGAATCAATCAAACAATTAACACAAATTCAACTGAAAGCAAACTCAAAGATGCAAAACATGGAAAATCAATTGGGGCAGCTTGCACAGGCCATATCTGAAAGGCCTAAGGGATCCCTTCCTAGCAACACCAAAAATAACCCAAGGGAACATGTTCAGGCAGTCACCTTCAGGAGTGGAAAAGAGCTAGAACCCGGTGAAATGAAGAATAAGCCCGCTCAAGTTGGAGATGAACCGTCTGCCGGGGAAGAAGAAAAGGAGAAAGAAGGAAGAGAAGTGGCGGCTGCACCAAAACATTCCGTTCCGATCAAGAATTACACCCCACCTCTCCCCTATCCGACACGATTGACGAGGAAAAATGATAGTGATCAGTTTGGTAAGTTTCTGCACCTCATGATACAAGTGCAGATTAACTTACCATTCGTGGATGCACTAGCACAAATGCCGAAGTACGCGAAGTTCATGAAGGATCTGCTAACCAATAAAAGGAAGCTGGAAGAAGCGTCAACTGTGACGCTTAACGAGGAGTGCTCATCAGTGATACAGAGAGATCTACCAAAGAAGCTTAAGGATCCAGGTTCTTTAACTATTCCATGCTTTATAGGAGATCTTACTTTTGATAGGGCCCTGGCTGATTTGGGTGCAAGCATTAACCTGCTGCCTTATGCTTTATATGAAAAGCTTGCACTCGGTCCACTTACATCAACACGTATGTGAATTCAGTTGGCTGACGGTTCAGTCAAATATCCCCAAGGGATTATTGAAGACGTGTTGGTTAAAGTGGACAAATTTATTTTTCATGTAGACTTTGTTATTTTGGACATGGATCAGGATCATGAGATGCCTTTGATTTTGGGCAGACCTTTCTTGGCCACTGTCCGAGCACTTATTGATGTTGGAGACGGTAAGCTTGTCCTACGTGTTGGGGATGAGTCTTCCACCTTTGATATGTCCAAAATAATGAAGAGGTCCTATCAAGATAGTGGTGAATGTTTTTATGTGGACATTGTTGATTCCTTGGTGAAGGATTGCATTCCTAACATGCTTTCTCATGAAGCCTTCTTTGATTTTCTGTTTGATGAAAGTTTTTCTGCAAACGATCTTGATCTCCTCCCAAGTTTTGATTGTAATTTGATTACTGGAGAGGAGGACTCAGGTGATGCCAGTTCAGAGATAGGGAAGGAAGAAGATTTAGATGAGGTGGAGAAGGAAAATTTCAAACTGATTCTTCTATTGGTAGTCCTTCTCCATTAAATCTAAAACCTCTTCCATTCCACCTTGAATATGCTTTTATTGATGATAGTCCTGACCTCCCTGTTATTCTTGCATCCAGGCTTGAGCCATCCCAAAAATCAGCTTCAGATTCAGCTGTATGGAGGAGGATATGCTCAGCAAATGATCAAGCTTCAGATCTTTGCTCCTGGGATTCATCTGGTACTCTTACCTGGAATGAAGAAGAAGATGGTAAGTTTTCTTTTAAATCTGCCTTTGAAGAGGTTAGAGAATTATCATTCAACTCCCAAATCTATCAGGATATTTGGAATACTAAACATGAGCTCAAAGTTAAACTGTTGTTGTGGAAAATTGCTAAAGGTATTTTGCCCATTGCAGACAATTTACATTGATTTCAGATGGTTGTTGATCCTTCTATGTGCCCTTTATGCAAGGCTAGTGGTGAGACTATGAAACACATTTTTTTCCAATGTCCGGTGGTTATTCCAGTTTGGAGGTACTTTATGAGCATACTTGGAATTTATCAAAGACCTGGGATGGATTATGGTCAATCTCGATATTGGATGCAAGGAGTTTCTGAAAATAGCATGATAGGCGTTTTAAAAAGACATCTTCCAGGTATTATTTGTTGGATAATTTGGAAGAATTATGCTGAACAAATTTGGGGATTTGGAGGAAAGAACCCTAATTCAGAACATATTGTTACCCAGATAAAATTATATACCCATAACTGGGTAACTAGTGTTCCTACTACTAAAATTAAGGGGGTTGGAAACATTCTGTATGAAGAGGCTCTCATTCCCGGAAACTTCAAATTGAATGGATACAAAATCCAAATTATTAAATGGAACAGGCCGAGTAGGACATGGAAATTAAATGTGGATGCAAGCTACTTATCTGGTATGGGGAGTGGAGGGGCTATCCTTCGGAACAAAGATGGCGATTTTGTTGCTGCTCGCAGCTTTCCTGTGATGGCTACTTCTTCGCTAGATGCAGAGATTCGGGCCATCTTCTTGGCTACGCGGTGGGCAGTGGAGGAAGGGTTTACAGATTTCCAGGTAGAGTCTGATTCGTTATTAGCTCTGGAGTATATATATATTTGTAATATATTTTCTTATTTATATAAAATAGGTGATTAACACGGATATCTTTCCACGAGATAATATATTTATTTGTAATATATTTTCTTATTTATATATTTTCTTAATTAACAAATTCGTTATTAGCTCCGATCTATCTTTCCAACGAGATATCATACGCCCAAAACGGATAAACACATAGCAGGATATGAGTGTCATAAATACTTAGCCTTATCTCTTTGATTTAGCGTTTTCAGCGAAAATAGAGCACGTTTAGCGTAAATACAGTGTATTTTAGTAATTAGGCAATCATCCCTTGATATTTTGAAACCAGCGCCTGAAGACAAGTTTGAGAACTCGGTAAGGTCCTTCAAACGAGATATTAAACGCTTTCAACGGCACAAAATAGAGCAAGATATGATCGCATCAAATTCTACATGAGTTCGGAGTGAAATCAGAAACATTTGTGAATATATGGTTAATGTGTAACTTTTAATTAATGCATTGTAAATGAAGTTGGAACAATAGCTTTAGAGCTCCGATCAATCTTTCCAACGAGATATAATACGATCCAAACGCATAAACACAGAGCAAGATATGAGTGTCACAAATACTTAGCCTTATCTCTATGATTTAGCGTTTTCAGCGAAAATAGAGCACTTTTAGCGTAAATACAGTGTATTTTAGTAATTAGGCAATCATCCCTTGATATTCTGAAACCAGAGCCTGAAGACAAGTTTTAGAACTCGGTAAGATCTTTCCAACGAGATATTAAACGCTTTGAACGGCACAAAATAGAGCATGATATGATCGCATCACATTCTACACGAGTTCGGAGTGAAATCAGAAACATTTGTGAATATATGGTTAATTTGTAACTTTTATGTAATGCATTTTATATGAAGTTGGAACAACAGCTTTAGATCTCCGATCTATCTTTCCAACGAGATATAATACGCTCCAAAAGGATAAACACACAGCAAGATATTCTTGTGGGTTTATTAACACGAAAGGTAGAGTCCGATTCGTTATATTATCTCGTGGGTGATTAACTAGGTTAATTAATTAATTACATAAAATTTGTTTATTTTGATTCTTGGAGTTACATTTGATAAAAAACGGAGTTGCATTTTCTTGTGCGCGACTTTTTTTTTTGAACAACTACGAGTTTATTGATGAGAGAAAAGTTTACAAAGTTAGGAGAGGGCATAAACCTGGCTCCAGAGAAAAAGAAAAGAAAAGAAAAGAAGCCTAAAATAGAATAAGAGGTGAAATGGGCCTAGCTTGCGTTCGGAAGAGTCCAAGGAGTAGGGATCCACCATTGATCTTGTGTGCGACTTAAATCTTTTTATATGTAAAATACATCTTTTTATACGCGAGTTGCATTTTCTTATGCTCAAGTAACATTTTCAGATGTGCAAGTTACATTTAAACTTCCTTCAACATGTCCAAATGTAATTAACTAATTACATTTGGGCTAATTAAATTACAACTGAATTAATTGACTTTTTTCTTTACCAATTATACCACATAATGAGTATATTGTATTTCATAATTATACACTATAATTACAACCAAAATCACTTTTTCTATAATATTTTTTTTTATATTTATACACTTTTTTGTAATATATTTTTCATATTCATACAATTTTTCTATAATATATTTCTTATCTCGTTTATATGTTTTTAGTGTTTTTAAGATATTAAGTTTGTTTATTTCAATTTAAATTTGATAGAACATGAGATTACATATTTCATATGTGGGTTTAAGTTTTCATATGTGTGAGTTATGTTTATAGACAATTTCTGGAGTTACATTTGATATTGTATATATGGAGTTACACATTTTCATGTGTGATTTACATATTCTTGTGCGCAAGTTAAATTTAGACTTGTCTCAAGTTACATTGTGTATACACCTAAACTAGACTTTCCACCAACTTAAAGTTACATTTTCCATAACACGAGTTATATAAGTCTTTGCTATTGAAATAAAAGAATCATTTTTTTTTGCAAAAAAAATACGGAGTATAATTTTTTGGAATACAACATGAGTTGCTCGTTGTTGGAATTAGGTCAGCCGTAACTTCAAAATTGAGTTCGTTTATCGTAAATGACCGAATTAACATTTTTATTTAATTAGCTTTTAACACTATAGTCAATGTCCAATGAACATTTTGCCTCCCAAATTTAACGTTAATTTTGAGAATGTTGTTTAAGAATGGAGCAGCGATGATAAAGGCAGAGAAAACTGCTTTTGATATGATCAAAAGTCAAAGCGTAGCATTTTTCAAAAATATAGGATGATATGTTCAAACGAGATTTATCATTCGATATCTACCCCTAATTTAATTAATTAATTAACCTAGTTAATCACCCTCTACCCTTTCATTAACAAGGTCAATCAGTTGGTGCCAGACTAGTCTGTGGTGCTGGCAACAAACTCCGACCGCGGCGCACAGCGGCACAGATATCTTGCGACGACAAGCGATGCTCCGGTGACCTGGGGCCTAGGCACAACATTTCTTTAGCACTTTCTATTTAAGGCATGGTAAATTATTAAGTCCCGTTTTTTGAAAAACTACTTTACACGCTCTCCGTACTACAATGAGTGTCTCATTTTTCTTTTTTGATTATATCAAAATAAGTTTCTCACTTTCACTTTAGAAAAAAAAATCCCCCCAAAAATAGTTACAATACACTTTAATAAAGTAAATAGTACAGCTACAATTAACAAAAATCTCATACTTTTTTAAAAAAGTGTACAATAAAATCAAATAAAACTTCATAATTTACGTGAAACGAGTGCTGAGATACATATTGTGATACACGGTATATAACAAATAAATCAAATCTCCCACTTGAAAGTTAAACAACCACTATGTTTAAGGTATTGTCATGAACTCATCATGTTATAGGTGTAAAAGGAGGAATAACTTATCAATGGATTACATGATTCCATCATAAAATTGATGAAGAATAAGAATATATTCTTTTGGAGTACAATTGAATTGCATAAATGCATGATGACCACTTTGATGAGTTTTTATACATTCTTCGGTGTTCATGAATTAAGATTTAGTGTGTGACACGTCAAAACCAGCCTCACGAGCTCGCATCCACTCATGTCTAATCTATGTCCCATCACAAAAAGCTTGGGTAGGAAATTAATACTCACTCCTTACCTTAAAACTTTCTCATTGGGACGTCCCAAAAAATTTTGTCACTTTCCTTTTTAATCAATTATTTTGTGGTTTTTGTTATTTTCTCTCTTCTGCACAAACCTCAACTACACAGTTTTTACTTTATTATTTTTCGTACCGATCAACTTTGGCAAAGTTTTAAGTGACGGGATAATATATTACTCCGTATGTGGTTTCTCTAAAGTTGAATTTAACTTTCTCTTCAATGTATTAAAATAATTTTTTCAATTTTACTCTGTATTATTTTTATCAATAGTAATAATACTTGAATGGTTTTTTAAATAATATTACTAAAATAAGTCATATTTACATAAATATGACTATTCATTACTACAAAATTTGAACATGAATTACTATGATTTCATTACTACTCTAGTCATTAGTCATATTTTTGTAAATCATTTTTATTTTGGTCATATATATGTAATTATTTCATACTTGAAATAGTTTTAACAATTAAAAATTGAGAATATTATCTGAAGTAGGACTAAAAAAGTTTAAAAATTCCAAAATAGAACTGACATGTTTTTATTCCCAAAATAAGATTAATTAATGTCATGTTTTGGCAGTAGCAGACTTCAAACATGACAGTATTTTCTAAACTTGGCAGTAAGTACTCCTATTTTGAGAATAAAAAACACGATTGTCCTATTTTGGAATTTTCAAACTGTTTTAGTCCTATTTCGAGAACTTTCCCCTAATTCTACTGATTCCTAATTAATTTTAATAACTAAAATATTTATTAAATTAATCTAATGACTTTACATATTTAGAAGCTAAAATAAATAATCTATTGAAGTGTTTTTCCCGTATTAATGTTAATCAATTAATTAATTAATTATGAAAATTGGGTTGGGTTAAAAGTATTTACCAATATACTGCTGGGTTAAAATTGTTTGGCGACTTATAAGTCGCCCAACCATTGGGCGACTTACCCTTAAGTAAAAACATCGACCAACCACAAAACAGGACGCTGCGTAAACCCAGTCCCCAAGCCCCAGCGATGAAGGACAAACGACGAACGACGACCGAGCCATTTCCTACTCCGGCGAACCTCCATCTCCGGTGACCCCACTCCAACAAACCTCCATCTTCATCTTCAACACTCTTTCTTCTTTCTTGTAGGTAAATCAAACTCCATTTCATCTCATTTTGAACTTAGGGTTTTGAATGTTAAAATTTTCGAATTTTTAGATTATGAATTGATTGTGAATTGAGTTGTTGTGAAATGTGGATATGTATGAAATGTTGAAATTTGATTTTAAATTGATTGTAAATTTTAAAGTGTATTTTGACATTTGGGCATTTGGGTACATTTGAATGTAGCTAAATTTGGGTATTGAAATGTAGACTTGAATGTACATATCAAAATTTGGGTATTTTCATATTGAAATGTGAGTTGTTTGTGAATTTTGACTTTTGGATATATTAGAATTTTGGTAGTTTTTCTATTGAATATTTGAATGTGTATAAATTATGTATATTGATGTCTACTCATGATTGTTGGACAATGAATTGTTATTAGAATATGAATTTCTCAAGCTTCCCAATCGTGTGTCATTGGGGAGGGAACTATTACGAAGATGTTGGGCAAATATGCCATGAAGGTGGTAGAACCACATTTGTCATGGTTTCTCGTGGTGCTTGCATGCTCGAGATCCTTCAAAAAATACATGCAGTCACAATGATTCATCCTAGCCGTTCTTTGCGTTTGAAAATGAAATTTCCCATGAACGTGGGAAAGTACATGCTTATGCCCCTCATTGATGAGCTAGCTATAACAAATATGTGGGGCATAGTTCAGATGGAGGACATGTCGATGCTGGAGATATACATTGAGGAATCCATATGTGACGCTTATGGTACTCCATCAACATCAAATGTTGTTGTATCTAGGCATTATGTCAATACAGGTGTGAATGCAGGGAACTCCTCAAATGCTCTTGTACTGCACATGGTTATACAGGAAGATGGCAGGTATTTGCACAACGGTACATCATTTGTGGATGGGCAGGGAAGTGATGATGATGCTGACGACAACATCAATGGTGATGACATGACAGAATCTGATGAAGATGATGGTGATACGGTCACGGCAACTGCCCCGTGTAGCCACTTTACTGGAATGTATGATCTCCCTGAAGGCTTTACTGATGCGTGGATGGGTGGATCAGGTGAGAAAAGGTTTACCCCCGAAGGTGAGTTTGAGGTCGGTCAATAGTTTGACAACAAAGAACAAGTCATCAATATGGTGAGCTTGTATTCTATCAAACGGAACCAATTTTATCGGGTGATAGAGTCCGATAAACACAAATGGGTGGCACAATGCAAAACGAAGAAAGAATGTAATTTCCCTCGGAGAATATGCGCCACAAAGAACAAAGGCAACCTTAACACCTTCACAATTGTGTGTTATCCTGGACCTCATTCTGCTACGTGTGTTGGGAACACCGACACTACCGATCACGTGGCTTTGACTTCAGATTTCATCTCTAAAGATGTGATTGACATTGTTCGCACTGATCCTTCCCTTAAAGTGCATACTATCATTGAGATGCTGAACGAAAAGTATGGTATACGGTATCATACCGGAGAACATGGTGGGGAAGCAAAAGGTCATAGCAGAAATATTTGGCGGTTGGGAGAAGTCATATTCTGAATCGCCCCGTTTCATGACAGCGCTCCAAGATTCAAATCCTGGAACTATTGTGCAGTGGTACCCACCCCCTAATACTCCCACAGGTTATATGCAGTTTCAAAGAGTTTTTTGGGCATTCAAGGCATCAATACATGGTTTTAAACATTGTCGACCCGTACTTACTATTGATGGCACACACTTGTATGGAAAGTACAAGGGTACATTACTATTACTATTAGGAAACGAGCTACGAACATGCATCTCCTGCTTGATACGAAGCAAAAACATTTACAAAAGGATCTATATTATTCCATGAATTTCAATTGCTAAGAAGCAATATAGTTTGCAATAAATCAAGAAACTAATCATTATAAGTTCGTATGAAACCATACCTTTTGATGGATCAATGGAAACCTAGGTCTTAGCACTTGTTTATGTCGTTCTAGCGTAGAAAGTACTACACCTCTACGGTGTGCACACACGATCGGATCAGACTTGCTCAATGTACTAGCATCCAAAAGGGTTTTCTCAAATTATGTTTTGTCTCATGTATGTGTGAGAACGGCCAGACCTATTAAGCTCTTAGGCTCCTCCTTTTATAGAGAACATAATGTAGAAAACCCTAGCAACAAACGAATATGGGTTTGAAATCATTCTGACCCAAACACTATCCGATTCTGATCCAAAACGTTTGAGTGTGGGACCCTATAGGTTTATATTCCTTTGGTAGTATAATTAAATACTCTTTTAATTATACAAATAAAAAGCGGTCTCTAGTAAGACATTATTATTATCCAAAGGATATAAAATTCAAAACGATACAACTTATAAATATATTATGTCACATATATATTCCTTTTGCCAAACGATATCTAGATTGAACACAAGACTAGGCGAGTGTCATTCTTGTATAGTCCAATCATTGTATCTTGATTTCCAAATATATTTAATACAAATGACACCTCATTTATGCATGGCCATGCTATAATTAAATATACTTATCAAGGGGCCCAAAGATATCTTCTCTCAATATATGAAAGTGACAAATCCCATCTTAACCAACCACATACATCTATATATTTCATAATACATTTGATCATTATCTTTATAGTTACTCATTTAGGAGTAACGTTTGATAATGTCTAATGTATTAATCCTTATATTGGTAACCATGGCGATCTCAGGTCCGAGGACAATATGATTTCACTAAAGGGAACATCACTGATGACATTTATAACATTTCCTTGCAGTGTTCACAAAACGGGTTGGTCAAATATTTGTTCACCAACAAGTATTAGTGTGTTTAGCTTGATATCACCATATCCATGACTTGTAGAACATAGTCATCAGCTAACCCACACTCTAATCAATATGTCTATGTAATCCTAGATTATAGAGATATGATTAGGGACATAGAATATTTTATGAAATGACTAGTATTCCACAACCAAGTCACATACTTGGTGAACTAGTAATAATAATATACTATATTTAAGAATATAAGGTGAAATAAAATAAACCTTATTAATAAGCATAAGATATCCAACTATAAGTCATACACATATGAATAGTTCTAGGGCATATCTCTTTCAGTCTCCCACTTGCACTAGGACCATTCATTCATGAAACGAATTCCCATTGCAGTGATATGTCTATCATGTTTGGATTGAGAAAGCGGCTTGGTCAAAGGATCAGCAACGTTCTCATCCGTGGGAACTTTGTACCTCACCATTACTTATAAACCCACGTATCAGGTGATAACGTCTTTAAATATGCTTAGACTTGTGGTGTGACCTTGGCTCTTTAGCCTGAGCAATTGCTCCATTGTTGTCACAATACAAATCTATTGGATCGGTGCTACTAGGAATGACATCAAACTCAGTGATAAACTTCTTTATCCATACTGCTTCCTTTGCTGCTTCTGAAGCAGCAACATATTCAGCTTCCGTTGTAGAATCAGTAACCGTGTCTTGCTTAGAACTCTTCCAACTCACAACTCCACCGTTTAGACAAAATACAAAACCGAATTGCGATTTGAAGTCATCCTTGTCTGACTGAAAACCCGAATCAGTGTAACCACTTACAACCAATTCTTCCTGTCTGCCATACACCAAGAACATATCCTTAGTTCTTTTTAAGCACTTTAGAATATTCTTGACAGCGGTCCAGTGGCCCTCACCAGGGTCTGACTGGTATCTGCTAGTCACACTCAGTGCATGTGCTATATCAGGACGAGTACATAACATGGCATACATGATAGATCCTATAGCTGAAGCATATGGGATTCTATCCATGCGATCTCGCTCATCTTGTGTTTGAGGACACTGAGTCTTGTTGAGTGTTATGCCATGTGTCATTGGCAAGAATCCCCTCTTAGAGTTTTGCATGCAAAACCTATTTAAGATTTTGTCAATGTATGTACTTTGGCTTAATCCTATTAGTTTTCTTGATCTATCCCTATAGACCTTGATCCGTAATATATAGGTTGCCTCGCCTAAGTCTTTCATTGAAAAACAATTTCCCAGCCAAGTCTTAACAGATTGTAGCATGGGAATATCATTTCCAATGAGTAGTATGTCATCTACATACAATGCCAGAAAGATTATATCGCTCCCACTGACCTTCTGTGACACTCCAAAAATTTAAATAAAAAAAAATTATTTTTATTAGTCAGATACAATGTTACAGAAATGACATTTGAATTATTAAGTGAGTGAAACAAAAATTCAACAGTCGTGACATTCTAATCAGATAAAATTTCATATTTACGACGCTTTAGTCAGATAAAAATATTTCAGTAATAGGAAACAACATTTTATTAAATAAGTGACATTTTATTTATGAAGTGAGTCAAACCAAAAATTTAACATTTGCGAAATTTTAGACACATAAAAATGGTCCGATAATAGAAGTAACGTTTTATATCAAGCACCAATTATACATATGGCATAAGTAATAATAGTTATTTTATAACTATTTTAACTTGCCTATAAAATACACAAAATACAAACTTGACTTTTCTTATACTAATATACTCCTAATAAGTAAAATATACCTACGTATTTGACTAAAATCATTCAAAACATGCGTATACTATGAATAAGAAGTTGAAAACAAAAAAAAAACTACTAAACCTACAAAGACTTCTATTTAGATCAGGAGTGTATCGTCCGTGCATCATTCAAACTCTAAAAGCCAAGTGAAGCCAACCAACAAAAATCGAATCTTCGGTATAACTAACGTAGCAGCCTAGAAACCTCATCTTTCCCTATAAATAATAGCCTAGAACCTGTGATTTTATTCATCCCGACGAAAACCTCTGCGGCATATATACATACGTATAAATATACTCTGTTTTTTTTTTGACCCTTCGTTTTAGCCCAAACCAAGCCCTTAAAATACTTCTCAAACCTTCCCCTTCGTGAGACGAATCCAACGGTGAAAGAATCGTAGAAAACGGTCGTGAAACGAGAGAGATATCGCTCGCCGGAGTTGCAAGTTGTGGAAGCGGGTCTTTATAAAAAACAGATATTTTGCCGTAGATAGGGGTGGAGGAGCTTCGTCTCGCCGCAAGGATCATTTTGCAACTTGAATCGTCGAAATCCGTTATCTGTAAGTCAAGTTATAGCTCGCCGGAGTTTTCTAGTTTCCGGCGAAGTCGCCGGAATCGACCTGGAGAAGATGACCCAGTTGTCTGGGTCAGAACTCTTGGGCCGGGTCGGTTTAATGGGCCAATTCGGCCCAGTTTTAATAAAAATTAAAAATAAAATAGTAAATCAAATAAATAAAATCTGGAAAAATATAAATTAAATACCTAGTATAAATATACATATTCGGACCAACCAGAATTGAAAAATAATATTTTTAGCTATTTTTAATTGATTTAATTGTAATTGGGCCAATTTATATACATTTAGTAAATAATTAACTAAATAACGAAAATAATTATGAAATAAATATTGGAGTAAACTAGGATAAATATATGACTAACTAGGACCTTATGGACCATTTATAATTAATAAATATTAAGATTTAGTATATTTAATTGTAATTGAACCGGTTAATACATATATGAAATTAAAGGAATAATTATGGAAAATAATTATAAAATAGATATCTGGACAACCTAGGTCAAATATAGACCCAAAATATAGTTATAGACGGTTATTAATTTATAAAGTCGATTCTTAGTCTATTTAATTTAATTGGGCCATATAAAACTAGTTAAGTAATTAAATAAGGGAATATTAATATTAATGGTGAAATAAATAAATCACTGAGATTGAAAAATAATATTCTGGACTAAAAATGATGTTGGAATAAAATAAGGAAAATAAAATAAGGTTGGATTAGCTAACATAAATAATTGACTATATGTAGACTTAATAAATAACTTAGTTATGTAATTAGTGGACTAATTCAATTAATAATTTTTATGATTTATTATTAGATATTCGGACTTCATATAAATATTTAAAATTTTTGAATTCATAAATTAATGGGTTAATATAAATAAAGTAATTAAATAATAATTTATGAGTAGAGTAAATTAATGGTGATTATTGAATAAAAATTGGATGTTGTGGTTAATTATATTCGGATATTTTAATTAATATTAGAATTCAAATATTGTAATTAATGGCTGAATTAATAAGGTAATTTGATTAATAAAAAATGATTAATCAAATAAATTCGAATAACTAATAAATTAAGTTAATAAATAAGGAAATAAAAGGGAAAAAATTGAATAAAATAATTTATAAATAGAATAAGTGACTAATTATATCATCTAAATTAAAAAGGTGCTCATTTAGAGATTGGAATTGAAGAAGAGAAGTAGGAGCATTTGGATTTAAGGTAAGTTTCACGTCAACCGATATTAGTTCTTTTTCTTCGTGATTTCTTTTACATATTTTTGTGTGCATATTTGAGAATTGAATTTATGTGTGCTGAATTTGAGTGAATATTATTATATGAAAGGGTTGTATTTGAGATATTAGTTGATGTACTGTTTTGTTGAGATAAATTATTGTATACGATTTTGGGATATTTTGTAATAGTACGTAATTTGTTATCTTTGTGGGAGTTTGATAAAAAGGGAATTTTTGAAGTATAAACTTCGATTGATTTAGAGAAAAATAAATATTTTTATAAAAGGTGAGCATCACGGGAGAAATCTGTGGTGTTGGTTTTCCACGTCCCCCAAAATGTGGAGGATGGTTAGGTCTACTACTACTCAATTTTTGTGGTTTTGGTTTGAGGTGAATTGACGGTCGGTAGAAAACATCCCGGCTTTTGAGTAGTAATGGTAGTAGTAGCTCCTAATCATTCAGGTTTTGAGGTGGGGTAGTTGGTAGAAAACATCCCGGCTACCCGGATCGACTTACTAACCCGGAGGGCTTGGAATACCTTTAGGGGGTGTGCACACTTAAAGTAGTTGTTTCCGTTTCCAAGGAGCAGTTGTGGTACCGGCGATAGTCCCGGGGTGGCCGTACCTAACAACGGACCACCGGGCTCAACCAAAGTGTTGAGCACCGCCCTTCTAAATTACTAGAAAGTTAGGTACAAAGTGATTTTGGGAGAAATTCAAAAGAGGAGAATTTTGGTGTTTCATGTATTTTGGAATTATTATGGTTTACGAGTTAATTATGTGATTGGGATTTTATATAGATATCGTTTACTTATGATTTATGATTTATAAAGTGTTTTGAAAAATATTTTATGAGATTGTACGAATTTATATATAGTATTTATTATTATTTTAAAAGGTTAGGTGGAACTTACTTAGCATTATTGCTAATGTTTGTTTTCTTTTATTTTTCTTGTGCTCGTATTTAACAGGAGGTGATCATGTTGATTTTGATGCTGCAATGTTTGAGAGCGCGAATTAGAAGACAACTATGTAGTTCACTAGAAATAAACTTTAATATTTGCTTATGATTCGAACATCTTGATTTTTGTTAAACTCGTGTTTTGGTAGATAGCCTTAGCATCCAATCGTTCACGGATTGGATGTGGCGGTGACATGCCCCTTTTACTTAGTTTTTATTAATTTCCGCTGCAACTTTTGAAGTTTTAATCATCAAATAAAAGTTCATCTCTATTTCAAAGTATTATTTTGGGTGGAAAATTTGGGGGTGTCACACCTTCTTGTATACACAAGGTTCTTCTTCGTTTTTCATGAAACCAAACTCCTTGACAACCTCATTAAAACAAAGATTCCAACTCCGAGATGCTTGCTTAAGACCATATATGGATCTCTTAAGCTTGCATACTTTATTAGCATTTATCAGATCGACAAAACCTTCAGGTTGTGTCATGTACACATCCTCTTCAAGGTATCCATTTAGGAAAGCAGTTTTGACATCCATTTGCCATATCTCATAGTCATAATACGCGGCGATGCTTAAAAGTATCCTGATTGATTTAAACATGACAACTGGAGAAAAGGATTCATCATAGTCAATACCATGAATTTGTCGATATCCTTTTGCAACCAATCGAGCCTTATAGACATCGATCTTGCCATCCTTATCAAGCTTTATTTTGAAAATCCATTTGCATTCTATGGCTCTATAGCCATCTGGCAAGTCAACCAAGTCCCATACTTGATTGTCGTACATGGATTTCATTTCGAATCTCATGGCTTCTTGCCATTCTTTGGAACTAGAACTCTCCATTGCTTCCTTGAAAGTGAGTGGCTCATTGTGGTCTAACAACAACACGCCTTTCTCATTTGAGACGATAAATGAATATCTCTCAGGTTCTCGACGTGGCCTACTTGACCTTCGTAAGGTTGTCACTTCTTCTGGAGCCTGTGAACCTGTTTGCATATTTGATTCAGGTTCTTCATTGAGAGCATCAATTTCATCTCGAATTTCTTCAAGATGTATCTTGCTCCCACTGTTCTCCTTTGAAAGAAATTCTCTTTCTAAGAAGACACCATTCCCAGCTACAAACACTTTGTTTTCGGTCTGGTTATAGAAGTAATATCCTTTGGTTTCTTTAGGATATCCAACAAAGAAGCATCTCTCTGATTTGGGTTCTTGTTTAGTCATGGTCAATCGTCTAACGAAAGCTTGACATCCCCAAATCTTAAAAAATGATAAACTAGGAACCTTTCAAGTCCATAACTCGTAAGGTGTCTTTTCTACAGCCTTGGATGGAGATCTATGCAGTGTGAACACTGCGGTTTCAAGAACATATCCCCAGAAGGATGCTGGAAGGGAAGTCTGACTCATCATTGATCGAACCATGTCTAACAGAGTCTGATTCCTCTTTCTGATACACCATTCCATTGTGGTGTTCCTGGTGGAGTAAGTTGGGAAATGATGCCACAACTTTTAAGATGATCATTGAAATCATGGCTTAAATTTTCTCCTCCTCGATCTGATCGAAGAATTTTAATACTCTTACCAAGTTGATTTTGTACTTCATTCTGAAAATCCTTGAATCTTCTAAAAGATTCTGATTTATGTTTCATCAAATAAACATAACCATATCTACTGAGATCATCAGTGAATGTGATGAAGTATTGATATCCTCCTCTAACATGTGTGTTCAGTGGTCCACATACATCGGTATGAATGAGTCCCAAAAGATCACTTGCCCTTTCGTTGTTACCAATGAATGGACTCTTAGTCATCTTTCCCAATTAACAAGATTCACAACGTTCAAGAGACTGGAGGTCAAATGAACTTAGAAGACCATCTGTATGGAGCTTTTGTAAGCGTTTCTCATTTATGTGGCATAAGCGACAATGCCATAGAAGAGTAGGATTAGAATCATCAGACTTGATTCTCTTACTACTTACGTTATAGAATGTAAGTAGTAATTATTCTTAGAATGTAGTAGTAATTTCAAGATTTAGAATGTAAAGACCATCCAATAATTGGCCAAAACCATAGTGCACATTATTCTTTGAAAACGAACAACTATTGTTCTTAAAGTTAAATTCAAAACCTTCCTTGTCCAACAAGAAAATAGAAATAATGTTTCTGCTAAATGAAGGCACATGGTAGCAATTATTCAATTCTAAAATAACTCCTGAAGGCAAAGGTATTTCGAGTGTTCCTACAGCTAAAGCAGCAACTTTTGCTCGATTTCCAACTCGTAGGTCCACTTCCCCTTTAGCCAGCTTCCTACTCCTTTTGAACCCCTGCACATTTGTACAAATGTGAGATGCACTTCCAGTATCTAATACCCAAGAAGTAGAAGAAGCTGAAGTAACATTTACTTCTATAACGTAAGTACCTGATTTAGAAGAATTCATTCCCTTCTTTTCCTCAAGGTATTTCTTACAATTCCTCTTCCAATGACCCTTTTCATTGCAGTGGAAGCATAACATTTCAACTTGTGGATTGGGCTTGGGCTCAGATTTCACCTTTTTGTTTTTCCAGTTCTTAACAGGAGTTTTGCCCTTGCCCTTTCCTTTCTTAGTTCCATGTCTCTTGAAACCCTTTCCCTTTTGAACCACTAGAACATCGTTCTTCCTTTTCTTAACAATGTTCTGCTCAGCCGTTTTCAACATTCCATGAAGCTCATTCAATGTCTTCTCCAGGTTGTGCATGTTGAAATTCATGATGAAACCATCAAATGATTCTGGCAACGACTGGAGAATGACATCAGTAGCCAACTCTTGGCTAATGGTTGTCCCCAACCTTTCAAGGTGATCAATGTACCCAATCATTTTGAGTACATGGGGGCTAACAGAGCTTCCCTCGTGAAGCTTGCATGAAAACAAAGACTCAGTAGTCTCATAGCGTTCAACTCGAGCTTGTTCTTGAAACAAACCTTTTAGTTCCTTAACCATGTCGAAAGCACTTAAGTTCTCAAACTGTTTTTGCAGATCAGCGTTCATGCTAGCAAGCATGAGGCACGAAACATCCAAATCATCATTTAGATGCTTCTGATATGCATCCTTTTGAGCACGAGGGGCATTTGCTGCTGGTTCTTCAATAGGAATTGCATTCTCGAGGACATAGTCATTCCTCTCATGCTTGAGAACAATTCTCAAATTCCTAAACCAGTCTAGGAAGTTGGTTGTGTTCAGTTTTTCCTTTTCAAGGACGGATCGTAGGGAAAAAGTGGATGTGTTGTTATTTGCCATTTTCTACAATAAACATGTACAAAGATTAATATGTGTGCTTATTATTAAAGAC
Organism: Cuscuta europaea; assembly: GCA_945859875.1. NCBI lineage: Eukaryota > Viridiplantae > Streptophyta > Magnoliopsida > Solanales > Convolvulaceae > Cuscuta > Cuscuta europaea. The sequence goes on along the minus strand of CAMAPE010000047.1, from coordinate 659,759 downwards.
TCCTACTATGTCAAACAAGTAAACGTCCCAATGGGACATAGTAGGACCAAGATCCCTTTTAGCAAAAATTTGAGAAAGCTTTGGCTTTTCACTCAAAACTTTGTTAATTGGGTAAGCAACAATTGCTAATTACATCCTATGTAATTCTTGGTTTGTTGAGTTTTATATCTTATGTTTGAGCTACTCAACACTTTGCCTCAAAGTCCAAAACCGTCTTGATGACTTTGTAAGATCAAACCAACATTTTATGACCAATGAATGTCCGACATTCTTACCATTATGATAATTTTAGATGACTCTGCTTTGGCAAACGTCTTCTATAATTCTCAAAATATGTAATAGTTGTCAATGTTGGAAAGGCACAAATGATTCATTTTTTATAGGGACATAACTATGCAATGCAATAAGGTGTTTAAACAATCACAAAGAAATAAATATGGGTAAAATGCATGTGATATAGTATGGCCAATATATCAAGCTATTGTTAGCTTCTAGCACTCCATCCTTGGCAGCTCTGGACACTCCAGCATGCTCACCATGCTTCTCCATGATGGGCACTCCTCCATCTTTTGATGTATAATTTACAATATTTACATTTTGCATCCTAATACAAAATCCTAATACTGAAAATCGTACAATAATTTAAACGACACGCAGGTCGTACAAAACAAAACAAAAATATGGCCATACTATATCACTTATAACCATAATCCTGCAGGTTAGTGTTATCTCATAGCATGAACTCATGAAGTATCACATACATGTAAAATCCCATAAGTAGAGTTTAATCTACGAATTATCAGTTAATATGTCTAATCTCATTAGACATAATTCTTTTGGATCTTTTATGATATGAAAAATCTAACAAGATAATTCGTATATGCTAAATATGGTAATTGCGGAATTTTTTATCATAATAGCAAACAATGGGAAACTTCTTAATATAATAACTTTCTCAAAATCAGATTGTTTCATTTTCCTTAATCATATTTGTCACGCCCTGGACCTATCCGGACACGTCAACAATCTGCCGTACAATATGAATAGTCAACCGCAGTCCAACTCATCCATATTATACAAGGCGTCTCGAATATCATTCACACATAAGTCATCCATAAACATACATAATAAGTAATTGAATACGCAGCGGAAATCATAGTTTGGATACAAGTGCCACACAGGGCAAACACGAGCACACAGGCTCCATAATGAAAAAACAATATCCATGAGCATGTTTAAATTGTTTAAAAACAGAATGGATGAAGCACGAACCAAGTCTTCCCTCCGAGATGATCGCCCGATCAACAAGCACAGGTAGCAAGCTCTAGCCTCAACTTGAAATGGTGGTGGGACGCCCCCCCGAAAGGGGGTCAGTACTCTATACGGCTATAAAGTACTGGTGTGGATGGCATCTAGTAGATATACAACAAGTATTTCAAACACAAGACCCTCAAATAGGGTGATAATACAATTCTAGGCCGTAACCCCAAGTTACCCCTTTTTAAAAATATACTTACTTTATATATAAAGTCAAGTAGTCGGCCCATGGCCCAAAGTTCGTTTACAAAACATAACCCAAACCCCGTGACCCCTAGTCATGACAATACATAGGGTTCAACCCTAACACACATGTTTGCATTTCTCGAGTCCAACTCGACTACATCACCATGCACATCAATCACAAGTCAATTACTCCACCAATCTCCGACGTTATGTTCACCCATGCAATTCTAGAGCATCGGGCTCAAGTACATCTCCTTACATGGGCTGAACCAAATCCTTATATCTACCCAATGCAATTCTAGAGCATCGGGCTCAAGTACATCTCCTTGCATTGGCATAGACCCCAATTCCTAAGCACTCGCTATGCCTAGAATTGTAATATCAATAATCCATTTCGGGACATCCTTACGGACTGCCTCATCATGATATTAGCATCACATTACATCAATTTAGTCACTTGAACCACAATCAAGTACATTACTTACAATCAAATCTTTAGATTCAATTCCTTAACAATTACAAACCATCATTAACTAGTATTCCAATATTATTAAGATTATTCCCATCAAACATATATTTCATTTGCAAATCCCTACATATTTAGAAACATGTAACAGCAACTTAATCATCCAATGTAATACATAAATAATCATTTATGTATCTACACAATTCACACATGAGTAAAAATGCCTATTTCACACAATAGTTCATTTAACTCTATTTTTATCAATATGATTCAAATCATTTTCAATTTCATTCCTTATCTAGTATATCAATATTTCATCAATAATCAGTCATTATAATCCATCAAAAACATGATTTAGGCATTTAGGTAATCTCATGCTTAAACTACAAGTTGTAAGCAACTAGATGTCAATCCTCACCTCAAATGAGCTTTAAATTGTTCCTTCTCAACCCAATGCTCAAGCTTCGGACAAGGGGGTTTGAGAATTGATTCCTTGCTTATAAATGAGTGTTAAACAGCCTCTTCAAGGTGCTTGCTCAACTCCTAACCGAAGACACGAAAACAGCCCCTAGAACGGGTGTTTTCCGGCGAATTCGTTCCCTAACCTTTCAAGGTTTTGTCTAGGTTAGTATCTAACCTTTCCAACAATTAAAGTTACTCTATAATAAAATTTTATACACTTAAACCAGTGTATAATATTTCTTCAATCATTCATAGGATTTAGGCAATAGAAAGGAAGGTTTTGGATTCAAACTTACTTTGAATACCACAAACGTATTCTGCGAGTTTCGTTCTGTTCGGACGATTTGGAGGCCTTAAACTGCTCCGTTTCCTTCAAACCGCACCCCTATGGATTCCGCTTCTCGAGAGCTTTCAGTGGACACCTCTCACACCTCTTTTGAATGAGTATAACGCGAGATATGAGTCGCACAAGAAGGCCAACGCACTGGAAGTTCTCCCTGCGGACAGTTTTCCTTTCTCTTGCTTTCTTTGCTCTTATGCGGCTCTTCTCTTCCCCTTATCTTTTGAGTTCGAATGAGGGGTGAGGGGGAGGTATATGGACGCTCTCAAAACGTTATCTAAACGTGCGGATCCCAAAAATAAAAGGTTGGGTGTTTGCAGGGGCGGATCCAGAAAGTTACAATGGGGTGGGCTGGGAAAAAATTTGAAATACACATACCTAATATTCCTAATAATAAGTCAAGTTGTCAACCATTTAAATATTCATCAAAACATCATTTAAGTTGTGTCCTACGTGACTTCAAAGTATAAAATTCATCAATAATAGAATCTACATCTATTTATTGGCAAAATCTCGTTCAATGTAGATCATCAATGAAACTTCAAGAAAATCATCTCCCATTTTGTTACGGAGTGCCGTCTTCACATGCTTCATTGCTGAAAATGCTCTTTCCGTAGTAGCGGTAGAAACAGGTAGGGTCAAAACAAGACGAATTAATCTACATAAAACTACTAAGCTTTAATAACTAAATCATTTTCTACTATTCAATTCTATCTTTAATCATATATATTTATTATAATGAATTAAACATTATTTATTTATGTACTGAAAAATTCAATTAATAATCAAAATGATTCTCTAACCCTAAAACTTTAAAATGCTAAAAATAATAATATATTAATATTATACACAAATAATACGTTATAATCGTATCACACATTGACACATTCATGAAATTACAATCTAACACCAAATCAATTAAAACAATAAATTAAAAATCTAAAAAAGAAATTGAATTTTGAGTTTATCTGGACTCTTGGAGCCTGGAGGGAGGCACTCAAGCAGACGCGCAGACGCACAGTCGCCGCGTAGAGGCGGAATGTCGGAATTGGTGGTCAACGTCAGCGGCGCAACTAGAGACTGGAGTCGTTCACAAGTCACTTCTTCGTCGCAGATTCAAGCTCCGTCTGCAGTTCGCTCCAGTGCTCCCTCATCGTTCTTTCTTCTTCGTCGCTAGACACTATTGCTCTTACGCGAAGCTCCAATCGCTTAAGGCTTTAGCGCAAGTCAGAACTCAGAAGGTCGAGAAGTTGGGCAATGGGCTGGGCTGGGAAGTAATTTTGGGATGGGCTGAGAATTTAACATATACCTGTACTAACTAAAAAAATTATTTTGGGTTGGGCTGAAGCCCACCCCTGCCCTAACTACCATCCGCCCATGGGTGTTTGATTCCAATCAAACATGGGATGGTCCTCCTCTTTTATTTCTCTTTTGTATTGTTGAGCTCTCAACTCAATAGGTCCGCCCCATTTATGTGTTCTAACTTATTCTACCTGTTTTGAAGGTGCTAGGAAGGTGTGGGGCGTACTCTCATGTCCCCTAATTAATTTGGGAGCAAAATATCAACCAATACATCCAAAAGTGGAAAGATGGGTCCTATCATTTTTTGTCCTTTGTCATAAGATGTATTTTTGTACTCTCCCCAATTTATTCAGATCAAGTCAACCTCCTACTTCATATTATTGGTCTCTAATATGTTTAGGGTGGTCCCAATAATTTATTTGATGTACAATTACAAAAGAAAACCCTACTCCCATTATTTAGCCTAATAATGCCAAAGATGGGACCATTTTTTTTACCCCGGAAGGTCAACCACCAAAATCAGTGGGGTAAATGCCGGGGGACATTTACCAGATTTTATTAAAAGAAGATGCGAAATACAAAGAAAGAGGGGGGCTAGACCAGAACCTCTTTCTGAAAATACACAACAAAAGCGAAACAGGAAAGAACGTTAAAAACGAAGAGAAGGAATACTAAACTTATCAATATAATATGCTCTCTTGATTGGGCCTGGAAGATCCAAAGTATTTGAAAATGCAATTAACTGGGCTGGGTGAAGTTGGGCCAGACAATGGGCAACCCCATTTGCTTCTCGCCAAATGTGATGGAAACTGACCTGTTTCCTAATCGATTCCAGCATCGTTTCCTGAAGGATAACCCTCCATCTCCCCATGCGTCCCTCCTCCAACAACCTTACCACTTCCGCAGAATCTGTTTCAACTTGGAAGGCAGAGTAACCAGCATCCATCGCCCACTTCGTAGCGAAGCACAGAGCTTTCATCTCGGCATCTACCACCGAACCTGCCTGCACAGGGAAAGAAATAGCGAAGACCAATTCGCCGTCCTGCTTCCGCATAATCGCTCCTCCGAAAGCACCTTGAGGTAAGAACGAGGCATCTGTGTTCAATTTCATATTATGTGGTTTGTTCCATTTGATGACCCTTAGTGGTAAACCACCGAGTCGATACCTGGCCGGAATAAGGTCCTCCTCGTAAAGAACATTACCAACCTCACAAAATTTTAGTCTGCCCAAGCTAGAAATCCAATCTTTATTGAAACTTTTGATTTGGGCGATAAGAAACCCAGGGGTAGGTGCTTTTGTGACCGAGCCCCAAACGAGGCCTGCGTAGGATTTCCAAATATGCCAACAAATTATACCTGGTAAATTGTGTTTGAAAAGATCTAAAAGCTTCTTGCTACCTGCTCTTAGCCACCAGCTTATGAACACTTGCCTTATAGTCATATCAAAAACAATGTTTGGAATCCCAAAAATTTGAATAAAGTAAGCCCAAACGGGTTGTGCAACAGGGCACTGGTAGAGCAAGTGTTGCATAGAGTCTCCATGAGCTCTGGACATGGGGCAGATAGAGGGGTTAAGAGCCATTTGGAACCTTGTGAGGTTATCTGTGGTAGGGAGAATTTGATTTAGGACTTTCCATTGGAAAAGCTTGATTTTAAACACTTGCTTAGGGTGCCAACAGTGTTTGAGGGAGAAGGTAGATCCTTTTTCTTTTCTAACCAATTGGAAGGCAGAGTGAAAAGAAAAAATCACATCCTCTTCAGCAGACCAAACCCAATCATCATTGTGATCAACTTCACAGTAATTAAGTGCCTCTAGGTGTATAGAACAGATTCTTCTCCAAACGGAGGAGTCATAAACCTTGGGTAACATGTTGTCACCTCTAGGATATTTAGCTTTGAGGAAGACAGACCAAAGAGAGTCCCCACACTTCCATTTCCACTAGAGCTTCAGGGAAAAGGCTTTCTCCACCTCAGCCAAAGACCTAATGCCCAGACCACCCTCATCAGTGGGGAGGCATAGGTCTGACCATTTGATCCAGTGATGTTTAGGTTTGTTATTGGAAGACCCCCAGAAAAAATTTGACATTTTACTCTCCAATATTCTAACAGTTTTCTTTGGCAGTGTGTCAGCAGCAAGCAGATGCATAGGAATTGCACTGAGGACATGTTTGATCAGAACAAGTCGACCCCCCTGAGATAAGTTCTTCTACTTCCATGGGGTTAGTTTTGACTCAAATTTATGAATGATGTCCAGGCAGTAGGCATACCTATTGATACCTTTGTGTAGGTTAACTCCCAAATATTTAATAGGCAACTCAACTTTTTGCATTCCCAGTATGTCTTTAATAATATTGCCTCTTGCCCCCACATGTTTACCATAAATGAAAGAGCTTTTAGCAAAATTCACAGACTGCCCAGATGCTCTTTGATAATTTTCAAGAAAATTCTTGAAACTCCTTAATGAACTAGAGCCACCATTGAGAAAAATTAAGAGATCATCAGCGTAAGCTAGGTGTGAAACTGGATAGCCAATATTCCCCATCCAATAGGGCAGTATTTGTCCATTCAACATCAAGGATTTAATCCCTCTTGAGAAAGCTTCAGAGGATAGGATAAAAAGGAAAGGGGATAAGGGATCACCCTGCCTAACACCACGTTTAGGTTTAAAGAAACCTTGAGGGACACCATTAATAAGGATAGATAAAAAAGTAGAGTGTAGGTTATTCAGGATAATCTGGATAAAATTTGGAGAGAAACCAAAATGATACAAAACATCACCAATAAATTTCCAAGAGAGCTTATCAAAAGCCTTAGCCATATCTAGCTTGACAATGACATTAGATCCTCTCACTTTTTTATCAATGGCATGAACCATTTCCTGACCAATGAGAATCTGCTCTGAGATATCTCTACCTGCCATGAATCCTGCTTGTTCTGGGGATATAAGTTTAGGAATGAGGGTAGAGAGTCTGTTGGTTACCACTTTGGTGCAGATCTTGCTAATGAAGTTAGCCAGACAGATTGGTCTGAAGTCTGCAAAAGTCATAGGGTTGTCTGACTTGGGAATTAGGACAATTAGGCAGCTAGACATGCCTCTAGGAATGGGGAGGCCCATAAAAAACTCCTGCACTGCTTTAACAACACCCTGCCCAACCATTTCCCATCACTTCTTAAAAAACTTGCCATTAAACCCATCAGGGCCTGGAGCACCATTCTGATTTAGACCCCAAACTGCTTCTTTAACTTCATTCATATCAGGTAACTTCATTAACATCTGGTTATCCTCAGCTTGGACAAGGGGGGGAATGTGTTGCAGAATAGAGTCAGTCTCCACTAAGGAATCCACTGAGTAAAGCTCAGAGAAGTAAGCAACTGCAGCTTCCCCAATCTCAGGTAAAGAAGTAATCTGATTCCCTTCTGAGCTAGTAATTGAAGAAATAGCCTGCTTTTTATTCTTAATCTTAACATAAGAGCGGAAAAAGTGGGAATTAGAGTCTCCATCCTTTAACCACTTGATATGTGCTTTTTGTTTCCAGAATTTCCTTTCAAGTTTGTATTTAGAGAGCAAAGTAGCTTTCAAAAATGACCAGTGTTGTCTATTTTCATCACTAGGATGCTCAATAAACTTGTTTTCTGCCTCAAGGACCTCCTTTTCACACTGCTTTACAGCTTCAAAAATGTTTCCAAAAATTTCTTTATTCCAGACTTTTAGATCCCTTTTAAGAGACTGCAGCTTAAAGACCAGACCTCTCATACCACCACCTGATCTACTTGAGGCCCAACTTCTTTTAACAGTATCAAGGAAGGTAGGGTGACTCAGCCACATGTTCTGGAATTTAAAAGCTTTAGGCCCATAGGAGTTAGCTTTATGGCATTGTACTAAAATAGGATTATGGTCAGAGGGAGATTTGTCCAAATAGGAGATCTGTATAGAGCTGAAATGGTTATTGAAATTATGATTTAGTAGGGCTCTATCCAGTTTCCTCCAAACCCAACCATTAGATCTGAACCCAACCCAGGAGAATTGAGAACCAATATGAGGAAGCTCAATCAGGTCACTAGAAGCAATAAAATCAGAAAATTCATTAATACTTCCCAAAATAGGAGAACACCTGCCTTTGTGCTCACTATGCTTAGCTATAGCATTGAAATCACCCCCACAATCCAAGGCTCCATAATAGAGGAAGAGAGTGTCAGTAAAGAAGTCCAAAGGTCCCTTCTAGTTATGTGATTGTGTTTCCCATACACAGCAGTCATCCACCCCTTGTAGTCCTCCTTGGTAACTCTGAAATGGACAAACTGAGATTGCCAAGAGATTTGAGAAATTGAAACAACACTTGGGTTCCAGAAAACCCAAATTGTATTGGTAGGAGAGAAAATAACATCCAAACCAAAAAGAGTTTTAAATTCGTGAGCTCTAGAACTGTCAATTATAGGCTCAATAGTAACTAAAATAGAAACCTTCCATTGTTGAATAAGAGAAATAAGTCTGGAAGAAGAGGCTTCCAGCCCTCTAACATTCCAAAATATAAAATTCATTGAGAAATGTGGGTGGGAAGTGTGGGAAGTCTACTGACTGAAGTTTTAGAGCTTGATGCCTCAGTAATGTTTTTCTTTTTTGCAGCATTTCTGGTGACTTTTGGTGGTTCTTCTGGGATGTCCTTCTTCTTTGATTTCCTGCTTGTGACCAAGGTAAAACCTTCAGTGTTGTCATGATTTGTATCTGCCTCCCCTGTCTGATCTGAGCTTCCTATGCCTGGATTATCATTGATTGATATGTCTGTATTAACTGTGGCCTGATTTGAAGGAGAGGGTTCCTTAGGGACCTCAATTTGTTGTCTGAGAGTATCAATTTTTGCAGATAACTCAGGCCAAGAGTCTTTCCATTTCTGCAGTTCAACCTGGAGCTTTGGCCTGGGCAACTTCCCATCCGAGGCATATTCCTTACCACTCAATTCTTCATCATAAAGTAATTCCTTTTGCAAGTCATGAACATACATATCATCTTTGAATTCAATATGACCTGTATTCTTCTTTCCAGGAATATCAAGTTGATGCAGAAGATCCAACTCCTGCTGAGTAAATGTCTGGCCTGGTTCAATGTTGACAGGGTGTTCCTCAGTGTCAAGAAAAATTTCCTCCCCCTCAGATTCCTCTTGATGAGTTGTAATAATTTGTGTAGATGTTAATGTCTTGTCTGCTTCCAAAGTGGTTGTCTGTGATGTATGTTTATCATGCTTTTGCTTCTCAACCCAAGTCTGTTTGGGAGCTTCCTCTTATTGTATAACCGGATGATGTTTAGGGCACTTATCAGCAAAGTGACCTAAATGTAAGCACAAAGAACAGTAGGCAGGTCTGTTTTCATAGAAAACAGGCTGAGAAAAACCAGTAGACCCACAATTTACCCATACTTTAGTAGGCATCTCTTTAGTTAAATCTAGTTCCACACATATCCTGGCAACCTAAGGCCTAGCCAAAGTGGCTGTGGCCGAGTCAATGTGTAATGGAGTACCAATTAAGCTAGCAATCCCAAATAACGCCCTTTTTTCATGAAGATGAATTGGTAACCCCTCAAAGGCAATCCATACCGGAACCACAGGGGATTCCACGTTTGGTTTAAAATCCGGAGACCACTTTGTCACCCTCATAATATTACCTTGGATAGACCAAGTTTGTCGATTCCAGCATCGCAAGTAATCTTCTTCCAAATCGAAACGGATAAGAACATGTTTCTTCTCTAGATGACCCAAATGAAAGGTTCCTTTGAAGCCGATGATCTCAAAGGATTTCCTGATTAGCGTTAGGCTAGGACGGCCACGGAAAAAATAACCAACCAAGGACCTTTTATGGACTGCTGCCAATTGTTGAACTTCCGCATCTGAAAAAGATATGGCAGGCAGTCCCTTGAAACGCGATCGAATAGGAGAAATTGCATCCTCCTTATTAGAGACAACCTCAGCAAATGATTTTTTGGCCCAAACCCTACCATCAGGCAGTGGCGGCGGTGGAGCCGCCGCTGCAGTGCCGGCGGACATTCGAATTAAAAGATCGCCAGAGCTCAAACCCTAAATTTCCGCCAAAGATGGGACCATAGGCATTTGTATTCTTCTCCAATCATTCCATCATTCATTTATGATGTTAATATGTGTGTGTGTGTGTGTGTATATATATATATATATATATATATATATATATATATATATATATATATGGGTTACCAACCGTGTGGGTCACCCTCCAATGGGTCTAGGATGCTATTCTTGAATAATTACTATTTTTAGCAGGTTAGGCCCAAAATAACATTTGGGCTGCCCGACTGCTCTTACATTGTACCGATGGGTTGTATATATTTATTTAAGGATGTTGGGCCGCAATATCAATGATATGGCCCAATTAATTATTTAGAAGTCTGTTACCATTGCATGAGTCCAAAATAGTAATATGATAAATCATACGTTCCGTAAACCTTTAATCGTTTTACAATTGTTCGAAAATAGGAGAATTCAATACATAAGCTTTGAAATTAAATTTTAATTTCCAGGACGTTCGGGTGCGGTGTCACAATATTAACACAAACTATCTCATTAGTCTTGATCTCATCAAGTCTAATATGATTAAAAAAAATCTTATGGGAAAATCGTATATGCTAAATATGGTAATTGTGAAATTTCATTTACACTAGCATTTAGTACGAATTTTTCCTAAAATGATACGTTAATGAAGAGTTCATACACCTTACAAAACGTGGAATAAATTAAAGCAAAAAATCCTAATAGATTTGATCTCATCGAATCTAATAAGATTGAAAATTTTATAGGAAATTCATATATGCTAATTAAGGTAATCGTGGACTTTCAATTACACTAGCATATAATATGAACTTTCCTAATACAAATGCTTAAAAGCAAGATCATATTTGTTACAAATCGGACATAAAATCAAATCAAACAATTCCAATAGATTTGATCTAATCAAATCGAATATGATTGAAAATATTATAGGAAATTCGTATATGCTAATTAAGGTAATTGTGAACATTCAATTACTTTAGCATATAATACGAACAATCCTAATAAACATGCTTAAAAACACGATCATATATGTAACAAAACGGACATAAAATCAAATCAACCAATTCCAATAGATTTGATCTAATCAAATCGAATATGATTGAAAATATTATAGGAAATTTGTATATGCTAATTAAGGTAATTGTGAAAATACAATTACTTTAGCATATAACACGAACTTTCCTAATAATCATACTTAAAAACAAAAAACATTGATGTTTCAATTCGTTCTAGTCCATAATCAGATCTCAAGAAAGTCATATTTAAGAAATATGGACAGTTTGTGAAACGCAACAAATATGATACAAAAGTTCGATCAAAACTTGATGTATTGCATGATTCTTCCAAAAAATACTAATATGCCAATTGAAAACCATGGAATAGTAAGCCAAGGATCTGATACCACTGTTAGGAAACGAGCTACGAACATGCATCTCATGCTTGATACGAAGCAAAAACATTTACAAAAGGATCTATACTATTCCATGAATTTCAATTGCTAATAAGCAATATAGTTTGCAATAAATCAAGAAACTAATCATTATAAGTTCGTATGAAACCATACCTTTTGATGGATCAATGGAAACCTAGGTCTTAGCACTTGTTTATGTCGTTCTAGCGTAGAAAGTACCACGCCTCTACGGTGTGCACACACGATCGGATCAGACTTGCTCAATGTACTAGCATCCAAAAGGGTTTTCTCAAATTACGTTTTGTTTCATGTATGTGTGAGAACGGCCAGCCCTATTAAATTCTTAGGCTCCTCCTTTTATAGAGAACATAATGTAGAAAACCCTAGCAACAAATGGATATGGGCTTGAAATCATTCGGACCCAAACACTATCCGATTCTGATCCAAAACGTTTTAGTGTGCGACCCTATAGGTTTATATTCCTTTGGTAGTATAATTAAATACTCTTTTAATTATACAAATAAAAAGCGGTCTCTAGTAAGACATTATTATTATCCAAAGGGTATAAAATTCAAAACGACACAACTTATAAATATATTATGTCACATATATATTCCTTTTGCCAAACGATATCTAGATTGAACACAAGACTAGGCGAGTGTCATTCTTGTATAGTTCAATCATTGTATCTTGATTTCCAAGTATATTTAATACAAATGACACCTCATTTGTGCATGGCCATGCTATAATTAAATATACTTATCAAGGGTCCCAAAGATATCTTCTCTCAATATATGAAAGTGACAAATCCATCTTAACCAACCACATACCTCTATATATTTCATAATACATTTGATCATTATCTTTATAGTTAATCATTTAGGAGTAACGTTTGATAATGTCTAATGTATTAATCATTATATTGGTAACCATGGCGATCTCAGGTCCGGGGACAATATGATTTCACTAAAGGGAACATCACTGATGACATTTATAACATTTCCTTGCAGTGTTCCCAAAACGGGTCGGTCCAATATTTGTTCACCAACAAGTATTAGTGTGTTTAGCTTGATATCACCATATCCATGACTTGTGGAACATAGTCATCAGCTAACCCACACTCTAATCAATATGTCTATGTAATCCTAGATTATAGAGATATGATTAGGGACATAGTATATTTTACGAAACGACTAGTATTCCACAACCAAGTCACATACTTGGTGAACTAGTAATAATAATATAATATATTTAAGAATATAAGGTGAAATAAAATAAACCTTATTAATAAGCATAAGATATCCAACTATAAGTCATACACATATGAATAGTTCTAGGGCATATCTCTTTCATGGGGATAGTTGACCATGGTTTATGGCATGTATTAGGCAGTTTCTCACTATTAGGGAGTTATGTGTCATTTCTGATCGACATGGAGGTATTGTCAGGGCAATGAATGAGGTGGGAAGTACTTGGGAGGAGCATTATGTGTATCATAGGCTATGTATCTGCCATCTTGCATTGAATGTGCACACTCATTTCAAAGACATTCATTTAAAAAATCTTTTTGTCTGGACCGCACGTCAACATCAGAAAAAGAAGTTTGACGGTGGGTTCAAGAAGATAGGTGAAATGAGTTTGGAGGCACGATAATTTCTAGGGAACATTCTCCCGGAAATGTGGTCATTGCATCGCGATGGCGGGTACAGATACGGTACCATCATGATAAGTTCGTATTTTGACACACATTTGACGCGTGTTGGGATAAACTTTTGATGATTTTCCTAGCTCTAAGGTGTTGCAAGTCTCAATTTTAGCTCAAGTTATGTTTACCGGGCGTTGGTTTGAGTTTTGTGTTGTTTGGAGTCAAAATCAGGAATTTAGAGTCCGACACCGGCGCTTGATGAGAAAATGGGATGATTGATGATGCATTCGAGAGATGATTGATAGATTTGGAGGTCACCGGGAGGTTCACGATGAAGATTTGAAGACAAAAGAGCTCTAGAATCGGTTACGGGATCAAAAGAAGAGAAATAGAGCTTGAAAACGGCATTCTGGATGTCCTTCTGTCAATTGTTTAAGCATATCTCCTTGTAGAAGCATACAAAGGACAAAATTCAAGTTGCATATGAAAGCCAACTTCAAGGGCTACAAATCATATGAAGACATCATTCCAAGAATCGGAGAGGAGAAATGTGAAAACAGACGATGAAGTCAGATGATCGTTGTTGTGATTTCAGAATGAGACCTTCCACCATTTTATTCATATCTCTTGATTGGATGATCCAAATACAGTTTGGCAAGCTGTGGTAGATAAAGGACTTCATTATCTACAGCTTTCATGAAGGAAGAATTATCCAAATCGGAGAGGAAACAACTCTGAAGCTACTTCCAGTCACGCACGCCGTGCGTGCTGAGTTTGCACGCCGTGCGTGCACAAGAGCCGAAGCCAGGAAGCTACTGGAGGGTACGCACGCCGTGCGTGGCTGTTACGCACGCCGTGCGTGGGCGCGAAACACGCGATTTGTTCTGGACGCACGGACGCTACGCACGCCGTGTGTAGCACCGTGTGTGGGTCCGAAAACATAGTTTTAGTCGAATTTTGCCTCTTTTTCTTTAAACAAGGCCTCTATGCTCCCATTTAAGAGGGAGGGAACTTTGAGAGCAAGCTTAAGGACTAATTTGAGAGCTTTTTAGCCCTGGTTTTTTCTATTCTTTAATATTCTTTGTAAGTTCCTACTTTTTAATTAATGGCAATTATTTTTATTCTTCCTAATTCTATTGATTTTTCAATTATGAGTTGGGAGTAGTTTTAATTAGGGATTTGGAATTGATGAAGGGGTTAATCATGATATATGACTAGGTTCTTGATGGTTTAATTGCATGAATATCGTTTAATTTGTGTTTGAACAATTTAACTGATATCTTTTGTAATCTAGAATGGCCACTAGAATTACAATTGCACATAGAATAAATTAAGAGAGATCTAATTTGTTCTAGGACACATTCATGCACACTTAATCGTTTGCTAAGAGATTAGTAGCGATTAAGGGGCCGTAAGCTCGTTCGTCTTGGCAATAATTTAGGATCTTGTCGCATGAGAGATAAGTCTGGTCCCCTAAATTATTGTACTCTACGCCGCGAGAGCAGTAAGAACTTAGAATTGATCAGCTAGGCTCAATTAAATTAATTTCATGTAATTAAGCCTGATCTGTCAGAAATCTGATTACCCCGGAATCAATCCATGTTCCCTTCATCGTTAATTAAGAAGAACCCAAATCTTTATTTTTATTCGTTTATTTGCAATTTTAGTTTTCTCAATCAACCAAATATCGCACGACTGCGTTTATTTTATTTCTTTTCTTTATCGCTGATTTTAGTTAGTCCTTAATTCCCTTTTTACCATCCTTGTGGAGACGATACTCGTACTTTCACCGCTATTCTACAATCTTTTTAAGTGCGAGAAAACTCACAACAGTAGTTTTTGGCGCCGTTGCCGGGGACGGTGTCGGTCTTAAGGGTTAATTTAACTCAGCGATTCGTTTTTTGTTTTTCATAGGATTTTTGTCTACTAACCTTGCAGGTCTGATATGTTTATGCATACACGCTCCGAGAGGGGAGAACCATTAATCCCTCTTAATCTTGAGATTGAAAAGCTCGCCAGACAGAATCACAAGGCTCACAAAGAGAAAATTACCATGGACCATCAATCTTCATCTGGAAACGTAGGGTCATCTAGTAACCCCAACCCTACTTCTCAACCAGATTTCTATCATAACACATCACCACAATCTTCACCACCAATTTCACCTAGAAACCCTCCAGGTTTTCAAAATTACCGTACTCCGATCTTTTCCCAAAATCAACCGTCACCGCAATTTAACCTCCCTCCATTATATCACCTTTTTCAAAATACCCCTACTGCTCCTGAAACTAATTTTCAAAACCAAGTTTATGGGATGCACAGAGCAGGGCAGAGTATTCCCGTTTTCCAACCGAGACAGAACTCACTTCCAATCAACCAACCTACATTCCAAAATCAGCCCCAGTATCAAAATCCGTACCCCAATCAGTTTCAAAACCAAACCCAAGTCCCACCTACTTAGCCACAACCAGCCCCCTAGCCTAGACATCAGGCGCCTCCACCCAATCCATATGTACCGCACAATAATCCACTCTATCAGCGCCAGACCATTGCAGAGTTTCTTACGCCAAACGTTTCAGAGTATGATAGCATTCAAGTGTCGGGAACTACTACCAACCGATATGAGATCAAGCCGGCGGTGATAAGCATGGTGTCCAATAACCAATTTGGAGGAGGCCCTACTGAAGACCCATTGGCGCATATTACCCGCTTCCTGAGGATGTGCCAGACGTTCATGTTGGTCCCGTTTGTAATGGAAACAGTCTAGAGGGGGGGTGAATAGACTGTTTTTGGAATTTAAACTTTTCTCCAAGTCAAGTCTGACTTCACAGAGATGGTCCAAATCTGGTGACAGAGATGGTCAAGTTTTGATGGCAGAACTAGACCAGGCAGCGGATAAGTTTCTGTCCGGGTAGCCTCTAGAAGAAAGCTAAGGCAAGGTGCCTTTCTGATAACTCTGAAGGAAGATCTGCTGGACACAGAGTCCAACCTTAAGAGTTAGTCAGTAGAATCTTAAGTGCAGGAATTAAAAGCTTAAAGTAAATGACACCGGGGTTTTTATAGTGGTTCAAGGAACAACTTGTTCCTCTAGTCCACTGTTCCACTAAGGTTGTAAAAACAACAGTTTACAACGCCTTAGTCCCTAGAGCATAAGAAGCACTCCTCGTCTTCTTCAAGTCTAGTTGCCACCCGGGATGCAGTCCTGCTTCCTGATGGCTGATCTCGTTTCACCGAGTCTCTTGAAGTATCCCCACTTCACTTACTCCAGCTAGTTTGAGACGTCCCTTCTTTTTCAAGAAGTCTTTGATATAAAATCAGTTTTCTCCAACGTTGCTTCTTCACAAAGGATAGGTATATGAAGCTTTCGAAGTGTTGAAGAACTGAGTAACTTTGCAGTTTGCTAGTTGGATAAAGGATAGGAAAGTATATCTTCCAACTGGAGCCTTTTCTTGTCTGAGAATGAAGTTTTAATCTCAAGAAGGTTGTTTACGCAAATTTATCTTGGCAAAGTTGTTTTTCTTAGTTCTTCAGAGTGTATCTTTTATACTGGGAGCAGTCTTCCCGTTGGAGTGTAGAAGACAGCTTCATTAAATGCATGTACTGTTGACTTGACCGTTTGGTCCTCCGACTTGCTATTTTGGGGGCGTAAAGATACTCGCATGGTCAATCATCAGCTTTAAATATTTCTTCGTACGTACAGCATTAAATGTGCATTTAATGCGTGTACAGTGCCATGCTTCCGTTGAAAGGTTTGTAACCGTTAGGGGATTTCCCGTTAGTTTAACGACCGTTGGAAGGGCTTCCGGAATCTGGTGGATTTAGCAGAGTCTGAAGAGGTTCTCTGGTCCAATCTCTGAAGTCCGTCTCTGTTGCCAACTCTGGTATCTTCCTGATAACCAGTTTCTGATGGCTTCTCTGGTGAGCAACTCTGGGAGCAACTCTGGTAGAGGCAAGATGGAACTCTGGCAGGCAGACTAAGCTAAAACTTACAAAAGAAATTCTAATACACAATTTCTAATGGGGTACTTTCAAATTCTAATAAACCTAGCATCATCAAAATCTAAATACATTTATTCCTTACAATTTCCCCCTTTTTGATGATGCCAAAACCCGTTAACTATTTCCAGAGAAATGCCTTTCACCATAAAAAAAATAAAGTTAAAAACTTTTCATTAAAATCTTGGTGGGCAACTTAGCATAGGAAGATAGTAAGAGTACGCGGTACAATCAGATAGCAATAATCAAGTACGATAACAGAATATACACAAGAAAGTAAATAAGAACAGATATTTGAAAAGAGCCAAGCAAAAAGAGAGGCAGAGTTGGTATCTTATTGATCTGATGGGAAAAGTAACACATTACAGAGTTAGATAAAGAGAGTTAGAGATCTTCTTCATCTACCTGTGGTCCTGCTCTGTCAATTCTCTCTAGTTCAGCATTTACCTTTGCTCTGATTGAGGCTAAATCCCTCGGATTCTGATAATCAGCCCAATGAGGTGCAAGTTTGCAGTCCAAGTAGTTTCTGACAGCTTCTGCAGAATTCTTGCCATTGAGAATCTTCATACCATACCACATTTCAGCTTCTTGAATGGAACCACCTTGGTTGATCTGGACCAGTCCATCACTATCCATGAACAGATTCTCTCTTTGAAGAGGAGTCATCAGTTTCCTCATCTGTTCAAATTGGACTCTGTCTGGTCTTGACATACCACTCTTCATCCAGTCATTAACTGAAAAGGATGAAGTCTTTTTCTTGGAGCTTCTTGGAGGAGGGGGTGGAGGTCTGGTGCCTGCAACCGCTAGCCTTTTCTTTCTGGTGGCATCAAAGTAAGGAGTAGGATCAACAGAGGAGGGTTCTCTGATAGAGAGAGCTCTGGTGCTGGGTCCTTCTTCTTCTCTGGTCTCTTCCCCCTTTTTGGCATCACAAAGATCACCAAGGAGAAGTTCAAATTTTGAGAACTCAGAGGCTTGAGCATCTCTGATTTCATCCAGTGTCTCTGGCAGAGTCTGGGTGACAGAGGCAAGTCCTTCAATCAAACTCTGTTGCTTGTCCACTGCAGATTGAAGGTCCCTTGTGCTGACTTCTAGGAGCACCATCTTCTGGTATCTTTCCTTGTCAGTTCTGAGGAGAGCCAGGCCTTGCTCTTGGTGTTCCTTGCAGAGAGAGTGTAAGATATTGAGCTTCTGGGAGGAGTTATCAGCAGATTTTTGGAGATTGTGAACAGAATCTGATATCTTGTTGATTGTCTGGTTCTGGGCAAGCAGAGCTTGAGAGTGCGAGTGAAGAACAGAGTTGAGTCCGCTCACATCTCTGGAAACAGAATCAATCCTTGAAGTAGAAGAATGCATGAAGTGGTGCAGATTTTCTGTCAGTGCAGCAACTTTGTCTGTCAGATGTTGAAATCCTATTGTGATTTGCAGATTTGTATGGGTGAGCTCTTCATGTTGCTTATCATTCAACTCTATTATCTTGCTCAGATCTTGAACCAGTATTCCACCAAAAGCTTCAGCAGATTTCACAAACTGGTTGAAAGGTATTTGGGGTTCATCAGAAGTAAATCCAGGCATTTCCAATCCTCTGCCTTTAGGTAATGGAGGAACTCTGTTGGATGGAGGAGGGGAAGGAACTCTGGGAGGTGTCCTTCTCCTTTTGGAGGTTTCATCAGCAGCGATGGAGGATGTAAGAAATCCATCATTGTCACTGGAAGAAGAGGGGACCCTGAAGATAGGTTTCTTCTTAGGTGTGGAGGCTACAGAGTGCTGAGGGGATCTCTGAGGTGAGGCAGATTTGGATGGAGATAAGGATTTTTGAGGAGGTGAGTTCTGGGGAAAAGGTATTAAGGGTTGAGTAGTAGGTTGATGTGAGGGAGATGGTGGGGGTGAAGGTGATCGATTTCTGGTATAAGAGGGTTGTTTGCAGGGTGATGAGGGTCTGGAGTTGGGTTTCGGGTGAGATGGGGTTCTGGTGGAGGTTGTGGTTTTCTGGTTAGGTGAAGGTGTTTTCTGGTGAGGTGGGGGTGTTTTCTGGTGAGGTGGGGAAGAAGGTTTGGATGGAGATTTAGAAGGTGAAGGTTGAGGAATAGGAGATTTGGGAGGGGAAGGAGGAGGTGAAGGAATTACCTCAAGAACAATCTCAGAGTACACAGATTCTCTCCACTCCTTGATCAGCTTCTCCATGGTAATAGCAATGTCATTTGCTGTTGATGGTTCTCCTTCCTCAAGAGCACTATGGCGGAATTTGATCATGGATTCCTTTCTTTTCTTCTCCATCAGCCAAGCATCAAATTCCTCCATTTCTTCTTCTTCCAAGGCTTTGACATGCCTTTCTGGAGATAGGTCAGATGTAGGAGTTTTACCTTGATATCTGTCTTTCTTCTTCTGTAGGACAGAGATCAGGAAGGTAAGGTTGAAGCATTTTGACACATCATCTGTGCCTACCCAGTGAAGAACAGCAGCTTCTTCTTCATAAGAATCAAAATACTGAATGATTTGTTGGAGAGGTCCCATTCTCCATCTTCTCCAGGCTAGGACTCTGTCAAACTGCTTCTGCAGAATGATGCTGAAGTCAGTTTCTTGGTCCATCTCTGGTGTGGCTTCACGCTCTGGTGAGAGAGCAGAGTTTGGCAACTCTGGTGCAGATTCTGGGTCATCCTCTGGTAGAGTCCCAGGTTCTGGTACAGGTTCCCCCTGAAGTGTTGAGTCCTTGGCAGGTGAGATGACCTTAGTCTTCCTCTTCTTCTGCCTAGGTTGAGTGCTTGAGTTGTCAGTCCCCACTCTGCACAACCAACTTTCTTCTTCTCTTCTGCTTCTGTTTTCTGGCAGCAGATTTCCTGGTTGCCTTTGGGGAGGGCAACTCTGGTGCAACCTCTTCTGTTGTTTCCTCCTCTGGTAGTGACAGATTGTCACTTTTCTTCTTCTGTCTGACTTCCCTTACAACCTGTGACTGCTCAGGTTGTTTGGGCTTTTTGGTAATTTTCTTGGAAGCAGGTTTGGCCTTAGCAGCCTGTTCTTCCCTTTTCTTCTCCATCCTTTCCTCTCTCTTAAGCTCAGAAGAGATGGCAATATTGAATTTTGGTGAGGCTGTAAGAAAGATAGTCTTGGAGTGATCAACTGGGATGGGATCCCTGAGTTGAACTCCTTTGGCAGCGAGAATGGCAGAGATGAGAAGCCCATGTCCCATCTTGGTTGAAAAAAGACCTGTTTCAGAGTCTTTCTTCTTGATGAACTCAGTTAGGGAGCCAAAGATTACCTCTCACCAATTGATGTTCATGCCATGGTGAACTGCAAAGATTGCCTTTGCATTGTTCTTGTTCATCTCATCAGTTGAGGCAGTTTTGCACCACAAGCATCGGTGCAGAATGCTGACAAGCTTCTCAAAGTCCTTCTTCAACAGGAACTTCTTCATGTACAGCTTGTCCAGTCCGGCAGCCTCCGGACGGCAGTATGTCTGAACAAATCCTTCAGTGGAGACTTCCACTGAGTCAAGAGCAATGAGGTTGATGGCTTCTGGGTCTTGGGAGTCAAGTTGAACTCCAAAGAATTCATTGAGTGCATCTGCATTCAGAAAAATGCGTTGACCTTGCACTGAGGAGTGAACTCCGGTCTTGGAGATGGTGGCGTTGAGGTAGAACTCAGCCACATCCTTGATGCTGAAGTGCTCATAAGGATGAGCAACAACTTTTGAAAGTTGGGAGTCAGTCATTCCTTGGATGATCTTGGTCATCCTTTTCTGGTTTTCTGCCAGTAGAGGTAGGGACGACATGTCAACCTTCATGCCGGATACAACGTTGGCAATAAGGGTCTTAGCTTCTTCCTTAGACAGATCATTGATGTTGAGGAAGTTCATTCTGAGTGACGGTTAAGAAAAAGTTCTGGGGATTGAAAGGTTTGGGATCTGAGAGCTTTGAATGCAAAAGCAGTTTTGAGAGAGGTGAAGATGCAGTAGGGATTTGGGTCGAAGACGGTGGATATAAAGGGGTTAGGAATAGTGGACGTTTGGTATATTGGCAGTTTCGAGGCAGCATTTAATGAAATGCGGGCGGAAAACGTTTCCGTTAGAAGAGTAACGATCAGGGGTATTTTGGTAAAAGACCGTTTCAGTTAATTAGGTCTTGCCCGTACCTCGAAATATTGCTAAGTCCACATCCGTATCTGTTGTCTTTCGGTTGAGGAACTCTGGTCAGAGAAGGGGAGGTTCTCTGATGTGAGATTCTGATGATCAGAGATAGAGGTTCTCTGATCCGAGTTTCTGGTGCAGAAGAAAGTAGTTCTGGTTCAGTGAATCTCTGGTTCAGGCATCTCTGGGAAGGTCATCCATCATTCCCAGTTCTTCCCTTAGCTTGTTAAACCTTGCCTCAGGTAAAGGCTTGGTTAGAATGTCTGCAAGTTGATCCTCTGTAGGTACATGCTCCATACAGATATGCTTCTTCTCAACATGATCTCTGATGAAGTGATGTCTGATCTCAATGTGCTTTGTCCTGGAGTGAAGAACTGGATTCTGAGTGATAGCAATGGCACTAGTGTTGTCACACAACAGCTTGATCTCCTTGACTTGAATTCCATAGTCCTTCAGTTGTTGCTTCATCCAGAGTAACTGAGCACAGCAACTCCCAGCTGCAATGTACTCAGCTTCAGCTGTACTGGTTGAGATGGAGTTCTGCTTCTTGCTAAACCAGGAAACAAGCCTTCCTCCTAGCAATTGGCAGTGACCAGAGGTGCTCTTTCTGTCTAGTCTGCAACCTGCAAAATCTGAGTCAGAATAACCAATTAGTTCAAAGTTACCTCCTTTGGGATACCATAAGCCTGCATTTGGATTTCCTTTGATGTATCTGATGATTCTCTTTGCAGCACTTAGATGGCTTTCCTTGGGCTTTGATTGGTATCTGGCACAGATTCCAACAGAGAACGAGATGTCTGGTCTGCTTGCAGTTAGATACAACAGAGATCCTATGATCCCTCTGTATGTTGTTGCATCTACAACCTTTCCTTCATCATCTGGACCAATCCCTTGTGAAGTGTTCATGGGAATCTTCACTGATGATTTTCCTTCCACTCCAAACTTCTTGATCAGATCTCTGGTGTACTTCCCTTGATTGATAAAGATCCCTTCTGGAACTTGTTTGACTTGGAGTCCTAGGAAGTAACTGAGTTCTCCCATCATACTCATTTCAAATTGACTCTGCATCACTTGAGAAAATTTCTTGCACAGTTCTGAATTAGTACTACCAAAAATAATGTCATCAACATATATTTGTACTAACAGAATATGATTAGCAACAGAGATTTGAAATAGAGTTTTGTCAACCTTTCCTTTAGTAAACCCATGGTTCACCAGGAAAAGGGACAATGTGTCATACCAGGCTCTGGGAGCTTGCTTAAGACCATAGAGGGCCTTTTTAAGCTTATAGACACAAGAAGATTGAGTAGGAATGACAAAACCTGGTGGTTGTTCCACATAAATTTCCTCTTCAAGATCTCCATTCAAAAATGCACTCTTGACATCCATCTGGTAGACCTTGATGTTGTTGAAGGCAGCATAGGCTAGGAAGATTCTGATGGCTTCAAGTCTGGCAACTGGTGCAAAGGTCTCATCAAAATCTATTCCTTCTTCTTGGCAGTATCCCTTGGCTACCAGCCTAGCTTTATTCCTTACAATGTTACCGTCTTCATCTGCTTTGTTCTTGAATACCCATTTGGTTCCAATGACATTCTGGTGCTTTGGCCTAGGAACAAGTTCCCATACTTTATTCCTTTCAAACTGAGTAAGCTCTTCTTGCATTGCATTGATCCAGTCTGAGTCTGCAAGAGCTTCTTCAACTGTCATAGGTTCCATCTGAGATATGTAGCAGGTAAGCATTGCATCTCTTCTAGCTGTGGATCTGGTTTGAACTCCACTTCTGATTTGACCAATTACTTGATTAGGAGGATGATCTCTTAACCAAGTTAGATCAGGTTCAGATAGGGGTTGTCTTGGATTCTCTTGATCTTCTTCTGATTCTTCATCACTCTCTTTGCCTTGTAGAATGGGATTCTGATGGTGAATTGGTATGGCAGAGTTAGTTAGCAACTCTGGTGTATCCGTCTCTGGCGGATCCAGTTCAGGTGATTCTTCTAGATTTGCTTTCTCCAAGTTTTCAGTTATGCTTTCAACTGAGTTGAGGTCATCAAACTTGACATGAATAGATTCTTCAACAAGTAGAGTTCTTTTGTTGAGTATTCTATAGGCTTTACTGGTGCTAGAGTAGCCTAAGAATGTTCCTTCATCAGCTTTTTCTTGAAACACCTTGAGGTGATCCTTCCCATTGTTGAGTATATAGCATTTGCATCCAAATGCATGAAAGTAGCTGATGTTGGGTTTTCGTCCTTTCCATAATTCATAAGGAGTTTTCTGATGAGTCTTGTGAATCATGCTCCTGTTCTGGGTGTAGCATGCAGTATTGATTGCTTCAGCCCACTATCTGTAGGGTAGACCTGATTCAGCAATCATGGTCCTTGCAGCTTCCTTTAATGTTCTATTTCTTCTTTCTGCAACTCCATTTTGTTGAGGGGTTCTGGCTGCAGAGAGTTGATGCATTGTACCATTCTGGTCACAGAAATCCTGTATGACCTTGTTGACGAACTCTGTTCCTCTGTCTGATCTGATGGCTTTGACTTTCTGATTTTGCTCATTCTGTAATAGCTTTAGCAGAGATGGCAGTTTCTGCAGAGTTTCATTTTTCTTGGTCAGAAAGATAGTCCATGTGAATCTGGAGTAGTCATCCACCATGACTAAGGTGTATCTTTTGCCACCAACACTTGGAGTTTCCACTGGTCCAAATAAATCCATGTGGATTAGATTCAGAGGACCAGTAGATAGGTTTCCAGCAATGGGTCTGAATGAGTTCTTCACTTGTTTTCCTTTCTGGCATGCACTGCACAAGTTCTCCTTTTTGTATACAAGGTTGGGTAGACCTTCAACAATGTGATCCCTTGCCAGTTTGTTGATTGTTTTGAAATTCAAGTGGCTCAGTTTCTTGTGCCATTCCCAACTGAGATTTGAATCTCCTTTGGCTATCAGGCAAATTCCATCTTTTGCGGTTGACCAATCAACTACATAGATGTTTTTCTTCCTTGTTGCTGTTAGAACCACTTCTTTAGTTGTCTCATGCTTGACAGAGCATCCTTCTTTGGAGAATTCAACTGTGTAGCCTTTGTCACAGAATTGGCTAGCACTCAGCAAGTTGAATTTCAGTCCTTTGACATAGGAGACATCATCTATGATTATCTGGTTCTTTATCAGCTTCCCTCTTCCTTTTGTCTGGCCATCTTTATCATTACCTCCAAAGGTAACTCTAGGCCCTTTGACTTTCTGGAACTCTGTTAGGCAACTCTTGTCACCTGTCATGTGCCTGGAGCATCCACTATCAATGTACCAATCTTGCTCAGAGATGGCTCCAGCACACAGTTCCTACAAAATTAAAAGGAAGATTTAGGTACCCAAGCAATGTTGGGTCCTAGGGGGTTATGCAGTCTTGGCAGCCGGTACCACTTTGGTCTCATCGAGTGAAACCTTGGTGGGTGATACCCATTGTCCACCTGGTAGTCATAGTAAACGGAAGTGTGATTCACTTGGGGCAGATGCTTGTGAGGATCATGCTTCCGGTTTACATACTTCTGCATAGCCTTTTTAGTTGGGTAGAAGTCCCATATACTATCAAGATCAGAGGGGCGATTAACTTTGGGCTTCTTAAGTTGACCAGCCAACCTTTTCTGCCTAAAGTTAACTTTCTCTTGATATCTGCCTTTCTGGTGATCATTTCTGACATGATTATCATGAGTTTATCTGTTATGGTTTTGTCTTTGATTTTTGGTATTCTGAAAATCTTTCCTGTTGTTAGGTCTTCTGCCAGGTTCATTAACTTTTAAAATGGGTTTCTGTTGAACCTTTATCTTTTCCTTTTCTGGTCTGACATTCTCATGAATAACCTTGGTGCCAGATACACCAGCCTGACAAATGGGGCTAGAAATCAGTGGCACTATGACCTTGTCTGCCTTAGCAACTCTGGTGCTAGGCATTACAGAAGGCTCACCTGATTCTGTTGAGCCATAACCAAGACCAAAACCAGTGCCAATTTATTGGTCAAGTACAATCTTTTCCATGGAAGACTGGGCCTTCTGGTAAGCTTTGTACTTAATCTCAAGAGGCTCTATCTCTCTTATTCTCTTTAGAAGAGAAACATTTTAAGCTTCCAGCTGATCTCTTTCCTTAATTAGAAGATTGATTTTGATCTCAACCTCCTTTCTTAAGTCAAGGATTTCAACCTTAAGCTTACTGTTTTCTTCTTTAACAGAAGAATAAGTGGTTTGTATGGCTTGAAACTCTTCCCAAAATTCTGACATTGAATCAGAATCAAAGGCTCTGCCTACCGAAGAAAAACTAGAGTTGGAAGTAGAAGATACCTCATCATCTGATTGACCCATAAGGCATAGGTCTTCAGTTTCTGTGTCCAGGCAACAGAATGCTTCATCAGATTCTGATTCCGAGCTGGACTCTGTCTCAGAGAGGGGGTCCTTCTCTGGTTGTTCAGTGATGAGTGCTTTCCTTCTTCGGTGCTCGTATTTCTTTTCTCCTTCCTGGCCTTGCCTTTTGGAGACTATGGGGTGTGGACAATTGACTTTGAAGTGCCCTGGTTGTCTGCAGTTGTAGCAGAGAAGCTCTCCACTACTTTCTGATGGTTTGGACTTCTGGTGTGGCTTTCTGCTAGAGTGTGGACTTCTGCTATCCTTCGGCTTTAAGAATTTCCTGAACTTCCTAGCAAAAGCCGCCATATACTCGTCAGTTAAAAGAATAGAAGGGTCAAAATTATTTACCTGAGAGGTGCTGGCAGTGAGGGCAGTAGTTGTTCTGTCCTCAACTTCTTCTTTCTCCTCTTCATTCATCTCAAACTCATAGGATTTGAGATCAGAGATGAGTTTCTCAGTGCTGTAGGTTCTGAGATCCTTGCTATCTCTCATGGCAGTGACCTTCATCTTCCATGGTGAAGGTAGACCTCTGAGAACCTTCAAGTTGATCTCTTTGGGAGTAAGTTCCTTCCCAAGTTCTGATATCTCAGCAGTGAGGGTGAGCAAGCGTGCATACATCTCAGTTATGCATTCTTTAGGTAGAAGTTTGAAGTCTTCAAACTTCTTCATGGCAATAGTGAGTTTGTTGTCCTTTTCTTGCTCATCTCCAGCTCCTATCAGGGTGAGAGTATCCCAGATTTCCTTGGCAGATTTGCACTTCTTGATCCTTGTGAAGTACTTGTCATCAATGGCCTTGTAGAGGATATCCTTGGCAATGTTGTCAAGGTTGTACTTTCTCCTTTCTTCATTAGACCATTCATGGCGCAGTTTGGTGATCATCTGGGGTTGACCACTACCAGTGATGTATTCAGGGTTGACCTTGGTGAACTCTGTGAAAGGTCCTGCATCAAGAACTTCCCACATTTCGTCATGGAGTGCGCAGAGGTGAGCTTTCATGCGGATCCTCCAGTCATCAAACTTTGTTACTGAGAACATAAGATTCTTTGAAAGAGTGTTATCCATAATATGAGATTAAAGAGGCTAAAACAAGTGGATCTCTTGTTTAGTAAGTAACCTAAAAGATTACAAGAACAAGGAGGCTCTGATACCACTTGTTGGTCCCGTTTGTAATGGAAACAGTCTAGAGGGGGGTGAATAGACTGTTTTTGGAATTTAAACTTTTCTCCAAGTCAAGTCTGACTTCACAGAGATGGTCCAAATCTGGTGACAGAGATGGTCAAGTTCTGATGGCAGAACTAGACCAGGCAGCGGATAAGTTTCTGTCCGGGTAGCCTCTAGAAGAAAGCTAAGGCAAGGTGCCTTTCTGATAACTCTGAAGGAAGATCTGCTGGACACAGAGTCCAACCTTAAGAGTTAGTCAGTAGAATCTTAAGTGCAGGAATTAAAAGCTTAAAGTAAATGACACCGGGGTTTTTATAGTGGTTCAAGGAACAACTTGTTCCTCTAGTCCACTGTTCCACTAAGGTTGTAAAAACAACAGTTTACAACGCCTTAGTCCCTAGAGCATAAGAAGCACTCCTCGTCTTCTTCAAGTCTAGTTGCCACCCGGGATGCAGTCCTACTTCCTGATGGCTGATCTCGTTTCACTGAGTCTCTTGAAGTATCCCCACTTCACTTACTCCAGCTAGTTTGAGACGTCCCTTCTTTTTCAAGAAGTCTTTGATATAAAATCAGTTTTCTCCAACGTTGCTTCTTCACAAAGGATAGGTATATGAAGCTTTCGAAGTGTTGAAGAACTGAGTAACTTTGCAGTTTGCTAGTTGGATAAAGGATAGGAAAGTATATCTTCCAACTGGAGCCTTTTCTTGTCTGAGAATGAAGTTTTAATCTCAAGAAGGTTGTTTACGCAAATTTATCTTGGCAAAGTTGATTTTCTTAGTTCTTCAGAGTGTATCTTTTATACTGGGAGCAGTCTTCCCGTTGGAGTGTAGAAGACAGCTTCATTAAATGCATGTACTGTTGACTTGACCGTTTGGTCCTCCGACTTGCTATTTTGGGGGCGTAAAGATACTCGCATGGTCAATCATCAGCTTTAAATATCTCTTCGTACGTACAACATTAAATGTGCATTTAATGCGTGTACAGTGCCATGCTTCCGTTGAAAGGTTTGTAACCGTTAGGGGATTTCCCGTTAGTTTAACGACCGTTGAAAGGGCTTCCGGAATCTGGTGGATTTAGCAGAGTCTGAAGAGGTTCTCTGGTCCAATCTCTGAAGTCCGTCTCTGTTGCCAACTCTGGTATCTTCCTGATAACCAGTTTCTGATGGCTTCTCTGGTGAGCAACTCTGGGAGCAACTCTGGTAGAGGCAAGATGGAACTCTGGCAGGCAGACTAAGCTAAAACTTACAAAAGAAATTCTAATACACAATTTCTAATGGGGTACTTTCAAATTCTAATAAACCTAGCATCATCAAAATCTAAATACATTTATTCCTTACAGTTCAAGATATCTGGGTTAACTGATGATCAGGTAAGAATGATGCTTTTCCCCTTCTCATTGAGGGACGATGCGCAGAGGTGGTTGGACAGCAATCCTCCTCACCACCTCCAGACTTGGGACCAGCTGCATAGTGCCTTCATTAAAGAGTACTTCCCTACGTCAAAGGCCCTGAAGTTGAAGAAGCAACTACAAGAGTTCAAGCAGGGATCTTTGGAGACACTGGCTGAAGCATGGAAGAGATTCAAGGTGCTGAGGAGAGCTTGCCCTCAGGGCAATTTGACTGATTATGAGGTTCTTTTCTACTTCTATAGCGGGCTCAGCAATGAAGGGAAGATGATGCTTGATGCTTTGGGCGGTGGAGCCTTTCCTGATTTACCATCCGAGGTGGGGGAAGAACTAGTGGAGAAAATTGTTTCGAATAACGCATCCTGGTACAGCGATAGGAGTTCTCCTCAGCAAAAGGCCCCGGGTTTGTATGAGATCGGTGATAATTCTGCCCTTTATGCAAGGGTAGATACCCTGACTAGTATGATTCAGAAGCTAGCCACCACCATGGAAAATAATCAGAAGAAGACGGATCTTGCTCTCTCGGTGCCCAGTGTAAACATGGCAGCCCCTGGTCCTATGAGTCCTGCTTGTACTATGTGTGGGCGACTCCATTGGCCACATGAATGTAATATGATGGCGCACTCGGCAGCCCCTAGAGTGGAGCAAGTTGACGCAATGTACTTCCAGCGACAGGGCTACTACAATCAGCCCTACGGACAGCAGCAACAAGGGAACTACGGGCAAGAAAATCAGCAGCAACAGTAGTCTAGGAACTATAATCAGCCCCAAGTACCTCAAGGCCAGCAACAAGCACCTCAGCCGGCGCAATGGAGCTTTAAAAGAGAGACTGAACAAAGGTTTGCTAACTTGGAGGAAATCCTCAAACGTTTCATACAAACTTCTGAGGTAAATACTCAACAGGCATATGCAAGGATGCAGAACATGGAAAATCAAATGAGGCAGCTTGCAAAATCCATATATGAGAGGCCTCAGGGATCCCTCCCTAGTAATACCGATCCAAACCCAAGAGAGGAAGTGCATGCCATCACGCTAAGCAGTGGAAGGGACCTTGAACCTGTTGCCATAGAGAAGAAGTCTGCGGAAGTTGTACCTGCTCAAATTGACCATGAGAAGGAGAAGGAAGAAGAGAGGAAGGAAGAGGTGGAGGCAGTCCCAAAGCAATCAATTCCAGTCAAAGCTTACAACCCACCCCTCCCATTCCCGCAACGATTAAAGGGGAAGAGTGACACTGAGGACTTCAACAAGTTTTTGAAACTCTTTAAACAGGTTCAAGTAAACGTACCATTCATGGAGGCGCTGCAACAAATGCCGAAGTACGCAATGTTTATGAAATAACTCCTCTCCAACAAAAGAAAATGGGGAGAACCGAAATCAGTGGTGCTGAATGAAGAGTGCTCGGCAGTGGTGCTAAAGGAGATACTAAAAAGCTCAAGGACCCAGGTAAGTTCACTATCCCTTGCTCCATAGGAAGTGAGATTTTTTATAATGCTTTAGCTGATTTGGGTGCAAACATCAATTTGATGCCTTATACCTTGTATGAGAAGCTTTCACTCGGTCCGCTTAAACCAACACATATGTGCATACAGCTGGCTGACCGATCGGTCAAATATCCCCAGGGGATTGCTGAAGACGTGTTGGTTAAAGTGGACAAGTTTGTTATTCCCATTGATTTCGTTGTTTTGGATATGCCCCAAGATCTTGATGTGCCCTTAATTCTTGGAAGGCCTTTTTTGGCCACTGCTCGGGCCCTCATAGATGTTGGGGAAGGGAAATTGATTTTGAGAGTTGGGGAGGAGAGAGTTACCTTTTGCATGGCCAAACTGGCCAAATAGTCCTGTCAAGATGTTAATGAGTGTTTTTTGTTAGATGTCATTGATCCCACCGGAGAGGAGGAGGGGAAACCCCCACCTCTTAAAGAAAATGATTTTGACTCGTTCATTGATAAAGGGCCTGATAAAGACTTGGACTCATTCTTGTACTTTTAGGAGTGGCCCTGAGATGCGCTATTGTTTTCATGAATTTAAGGTCTTACGTCATCTCAGTGCATTTGTTGATAGGAGGTTTGATTTATGGAAGACTAGTTTTCTGAGCGGGAGCGTCTTTGACTGAGTTTTTGATGAGGTGGTTGCGTCGGGCAAACGACGTTAAAAATAGCGCTTCTCGGGAGGCAACCCGAGCTTATTTCTGCATTTGTTTTTGTTTTGTTTTGTGTTTGTTTTGCAGCTCAGGGTCTTGCTTTGGGGATGATGTGTCGAGGATCACTTGACTCAGTTTAGTTCTGCACCGACCAGCGCCTTAGGGAAGTTTCTGCGACTCTTTTAATCGCCTATTTGTACATGTTGACTTGAGTTAAGTTGAGCACGCGTGACCCTTTCCCCTCTACCCCCTGGTGCATAGTGCATTTTTGGTCATCGCGGGCGATGCCAAAGTTTAAGTGTGGGGGAGTGAATTGGGCATTC
The DNA here is from genome assembly GCA_945859875.1 of Cuscuta europaea. Taxonomy (NCBI): domain Eukaryota; kingdom Viridiplantae; phylum Streptophyta; class Magnoliopsida; order Solanales; family Convolvulaceae; genus Cuscuta; species Cuscuta europaea. The sequence continues at coordinate 629,031 of CAMAPE010000047.1, read as the reverse complement.
GGGCAGTAGTTGCTACATGAGATTATTAGAGTTTGCATGCGCAGGGGTTAGTTGTATATTCATAGAGAATTCATGTCAAATTTTTGAAATTTTTTCTTTAAACTGTGATTTTTGTGAGCTGGCTAGCGTTTTGACTATGCTTTTAGAACATCTTTGAAGTGTTTAGGCTTAAATTGCTTGCACTATAACCTAGTTGTTGAAAGGATGAAGGCATTAGTCACCCATTTAATTCATAAATCTTCCATCCCACCTGGAAAAAAAAACCTTTAGGAGAAGCCATTTTGAGCCTAACCATTTATTGTTTACCCAATTAATTGAGCTCCATAGCCCAAATGGCCTGTGTTTCCTTACCCGTGAATATTTCTGACTTAGTTTTGGTGTTTAGGGAACTAGGGGATTAATTTGCTAAGTTTAGGGAATTTTTGTAGGAGCCATTTTTGGCACTGTTCTTATGCCCTAAATGGGGTAAGAGCAGTCACTTTTTAGAAATTTGATACTTTCGAGGATTGCATTGTAGGCATGGATTCACTTTGAATTAATGAACTTTAATTGCTATTTTTCCTTGGTGAGCTCGAGATTAGAATGGGGTAATGTCTAGTGAAACTCTGAAAAGTGAAAAAATTAATTGAATAGCTAGACCTCTTACCTTGCGAAAAAGAGAATGGGAGCCCCAGTCAAAAATCGTAAGTGTTTTGCACAATAAGATGAGACCTTGGGTATCTTTCGAAAGAAATGGCGTTCTCGTGCCAACATGACAAGGAAAACTAAACTTATTTAATGAACTTGGAGGCTTTAGCAAAATTAGCTTTAGTCTTTTGCGTACTTCAAGTATACGTCAAAGCACAAATGTGTTGCGGCGGTTTAGCTTAGTTGTACACCATGTCTACTCTTTGCATAGGTTTAGATGATTGTTCCTAAATTGTGGCCTATTGAGTTCCTTGATCCTAAGAATAGCCCTGAAGTTCCTGAATGCATTAAGTCTTTGTCAGGTTGTTCCAAAACTCTCAAAGGAAAGGGACTATGTATTACCATTCACCATTCACCATCACCTTCACAAGTCCTTCTGATCAACAACTAGTTTTTTTGTGTATGCTGTCATTACATTAAGGATGTTGTGAATAATTTTGTCAAATAGTTTAGCTTGAGTACAAAGATGTAGTTTAGAGAAGAATTTTCTTAATTTAGTGTGTCTGTTCTGTGAATATCCCTTTAACTACCTATGCGTGCTGATTGTTTTAATTTGGTGTGGTGATTATCGTAAGTCCCGATGTTCAGTTTGCTTGAGGACAAGCAAAGGTTTAAGTGTGGGGGAATCTGATAAGTTCGTATTTTGACACACATTTGATGCGTGTTGGGATCAAATTTTGATGGTTTTCCTAGCTTTAAGGTGTTGCAAGTCTCAATTTTAGCTCAAGTTATGTTTACAGGGCGTTGGTTTGAATTTTGTGTTGTTTGGAGTCAAAATCAGGAATTCAAAGTCCGGCACCGACGCTTGAGGAGCAAATGGGATGATTGATGATGCATTCGAGAGATAATTGAGAGCTTTGGAGGTCACCGGGAGGTTCACGATGAAGATTTGAAGACAAAAGAGCTCTAGAATCGATTACGGGATCAAAAGAAGACAAATAGAGCTTGAAAACAGCATTCTGGATGTCCTTCTGTCAATCTTTCAAGCATATCTCCTTGTAGAAGCATCCAAAGGATACAATTCAAGTTGCATATGAAAGCCAACTTCAAGGGCTACAAATCATATGAAGACATCATTTCAATAATCGGAGAGGAGAAAGGTGAAAACAGACGATGAAGTCAGATGATCGCTGTTGCGATTTCAGAATGAGACCTTCCACCATTTTATTCATATCTCTTGATTGGATGATCCAAATACAGTTTGGCAAGTTGTGATGGATAAAGAACTTCATTATCTACGGCTTGCATGAAGGAAGCATTATCAAAATCGGAGAGGAAACAACTCTGAAGCTACTGCCAGTCACGCACGCCGTGCGTGCTGAGTTTGCACGCCTTGCGTGCACAAGAGCCGAAGCGAAGAAGCTACTGGAGGGTACGCACGCCGTGCGTGGCTGTTACGCACGCCGTGCGTGGACGCGAAACGCGCGATTTGTTCCGTACGCACGGCCGCCACGCATGCCGTGCGTAGGTCCGAAAATCTAGTTTTAGTCGAATTTTGCCTCTTTTTATTTAAATAAGGCCTCTATGCTATCATTTAAGGGGGAGGGAACTTTGAGAGCAAGCATAAGGAAGAATTTGAGAGCTTTTTAGCCCCGGTTTTTTCTATTCTTTAAGATTCTTTGTAAGTTCCTACTTTTTAATTAATGACAATTATTTCTATTCTTCCTAATTCTATTGATTTTTCAATTATGAGTCGGGAGTAGTTTTAATTAGGGATTTGGGATTGATGAAGGGGTTAATGATGATAAATGACTAGGTTCTTGATGGTTTAATTGCATGAATATCGTTTAATTTGTGTTTGAACAATTTAACTGATATCTTTTATAACCTAGAATGGTCACTAGAATTACAATTGCACATAGAATAAATTAAGAGAGATCTAATTTGTTCTAGGACACATTCACGCACACTTAATCGTTTGCTAAGAGATTAGTAGCGATTAAGGAGCCGTAAGCTCGTTCGTCTTGGCAATAATTTAGGATCATGTCGCATGAGAGATCAGCCTGGTCCCCTAAATAATTGTACTCTATGCTGCGAGAGCGGTAAGAACTTAGAATTGATCAGCTAGGCTCAATTAAATTAATTTCATGTAATTAAGCCTGATCTGTCAGAAATCTGATTACCCCGGAATCAATCCCTGTTCCCTTCGTCGTTAATTAAGAAGAACCCAATTTTTTATTTTTATTCGTTTATTTGCAATTTTAGTTTTCTCAATCAACCAAATATCGCACGACTGCATTTATTTTATTTCTTTTCTTTACCGCTGATTTTAGTTAGTCCTTAATTCCCTTTTTACCGTCCCTGTGGAGACGATACTCGTACTTTCACCGCTATTCTACAATCTTTTTAAGTGCGAGAAAACTCACATCACATCACTTCTAATCTGGATGAGGTTTTCAATAGCGTGATGAAAAATGTCAGATATTTGCCCGTCACCGCTTTGGTCCAGGTTTCCTTTTACCGGGTTAATGCGTATTTTGTTAATAGGCGTGAAACCAGTAAAATGAGAGTGACAGAAGGCCACGAGTACTCTCCATACATCACAGATTTAATTGATAAGAATAGAGAGAAGGCGAAGCATCACACAGTTACTCCATTTGATTTAGGCCGAGGGATATTTCAAGTGGAAACGGGTTGTGGTGGCCGAACGTTGGGGAAGGGTGGGAGAAAACAAACTGTCCATCTAAAACGGAAAACTTGCGCTTGTAAAAAGATGGAGATATATAAGATTCCATGCTCCCATGTGTTAGCCGTGTGCAGACAACGTAGCTTGTCTTATGCTCCATTTGTGGATAAGTTTTTCTCATCTGATCAATACGCGGCCACATATCATAGAGTCTTCAAACCCATTCCTGATCGTGATTATTGACCTACTTACAATGGACTTGAAATAGTTCCCAATCCATCCATGCTTCGGGCTAAGGGAAGACCTAAGTCGACACGTATTAAGAATGAGATGGATGAAGGTCCCCGAGGAACGGTTAGATGTTGAAAATGCCACCAAAGCGGCCATAATAGGGCCACATGTGCGAAGAGATCGTCAAGACACGATGGGGGGTCTAGTGGGTAAGGTTTTAATTATAGTAATTCACAATTCATCTTAGCGTTGCATGAAAACATATTAATTAATAAAATGGATGATTAAAAAAAAGAATTAGTATAATATTAAAAATTAACTTATACGATTTTGTTTGTTTGTAGGCATGGAGATGACAACGACGTCTTCATCATCCCAGACGCAGCATGAGAGAGTGGTTCTTCAACCACGACCACGGCGTAGGCGTAGACATCAGCAGCAACATCTCCATGACCAAGACGATCAAGAAGACCATGAGAACTTGTAGTTTGCCTTTTGTATTGCAGCTTTTCTTGTACAATAGATGTTGTAGGAACAATTTACAACATTTTACTTATTTTCTCTTCTAAACTCTTGTATGTTGTGTTGATGTGTTTGAGAATGAATATTAGATGATTACTTGTTATAAATATTGGATGATTGTACCGTGTTTTACGGGTTATGAATTTAATGTTTTGTATTCGATTTGTAAAGGGTCTTTACAAGGTGTTTTATATGTTGTTGAGAGTAGGTGTTATGTATGTGTTTGTGAACAGGTGTGTTGTATGTTTTATAATGTGTTGTATCTGGCTCATAACACTTAAATAGGAGAAGGGAGACCTTATTTATAGCAAACAGGTGAGTTTGAGTTGAACTGGGGCAAAAAAAATGCTCAAATTCTGTTTTCGGAATTAGGCACGATCGTGCCCTTTGCAGGCACGATCGTGCGTGGCTGGCAGTAGCTGCTGGCTTGCGTTCATATGCAAGGGAAAGTCGCCCAATGGTTGGGCGACTTATAAGTCGCCAAACTGTTTGGCGACTTATAAGTCGTCCAACCGTTGGGCGACTTTCGCTGACAATGGTTAAATCCAGTAGTAGATCGGTGAATACTTTTTTTCCAACATTATTTTCGTAATTAATTAATTAATTAACATTAATTCAAAAAAAAACTCTCTATTGAAGTGCAAAAAATAAAAAAGAAATGTAAACACAAAGTATGATATGCAAAAAAGAACTATGTTCAGCTTTTCACAACATCAATATCAACATTAGTATCTTGTCAGGTCAAGTGGAGCCGTAGCCATTCAAGTGGATCACATCCTACTGTATACTCAAAATAAAATTTACTTCTTTATATCAAAATAATAAGAGAGATTTTGACTTTGCACCACACTTTTTTGTTGATATTAGATTTTACGCTCTATTTTTTGAAAAAACTTTGATTTTGCACCCCAACACAAAACATTTTATGCAGAAAAATTCTAAATGAGATGCAACGTGAAAGGATTTTTAAGTTAAATGGGGTGCAAAGCTAAGTCAAAGTTTTTTTAAATGGGGTGCAAAGTGTGGTTCAAAGTCAAATTCTCTCAAATAATAAATATTTCCTCCAATATGAGTGAATGACTACTACTTTGGAAAGAAAACATTGGCACACGTATTTGATAAAATGTACAGTATTATATGTTATTATTATCACTATTAATGTTGTTGTTCTTGTTATTATTTTGAATTTAAAATGCCTGTATCGACATTAAAATGATCATAGTTCTGAATCTAAACCACGTCCTTTTCCCAAATCATTCCAAACCCGAATGTCCTCTCACTCTCTGAGCAGATAAATGAATGAATGTCTCATACCATGTGGATCGTCACTAACCATGAGAGAGCTTTGAAGACAAATTCAATCCTAGCTTTAATGCTTCTAACAAGATAATACTTGAACCAAACTAAAGAGGCACTCCCTCGTTCCAAAAAACAAATTAACTTGTAAATTAAAAAGTACTCCGGTATATTGTAGTATGAATTAAATCTAAAGTAAAACAACTAGAAAAAATACAAGCTTGCTTTCCAACCCTTTCTTTTCAATCAGACTCAACGGGTTGAGGGAGCTCGATCAACCAAAATATAACCCCAACCTTACTAATTTTGATTATTACACAATGCAACACGTGAAATCAAAACTTATGTGTTTGGTGAAAAGTTGACCGATAAGTCAAGAAACAGGGTCACCAAACGAGATAAGTGCTCATTTGTTCTATATATGTTTTACGAATGAAGTCACAATTTTTTGGCAAAAGATAACTTAATTATTACTACCTCCGTTCCATAAAATAAGTCACACTTCAATTTAGATCGGAGTTTAAGAAAGTGGGAACAAAGTGGAAATGTATGGTTGTGGTTGAGTAAGAAAAAGGTAAATGAATGTTAGCCACACAAAACTTTCCAAAAAAGGAAATGGGAACAAATTTTTGGGACGGCCCAAAAAGGAAAGTGGGGTTTATTTTATGAGACGGAGGGAGTATTAAAACTGAGAACCAGATACAAGGTTGCCATCACAAAGGCTACACTGGGGTGAGACTCAGAGCTGGTTTCGCACTTACTAGCGGTCCATCTCACTAACCCCACATTTGGTAGACTCCATACACAGCACGGTTGCACCTCCTACTAAAAGGGAACTTCAAAAACACAACATAGTTTTGAAATAATGAAAAATTAAAAGAGGAACATAATCCAGTTTCTCCAGCCACTGGCAAGTGAATAGCGGTTTGACCAGCCTCCGCTAAGGGTACTTCATTCCTATCCTTGCACTCTCCTGCTACTGGCGATGCTGACCGGACAACACCACCACTTCCATTTTTTTTTGAGTTTTCTTCATCCATATCCATACTAGCCTGTGCCCTCGCCTCGATATCTTTCTCAATGACCCTACACTTTCTTGGTGCATCCAGGGTTGTAGCAATCTCCTTCCCCTTTGACAGGAGTCCTTCCACCATATAGCTTTAATGTTTCTTTGTCACTTTATCAGACTCAACTTTCTCCTCCCGTCTGTCTCCAAGCTTGTTCCTGCCAGGAATAAGCCACATGTTACCCGGATGCGCTCTTCCTCACCTCATATCAGCCTGTAACCATGGCCCATAAGGCTTCTCCCCGATTCATATACCACCATGCGGATTAGATGGACAAAACCGGTCAGCATGACCAAGAACCCCGCAGAGAAAACAGAAATTTGAGAGTCTCTCGTATCAAATATTTAGGTCCAGCTATCGCCCTCTTGTCTAACCTGTATGCGTCTAGTCAAAGCCATAGTTGCGAACGTGAACCCAGAAATCCGCATTATCCAGTGGAACTTCCAGAGGTTTATCAGTACGCCCCAAACATTTGATAACCACCCGATTCTGCTCAAAGGACCAAGGCCTTTCATCAACAACTTTATTCAGAACTCCTTCATGATAAAATTGTCAAAGGAATTTAGAATCCTCAATTTCATCGATAGAAACTCCCTTGCTGGTTGCCAAGCCATAGCCATTGTTTGGCAAAACGAAACGGCACGAACAGGTTTGTCGGACACCACCCTAGCCATAGCCGCTAGATTGAATCCCTCTGTAATCCCATCCGCATCCTCCACCGGGTCAGCTGCTAGCACTAGACCCCTATTTTCTTCCTCGGCAATTGAAAGCATGCTAACATTTCTCGAAATTATCTCCATCACAGCTCAAATCAAATCTCAAAAAACACAAAGCAAATTTAAATACCGAAAATATGCAACTAGAATTCAATTGAAATCACTGTTTTCCACAGAACAAGAAACAAGCACCAGTCGAGTGTTCAAGCAGGGAATCACAACAATCAGCCTCAGCCAAATTTAGCTGGAAACAAAGACACGGAACGAAAATGCCCGGATACAAAACATCAGTCGAAGCACGAAGAAAAACAAAATCACAACTTGTAAACCGAAGAATTGAAACTCCAGGACTCCCTAATAGCGCCGTCGCCTTTAGTAACTGAATCAGCCTTATGAAGCCGTTCAAATTTGCCGCTCCGGAGGCCCGTCGAAATCACCGCGTAGCTAGGGTTTTCCCGAATGAAGTCACGTTTTAACATCCGACAAATGCAATGTGCCATCTATAAACGTAGACAAATAATGTATAAGTAAATGGAAATGTACTCTTTAGAATTATTGCAAGGGCTATAATTATAGTAATAGTATTGGTGCGTGACCGTAGTTGCATTTCAACATTCCCAATTTTTTTATTGAAATAAATAAACTTAGATAACAATCATAACATCAATCAAGTCATTGTGTAATACATGAATACTAAACTTAGGAGGATCAATCATCCAACTCTGACAAACACACACAAAACACGCCGTCTTAGCAAGTGCATGAGTCGCTGAACGCCTAACATGAGAGAAGGTTAAACTTGCAAACGATGAAACCAATTCCTGGATATCTTTAGCTACCAAACCCGTCGATGATAGCCCATCAACGCATCTGACTCCACATCCACTGAGTCCCACCCTTGCTCCTTTAGCCATGAAAGTGTATCCCTAACTCTGACAATATTTGCAAAGTTTTATCCTTGTTTGTTACACCCTGCGTCTTTCACAGTTTGATTTTTTGAGTCAAATTTTATTAACTATGATCGTTAATTATTCAAAAAATGTATTATTTTATAATATTAAAATAATTTTGAGTACTTCATTTTAATATGTACCCCTTTTGTTCTTTTTTAAGTGCAACATTGGACTTTTTTCACTATTCACATTTTCTAATTTGACTCTATTTTATTTATTAATGTATTATAAATTAAATTTATTTATTTTTTGTTAAATTCTTCTCATTTTAAAGTTTCAAAATCTATTTTTTTAATAATTTTTTACTAATAAGGTAAGAAAGAGTATTAATGGTCAAACTTATTCATTGACAAACGTGAAAAGTGGACGGCTGCATTTTAAAAAGAACAAATGAAGTATGATTTAGGATGTTTTTACTTGAACTGTAATTTGCTGGTCTGGTCTGGTCTGAACTGGTCTGGTCTGGTCTGGTTTCTTTGTATTTTTATAACTATCCAAGTCTGGTCTGGTCTGGTCTGATCTGGTCTGGGACGAATTACTGTCCAAGTAAAAACATCCTTAAATATTAGTTTATTACGTAGTATAAGTTTGGGAAAAGGACCAAATAAACCCTTTTATTGTTTTCAATACATCACTTTATTTCAATATTTCCAATACCATTTTTATATTATTTCCAATACATCATATTACTACGTTTACATTTAGGTCTTGTTTGTCAATCGGCTGTTAGTTGTTTGTGTGTTAGCGATTAGCTGGTTATTACAATGTCTACCTCTAAACAGTATTCTTAACATTGCAGATTTTTTTTTATCAATAATTCGTATTATATAAAATCATTCAAATAAGAATGAAAAATAAATTATTTCTACCGTGCACACCATTGCTCAAATACTGCTGAACAAAACGCTCAAAAGGAGGAGTAAATGCACGTAAAAAGAAAATCTATTTTTGGAAAATACGTATGTTGGAGAATACCGAAAGAGGAGATACAATTGATGGCGGCTGCTGAGGCCAGGCCCGCGAGGCAATACACAGAAATTCCCCTCCCGGCTCCCGCTCTCTGTTTTCCACCTTTTTCATCCATACAAATACGAACAAGACCCAGCCACCCCTATTTGTTGATTTGGATTTCATTATAGCCATGTGATCCCTTTCTCTCTAATGGTTAGGGTTTGCTCTCTCCTACCACTTGCGGAACGTGCATATTCGTTGCATACGTATCTTACTTACGTACATAGTACGACCATCATACCCAGATAGCAATCTTGTATAAAGTTGGATTTTTGGGTCGAGGTCGTTGTTTTCTCTGGGGATGGTTAGTGATGGTGATGGGTCGAGAGGGCGGCTACTTGGTGCCGGCTGATCCGAAGAAGAAAGTTGCCGGGTCGCGGAGCTGGCTGCTGATGGACGCTTCCGGCCAGGAGATTCTTCTCGATGTCGACAAGTACGCTATCATGCACCGAGTCCAAATCCACGCGCGCGATCTCCGGATTCTCGATCCCCTTCTTTCCTATCCCTCCACTATACTCGGCCGTGAACGCGCCATTGTTCTCAATTTAGAGGTTCACTTCCTTCTCCTACTCTTTTCATTTCTTCTTCTTCTTCTACTGTGATTATGAATCTTTGAATTGAGTGCCCCTTTCAATTTAAAGCTTGAAGTTTAGTGCTTTTTTCGGTAATTAGAAGGCATTAAGTTTCATAGGCTCTCTGTTTCTCTCTTTAGTATTTTTTGTATTCTTGTCACTGATTGTTCAATTCACTTCCTGATCAAATAACTTGGTTCCAATTTAAAGTTGATGATCTTTCGTGGTCTTATCACTTCGTTTACTGATCTTTTTTTCTTTTTGTTAAGGGCAGCATATCAAGGCTATTATTACATCTGAAGAGGTAATCTTTGTGCACTTCTCTTTCAATTTGGAGTCCATTTGTGATTCTTATAGGCTTTATAATCACTGTGGATCATTGTTATGGAATATTTAGTTTTGTCATTTTTAGTTATGCTATAGAGAAATTTTCTCATAGAAGCATAGTTATATTCTTCTTCTGAAATCACAAAGGGAGGTAATTTGATTACTTTATTGGGATGTCCAGGTGCTTCTTCGTGATCCATCAGACGAAAACGTTACTCCTGTAGTTGAGGAACTCAGAAGATGCCTGAAGCCCGTAATTGCAAATCATGAAGATCAAGGGGAAGGCAAAGATTCCAATGCTCAGCATGATGTTGAAACAGCTGAAGAAGATGGTATCCTTTACATTTTTGTCAAGTAGGACTTTTTGCTTTGATAACATGTTGAGTTATGTTTTGTCTTCCCTCCCCCTAATGTAAAATTTTACTTCTGCCTGAATTTATGCAGAATCTCCATTTGAGTTCAGGGCCTTGGAGATTGCTTTAGAAGCCATCTGCAGTTTTCTTGCTGCCAGGACAATGGATCTTGAGACTGATGTCTACCCAGCTTTGGATATGCTTACCTCCAAGGTGAATAAGAACAACATCGTAATCATTATTGTCATTATTACTGTGTATTGTTGATTTGTTGTTGTTATTAGAAACCTTGTTAATTCATGTACCCAATCATTTTCTTTGTGCTGTATCTTTTCCAATCTATTGCTCTTGCAGATTAGCAGCAAAAATTTGGACAGAGTTCGGAAGCTAAAGAGTCAAATGACAAGGTTGACTGCTCGTGTGCAAAAGGTAATAATACCTATTAGATTGGGTATCAATGAAAATAGGTGTATAAGCACATATTATGTTGTATTTATAGTTTGGTTCAAAATTTTTGTTCTAAAGAAAATACCTTTATAGCGAACTGTATTTGCATGATGGAATGATTTTATACAGTCGGTAAATGAAATATGTGATATGTAGCTTGCCACTGTCTTTAAAATATATTTGCAATTTGTTTGGTTAGTTTTAGTATTCTAGTGCTTCAGCAATGGTTTCAAGATAAATCTGATTGGCCCCACTGAAAGTAGCTTTCTTGTTCACACAAGAGAGATGCTTAATGTATTGTCTTCCAGGCTTCTCATAGTTGATTTTGTTAATAAAGTAACTAGTGCTCGGGATTTGCTTTGCTTCATTTGAATTTATATAGTTCAAAAATTAAATATCTTACCTGAGTTTTGGGGTTTAATATACATCTTCCGTCCCAAAAAAGAGGCACGTTTGAAGGTAAGTTAAGACCTTTGTTGAATCAACTCTATCATGGCGGAACTTTTTTGCAATTTTTTAAATGTTTACTCTTAGCCCTAGAACTTATTTCCAAGATTGATGAGTAATTGTTTTCAACCACTTGCAGCATGGCTGTGCATGCACTGCACATGTTATGTGTAACCTAGGACTAAAAAATGCTGCCTTTTAAATTGAGAATCTTTTTTGAAGCAGAAGAAGTTTTTGAAACACGGCTCTTTGCTTGGAAGGGGGCGAGAGGGTCTTTAGTAGTTCTTTGGATAAATTATAGTGGACCTCATTCATCATTGGTTGATTTATTCTCTGCTTGATTGTAGGTGAGAGATGAACTTGAACAACTCCTGGACGATGATGATGATATGGCAGATCTTTATTTGTCTAGAAAACTTGCTGGTGCTTCTTCACCTGTAAGTGTATCTGCCAGTTGGCTTCTGGCTTCACCGACAATTGGCTCAAAGATATCAAGAGCTAGTAGGGCAAGTATTGCAACTGTCCGAGGGGATGAAAATGACATTGAAGATCTTGAGATGCTACTAGAAGTAAGAGTTCTACTCGAGTAAATTTGGTGCTAAATGTTTTATTGCTTCTATCTGATTTTAAATTTATGCTAGTGATTTCAACTAAAATCCATATCATATAAAAGGACATTGTTAGTATTTCATAACAGAAATACATAGAAAAATGCTTACGCGTACTGGAAGTTCTCAAGTGCCTTTTTACTAAAAAAATGACTGTTTCTAGCATTTAAAAAGGCAGAGCTTTCTTCATACATAATGTTGGAAAAAGTGGATTGCTCCCCATATGTGAACCCCCTTCTCTGTAAAATGGAATTAGTAGAGTGAGGTTGGTAATTGCATACTATTACTCAATGTTCTAAGAGGCGTTAGTGGGGCGCCAACCCAATGTCTAGCGCCTAGGCGGGGGCTAGTCGGAGACATAGAAATTATTTTTTATCAATATTTTTATATAAATATGATAAGTAATATTGTGTTTGTGTGTGTGTGTATATACACACACACACATTAACATGCATGAATAATGGAATTTGCATGTAATAATACTACGTATATTATAACTAAGGGGAAAATAATTTAAATATCCCAAACTTTGAAGGGGGTGTGAGGTAAGTACCCCGAACTTGCACATGTAATATATTATATATATATACCCCAATCTTTATATAAAAAGTTATGTTAACATCATGATCATATGAATTTTTCACAAATGTAAGTTTATGGTGTTAAGTATATAATAAAAATACACAAAGCACTTGTGAGGAATTATTTAAAATTAGATTGTACCAGATTAATACTCCGTATTATTTATTTTCTTTCAAAAAAAAGTAATTTTATTTATTTCACAAATGAAATTTTAGAATGCTAACTGCATTTAAATAAAGATTAGAGTATTTTAAATTGTGTACTTATTGCAATGAATTTATATTTGTAAAAAACATATAAACATGGTGCGAAAATAACTTTTTATTTAAAGTTTGGGGTATATCCGTATAGGGGAGGGTTCTAGTGAGAACTTCTCCTCAAATGAGAACTCCTTATAATAAGAACTTTTAATCTCAACCTTTCATTTATTGCAATCATTGATTATGATTCACATGGGGTCATATTCATAATTATTCCAAATTCAAATGGGGCTTTTTTGCAATTAGTGCTAAATAATTACAAAATTGCCACCTTGTCATTATTATCCATTGATTGTAAAAATGAATGATGGAGATTAGAAGTTCTCATTTTAAAAAGAGTTCCCATTTTAATAGGGGTTCTCATAAGAACTCTTCCCTATCCGTATATGTATATATGTGTGTGTGTGTGTGTTGGGATAATGAGTCCGAGGCTGATCAGCCCATTACCCTTATGAATCCTTTGGCAGTCCATTCCATTAGGAGATGTACGGCCCCCAATCCCCGTTGTTCAAGACAGCCCACCTAACGCTCTGAGGACCTCGGCCATAAGCCTTGGAGGCAGGACATAGGGAACAAACTCTTATACATTCCAGGGGCCCAACTGGCTGTAGAGAAGACGCTCATCCGCACCCAGTAATTACGGACGAAATCTCATCCTTGGCCCATCAAAGATCCTCCATCTAGGCCCATCAAGACGCTCGGCCCTGGCTATGGTGGGAAACCAAGATATTGGCGGGAACATCATTAAGTGCGATAGATTTGGTGGTTGGGAGCTAGCCATCCACAGCCCACCACATCAGCAACCTCACCTACCCCTTATTAGTATAAATTGTAACATTTATTTCATAGTAAGGGGTTGACAACTTAGCACTCTAGCAATATAGCATTTTTAATCAGCTCCTAACAGCTGGACAAACGGCCTCAGGGCTTTGTAGCGAAGTAACTTGTAATCGGCCTCTCATCTAGACTCCCTACGACTGAAATATATCTTCTCTTGCTTGTTTAATCACCTAATTCCTCAAAACCTTCCACTCGAGATCCAAGGGTACGTGTTGGGCCTTTGGGTTGACGGAATAAACCTCAACAATATATATATATATATATATATATATATATATATATATATATATTATGCAAGTTTGGGATTTATCTCACACATATTCAAAGTTTGGGGAATCTATATTATCTTCCCCTATAACTAATCACTTAACTTCATTATGTTATAAATATTAAAATTTAAGAATATATACAAACATATATGGTTTTCATCTTAATAAAAAAAGCAAAAAATGTTTGGTGAATGTAGACGCCCAAGGCGGCCCATTAGGTGCTCTGGGCAGGCAACTAGGCGACCGGCTAATTCAACTAGGCACCAACCAATTATTTAGGATGCCTAGACTAAAATCAGGGCGCCCAACCACCGCCTAGCGCCTAGGCAGGGTCTAGTTGGGAGCATAGTGCTATTACTATTTCATGCAATATGTTCAATGAAAATTCATCCACCTCTGATCTTTCCATTTTGGATCATTGTACTGCTTACATGTGCTGTATGTGTGTGATGTGGGAAAGGGTGTCAAATGCCTGAATTGGAATGGAGCCATCTGCTTTATGTGAACCTTCTTTTTTGTAAAATGGAAATAGTAGAGTTATGTTGGTAATTGCATACTATTACTATTTCATGCAATATATACCATAAAAATTCATTGACCTCTGCTCTTTCCATTTCGGATCATTGTACGTTTTACATGTGCCATGTGTGTGCGATGTGGAAAAGGGTGTCAAGTGCCTGGATTGGAATGGAGCCATCTGCATTATGGAGTTGTACCGATATCTTTTTATAGTGGCACAAAAGGGGAGAGTACCACTTTTAAAGCTTTAGGCCTCATTCAGAATTGGCATTGGAGCCTTTCCCATGTGTGTGTGTGTATAATACATATATGGAGTGTCATTTTTCTTGACAAAAGGAATTTGTAATATTTATTATTGAAATTTGAGTGGCTGCTGCTTCTATTACAGGCTTACTTCATGCAAATTGATGGAACATTGAATAAGCTAAACACAGTAAGTGGACTTCACTCTCTTTTTTTCATTTGTCTGTTTCATGTGAGTACTACATATTTCATTTTTACAAAACAAATTTTGGTTAAGATTTACTCCCTCTGTCCCAATATGTTGTCCGTTATCTTAAATTATATCCGTCCCATCATGTGTCTCACACCATATATGTGTGGTTCAACATCCACTTTACAAATTCAATATCAACCACAATCTCAGTTTTCTCTGTTTTGAACCACCCCGATGTCTCAAAGTTGGACGCAGTGAGTACCATATACTAGCTCTGTGCCACTATCTTTGACATATGAGAATGCGACATGCATATAAATGAAATGGAATTATGTGGCTGATGTTGAATTTGTAAAGTATGAATGAGTTTGAACCCCACAAATATTACCAAATATGTTTTCAGACAAACAGAGAAGAAGTTTGGGACAAAGATAGTGGGACGGAGGGAGTACATGTTCTTAGAACATGATCATTTCCTTGTGGAATTTATAATCCTTTCTCTTATTTAGTTTTTGTTTAAATAAACCCAAGTCCAGTTATTTGTATTATCTCGGTCACATTAGGCGATTGCTAAACTTAGAATGATATAGTTTGAAGTCACTGTAGATAGTTTCCTGGTAAAGAATAGTTGAGGGATCTTGATATTTCGGAAGTTTATAATAATAGTTGCTATTAGCTACAGAAAAAAAGGGGTCATTGAAATATAACTTTGTTTGTTACAGTTTGTTGAGTTATAATGACTCGCTACGATTACTTTATTTACTTATTTTGCAGCTACGTGAATATATTGATAATACAGAAGATTACATTAACATTCAGGTATTGAAATTACAATAAAGTAAGATTACAGTTGAGTACAAACTTATCTAAAACAGCTACGCCTTTTTGTCTTACCAGCTTGACAATCACCGAAATCAGCTCATTCAGGTATTTATTAAGAAGTGTATGCTTGTGCCTCTCATCACAAAGTGTTCGTATATTCGTTAGGAACCTGGAAAATGCAAGGGAAAGAAATAGGGAGGGAAATGGACAAGGATTTTGGGAGGAAAAAAATTTCGAGAGCGGAGGGGGAGGGGGGAGGGGGGTCAGTTCAACTTTATAAATGGGTCTTAGATACTCCCTCCGTTTCTAAAAGAAACTCACACTTTCCTTTTTGAGATGTTTCAAAAACAAAGTCACACTTCCCTTATTTCCTTATTTGGCAAAGAAATCTACATCCAAACAGTACCAAACAGTGCGAAACAGTGTCAGTGTTTTAAATTCAATTTATTTCCTTAATAATCGTGAAGTCAAACCGTGACTTTCTTTTGGAAACGGAGGGAGTATTTGTTAAAGCATGTTTTATTGATATTTTTCTAATATATGAAGACTGAGAAATATAAATACTTGTAGAAATATAAAGACCACATGTAAGTTTGTATTCCAAACACAGCCACATAGTGTGCCTGCCTCCTAATGTAAAAATAATACAAAACTTGCTAATATTAGTTTCTCTGTATTATATGGCCTGCAGCTAGAACTCTTCCTCAGTTCAGGAACGGTTGTTATGTCTATATATTCTTTGGTGGCTGGAATATTTGGAATGAACATCCCATTTTCTTGGAATGAAAGTCATGGATACATGTTTAAATGGGTGAGCAGCTAGCTCTCTTCAATACCACACATTTTTTATACCGTGAGCCTGTTGGGTAAGTGGGGTTATGTGCCTAACGTGGTTGAATCTACTGAGTTTTCTAAACAAACAT
Organism: Cuscuta europaea; assembly: GCA_945859875.1. NCBI lineage: Eukaryota > Viridiplantae > Streptophyta > Magnoliopsida > Solanales > Convolvulaceae > Cuscuta > Cuscuta europaea. The sequence continues at coordinate 612,517 of CAMAPE010000047.1, read as the reverse complement.
AAAAGCATTCGGTAAAATCAATTTTGGGCAAATTAGTAAGTGAGAAGCTTCGTGTAAAAAAGCTAGTCAGATGCTTATTTATTCTGCTTTTAAGTAAAAATAAAAATCAGACACTTCTGGGTACCAAACAGGTTCCTTCTGTTTCGGTCTTTGCGATTAACGGTAGATGTTGTTGTTATTGGCAGGTGGTCATTGTCACAGGGACTTTTTGTGTATTTCTTTTTATACTAATTGTATATTATGCTCGCCATAAGGGACTTGTTGGATCATAAATCTCTTCCAAAGGGACATTTGATCATATATGACACGATTGCTACATGGATAGGGAAACAAAAAATTGTAGCATACTATACAATACTCTCATTATTCTTTTCAAAGTGATGGAAGTTTTGGATCAACTTACACCTGTGTAGTTTGACTGTTGATTGAACGAATATATACAATTAGTTGGAAGGTTCGTGGTTGAGAAAAATGAATCTTGTATTTTCATTTATTCGATCTGATGACCTCATAAAATCACATTTCCATGTGGATGATTTTACTACATCCCAAGTACCTATTGGATGATAATATGTTTGACGCGGATCATTCATATTTCATATTCTTGTCTTTTAGATAAAAAGGTCTCTCGAAAATATTGCCAATTATATTCAACATGGATTCTCTCGTCGCCTTGGACACCATTTTGACTTGATTTGTTTGGTTTGCCTTATTCATCATGATTGTTAAGCATTACATTCAGATATACTTTGGATGAAAGTTGCACGAAATTGTATGCATCTGGAAAGTCTCAAATTGTTTGTGGTTGGAATTCCTGTTGGGAATATTTTATGGTGTTCAATCTATTTAAATATCTTTGTATTTGTATAGTTATTTATTAAATGTGTAATATGAGCAACAAATGTATATCAGCCCATTAGTTTCTTTGTAACCCATAAGTTAGTCATCATCTCCTATAGAGAACAGAGGCGAGATAGAGAGATTAGGTTTTACGTTGCTCTCTTTCTCGAGGGAGATCAGTGGCCACTGTTCACGGTATATCAGATTCATGGTCATCTCGATATCTTTCTAGCTGCTTCGTCTTCATTGTTATGATTGTTAGATTGTTAGAAACAGGGACTAACATGTGGTATCAGAGCAGAGGCGTGAAAAAGATTGAATCCATCTGTGATTTTTCGGATATGCCATTTTCGAAGCTTGGTGTTTGGAAGTTTTTCGATGATTTCTCTTTTAACCTCTTGTAATCTTTTTTGGGTCAAAAATTTGTAAAAGTTATATTGTTGAAATTGTCTTTCCATAACGATTCAGTAGTATACCTTATTTTTAGCTTTCTGCAGTTTTACGTTTTTAAGATCTCTATATAGGGATCTCGATATTTCAGTTTCTGCAAGCTGCAGGAAGAATTTTGACCCTAAACTGATACAGGTGGAATCTCGAGATCAAGGGCTTTTCAAAACAATTTTCAAAATTTCAAAACTCGAAGTTTTTGTTTTGCAAGATATCGAGGTTTAGAATCTCGATACTCTGGTTTTTTAATGTTTGGAAGATCTTTGATGTTTTGCAGATTTCGATCTTAGGAGTTTCTCGATGTTTAGAATCTTTTAAAGTTTTGAGTTTCTTGAATCTCATAATTTTTCGAAGCTTAATATTTTTTCAGTTCAGAATATTTCGAAGTTTTTAATTATAGGATTTCTGGATGATTCTCAGCTTTTCAAAGTTTTAAAGAAGTTTTCGATGTTCTGATTTTTTCAAAGGTAAAGTTTTCGATATTCTGAGGTTTTCGAATTTTCAAAGTTTTCGATGTTCCAAACATTTTATTTGCAGGTGGATTTCTTCATTTTTCTTCGAGGTAACCTCCAGATTAAGTTTTCGAATTTTAAACCACGAGATTAAGATCTCGAAGTTTAAACCTCGATATTAAGATCTCAAAGTTTAGATCTAGAAGTTTAGACCTCGAGATTAAGATCTCGAAGTTTAGACCTCGAGATTAAGATCTCGAAGTTTAAACCTCAAGATCTTGATCTCGAAGTTTAAATCTCGAGATTGGGATCTTGAGTTTTTGCCTTAGAATTTTTTTAAAAATTCCACCTGTTCTCGATATTCAACATCGAGATATCGTTCGCTTTTCGAGAAACATTGTCAATCACAGATGTCAAGGTCAAAACTGGGGCAAATCCGATCAATCCTTCCAAAGTCAAACCAAAGGTCAAAGCTTTTCTAAACTACACCACAAAGGTCCAGAAATCATAGATAATTCAATCAACCTCGCATCAACGGTCTTTCCACAACAATCAACAATCAACAACTGAAGCCTCCCCTAACTCATCAAAATTATGTGATCATCAATGTGCTGAAATTCTAGATGATGAGTTCAGGGAAAACTGTCATGTGTGGTACCTGTTCAGATTACTCCACACACATGGCAAGTATGACAAGCTGTGAGCAATCTATCCTTGCACATTCTGAGGGGGAGTTTCAGTTTTATCCTTCTGCCGCCTTACACTGACAAAGCAAGGAATCTCTCAAAGGATGCAACATTTTAGGGGAGTTTTCAAAGTTCTCCTCCCCGGTGCCTAACATTGACAAAGCATACCGAGTGCTCCAGTTGAGAGGGATACAGAGAGAAAACAAGAAACTAATGAGAGAACATGTCCCTATGCCTTAGTAAACCCAACTAAGCCTACCCACGGGACAAAGCCGAGAGTAAGTGAGTGAGCGAATGAGTGAGTGAATATTATGAGCGTTAGGAAATAGAAGGTCAAGTGAGCAAGAAAACATTAATCAATGATAAGTCTGCTACCTCAATTGTCTGCTATCAATTGAACATTTACTCATAGCCACTCAAATACTCTAGACAATCCCCATAGGTTCGGGACTGATTTAATCAGATCCCGGGTAGAAGTCACTGCATTTTGTCCAACAGTGCATGCTTAACCCTACCCAAGACCACTCACTTGTCTCCCAACAGACAAGTGATACTGACTACAGTGGCCTCAACCCCATGCCACTGAACTTTCATTGATCACGTTGTGTCTAGTTACCTCACTCCCAAATGTTTTGAATTTTCTAGGACATAGACGCACTTTTAGAGTCAGTTTCAGGTCTTCATGACCCACGAGAACTTCCATAGGGCTCATCTATTACAGATGTAGACCAATGATTGGAAGGAAGTCCTGCTGTTGCAACATAAGATTCACCAACATTCTCAGACCATTGCTTTAGAGTTTATCTCTATGGTGATGATAACGAGTGTCTACATGACCTCGGGGGGCTACAAGTTTCTCAATGATGATCTTTATGATCATGCCATAACAACCAGAGTGACATCTTTAGATGCTTCATAATGATTGGTTGGAAGTCCTGATAGAGCTTTAATGTTTCTATCATTTTATACAGGCCACACATCAGTGTTTACATTGATATTGTGATAACGGAACACCTCAGTGCTTCCGGTTTTATCCCTCTAACTTTCTGTTTGTTTTTTCTGTTTTGTTTCCCAGTTCGAATAAAAGAATAAAGGCATGACGCCGGAATTCATCGGATCGTCATGAGGGGGAGAGTGGTCCACATGCTGTTAACTCTCAACAAATCATTCTCGGACACTTATCTCCTCCAATACTTTCTCTACTATCTCAACAACTCAATTGCCAGACCAGCTACGAATCAAATGGACAGCTACGCTCACAAGTCAACCATCATTTTTCGTTGTGCCACCGACAAGATCTCCTCAAGCGCATTCACTTCAAATAGTCAAAAAGACTACACTGTGGAGGAGACAGATGTCAAATACTCGTGTACTGAAGATGAATCCCGTGCACGCCTGAAAATTATCAAAACATTCATTCTAAAGACGTCTTCGGACTTCACTCAAGCTGATCAAGAGCTACTTCTGGAAGGCAAGGATTACAAGCAAAAGATTCCTCAACTCTCGACATCAAAGATCAAATTGAAAAGAAGACATCAAAGGGGAGATTGCAAAGATTTCTTCATAAAGCCTTCTCAAGAAGTCAAGTTCAAAGACAAAAGTAAGCTGAATAACAACAAAGACAAAGATATATGCGCTGCAATGCTGATTCAACACGATTGAACACGAAGGGGGAGATTGTTGGGAATATTTTATGGTTTCGAATCTATTTAAATATCTTTGTATTTGTGTAGTTATTTATTAAATGTGTAATATGGGTCATAAATGTATATCAGCCCATTAGCTTCTTTGTAACCCATAAGTTAGCCATCCTCTCCTATAAAAGGAAGTTAACTTATGGAAAACAAAAGGCTTTAAAGAATAGAGGCGAGATAGAGAGATTAGGTTTTACACTGCTCTCTCGAGGGAGAACATCGGCTACTGTTCACGGTATACCAGATTCACGGTCATCTCGATATCTTTCTATCTGCTTCTTTTTCACTGTTATGATTGTTAGAAACAGGGACTAACAATTCCCATTGAATATCTTTTGTAGCAAATTAAAGAATATAGTTCGAGCTCCTCAAAGTTTCTGAGTATAAATGTGCTGAGAAGTGAGAACATTATGAGTACATGATAAGAATGTGATGTCCTTTTGAACTGAGGAAACTGACTGCTAATACAAGTGTCCCAATACAGACTGCTTTATTCCGTTCATGTTATTTTGATCAGATTGACCCAAGCCTGGTTAACACATGTTGGTTTTGAGTATTGCACACCTACCCCTGGGTTCCGTTTAAATCCCCATTTTGAGCTTTCTAAAAGAGATTACATAACAGATCAATTCGAGTCTAGATGAGGCAGACCTTGTCATATGCATAGTGCCCAAATCACTGTGGACACTGCACCCCTTTGATAGCACTTTTCCAAGTTATCTGTACACTAAGAGATTAACAGATGTACTGTACGTTTTCTAGCAATAAATTAAACTGATTGATGCTGTTATAAATGACTACTATAACTTTTTGTTATACGAAGTACAAGTAGTATTCTTCTCTTCAGTTTATCAATAAAATGTACTTTAATTATGTGTTGTCATTCAGCAATTTAATAGTATCAGCCAATTTTTTTTTTTTTACAATTTCACTCAATTCCACACTTTCAACATAATTCACCCTTACCAAAGTCGTTTTTAATGTTTCTGTAGGTATAGACAAACTACTTATTGCAAATTGTGCGTATAAGAATGGTAGCAGTATCATTCACTAAACAAAGTCGACTAATATAAACCAGTAAAATTGGAGCCAAGCAAAAATGTGAATGCCAAAGTGGGGCGGACAAGTGGAATGTATTCAAATTAGGAAAGTAATCACAACTTGGGACGGACAAGTACAGAAAGTGTTTCAAACAAAATGATCAGAACAATTGCATCTAATTGTATTGATCTTCTCGATCAGAACAAAAATATAAGAATTCCGCCAAATTTTAAGGGTGAACAGGTAGGCATAGCATGATTGGCATTTAGCACTTTAAATATTACTGGGAAAACAAAATATTAAACCAGGCAAGGCAAACAGTGCAGCATCACATAGATGATGAATGAAGGCAAGAGGTAGTGGGTGGTGGGACTTCGAAATATCAAATAAACCTATAAAGCCCAAAAAGATGAAGATATGATTTAGCAAATACATTTGAGAAACTAGGTAAAATCTGCATTCATTCAATATTGGAGTTGTGAACATTTGCAATTGAGATATGTGAAACACTGCCACTTTCACTACATAGAAATGCCTAAAGCTATCCCAGATTGAAACCATGTACCAAATAGTCCATTTGACTATTCCAGAAGCCAGTTGTACAATTCGGGTTTACTAAGAATTAACCCAAAGCAAGGAAGCTCATACCCTAGCATAATCACCTCTAGGGCTATCCAAGACATCAATCAGTCCTTCGTAAGGTGAAGCCTCTTGATCCTCTGGAGCCCTCAAGGCGGCGTGCACACAAGAAACAACAATCCCGATGGCCACCGAGATGAACACATTACTCCAAACTCTGGACGCGAACATTGCAATCAGAGAGATCAAACAGAGAAACCCTAAGATGATGCGGTCATCGATGTCGAACCCGAATAGCTCCAGAGGCTCAGATCGGGACAGATAGAGGTAGATCCATGAAGCGGATATGGCAATGAAGAAGATGAGAGTGAGGGGTCGGGAGATGAGGCTGACAAGAAGGATGAAGAATAAGAGAACGACGTAATTCCCGACGAAGTACCTAATGTTATGGTTGATCCGATAGGTAGCGTCTGATAAGGAGATAGGGAGGCTTAAAGCTGCAGAGTCCACGAATTGGTGCCATGGACGAAGAGGAATGGCGGTAGCTGATGGTGGAGACGACATTCGTGGTGGAGTGCGAGCTTGTGGACCAGCTGGAGAATGAGAGTTGGGAGTGATACTGAATGCCTGGAAGTTGACAGCAGTCTAATTTTGGTTGGTTTAATCGTGAAGACATTTTAGTATTTTACATAGGCGAAAAAACATAAATACAAACATTTTTGACAAAATCATTCTATATCAACAAAAATTGGTTTGCGTGTAATTACACTAAATACAATATCTTTTTTCAAAATTTGTCAGGGTGGTTGCACGAACATTAATTGTTAATTGTTTGTGTACAAAAAGTGTCTCTACATAGAAAAGTTTTGTCTATGTACACAGTACACATACATTTGTTTCGCCGTAATCTAATCCTGACTTTTATAACATTTTTTGTTTGTGTACACACATACTGAAAGAAAACAAATGTCTGTATACTTTTATTTTTTGTCTATGGCAAAAGTTTATAGAATTTTACTAGTATTTTCGAGGAGGAGGATAGATTTTATGAAAAAGTCATGGAAATATTAAGATATAAAAATAGAAAATAGAAATACTATTGTACGGAGTATAAAATAATAAAAATGTTCCAATCAAAACTAGTAACAAAAAATCAAAAAAAGAATGAAAATGTAAAAAATGTAAAATTAAAATGCAAAACATTTAAAAGATGCAGAATATATAAATAATTCAAAAACACACAAAAAACTTATTTTTCTAACTAGCATTTGAATTATGCAACTCATGTAATGGAAAATATTTATGACTGCTATCTCCATACCATCTAAGGTGGGAGTGGACGCGGGCGGTTCAGTCCTGCTCCCAGTTCGAGATCGGCCGATCCCAAGGAAAATAAGGTGGAGCTCGGGATAGACCCACTGAAATTCGGTTTTGGTACTGATGTTGGTTTGATCCCCCTTTCAAATCATGTATTAATAATAGTGTAGAAATGTTAAACAAAAGATTACTTGAGTGCAAGTTTGGTGGAGGTAGAAGCAATGGTAATAGCAGAATTACTCTAGGTGGTAAGTAGATGCCACTTTCTGTCACTTAGACTCCATAATTCAGTAGAACGATGAATTAGATGGAGATGTATCCCATAAAACCAGAACATGGTGGATGAAATGGAAGAATGCGTTAGTATTTCTATGCAATCGAAATATGTCGACTAGACTAAAAGAAATATTTTATAGGGCAACAATTACATATATATTTGTTGAAGTAAATTCCTTCAACCCGTAGGCCCAACACGTAACCCAAGGGTTTCGAATGGAAGAATGGACAAGTAGATGGCGAAACAAGCAGGGAATGGGCTCGATAAACTGTCTTTACTCACTGAAACTATTACAAGCCGAAGGGCCAAACGTACAATGCTTGCTATGAACTGATTATTGCTGCTAGAGTGCTAGAATGCTAATTTGCGAACCCTTTACAAGGAAATAAATGCTATTATTTATACTGCCAATGGGTGGTTGGGGGCGTCGATGTGGCAGGTTATGGGCGACATGATCCCAACCACCAAATCTTCTACATTAAATGCGCTTCCCGCCAGAATCTTGGTTTCCCGCCATGGGGTTGGGACGTTCGTCCCCAAAGGTGTGGCTCCTGTCCCTTGCTGGAATCTGGAGAGGGGACGCTCGTCCCCACGTACTTGGGCTATCTTTGACCCATTCTTGGGCCATCCTCAATTCCCGTCATGAGGTGGGGATGTCCGTCCCTATATATCTTGTGGAAATCTCGGGTCTGGATACCTTGGTTCCTGCTGTTAGTCGGGTACGTACGTCCCTTAGGCCTTTTGGGCCCTAGGCTTGGCCTTCTTCCTAGGATTCTAGTAGGACGTCCGTAGGAGATCATTGTGGGCCCCTGGGGGATGTTCGTAGGAGATCCCTAAAGGTTGATGGGCCGGCCCATTTCGGGCCATTAACCCAACACAAGTCCCCCACTTCTGATGTTCCGAGCGTGCGCAGGACATAAAGAAGTAACTTGTTTCCGCCGTACCGCCTTGAACTGCCATCCCTATACCTGATGTGACGGTTGCTTCACTGGCCACCGTTGTCGGGGCTCTAGGCGGCAGTTAAGCAGGCTGGTTCAACTTCCGATGTACAAGTAATCATTTCGCGTCTGTCCGTCTCCGCGCGACACGTGTTCCTGGGTACGCTCCTCGCCACGTGTCGCTTACAGATTGGGTAACAAAGAGGCGTATCTTCCTATAAATGCCGGATTTGGTGAAGAAGTTAGGGATTTCAATTCCTTTCTTCCTTCATCGAGAGTTCCAACGCCCTTTTGTAACTGCTTCCCGGCTTCTGAGTTCGTCTTTGCCTCCAAAACTTTAAGGTAATTTTCTGGCTTCACCCCCTCTTCCTATTTCTCGCGACCTCTTCCCATGGCCTGCTCCATGGAGATTTCTTCTGAATCGGATTCCGGCTCCAGATCTTCTATCGGTTCTTCCACCGGTCCTTCCTCTGCGGCGGATTCTAGGTCCCGCTCCTCAGAGGGGACAAGTAGCTTCGGCCACTCCAGCGCCTCCGCGGTGGTGGGCCATGTGGTGGCGGACGAGGTTGTTCCCGGCGGTGGGGAGAGGGGTGTTGATATGGGTGTTGTTCCTGGGGATGTACAAGTGGCAGTGGCCCAACCTGACTTGCAGGTGGAGCGTCCCGTCGATTATGACTCCGGTGAAGAAGCTGAAGAGGGGAACGATTTGCAGGTGTTCGATCTAGGAATTCATGTGGACATCTCTCGTCATATCGTGCAGATCCATAATGTTTCCGGAATCTACTAGTCCTTCTCGCGTAGAGCCTTGAAAGAACTGCAGACCCTCCCTCCCCCGCCGTTCGTCTATAGTTTACGGGGTGTAGACAATCTGTTCATGAGACGTCCAGGGATGATCATGGTTCATATGGACTCCATCAAGGCCGGACTGCGCTCCCCCCTTCACCAGCTTTACCTCGACTTCTTCTGTTGCTACGGCGTTGTCCCTGCCCAATTTATGCCGAATTCGTATCGGCTCATTTCTGCTTTTATCGTCCGTTGTCGGTCGATGGGGTTCGCCCCGAACTTGGAACTGTTCCACTATTTTTTCCAGGTCGTTCCTCAAAACTCTGACGGGTTCCTGAGTGTGGCCGCACGTCCCCACCTGAAGCTGTTTGAGGGGCCCCCGACTTCTATTCATAACTGGAAGAATCGTTCTTCTTCCTCCGTTACGCGGATGAACGGCCTCCCATCCAGTGGAACGGGTATCCTCCGAAGATAACCCAGCCTGAGCTGTCCGCGGAGTTGGAAGATGCCGCCGAGAAATTGAAGCGGGATGGCGTGAAGAAGTTGAAAGAATTCCTGATCATCCAGACACTCTCTGACACAGGGATAGGTACCACCCACGATCCCTGGATTAGCATTCGTACGTGTTGTCTTGTGGGCCCGGACGGTCAAGTCCCTGAGGTGAGTGCCTTTGAGGTTTGCGCCGCCCGGTTCTAATACTTCTTGTTTCTTGTTTCAGGTCTTCCCCCTACCCCCGAGCAGATGGAGAGTCAAACCTTGATAGATCGTCGTGAGGCCAAGGCCGCCCTGCTACGAGCGGCGCAGGAGAAGGCCCTCAAGGCCACTCAGTCTTCTGAAGCCAAATGTTTCGCCGCATCTCAGGCGGATAAGCGTGTTGAAGCCGCCGAGCAACATCTGATTGCTACTATGAGCGGGCAGAGTTCTGAGGCCCGACATGTTGAAGTGGGATCGGCTTTGAATGTGGATCCGATCGGTGTTGCCCCTCCCGTGGGAGGGGAAAAAGATAAGGGGAAGAAGCCGAAGAGGCAGTGTGTCGATTCCTCCTACCCGAAGGCTCCTGGTGCCGCGCAGCCCTCCCCGGGCCGCCCTGTCCCTGAAATTTGGAGGGACATGGCCCTTCAGGCTCGGGTGGAGCTGCCGGCCCGCTCCTTAGGTGGGGCCGTTGGCCATGCCCTACAGCTGACCTTTGAGGTACAGCCTTATCGCCTTTGCTTCCCTCGTTTTCTCTTTGTTTTTTTCTTCTTGTTAACCTTGGCCCGTTGTCCGTTCCTTATGTTTTCCGCGTTCCCCCCCTTGTAGGCCGAACTGAACCTGTTGCAGGCGAAGGCCGTCCGGGAGCAAGATGCTGCCGAGGCCAAGAAGAGGGCCGATGCGGCTCTGAAGAAGGAAAAGGAGGCCGCTCGTTTGAGGGAGGCGGCTGCTCTGGCCGAGAAGGAGGGACTGCAGGCCGAGAAGGAGAAGTTGCAGGCCGCTCTGGATCAGGCCCAGAAGGACAAACAAGATCTCCTTGCTAAGATGGCCTTGGTTGAGAAACATGGGATCTCTTTCGTCCCTGCCGCCGTTCCTACCCCGATTCCTGAAGGTGGGGCTGCTCCTGGCGACGCCCTTACTCTGGTCCTTGATGTCGACGAATTCAAGAAGATGCCCCAATTCCCCAAAGCTGCGACTGAATACTGCGACTGAATACTGCCGAAGACGAGCTGTGGGTCTTGAAAACTTCGAAGAAACGCCTGTATCGTGGGGTGGAGCTCCTCAACAGGAGGCCGCTTGGTAAGGAATTCTTGCTAGACATTGCAGAGGATGCCTTCGCAAAGGGGTACTTCCTATGCATCAAAGGCCTCCTTCAAATCCTTCCCCAGGTTGGTTGCCCGTCTTTCAACGTAGATGACTACACAAGAGAGGAGGAGCTTCGGCGAGTGGTGGCCAAGATTGGTCGCGATCAGAGGCGGGCTGAGGCCGAACAGAGGGAAGAGGTTCCTGACCCCCTGACCCCCGAGGTCGTTCTTGATGAAGAGGAAACTGAGGAACCAGATTTCTCCGCTCAGTGTTCCCCTGCCCACGGCTTCCTAGCATGACTCCTCTTTCGTTCTTGTTTTTTGATTGTTTGTAAGTTCCGGCCGATAGAGCCGAAGAATAAAGATTCCCCTTTCTTTTGCCCACTATTGCTCAATGGTTTCTTTCGTTTATTTGTACCTTCCTCTGCCCGTTCCTCGCCGCATTTAGAGAGGAACAGCTCTCCCCCCTTGGGATTCTTTTCTGTTTTGCCTTTCGTTTGTCTCATCTGCCCATTTGGCCCGGTCCTTTGGATCCTGGGCCGAGCGTGGTCGATGTGATGATATATATGTTTACCAAAGGTAGTCTATGTATGGACCCCCTCGATGAGGAACAGGTTTATTCCCTTTGGGAATTCCCCATTTCTTCGTCCCGCCATCCGTTCGTCTTACCTGCCCATTTGGCCCAGTCCTTTGGATCCTGAGCTGGGCTCGGCCGCGATTGTGATGGGGAACGGGTTAATGAAATATCGTCTTTTCTTTTTTTTCTCTTTATGATGGGTTGCGTTGCACAATCTTTACCACGTTCATCCTGCTGCGGGGGAAAATGTCCTTGGCGCGTGCATCTGGCGGCACGGGTCCTGAGACGTCATACCAGCCGTAGGATGCACCAAACACGGTCCACCACGTGTCTTTCTCTGATTCGGGGAAAAACTGGTGATGGTGCCCATAAATACTCCACTACCAAAGGGGAAATAATTTGTTTCCTTCCTTGGTCGTTATTCTGTCATCCCACTTTCTCTCTCTAAACTTCTCGATTCCTTTGTAAGTTTGTGCTTTCTCTCCGTTCCTCGTCATGACTTCTGTTGTCCCTATCCCAACTACTCGTGGCCGTTCCGAGGGGCCATCAGATGGTGGTTGTACTTCCGGCGATGACCTCTCAGTCTATAAAAGTGGAATGCCCCCTCAGCCTCCTCGCTGTTCCTTGAATTTTCACCTCACTCGATGTCAACGCCAACGTCTGCTTCCTCGCGAGAGGGATTCAATCCCCCAATTGTTCCCCCACCCACGGGGCCGGGACGCACGGTTCATCAGACACCCCATGCGGCATTTGTCAGGGCACGTGATTATCCATCTGGACTCTGTGGCCGCGGGCTTCCTCTTCCCGTTGCTGCCTTTCCACGTTACTCTCTTTAGGGGCCTTAGTATCGCCCAGGCGCAGCTCGTCCCGAACTCCCACCGGAGTATAGCCGGCTTCATTATCCGTTGCCACAACGCGGGGGTTGATCCTTCTGTGAAGTTGTTCCTGCACTTCTTCCGGTTCTCCCCGAACGGCCAGACAGGTTACCTTAACCTTGTGGTCCGCCCCTAGAGGGTTCTTTTTGCCAACAACCACCCAAACCCGAACGACTGAGAGGAGAGATTCTTCTTCGCCGAGGTTGGCTCTCCACTCCCCTTTTTTGACCGGTGGAATGCCTACCCCGTCAAGTTCGAGCCTCCATCCTTGAGCTCGGTCGAGCTGGAGCAAGCCACACGTATTGCTGGAGAGGGGGTCCAAAACCTGCGTTTGTTGGTGAATGATACCAACCTGAACAAGGCCGACATAGGTACGTCCTAACTGCAGCCCGGGTTTTGGACCCTCATGTCATAATTCTCAAGCGTTGTTCTGACATTATGTTTTCCTTATGCAAGACTTTTTCCCAAGTCTCCCGCTATGATCCCCCTTGCTAGTACTCCTTCCTCCTTGGGTCGGGCTGATGCCAACAAGGGGAAACAAATTGTCAGCGACGATCAGAGCCTAAAGAGACCTAAGGCCGAAGATCTTGCTGGGGACGAGCGGCTGTCCAAAAAGCCTCGCCATGAGGAGGGGTCTTCTAAGGCTGTGGTGGTCCTGGATGGGTCAGACGATGAAGCCGCCCCCCGTCCCAAGAAGCAGCCCTCTGCTTTGGTGAGCAAGGCGATGGACGCCCCCCACCGCCCGGGCCTGAAGATTCTTTGGGCTTTATTGAATTCTCCGGGCTTGGTCCTCGCGTTGAGTCAAAAATGCTGTTCGGCCAGACGGCCTCCTCCATTTGGTGTTCTTTGGGGCTGAAGGAGCCCCGAGACTTTGCTGCTTATGAGAATCCAGTGGATCTTCACGAGTGCGGCCTTAGCACCCTTTATAAGGATGCCATGTACTTCAGCAAGGCGCGGTTTGCTTATGAGGCGCAGGATCGAGCTTCGGCCCAATTGCATGGTGATACCGAGGCCCTTATGAAGAAGGCTAAGGAGCGTCTCCTCAAGATGCAGCAGGAGATGAACACCGCCCTTGCCCTTGCTAAGAAGGGTGTCTCCCTCCAAGAGACGGTCCGGAAGCAGGCCGAGGAATTGCAACTGCTCCGTGCCAAGGTGGCCGCCGTGGAGAAGACTGACGTGCAGCTTCGCCAAGTTGGCATAGAGGGGACCGTTCCTGTTTTTGAGGCCGATTTTTCCAAGCTTAAGAACGCTGGATCCATCGAGTTCCAAAATTCCAAAGCCTATGTTGATGCTGTGAACGTCCGTGTGAAGGAGCGCCTTGGCCAGAACTTTGGGGAGTATTTGGCTAAGAGCCCCTACATGCTACAGGACGGGATAAAGCTGATATCGGAGACTCCATCTGGTCAGGACATTCTTGCGGAGCTTGCTGATGATGCTTTCGCCAAGGGGATGATCGGCCTTGTGGCGGGCAACCTTCCGGCCTTGAGCATTATCTTCCGTCCCCCTTTGACCCTGAAGCTGCCGGTTTCAACGCTTCGTTTGTCGAGGCTTATGAGGGGGCTTTGAAATTCCTTCAGGAGAAATCGCAGAAGGGAGGCAAGGAGACGGGCAGCCCTTTTTCTTAACTGCTCCCTAATCGTCCCGCCATGAACAATCCCTCCGGCTGAATCCTAGTGAGATTTGTAGAGATCCTCAATTATCTCAAAACGATGCTCTTGCGCAGAGACCAGACCTCTATATTCATGGACGGCCCCATTTTGCATGGATGGAGACTCTGATAAAAACCTTCCCAGTATTCCAGCCCATCATCTAATCTTCCCTCTTCATACTTGGAGCAAGAAGGACTCTTCGACTTGATGTTTAGTGCTCCTTATGCTGTACTTCTGATTTCACTCCGAACTCATATAGAATATGCATTTTCCAGCCGGTAGAGCCGATGAATAAAATGTGACATTTTATTGTTATGATCGTCTTCCCTTCCTTAGAATATGTTGCTTAATGTGTACCTGTTGTTTCTTCTCTATCCGTCCGTCATAACCGTACTCGAGCCCAGTCCTTGGATCATGGGCTTGAGCTGGTTTGCTGAATTTGGTTAGGGACGCTTTTCCCCTTCTTCCTTTGCTTGATCCTTCTTGGGATCCTTTTACTCTTCTCACTTGTTTGATCCTTCTTTGGATTCTTTTACTCTTCTTTCTTGTTTGATCCTTCTTTGGATTCTTTTACTCTTCTTTCTTGTTTGATCCTTCTTTGGATTCTTTTACTCTTCTTTCTTGTTTGATCCTTCTTTGGATTCTTTTACTCTTCTTCTTTTTTGATCCTTCTTTGGATTCTTTTACTCTTCTCTCTTGTGTGATCCTTCTTGGGATTCTTTTATTTGATCCATCTTGGGATTCTTTTGTTTGATCCATCTTGGGATTCTTTTATTTGATCCATCTTAGGATTCTTTTGTTTCATCCGTCATCCGCTCGTCGTACGCGCTCGTTTAGCCTGGCCCTTTGGATCCTGAGCCGAGCGTAGCCAACGTAGTCAGTGAGGAACGGTTTATCCCCTTTCGAGATTCCCCAGTCTTTGTTTCACCATCCGCTCGACTTACCTGCCCATTTGGCATGGTCCTTTGGATCCTGAGCTGGGCTCGGCTCAGTCGTGATTGTGATAGGAATCGGGTTTATCCCCTTTGGAGATTTCCCAGTCTTTGTTTCGCCATCCGCTCGACTTACCTGCCCATTTGGCCCGGTCCTTTGGATCCTGAGCTGGGCTCGGCCGTGATTGTGATGGGAAACAGGTTTATCCCCTTGGGAGATTCCCCAGTGTTTGTTTCACCATCCGCTCGACTTACCTGCCCATTTGGCCCGGTCCTTTGGATCTTGAGCTGGGCTCGGCCGTGATTGTGATGGGAAACGGGTTTATCCCCTTTGGAGATTCCCCAGTGTTTGTTTCGCCATCCGCTCGACTTACCTTCCCATTTGGCCCGGTCCTTTGGATCCTGAGCTGGGCTCGACCGTCATTGTGATGGAAAAGGGGTTTATCCCCTTTGGAGATTCCCCAGTGCCCCTCTGGATTTTTTTTTGAGGGGTCTTTGAATGTGATGGTGGCACCGTTCCGAGGGGTTGGTGCCATCCCACGATGATGTCGCATCTCCTCTAGGAGGTTCGTAGTATGCTGATGACAAAGTACAACAATGATTTTATCGTGGAAACCCAGAAAGGGAAAACCACGGGACTTTTTAGGCTAATGTCCAAGCCCGCTCGTTCTCATTAATCTCTCCTCACCATTACATTGTACAACTTGAACTTCTCTTCTCCTCTGTTCCTCATTTTTTTGGAGGACTTACTGGTAAAACTTCTTCAGGTGCTCAGCGTTCCATATGCCAGCGGAGCGTCCATCCATGGTTTGCAGGAAGAACGTCCCTGGGGCTACCCGCTTGCTCTTTTCCCGTTTCCGTAGCACCAAGTCTCCGACCTTGATTTCCCTGACTTTGACCGCTTTGTTGAAATATCTCTCGGTTGCCCGATGGTATTCCTCCATGCGCCGTGCGGCTAGGTCCCTTCTCTCCTCGATGAAGTGCAACTCGGCCCTTAGGTTCTCCTCATTCCGTTCCGGGTGGAAGTGCAACGTCCGGTGTGTGGGCACAAGTACTTGAGTGGGGACTTTGGCCTGGAAGCCATATGCCAGGGTGAAAGGAGTTTCCCCGGTTGCTGTCCTCGGGGTTGTCCTGTACGTCCACAAAACGTAATTCAGCTGCTGCGGCCAGGTCAAGGAATAATCTTCTAGTTTCTTCTTGATACCGTCCATGATGGTCCGGTTCATGTTTTCTACCTGACCATTCGCCTGTGGGTATGCCACCGAAGCCCTAGAGTGTCTGATGCCCCACTTGGCCAAGTATGCTTCAAACCCCTTGCCGACGAACTGTCGACCGTTATCTGTGATGATCTGCTCCGGGATGCCGAAGCGGCATAGGATGTTCTGCCAGACAAAGCGCTGACACTGGAGCTCTGTAATATTTTTCAAGGGTTCGGCCTCTATCCACTTGGTGAAGTAATCAATGGCCACAATTATGAACTTCTTGCCACCGGTCGTCCTGGGAAGAGGTCCCAGCAAATCTATCCCCCACCTCACAAAGGGTAAGGCGATGGTCATCGGGGTATATAAACTGGCCGGCCTTCCAAGCATGGGTGCGTACTGCTGGCACACCACACACTTCTGGGTGTGGTTGAAACAATCTCGCTGGATGGTAGGCCAGTAGTACCCCTGCATGATGATCTTTCTCGCTAGTGTCCGTGGTCCCTGGTGGCTGGAGTAGATGCCCTCATGGATCTCCTCTACAACTGCCGCGGCTAGGTCCGGCGGTAAGCATCTGAGATATGGACCGCCGAACGTCTTTTTGTACAACTCCCCGTTAATAAGCTAAAAGCTCGCAGCTCGTCTCTTTATCCCCGGGGCTCTCTCGGAAGTTCGTCCGTCTTTCTCAAGAGGGAGGATCCCCTCCTTGAGATAATCGGTCACCTCCTTTACCGAGGTAGGATCTGCAAAAGAAACAGCATGTACCTGGATAGTCATTGTGGCCGGTCGGAGGAGCACTTCTTGCCTGGCGAAGCCCCCAATGTGTCTGGGGACGAGCGTCGCATGGTCCTCAGGTAGCGGATTGCCCAACTTAGATAGGATGTCAGCTTTGGCATTCTCTACCCGTGGTACCAGATCGATTATCACCTGCTCAAACTGCACAATCTGCTCCTCTGCCAGCTCCTTGTAAGCTTTCATCCGCTCCTCCCGGGTTTCCGCTGAGCCGTTCATCTGCGTGACTACCAACTGGCTATCCATCCGCACTTTCAGACGAGCTGCGCCGAGGGCCTTCGCATATTAGAGACCTGCGATAAGCGCCTCGTACTCAACCTCGTTGTTGGTGACCTTGAAGTAAAACTTCATGGAATAATAAGCCTTGAAGCCCTCGGGGGAAGTGATGACCGCATCCCTTTGCACTTGCCGCCCCATCGGTGTACATCTCCCACCAGCTGTCAAAATCATTGTCGCCGTGTTTTCCATCCTCCGTAAGTGCCGTACATTCGACAATGAAGTCAGCTAAATCTTGTCCCTTGATCGTTGGCCCAGGCTTGAACTCCACATTGTAATACCCGATCATCAAGGACCACTTTGTAATCCTTCCACTCGCCATGGGGTTTCTGAGGATGGTGGAGAGGGGCTGGGTTGTGAATACCGTCACTGGGTGTGCCTGGAAGTACAATGCCAAGCGTTTGATCTATGCAATCAAGGTGAGGATCGTCTTTTCCATCAACGTGTATCTCGTCTCCGGGCCATTCAGCGCCTTGCTCACAAAGTATATCGGCCGCTGAACACCCTCTTCTTCTTTCAACAGAACAGAGCTCACTGCCAGGTCAGCCACTGCTAAATACATGTACAACTGCTCCCCGTGGTCCGCCTTGGTGAGGACGAGCGGCGAGGAGAGGTATGTCTTGAAATCTTCGAACGCTGACTGGCATTCCGGGGTCCACTCAAATGGATTGGCTTTCTTCACGATCTGGAAAAAGGGGATAGCCCGGTCTGCCAGTTTGGACATGAACCTGCTCAAAGCTGCCAACCGCCCGGTAAGTCTCTGCACATCCTTCAAATTCTTTGGAACCTCCATATCCATGATGGCCTTTACCTTCTCGGGATTAGGTTCGATTCCCTGCTCACTCATCATGTGGCCAAGGAACTTCCCCCCTTTGATGGCCTTTTTGCTCTTGATCAAGATATCATCTACGTACGCCTCCATGATTTTACCAAGGACGTCTTTGAATAATATCCCGATCATACTCTGGAAGGTTTCCATCGCGTTCCTCAGGCCGAACGGCATGACAACGTAGCAGTATACCCCGTCCGATGTGACAAACGCAGTCTTCTCAGCGTCGTCCGGGTGCATGAATACTTGGTGATACCCCTTGAAAGCATCCATGAAGCTGAGCAGCTCACACCCTGCGGTTTCATCTACCAAAAGATCTATCATCGGAACTGGATAAGGGTCCACGGGGCAAGCTTTGTTGAGGTCGGAGCAGTCGACGCACATCCGCCACGTGGGTCCCTTGGGGGCCAGGACAACGTTGGACAACCACTCCACATGCATAACAGGTCGAATGTGGCGTATGCTAAGCAGGGTAGTGACCTCCACCTTGATGAAGTCCCGCCGCTCAACCGCCATGTATCTCTTCTTCTGTTGCACCGGCATGGCATCCGGCCGAACGGCCAACTTGTGGCAAATGATTTCTGGGTCAATCCCAGACATGTCCTCCGGTCCCCTGGCAAACAAGATCTTGAACTTCCGGAGGACCAAGATCACGCCCTCCCAGATCTCTGGCTCCAGACCCATTCCGATGGATATTTTCCGATCGGAGGGATCATCCAGTTCTACTTCTTCTAACAAGGTTGCTGGCTCAACCCGAGATATGGCATCCTCCCGCCGAGCGGTTTCTCAATGCTGTTGACCCTCATGTCCCGCTCGGTCATCTTCTTTAAGGCTTCCTTGTAGCAAGCCCTCACTGTATCTGGGTCCGTACGGGCCACTCCCACCCCCGTCTCCGTGGGGAACTTGATGCAGGAATGTCATGCGGAACAAATGTCTTCTAGGTCTTCCAACCCTGGTCTTCCCAAAATGGCGTTGTGGGCGCATTTCAGCCGCACTACCACAAACGTCATGGGGATCGCCGCCCGGTGCTCACCGTCCTCAATCTCCACCGGAAGGACAATTGTTCCCTCGGCGTTAATACTGTTGCCGGTGAAACCGGCCAAGGGTGTGCACAGGGGGCTCAGATCGGCCCTGCTCAGATGCATTTTTTCGAAAACGTCCTAGTACAGGACGTTGACACTGCTGCCAGTATCGACCAGGACTCGTTGGATGATCCATTCCCGGATATCCATGCTGACTACTAGCTCATCCTTGTGGGGCCCTGGTGATTGTGGTAGATCCTCCGGCCCGAACACAATGGGCTCGGCCTTATGCTTTTTGGCGGGAGGTGCGGAGATGGAGTTGATTCGGAGGGCCCTCTCGAACTTTTTCCTCTCCACCGGGGTATCATCAGTCTCCGCACCTCCAAAGATCATCTTAATTTCCAACTTCTTCTTGGTACCGACCGGCCCAAGTGATGCTTCCAGTCGCTTGTCACCGTGACGGAAATCCTCCTCATGGACCCCAGCTTCTCGCCGATCGTCCCGGTGCCAACTGTAGGGCCTCTTATGTTGCTGTGAATGACCCTGGGGCGCTGCCCTTGCGGTGAACTCCCCGAGATACCCCCTCTCAATGAGCTGTTGAATGGCGTACTTCAGACTTTGGCAATCGTCAGTATGGTGTCCTGGCTTGCGATGATATTCGCAGTAAGCTTCCCTATCTTGGCCCATTGTCTGCCCCTTGGTGGGTACCGGTTCCTTGAGTAGCCCCTTGTCCTTGATGGCCCCAAAAATCTGACTGATGGGGAAGGCCAAGGGAGCATGGCTGTCATCCACACGATGATCGTCCCTAGGGCGTTCCTGTGCGGCCCCAGGGACGTAACCGCTGATCGTCTTCTTCTTCTTGGGTGCTGGAGAATCCGCCGGCCTGGGACCCAATCGGTCCGATATCTTGCGTGTTGTGGGGGCTACCACCCCGTCCCGCTGGGCAATCTCCTCCTCGATTGCAGCAAACTTATGTGCCCAAGCAAGCACTTCTACGTAGTTATCCCCGGGGTTCCTTTTCAAATCCCGATACAAGTCTCCGGTGGTAAGGGCGTTGGTGAAGAGGGTAATTGTAACACTTGAGATTTAATTTAAACGGATTAATAGTACTACTCATACCAACAAGGTGCATCTCCTTTTAAGGGAGCTCATTAGCCAAGAACTCTAAAGTTAAGCGTGCTTGCACGGGAGTAGTCTTGGGATGGGTGACCCCCTGGGAAGGTTCTCAGGGCGCGCACGGGTGAGGACAAAGTGCGCGGAAAAGGCTAGTGGCGGTTTGTGAGGATAGTACTAGAGGTCAGAAGTAACTACCTCGAGGCCTACGGGGCCGGGGTGTTACAAATGGTATCAGAGCAACCCTGCGACAGTGTGCTGACCCGTTGGATATCGGGCGGGCATTTAGCGGGGGAGGATTCTGGGATTTGATGGAGATTTGAGATTGGTTGATGGGCGCAACGAGGACGTTGCGTTCCTAAGTGGGGGTGATTGTAACACTTGAGATTTAATTTAAACGGATTAATAGTACTACTCATACCAACAAGGTGCATCTCCTTTTAAGGGAGCTCATTAGCCAAGAACTCTAAAGTTAAGCGTGCTTGCACGGGAGTAGTCTTGGGATGGGTGACCCCCTGGGAAGGTTCTCAGGGCGCGCACGGGTGAGGACAAAGTGCGCGGAAAAGGCTAGTGGCGGTTTGTGAGGATAGTACTAGAGGTCAGAAGTAACTACCTCGAGGCCTACGGGGCCGGGGTGTTACAGTAATGCCGGTGTCCCCCGGGAGGTCCTCTACCTTCAGAGTCTCGTCCCTCCACCTGATGAGGAAAGCTGTCAGGGATTCTCCCTTGTTTTGGCGGACGTTCGACAGTGAGCTGAAGTGTTTCTTTGGCGTGGTGGTGGAGGCGAACTGTGCCATGAACAGTCTGGAAAGTTGCTCGAAATTGTCAATGGACGTGGGCCTGATCTTCCCAAACCACTCCTGTGTCGGTCCTCTGAGTGTACTGAAAAATACTCTACAGATGGCCTCGTCCGAAGCCCCCAGCATTGAAAGCGTTCCCTGGAAGGAAAGCAAGTGAGCCTTGGGGTCCCCGGTCCCGTTGTAAATCAGAGCCCCAGGGGGACGGACGTCCCTTGGGATTTCCACCGTCATTATCCTTGCTGAGAAAGGAGAAGATAGGGAACCTCTAGGTTGCGCTGGACTAGCCTCCGTCCGTCGGTTCAGTTCATTAATCTGCCTCTGCATCTCCATGAGCATGGCATCCCGCGGATCGGGAATAGTGGGCGCGGGGTTCGCCAGCGCCAAGGTATTTCCCCCTGGCATAACCCCGAAGTTGTGCTGCCCATGGACGACACGGGCCTCCTGCCTCATGCCTCCCATCACAGGAGTATGCCCCCTGACAGCCCGCTCGTCATGGGGCATCACTAGCGTGCGGTCTTGAGCTGTGTGGCGATGTGTTTCCCTGAAGGGCCCGGCTCCTCCGGTGCCCCCATATCCGGAGAGTGGACATTCCTGACGATCCTGGTATAGACCGAACGACGAGAATAGTTGTTCTCACCAGTATGCTCACCGAGCGATCGCATGGGACGGATAGGGGAGAGCAGTGTCCGCTCTGTGTTTGCGGTGTACACACGCTCCGCCTCTCGCTGATCCGCCAGACGGCGAATGGTGTCTGCTATCTCTCTCAGGGCATTCGGGTCCCGCCGGACTTCCTGGGAAATCAGGTCAGTGAGGACCCCGAAATCCCCACGGGTCCATAGGCTGCTGGATTGGGCCCCCGTCGCCTGGTTGCGGCTCCTCCTGCTATGAGCCAACCGTGAAGAGAGGTCTTGGGAGTTTCATGGGTTTGCTAGCTGCCATCTCGCTTGTTTTAAGGTAGTTTTTGGATGATGTTTTGGCTGAGAGCTTAGTTTGAAAGACTTTTTTATCAGTTTCCCACAGACGGCGCCAGTGTTGAAGTTTATTCCTTCAACCCGTAGGCCCAATACGTAACCCAAGGGTTTCGAATGGAAGAATGGACAAGTAGATGGCAAAACAAGCAGGGAATGGGCTTGATAAACTATCTTTACTCACTGAAACTATTACAAGCCGAAGAGCTGAACGTACAATACTTGCTATGAACTGATTATTGCTGCTAGAGTGCTAGAATGCTAAATTGTGAACCCTTTATTTATAAGGAAATAAATGCTATTATTTATACTGCCAATGGATGATTGGGGGCGTCGACGTGGCAGGCTGTGGGCGACATGATCCCAACCACCAAATCTTCTGCATTAAATGTGCTTCCCGCCAGAATCTTGGTTTCCCGCCATGGGGTTGGGACGTTCGTCCCCAAAGGTGTGGCTCCTGTCCCTTGCTGGAATCTGGAGAGGGGACGCTCGTCCCCACGTACTTGGGCTATCTTTGACCCATTCTTGGGCCATCCTCAGTTCCCGTCATGAGGTGGGGACGTCCGTCCCTATATATCTTGTGGAAATCTCGGGCCTGGATACCTTGGTTCCTGCTGTTAGTCGGGTACGTACGTCCCTTGGGCCTTTTGGGCCCTAGGCTTGGCCTTCTTCCTGGGCTTCTAGTAGGACGTCCGTAGGAGATCATTGTGGGTCCCTAGGGGACGTTCGTAGGAGATCTCTAAAGGTTGATGGGCCGGCCCAGTTCGGGCCATTAACCCAACAATATTATTATATGACGTAGAGTGTAATGAAACCATGCCACATTCAAAATATGAGTGTGGCTTAGATACGTGTGACGCGTTGGATATGTGGATATACTAGAAAGAACCACTTGAGAAATAAGAATCAAATAGAAAATGAGAGTGACACCTATTGAAGATATGATGCGTGAGTTTCGATTGTGATGGTTTGATTATGTGTTTAAAAGATCGAGTGATGCACCTATCAGACGAGTTGAGATGTGTGGAGAAGATATGGAAAATAGAGGGAGAGAAAGACCAAAACAGACATGGATTAGATGACGGCATAATTTTAGGGAGAGCAAAGAGGGTTCATTTGACTTAATTGTACCACGTCATCTTCTAAAAAGTGTTATTAGTGAGTTATTTATGTTTCATGACTCGGGCACTTTCTTTCATTCAAATTTCAAATGAAAGAACTTTGAATTATTTATGTTTCATTCAAAGTTCAAATGAATTTGAACTTTGAATGAAAGAAAGGTGTGGCAGAGTGATCTCCTATCATCTTTGACTCTTCATAGGGCTAGGACTTGAAACCGTAAAACCGGGAAACCCGATCGGAACCGAACCGAAATTTCTGGTTCAGTTTGGTTCCTAAACTTTTGGACTTTTGTTTTTTTCGGTTCGGTTCCTATAGTATTTCATCGGTTCGGTTCCGGTTCAGTTCCGGTTCGATTCCAGTTCGGTTCTGATTCGTAGTCCAAAACCGAATTTCTTATACATTGCAGGAGTAATCTTCATTTGAGGTGCTTCTGGCTGGAATTTTTTGATGAAATTTTGTGAGCTTGTTTTTCATGAAATAAAGATTATGTCCACCAAATTTGAGCTTAAAACGAAATTTTGTGAGCTTGTTTTGATATATGAACATTGAGATATCATGTATGTATAATGTAATGGTCATAATTTCATGATTTAAAATTTGAATTTTTTATGTAACTGAAGATAAAATATGTTGATTTTAGAAGGATAATAAAATTGTATAAGGAACCGAAAAAAGGTAGGAACCGAACGAAATTTAACTAGAACCGAACCGAATTTAACAACTACATTTTTAACTAGAACCGAACCGAATTTAAGATTTACGATTTTTATACGGTTCCATCAAATCTTAACAAGAACCAAACCGATCCCAGGCCTAACTCTTCATCTTTTTTTCTTTCTTGTGTTTTTGTTTTTTATCCTTTCATCTTTTTATGTGTCTTGTGTCGGGTCAAATAAAAATCAATCATTTAAAGTGAAAACAGTCATTTTTTTCTAGTGTGACACTTTAAGAATAAAAATGTCATGGCATTTTGGTAAATAGATCTAATTTTCTATTCTATAAACTTCATCACAATGGTTTATTTGATCGTGTTGTTGTAATCTGTCCATTCAATCCCACTCCCACGATGAGATCTCATGTCAACCAAAGTAATTCACTATGCAGTTCAGTTCATAGAGCCTTCGAAAATCCAAGGCACGTCTTCATAAACTTAAAGATGAGATCAAGTAGCCAACACCAAAAACATAAAACTAACAAGAGCTACGTAATAAAAATCATACCAAGTACAATCATTCAGCAATCAACTGTCTGTAACCTCAAAGTAAAAACTAGTTTCACTCTTCTTACATGTGTTGAGAGAAATAAAAAATACGTATAATTAAAACAAAAAAAGCAGATGAGTTGCATCACTTAAGTGGGATGAACCTTGATGAGTGAGTAGCACCAATACCGGGCCTACCGTGCTTGACAGGCTTGTATGAGATGGAGAACTCAGCCAAGTAATGCCCTATCATCTCTGGCTTCACTTCAATCTGGTTAAAGGTTTTCCCGTTATAAACTCCAATAACACTGCCTATCATCTCTGGAACAATAATCATATTCCTCAAATGAGTTTTCACTGGATCCGGCTTCTCCCCTTGTGGGGCCTCTAGTTTCTGCATTAATTGTTTATACATTTTCAGAGACGAAAAATGTTTGGTAAACGAAAAGAAAAAGAAAAAATGATACGTGCGGTTCTTTTTCACACTATTAGAGGACAGAAAATACCAAGGACAACAACAAAATAATACTAAGCTTTATATATAGATAACCTTTTAAATACACAGAGCAAAATAAGTTTGAGCAGGCATAAAGAATAAAGTAGTAATAACGTTCAATACATTTTCCTTGCATATGATTATTTTCACGACTAAAATATTTCCATGTCATATTTTCTAGTAGTTGAACTATATTTGGACTTCAATTTGCCATGAGCAAAAAAACAAATATAGGGCCGTCCTCTCACTTATGCAGTGAACTTGAAGAAGCTGCAGAGTGTTGAGGGAAATGCCCACAAATTAATATCCGCCTATCACATCAAAGATGCGCCACAAATTAATACCCTGTCTCTGTGGAATACCACCCCACCCCTTTTTTCACGAGGAAAGGGCTCGGCCTTAGGCGTTTCTCTACTTTCTACCTCTCCAAAATCATTTACAGACTCTGAGCCTTAAAAACATACAAGTAACCTCTGAGCTTATGTACTACTCCAACTTACTTAAGGAAATGACTTGAGCTATAAAACAATAATAATTCTTCATCAATGATAATTTTGTAATAACAGCTCTGAAGTCCTTACTGAAAACCTATAAAACAATAAACTCACATGTTTCTGAATAATTGTGTTACTATCTTTTATATTCGTATGTGGTCAGAGGACGGAGGTAATATTTATCAAAATTCAGTGATATAAAAGGAAGGAAAAATATGAGTTTACCGCTTTGCGAAGCTTCTTAATCAAAGCCAAAGGCTTTCTTTTCAAACCTCTCCCAAGCCTATTATTCCACACAAACGAAATCAATTCTAAATCAACATTATATAAGATAAGCATCAAAGTAGTTCCAGAACAAGATCCACCGCATACTTTCTGCGGGCACGGGCACTGAAGAGCTTGACGAGATCATCAGTAGACATATCAAGGAGGGCATCAAGATCTACACCTCTGAAGCTGAACTTCTTGAATGTTCTCTTCTTTGGCTGCCCTGCCGCTACATCGTGTTCTACGTCAGCCTGTTATCAAAATCCATAGATTATTTCGTGAACATATAGATTCAAGAAACAATCAACCACAGTCGTGCCAATAGACATATAGATTGAGAAAGGCATTAGAATAGACTTCTACCATTGCCGGTTGCACGAAATATGCAAACTTCGGCGCTACCTTCTCAAGAAGAATGAGGCTGGCTGCTAGATTTCCTATTGCAGTCGGTGCTCATTATATGTGTGTATCATACTCGGTATAATCAGCAATTCTATTTTGGCCCTAGGGTTAAGGATTCGGGTGGGCTGGATATTCAAGTTATATGGGCTCGATCCGGAGCTCCATATGGAATCATGCCTTTTCTAGTTGGGGTTTTAGAAAAAATACCACTTCCGTCCCACTAAATATAATACGTAGTAGATACTAGATAGTAACACAATTATTCAGAAAAATGTGAATTTATGTTGTTGATATTGAATTGATAAAGTGAAAATAAAGTAAAAATAATTTAGAATCATACAAATTTTATTAAATTTTGTATAAACAATCTTAATTAGATCTCCCGAAAAGGAAAATAGGACAATCTCACTGAAACGGAAGACCTAATACTTAAGGAAAAACCTCAAACATAATTATATTATTATATTCAAGATTTTCTAAACAAAGTGACTAATATGACATTTATTCTGTCATTCTAGTGTCTAATAATTTTAGTCTCGTTGAACCCAGACCCAAACGACGTACTGCTGCAATGATGCACAGAGGTGGTGACCTGTGACCGCCGCTGTAAGTTTACACTGCCTTAAGTTTACACCATGGCTTCAACCAACCCTTCTACTCCCCTTGCCCAATAGGCCTACCCTAGCTACTAGCCCCACCCTTACCCCACAAGCATACCCCCATCCCTCGACCAGTAAAACCAGCCCTCAATCACCAGCCTACCTGTGCCGCCCATAACCCAAGCCCCCCAGCCTATCACCCTTAGCTTCCATCACTGCCAAATCTTGTAACCCTAACCATCGACTTTGGTCTACTCTTTGTTCCAATTTGCCGTTACAACCTATTGAGTGTTCAATAGAGTTTTTTGTTTGCCAACAACCCCGTGAAAGTAACATCACAACGCTCCTAACATCGTTGAAGGCAACAAATTGTTCTTAAGGACATTGTGTGTTGCAGAAACTTTGATCGTTTCTCTGCTCGTTCTATTTTTTGTTCATTCGGCTATTTTATTTTCTTATTTTCTACAAAACAAACCATATTTCCCTACATACCCGAGGTCAGAGGAAGAGGGTTTGATGTTGCAATCCCTCCGAAGAAAGAAGAAAAATACAATGAAAAGAAACAGACTATGTGAGAATAGGAGGATAACGGCGAAGCAGAAAGTGTGGTGTAGTGATGTCAAAAAGCTTGAAAGTATATGGGGTAGACTGAGGTAGATTAGATGATGGAGTATATGTGTCATGCCCCAGACCGCATCCGGGCCACGTAGACAACCGCCGTACAACCCGATAAGAACAACCACAGTTCATCCCTATTGAATTGTACAAGGCGTCCAATTGATTCTATTGCCAAAACGATTAGTAAACACATACAATCAACATCAATATCATAATCAAACAAATGCAGAAATAATAATATGTTTGATACTTAGCCACACGTGGCAAACACGGGCACGCGGGCCCCAACTGTTTTAAAGAAAACATTGTTCGAAAATCCATGAGCAGTTTATAAATTTGAAATAAGAATGGAAGCACGAACCACGTCTTCCTTCTGGATCAATCACCCCAGGCAAAGGTGCAGGTAGTAGGACTCTAGCCTTAACCTGAAAAATGTGAGGGCCCCGAAGGGGTCAGTACTCCATAGAAGTACTAGTGACAAACAGGCTATATGAAGAATAACTAATGTTTCAGACACGAGACCCAAAAATAGGGTGATACATATATATAGTTGCAACTCATCCACCCGATGATACATACTGTATATATTCGTGTAAAATACTTAACCCGTAGGTCGTTTATCTCAAAGAGTCTTTTAGAGATAAAGTTCTTACATGACTTTTCTCACTCTTTTCCCCGATGCCTAGCTCACAAGCTATAGTCTACCTTCGATTCATACTGCCGAGTGTTTTAGGATCATTTACCGTCCAAGGCACTCAACCCAACCTGGAGTATTTAGGATCATTTACCGTCGAAGGACACTCGACCCCACCTGGAGTATTCTGGATCATTTACCGTCCAAGGGTACTCGAGCCCACCTGGAGTATTCTGGATAATTTACCGTCCAAGGGTACTCGACCCCACCTGGAGTATTCTGGATCATTTACTGTCCAAGGGTACTCGATCCCACCTGGAGTATTCTGGATCATTTATCGTCCAAGGGTACTCGATCCCTAGTCTATCCTATACCAAATCCTAACCTGGATATGGCTAACCTTTCATTCCCTTAACTATGGACAATGTCTAGCCCTATAGTCATATAACAATCCTTAGGAACCAACGTGGGCGGGTCCCCCCTGAACGGCCCACGTTAACCTACTCAAAGCTGCCCGTTTTGAGCATAAACCAATACTCGATCGAGTACTCACCTATATTCGGTCGAGTACAGGAGACAGTAGCCCACAAGACTAATTTTCAATGTATACTCGATCGAGTATCTACCCATACTCGATCGGGTATAGGAGGCAGTAGCCCCCTGGGGCAAATCTTCAGCAAATACCCGGTCGGGTACTTGTCAATACCCGGTCGGGTACTTGTCAATACCCGGTCGGGTATGGCAGTTGACTTGGCGGTCAACGCCCGTTTGACCACCCAAACGGAGTCCAATTAACGTGAAATTTTACACACATGTACTTATTGACGTCCTCAATCCAAAAATACTATCTTGGATCCCTGGAACATCGCACATGATAATTTATCACATTTTTAATCATCAAACGTAAATAACATGCTTTTCAACTATGTTTTATATATAATCATGGCATAAGCAAATACTTGATTATCCTTAATCATTCCATAAAACATATTTTTGATTACTTTAGGTAATCGCATGCCTCACGCAAAAGTTATAAAGCATAAAGCCGTCTTCTCACCTTAATGAAGCTTATGAAGTTCTAGCCTTCCCGATTTAGCTCCGACGAAACTCCGACGAACTTCAACGAACTCCGGTGACAACCCCGGCGCCCCTTTCAACTTCGTGAAAGTTCCTTGAATACCTTAGACACGTTACTAACAAGGTTTGATCATCATAAAACCCATAGTAATACAAATAACCTCAAAAAGGTTATTTTCCGGCGAACCGGTCACTTTGGCTTCTAAGTCCGTTCTTGGACTTAGAACTTTCTTCCAACCCCTCATTCTACACTTCCAAACGTGTAGAACAATCCTAGGGTGTGAAATATGATTGAATAATCATATAAGAGGATTGAAGAACAAGAAATAGGATTAATGGAGTCATTACCTTGTTAAACACAAGTTTTCCTCTCCAAAGCCAACTTTTCTTTTCTCTTTTCCCCTCCTTCTTCCTCCTTAGCTCAAGTGCGTGTATGGATGATAAAAATGGGGTTTCCAGAGATTCTCTCCCCTTGGAAAGTGGTATGGCCGAGCTGTATGAGGTGTGGGGTGGTGGAAATATCTCCCTTGGCTTATTTACCAATCATGTGGGGGAGGGACCCTTTTCCCTTCTCATTTTGTCTCACCATCAACTCAACCCCCCTACACCAGCTCAATGATGCGGCTCCCCTTCCCATTTGCAAGACTAAAAACGTGGGCTGGCCCCCACTTATATGGGAGGTCAACCCTTTGTGTCCCCGAGTGTACAATCAGTTCCGAAAGTTGTATTTTCCGGACTGTTTTAATTATATTTTATTTTATCGGGTCAAATAAAATATCGCACATGCTCTCCATCATTATTGGACTTTATAATGAATATACATTCCTCAAATTTAATTTAGAAGTCTCCGAATTCCCTTTTCGGGCTGTTATCTGATAAATTGCCGATACTGATAATTGGGCCTAGTTTGACCAACCGGTCCACTCTATGCCATTTTCATGGCCCAATTAGAATACCCACCACCATATACATATTATCTAGGCCAAGATTAATATCATATGTGGTCCCGATAATATCGGGCGGTCCCCACTTCCGATGTGGGCCCCACGTGAATTTTACTATTCACGCAAAAGAAATGATAAAAATTTACAATCACGTAAAATGCGTTTATTCATTTCTCAAGGTTCAATACATAATTTGATAAAGTACAAATACTTGAGGGCGGTGCTACAAGTTCTACCCCCCTTATTTGGGATTTCGTCCCTGAAATCCACATGTCTAGTCAAACAGAAATGAATATTGTTCCCTCATCAGGGTCTCCACTTCCCAAGTTTGCTCCTCGACGCGATCACTCTTCCAAAGTACTTTTACCATCGGCACCTCTTTGCTCCTTAGCTTCTTCACCTGTCGGTCCATGATCTTTACCGGTTGCACCGTATAGTGTAGGTCTTCTCGGATTTCTACCGGTGGTTTCTCAAGAATGTGTGACGGGTCCCGCACATACTTCTTGAGCATAGAGACATGAAACACGTTATGAATCTTTTCCAACTCTGGAGTCAGCCGAAGTCGGTATGCTACGACCCCAATCCTTTCAAGGATTTTGAACGGGCCTATATAACGTGGGTTAAGCTTACCCCGACTGAGGAACCTGATGATCCCTTTCCAAGGTGATACCCTCAGAAATACCTCGTCACCGACCTCAAACTCCAACGCCCTCCGACGTTTATCGGCATAGCTGTTCTGCCGGTCTTGGGCAGCCTTGAGCCTATCCTGTATGACTTTTATCTTCTCTTTAGTGATCTCGACTAGCTCGGTGCCCTCGAGCTTAGCCTCGCCGACCTCGTCCCAACACAATGGTGTCCGACATTTCCTCCCATACAATGCTTCGTATGGAGGCATGCCTATACTCGCCTGATAACTGTTGTTATAGGCGAATTCCACCAAAGCCAACTGATTGTCCCAGCTTCCCTGGAACTCCAAAGCACATGCTCTCAACATGTCTTCCAAAATCTGAATTACACGTTCGGACTGCCCATCCGTTTGAGGATGAAATGCGGTGTTAAACCTCAACTTCGTACCCATGGATTCCTGAAACTTAGGCCAAAACCGTGATGTGAACCGTGGGTCTCTATCTGATACTATGGTAACCGGAACCCCATGCAGTCTCACAATCTGATCTGTGTACAACTTGGCCAGTCGCTCGAGCGTATAGGTAGTGTTGATAGGTAGAAAATGAGCACTCTTGGTCAGCCTATCCGCTACCACCCATACTGCGTCGTAGTTCTTAACCGTCCGTGGTAGACCCACCATGAAGTCCATAGTAACATGCTCCCACTTCCATTCTGGAATGGTAAGTGGTTGTAGTAACCCTGCTGGGTGTTGGTGCTCTACCTTAACCTGTTGACAGGTAAGGCAACGTCTCACGTATTCTGCAATCTCTCTCTTCATCCCCGACCACCAGTAACTTTCTTTCAAGTCCCGGTACATCTTTGTACCGCCCGACTGCATAGCATACGCTGATGAGTGAGCCTCCTCAAGGATAGATTTTCGGATCTCCTCATCCGATGGCACACACACTCATTCCTTGAATAGTAGAAGTCCATCTTCTCTCTCACGGAAACCCTCGACGGGCCCCACAGGCATCCGTTCCCGGATTTTTTGAAATTCCTCGTCATTGCCTTGACATGTTCTGATTTCATCTAATAAGGTGGGTCTCACCTCAAATCTGGCCAATAACGCCCCATCCGTGGATACCTCCACACGTGCCCTCAATGCTCGTAAGCATGTGAGTAAAACCCCTGATGATGAGCTCTTCCTGCTCAGTGCATCGGCTACTACATTAGCCTTGCCCGGATGATAGTCAATGATTAAGTTGTAATCCTTGATCAACTCCATCCATCTCTTCTGTCTCATGTTCAACTCTTTCTGAGTGAACACATACTTCAAGCTCTTGTGGTCAGTATAGACGTGACACAACTCTCCGTAGAGGTAGTGCCTCCAAATCTTCAATCTAAACACCACAGCACCTAACTCCAGATCGTGTGTGGGGTAATTTACTTCGTGCTTTCTCAATTGACGAGAAGCATAAGCAATTACCTTCCCTGATTGCATCAGTACACACCCAAGTCCCTGAATGCTACCATCACTGTAGATGTCATACCCTAACCCTTGCATGGGTAGGGCAAGCACTGGTGCTTCGGTCAAATGTTACTTTAGCTCAAGAAACCCCTTCTCACACTTGTCATCCCACACAAACTTAGCCCCCTTTTTAGTGAGCTTCGTGAGTGGAGATGCTATCACCGAGAACTTCTCCACAAATTTGCGGTAATACCCCGCTAAACCGAGAAAACTCCTTATTTCCTTCACATTCTTGGGCATCTCCCAATTAGTGACTGCTTCAATCTTCGAGTTATCAACTGAAATGCCCGAGCCCGATGCCACATGCCCGAGAAAACCGATCTCTCCAAGCCAAAATTCACATTTAGAGAATTTGGCAAAGAGTTGCTTCTCCCGCAGTGTTTCAAGCACAAGCCTTAGATGTTTCTCGTGTTCTTCCTCATTCATGGAGTATATCAAAATGTCATCTATGAATACTATAACGAACTGGTCCAAGTATTGGTGAAATACTCGGTTCATGAGGTCCTTGAATGCCGCAGGGGCGTTCGTAAGCCCAAACGACATTACTAGAAACTCATAGTGACCATACCTTGTACGGAATGCACTTTTGGGTATGTCACTCTCCTTGATCTTCAGTTGATGGTAGCCTGACCTCAAGTCAATCTTAGAGAACACGGTTGCCCCCCGTAGTTGATCAAACAAGTCATCAATCCTTGGCAAAGGGTATTTGTTCTTTATCGTGACCTTGTTCAACTGACGGTAATCGATACACATTCTAAGTGTACCATCTTTGTTCTTTACAAAGAGTACCGGTGCTCCCCACGATGAATGACTCGGCCTAATGAATCCGCTGTCCAATAATTCTTCTAATTGAACCTTCAACTCTTGAAGTTCAGCCGGTGCCATCCGATATGGAGGAATCGAGATGGGTTTTGTATCGGGTTCTACTTCAATGGTGAACTCAATTTCTCGATCTGGTGGGAGTCCCGGGAGTTCTTCAGGGAAAACTTCTGGGTACTCACTCACCACTCTCACCTCAGTGAGACTCTTTCCCTTGCCTTCCTTGCCTATGACATAGGCCAAATATGCTTGACACCCTTTCCTCATCATACGCCTTGCTCTTATGGCCGATATGATACAAGGATTGAATTTCCCTCTATCTCCCTCGAAGCATAGAGTATTTCCTCCTCCATCTTTTAGTTCTAACACCTTGGTGCAGCAATCTACTTTCACATGGTCTTTTTCGAGCCAAGCCATGCCAAGTATAGCATCAAACTCGAGCATGTCTAACGGCACAAAGTCACCCGTTAGACAGTGCTCCCCTATCCCTACATTACACGAGGGATAGTAGTGTTTCCGCTCTACATCATCTCCCAATGGCGTAGAGACCAAAAATGGTTGCATCATTGCTACCAAAGGCATGCCCAAACCCTTGGCAAACGCTTCGCTCACAAATGAACGTTGTGCTCCGGTATCGATGAGAATTCTCGCGTCCCTATCGTTGATCTTTAGCGTCCCTACATACATAAGTCATGTAAGACACACTACTCAACATCCCGACTGAAAAGGACCGAACGAAAAATTTTCAGCCTAGGGATACCCTATACCCGGTCGGGTAAGGCCCTATACCCAGTCGGGTACTACTCGAGCCCTTAGGGAAAAGGCTTCCTGATTCCCTTGCCCAGTCGAGTACACTCCTCGAATTCGGACGAAATGTCGATACCCGGTCGGGTGTATTCCTATACCCGGTCGGGTATCACTCGAAATTTTCAACAAATCGCTTCATGTCCCCAACGCTCGATCGAGTACACACTTCGAAGCCAAGATCTTACACATACCCGATCGAGTATATGGCCATACCCGATCGGGTATTGCTCGAAGTGTCAAAAGCGGACGATCCTGCCACGCTTATCCGAACGAGTACACACTTCGAAGCCAAAATTTTATACATACCCAATCGAGTATATAGCCATACCCGATCGGGTATTGCTCGAAGTGTCAAAAACAAAAGATCCTGCCACGCTTGCCCGAACGAGTACACACTTCAAAACTAAAATAGAGTCTATACCCGGTCGGGTCTATAGGAGTACCCGATCGGGTCATGCATATATTCTGAAAGTTTTTCCCCAAGTAAATGAATAAAATGCATGTGTAACCAAGATATTACCTGCAATGGAGTCCGGGTTGGCCCGAGCATCAGCCTCGGTCATTGCATACACCCGTGCCTGGGTCCTCCCTTGGTTAACGGACGCGGTGTTGCTAGCCGTGGGTCCGCCCCTTCTCGTGCCGGCCTGGGATGGTCCCGCGCGTCCCCTACTAGCTGCAGGTCCTTCCATATTCCCCGATGGTCCCCCTCCATTCAACATTGGGCAAGAGCATTTGAGGTGGCTCGTGCTACCGCATTTGTAACACCGGGGTGGTTCATTGCACTTCCCCGCATGGTTCTTGCCGCAATTTGCGCACCTCGGTGACCACGTACTCCCTGGTTTGGCCCCTTGCCTTCCTGAGCCCTTATTCTTTTTCGCCGGTGGTGCCGACGCCCTGAATGAATTGCCACCCCCGGTGTGATGCTTCCGAGAGTGGTCTTGGGGTCCAGAGTTTCCCCATCTTCTCTTCTTCGCCTCCTCGACGTCCCTCACCTTCCTCTCGTTCCATTGGGCTTCCCCAAGGAGCCCTTGATCAACGATCTGGCTAAATGTCATGTTATGATGATAAGTAGCCCGGTCACGGATGTCCAACGGTAGAGCATCCCAAAAATGATTGGCCATACGATTTTCATCCAGAGTATTCTGGGATGAATCGTGCCAAGTCACGGAACCTTTGTTCCAATTGCCTCACCGAGCAACCATCCTCCTGTTTCAGGTTTGTGTACTCTCTTCTTTTGAGATTGACTTCAAAAGTTGAGTAGTACTCATTATAAAACTCCACTTCGAATTTCTCCCAAGTGGCCTCACCGTGGAACTTCCCTTCCACGCCTTCCCACCATACTGCAGCTACCCCATCAAGTAGCCTGGTGGCAGCCCTCAACTTTACGTCGAGTCCAATTTGCATATCCCTAGAAGCATCATTCAACTTCTTGATCCAGTCGGCGGCCTCTGATATGTCGCCTTTGCCATCAAATGATTTTCACCCCAAGGCTCTAGCCTCCTTGAGGTACTTGGAGATATGTACCATCGTGTCTCCCCCGAATTCCCCAGATGGAGCACTAGAAGCACCTTGGCTTCCCTGCCCCATGGCTTGCCTAGCCTGTCTAGCTTGGCACCGTTGTCCTCTCTTTGCCTTATTCTCGAGGTACCATTCTAGTACCTCTCTCATACGATCATAATGAGGATCGTCATCCTCATCTTCTTCATCAAAGTCCTCCCCGTTATACGGGGTCTCCTCTTGCTCCGTGCTTGGAGCATATGTGAAATCGTCCGGTTCGGTGGCCCAAGACGGGTGCACAGAACCGACACACGTGCTACTTGCCGTCGGCGTTGTAGAAGGCCCACGACTCCTGCCTCGGCCTCCTCCTCGGCCTTGGCCCCGGCCTCTACCCCTAGAGGTCCGTGATTCAGCCCGTGTATCGTGCCCGGTGGCCCCCGGTACACGACTCATCGGGTTCCTCCTAGTAATCCTGCGTCCACCCTCCATTTCTGAAAGAAATAAGGAATGAGTCATTAGACTCGTTTCAATGTCAATTGACGGATTAGTACAAAAGACACCACTTGGTCCAACGTTATGGCCAACAAACTGTTAAGGGTACCGTCTTAACAATAAGAGGTCAATAACTTGGTTTCCAACGGTTCATTAGGTACAAAAACATTCTTCTCATGGTTTTGTTCAAAACTTTTCGATGGTAAGATATTGAGAGGTTAATCATATAGTTTAGAAATCGATGGCTCTGATACCACTTAATTGTCACGCCCTAGACCGCATCCGGGCCACGTAGACAACCGCCGTACAACCCGATAAGAACAACCACAATTCATCCCTATTGAATTGTACAAGGCGTCCGATTGATTCTATTGCCAAACCGATTAGTAAACACATACAATCAACATCAATATCATAATCAAACAAATGCGGAAATAATAATATGTTTGATACTTAGCCACACGTGGCAAACACGGGCACGCAGGCCCCCAACTGTTTTAAAGAAAACATTGTTCGAAAATCCATGAGCAGTTTATAAATTTGAAATAAGAATGGAAGCACGAACCACGTCTTCCTTCTGGATCAATCACCCCAGGCAAAGGTGCAGGTAGTAGGACTCTAGCCTTAACCTGAAAAATGTGAGGGCCCCCGAAGGGGTCAGTACTCCATAGAAGTACTAGTGACAAGCAGGCTATATGAAGAATAACTAATGTTTCATACACGAGACCCAAAAATAGGGTGATACATATATATAGTTGCATATCATCCACCCGATGATACATACTGTATATATTCGTGTAAAATACTTAACTCGTAGGTCGTTTATCTCAAAGAGTCTTTTAGAGATAAAGTTCTTACATGACTTTTCTCACTCCTTTCCCCAATGCCTAGCTCACAAGCTATAGTCTACCTTCGATTCATACTACCGAGTGTTTTAGGATCATTTACCATCCAAGGCACTCAACCAACATGGAGTATTTAGGATCATTTACCGTCCAAGGGCACTCGACCCCACCTGGAGTATTCTGGATCATTTACCGTCCAAGGGTACTCGACCCCACTTGGAGTATTCTGTATCATTTACCGTCCAAGGGTACTCGACCCCACCTGGAGTATTCTGGATCATTTACTATCCAAGGGTACTCGACCCCACCTGGAGTATTCTGGATCATTTATCGTCCAAGGGTACTCAATCCCCAGTCTATCCTATACGAAACCCTAACCTGGATATGGCTAACCTTTCATTCCCTTAACTATGGACAATGCCTAGCCCTATAGTCATATAACAATCCTTAGGAACCAACGTGGGCGGGTCCCACCTGAACAGCCCACGTTAACCAACTCAAAGCTACCCGTTTTGAGCATAAACCAATACTCGATCGAGTACTCACCTATACTCGGTCGAGTACAGGAGACGGTAGCCCACAAGACTAATTTTCAATGTATACTCGATCGAGTATCTACCCATACTCGATCGGGTATAGGAGGCAGTAGCCCCATGGGGCAAATCTTCAGCAAATACCCGGTCGGGTATTTGTCAATACCCGGTCGGGTATGGCAGTTGACTTGGCGGTCAATGCCCGTTTGACCACCCAAACGAAGTCCAATTAACGTGAAATTTTACAAACATGTACTTCTTGACGTCCTCAATCCAAAAATACCATTTTGGATCCCTGGAACATCGCACATGATAATTTATCACATTTTTAATCATCAAACGTAAATAACATGCTTTTCAACTATGTTTTATATATAATCATGGCATAAGAAAATACTTGATTATCCTTAATCATTCCATAAAACATATTTTTGATTACTTTAGGTAATCTCATGCCTCACGCAAAAGTTATAAAGCATAAAGCCGTCTTCTCACCTTAATGAAGCTTATGAAGTTCTAGCCTTCCCGATTTAGCTCCGGCGAAACTCCGGCGAACTTCAACGAACTCCGGCGACAACTCCGGCGCCCCTTTCAACTATGTGAAAGTTCCTTGAATACCCTATACAATTTAATAACAAGGTTTGATCATCATAAAACCCATAGTAATACGAATAATCTCAAAAAGCTTATTTTCCGGCGAGCCGGTCACTTTGGCTTCTAAGTCCTTTCTTGGACTTAGAACTTTCTTCCAAACCCTCATTCTACACTTCCAAACGTGTAGAACAATCCTAGGGTGTGAAATATGATTGAATAATCATATAAGAGGATTGAAGAACAAGAAATGAGATTAATGGAGTCATTACCTTGTTAAACACAAGTTTTCCTCTCCAAAGCCAACTTTTCTCTTCTCTTTTCCACTCCTTCTTCCTCCTTAGCTCAAGTGCGTGTATGGATGATAAAAAAGGGGGTTGAAGAGATTCTCTCCCCTTGGAAAGTGGTATGGCCGAGCTGTATGAGGTGTGGGGTGGTGGAAATATCTCCCTTAGCTTTCCAAGGGGAGGGACCCTTTTCCATTCTCATTTTGTCTCCCCATCAACTCAATCCCCCTACACCAGACCAATGATGCGGCTCCCCTTCCCATTTGCAAGACTAAAAACGTTGGTTGGCCCCCACTTATGTGGGAGATCAACCCTTTGTGTCCCCGAGTGTACAATGAGTTCCGAAAGTTGTATTTTCCGGATTGTTTTAATTATATTTTATTTTATCGGGTCAAATAAAATATCGCACATGCTCTCCATCATTATTGGACTTTATAATGAATATACATTCCTAAACTTTAATTTAGAAGTCTCCGAAATCCCTTTTCGGGCTCTTATCTGATAAATTGCCGATACTGATAATTGAGCCCCGTTTGACCAACCGGTCCACTCTATGCCATTGCCATGGCCCAATTAGAATACCCACCACCATATACAAATTATCTAGGCCAAGATTAATATCATATGTGGTCCCGATAATATCGGGCGGCCCCCACTTCCGATGTGGGCCCCACGTGAATTTTACTATTCACTCAAAAGAAATGATAAAAATTTACAATCACGTAAAATGCGTTTATTCATTTCTGAAGGTTCAATACATAATTTGATAAAGTACAAATTCTTGGGGGCGGTGTTACAATATGGCCCAGGGACCCCCGGCCCATAGACTCCCACTACTATAACAAAGGTCCACTAAGCCCAGGAAGCACAGCAGGCCCAAAACACAGCGCCCCAAGTGCCAAGAAGCCCATGGCGTACACTTTGGTGTCTTCGGCCCCCATGGACGAAGGCTCATAAATTACAGTACAACTGCTTTTAAGCGCTCGAAGTTACTGGGAGAAAACGGCGAAAACAGTAGCCCCCGGCACCAGGAGCCCTCGGCACCTAGAGGCCCCCGAGATGAAGAGCCTTTGGTCTGTCACCTACAGCCGAAGGCATCTCCTCGACAGAATCTCCCACCCACATGCGCTGGATCAACGTACCTAGTACAAACGTCACATCCAACCACCACATTTAATGCGGCCACATGCGAGTGCCAGTTCCACCCCATTGAGGTGACCCCTCGACCACCAGAATGATGACAAGTGTCCCTATCTAGCATTTATTGCTGTTATAAATAGCACCCCTTTCCCCATTTGTAAACCACGCTCAATACATTCTCAGGAGTACATATTCTCTCTCTTACTTTTTCTCTGACTTCTCTCTAGTTACTCCCTGCAATAACCCCTCGGATAAGCTACCCCCGGGTACACTTATCCATCATTTGGTGCTCTCGTTGAGAGGTTTGAACACAATCAAGTGAGATCTTCCCCAAATCCATTGAAAATTCACCAAAGTTTCATAAAATTCGATGATATCAATGAAGAATTCTGAGAATGTTCATTGGAAATTTCCAGATCTGGAAATGCGATTCAGGAATTCTAACAGCAATTCACGGATTCAGGTCTGTAATTCCGGTTCTAAAGAAGGCAAGCAACAGTCTGATTGGAGCGGAAGGATATGGACATCTGGGCATGGGTCCTCGACCGGCCGTTCAAGGAATAGAGTTGTAGAGGCCTCCAGCAATTTCGTCCGACTCCTGCTCATGATCGTTTGAACCAGATCTTCTGATCTCCGCCATTAATGTCCGTTGGGAAGGAAATACACTGCTTTCTTGACACCGTCACTAACGATCGAGAGCTTCTGGTCGCCGGCAGCTCATATACAGTCCCTTCGCTCACTGCTCATAGCCATTGGTCGGATGGAGCGAACCCATGTCGTCACCAACCTGGCGGCGGGTGGAAGAGTTGAGATCGCCGGCAACAGGCGACTCCGATAATGAGATCCACCGCCAGAGGAGTCTATTCTTCTTTGCTTTATTGTTTCCATCGCTTTTGGCTCCTGGAGTTGTACGTGGTTGTTCCTTCTCATCCGGCAACTCCGGTAGAGGGCTCCCCTCCATTATTCCTTGCCGGGGGAATGTCTGGCGGAACGGTGACCGAGGTCCCTCCTCCCTCGTCGGAGAATGGTATCTGGTGCCGTGGCTCCACCAGATGCGGTCAAGCTGGAAGCTCATGGGCGTCTTCGCAGTGAACTCCCATGTGCGGGCTCCTTCACTTGCCAGGTGCTGCTCCTATTCCGTCCAAAATGATGAGTTGCTGGTGCTTGGCACTTAGTGGCAGACAAGAAAATAAGGCCCAGTCAACCATGTGAGAGGGATTCACGTTTTTGGTACATTTATTCAGCTGGCTACAATACCACCACACCCATTTCGGTCCAGATAAGTATTCTTTAATTTTAATATTATTTATATTTATTTTAATCAATATTTTTGTTGTCGGTTAAATGTCACACTATCACGCAATTATGATCAAATGCCTAGTAGAGTGTGGCTTGAGACCCATTACTAGGATTTAAAGCCCTGACTCTCAAGCACAAAGCCCTGACTCTCAGGCACAAAGCCCTGACTCTCAGGCACGAAGACCGGTCTTAGTCATTTCAAGAGTGGCGACTGTTGCGTACGAATGGCTCACGCATCCACTCTACTGAGTATTTTATCATTACATCAACAATTCACATTTCCACTTTTTTCAAGTGACGAACCCCCGATCGGAAACATAAACCCCAAGGGAAAAATTTATATGCGTGTTAAATGTGTAGGTACGAAGATGACTTTACTCATTTTCACTTCGTCTCCACTCGCCTTAAGGAGTGGGGGACTGAGGGGTCAGATTTTCTAGATGAGCAGCAAATATCACGCATGAGCAGGAACGAGAGCTAGTCAGATGAAGACGGGTTGAGCTAGACAATAATGAATATGTCGGAGGGGGCCTACCTTCCTTGTTTTATGTTGGGGGCGCTAGGTGTACTCTTTTTCCCTTTATTAGGATTTTTTCCCACTGGAGTTTTTCCTAGTAAAGGTTTTTAACGAGGCATCCCCCCATCATGAACAAGGGTGGTGGTCCCCCGACCGAAAAGGAAGAAACCAAAGACAGAAGAACGTTGCAGATACAATTTGGACTACTCCCTTTCGCCTCGAGTACTCTCGACTCAGGGAGTGGGGGACTCCTAATGGAGTATATGGACTCCGACCCCCCGGTCTGCCGACTATTGGGCTTGGACAGTGGCCCACACACATTTAACGGATATCATTCATATTATTGTACATTATTATTATTCAGATGTTCTAGATTAGTTTTTTGTACTATCAGTCCATTTATGTAACCGGGTCTGTCAGGCCTATATTAGAGGCCCAGACCTGGAATTTCCATATATATACCCCTTATGTAAAGCTTGTAAACACACAACTCAAATATACAACCAATAATAATTCATTCATTCTATACACTTCTTCTCCTTCTCCATTCTTGAGCTAAATTTCTACTAGTTTATACAATATGGGTATCAATTATCCAACAATGGTTAAACGGCCCGAAGGCAGACATACATTCACAAAGGGAATAAGAAGGGAATAGAGTTAAACAGCCCAAAGGCACACATACATTCACAAAGGGAAAATTAAAGTATTCATTACATCTTGGCCGGAGCCAACGGATCATTAGTGTTTGTTACAAAGTATTCATTAAAATACGAATCAACGGTTGTTTGCTCCGGAGGCATCCGCTTCTGCTGGCTTCGAGGTGACATCATCCCCGATCTCCTCTTCATCGCTGCCCTCGGCCATCAACACCGTATCCTCAAGATCTGGCCTTTCGGTACCTTCGGGAAGCGGCATCCTGGTATCTGGCTGGAGAGGGGGGAGACCATGAGCTGCTGGATCGAAAGCCTTCGGGTCTACACCTAGATGACGGGCAAGCCTTCGATATATGAGGGCTTGAGTAAAATACTCGCTCCCATCATAATACTCCTTGCCCTTTCGGGCTAGCCACATGGCCCCGGGGCCCTTCACCCAGTCATCTACCGAGGCCTCCACCACCGAAGCCACCCACTCCTTCTAGGTCTCGACTCTCCACCCTTAGGAGACAAAGGCGGCCACCGCCTCCTTATCAGCTTGGCTCACCGCCTCCTTCTTGGCGGCCTCGACATCTTCGGTGGCTTTCTTAGCAGCCTCGACTGCTGCCTTCTCAGCTTCCGCTCTCCCCTCAACTTTGGCCACCGTCTTGGAATTTTCAAGGATCCTGTTGAAGGCAGCCCTCTCCACTCCGAAAGCCTCTTCGGCCTCCTTAAGCTGCCTTCGGGCCTGGGCCAGAGCTTCATCAGCCTCCTTCTTCTGGAGGAGTGATTTCTCCATCCTTTGAATAAGCTCACCGAGGCCAAGGCTTGCCTACAAGGGGAATCAGAAAACATTGGAGGATAAGTCACCACACACAAATATGGTAAGTCAGGGTTAACTAAAGGAAGGAAGGAAAAAGGGATCTTACAGTGACCGAGGGCTGAAGGACCTTGGAGCAGAGGGCATCATCGGGATATCGGGAGAGCACTGACTTGTCTGTCGGGGGAGTGGCATCCCTCAGGAACTCCTTCGGGTTCAAGGTTGCATGCATGATAGCGGCCCCTTAGTGATTGAGAACTGCACATGGTCTTGGGGCCACGCCACGCCAGCAACCGGAGCCGTGGGCTCGGAGGGTTGTTCATCAACAATGACAACGGGGGCCTCTTTCATCCCGACGGTCCCCTTCTTTTGCTTCTTCTCCTCCGAGGGCACCACGCCCTTACCGGCTCTTTTCCTCTTGATCTCCCCAATGGGAGAGCCTCCGGCATCAAAGCCGACGTCATCACCAGCAGCAGCCTTCACCTCAGGCACCGCCTCCTTGGCCCCGTCGGCAGTTCCCATCTTCGGGAGGATGTCATCCCCTGCCCTCTGCTGCACCGGGGCGTCCTTCTTCTTGCTCTCCTTCGCAAGTTGCTTCTTCAATTTGGAGAGGTTCCTAGCGTCCATATCTGGTCCTGAAAAACAAGGAAGGCACACAAGGGTTAGAATACTACGACGACAAAGCAAAGGAATAAAATTTGCTATGTACACAAACTAAGGCCTTCGGCAGTGCTACCACCTTCGGCGCTCTCGTATACACGATCGATCTCGGGATAATTTTCGGCCTCCTCCCCCGTGAGCCGATACCGACGGAACCCGAGCTCGTACAGCTCGTCCGGAAGGGTGGAATCCTTAATCTTGATATGCTTCTTAGACCCCTCAGGCTTCTTGGATAGTTTCCTCCCCTTCTTCTCCAATGCGGCGCTCCCTACCTTTACATGCCTCTGGCAGCTATCCCGGAGTGGGGCCGGGAAGGGATTCTCCGCCATGCGGACATAATAGAACTTGTCTTTCCATCCCTTGTGGGACGAGGGAACATCGTCGAAAACCCTGAATTCGAGGAGCTGCTGCAGGTTAGCGAAGCCTCCGGCATTTGAGTGAC
The DNA here is from genome assembly GCA_945859875.1 of Cuscuta europaea. Lineage (NCBI taxonomy): Eukaryota > Viridiplantae > Streptophyta > Magnoliopsida > Solanales > Convolvulaceae > Cuscuta > Cuscuta europaea. The sequence goes on along the minus strand of CAMAPE010000047.1, from coordinate 569,284 downwards.
CTCCCCGACAGAGGTTGAAGGAGAGGAAGAATTGATCTAGAGTGGGCTCCACATCCCTGCTCCGGCAAAGGGAAAGGAATCCAGCCAAGTAGGAATGGTTGTTCGGGGTCAGTTGGCAGGGGGCGAGTTTGATGAACCGAAGGTACTAGATCACAAAGGGGTGGAGGGCGAATCGGAGTCCCAACTCCACCGAAAGTATGTGAACGACAAAACAGCCGACGGGAGCATGCAACAGGACGTCATCTGGACCTAGCTCCACCACCTATGCCGAGGGCCCGACCAAGAGTTGTGTAGCCATGTACTCCCCCTGAGTGGCTCTGGTCTTCACATCTAAGGCAGCAGTGTTCAAGTAGGAATAGCTTTCGGGAATTCCTACTGGCTGCCCAGCGTCGACGGCAACTTGTTTTTTCTTCGCGGCAACCTTCACCTTTTTCTTCTTCCCGGGGGCCACGCTTATAGGCGTCGGGTCGAGGGGACGGGAGCTTCCAGCTTCATCGTTGAGCCGAGAAGGGAGGATGGTGATCGTAACCCTTCGCCTCTCTTTCTCTTCCTCTTGTTCCGCCGTTTGGAAAGCGAGGGCCAGCTCCTCATCGTCGTTGACTTGTTCGAAATCTTCGGCCTCGGCCTCGGCTACCAAGTCCTTCTGCACCTCCATTGCAATGGCAGAATCACCACCGGCCGAAGGCTGCTCGCTTGTAGACTCCACATCGGAGCAGCTTTCCTCTTCAACCGAGGGCTCCCTCGAAATGTCTTGCGAGTCACTTTGGAACGACATTTCTTGATTACCAGAGGACAAAGGTTTCTAATCCGAAGGCTTTCTAAAGAGCTCTAACACGTAATCTAAGGCCAGAGAGCAGAACTTACTAAAACGGTGAAGAACGGGTGAAGAACTGACCTTGAAAATGAGGATTGGATCGAAGGAAGCTTTCTCTCTCTAAAAATATTTTGCCAGAACTTCGCTACAATATGATCGCACAGGGGAAATGGCCCTGGCCATGGGGTATTTATAGGCCTCCCACTCCGGGTTTGGGCCAAGAAACTGGGCCCCCGATGGAACGTCATCATTACACGCCGCCCCTTCCGCCAACCGGTGATACCCGCCCGAAGCCAGCCAACAGCTACACGCCACGTGGACATCACCTCCAACGGCTATATTCCAACGGCTATATTCCAACGGTCATATCTCAACGGCTCTATTTCACAGGCTGAGGTGCCCTCATCTGGCACCCCTCAGACAACACTGTGCATGCCCTCGGGCTTTCTCCCTCTGACTCCTTCATCAAGGGGAGCCCTCGGGTTAAACAATGGAAACCCCTCGGGACCCTTTGGCCCTCAGTATGTTGAGAAATAGGGAATCCCCCCGGGGCCACACCTTCAAACCCCCTCATCGGTGGTTAGCCTCCGACTAAAATACCAGGGAACCCCTCGGCACACAGGGGCAATCACTGACATTCATCAACAACATTTACGCCTTCAGCCTTATTGTCGGGGGACTACCCTCGGCAGTCCCCAAAATGCTCACTCATGCTTATCAACTACGGACGCTTTCGGAGGAATACTCCCGACAATCACCCCCCGGCAACACAGGAGTAGTCACCTATGTCAACACCCCTTCAGCACAAGTGGCTGAGGGACTCCTCTTGGCACCCCCGGGATACCAACAAACTGCCTTCGGTTAATCCAGGAAGAAGGCCCTCAACTCACGGACACCTCTCGGCATCAACATTGTCCTTCATCTCAGACCAAGGGTTCGCCTTTGCGATTCATCATTGGGGGAATTCGGTGCACTCTTTTTCCCTCATTAGGATTTTTTCCCAAAGGGTTTTTCCTAATGAGGTTTTTAACGAGGCATCCCCCCAAAATGAAACGAAAAGTGTCAACCTTCGGCCCCGTGCAACAGCAGGCACCACTCTACTCCTTTTCACCACTTTACAAGTGCTTCAAGGAGTGGGGGACTGGAGAACCCCCCCGAGAAAATCACAAAAATGCTAAAAATTCTCACAGCATCAACATCATCTAGTCCCAAAATGTGGGGGACTGAGGGACTGCCCTCGGCAAACAATGCAAACACGAATCTCTCACAGGTTTACAAACTACAACAAAGCAAACACCGACACCAACACAATTACTCCTTTTCTCTCAAGTACCTTTCGGCAAAAGGAGTGAGGGACTCCTGATGGAATATATGGCCCAGGGACCCCCAGTTCATAGACTCCCACTACTATAACAAAGGCCCACTAAGCCCAGGAAGCACAGCAGGCCCAAAACACAGCGCCCCAAGTGCCAAGAAGCCCACGGCGTACACTTGGGTGCCTTCGGCCCCCATGGCTGAAGGCTCATAAATTACAGTACAACTGCTTTTAAGCGTTCGAAGTTACTTGGAGAAAACGGGGAAAACAGTAGCCCCCGACACCAGGAGCCCTCGGCACCTAGAGGCCCCCGGGATGAAGAGCCTTCGGCCTGTCACCTACAACCGAAGGCATCTCCTCGACAGAATCTCCCACCCACATGCACTGGATCAACGTACCGAGTACAAACGTCACATCCAACCACCGCATTTAATGCGGCCACATGCGAGTGCCAGTGCCACCCCATTGAGGTGACCCCTCGACCACCAGAATGATGACATGTGTCTCTATCTAGCATTTATTGCTGCTATAAATAGCACCCCTTTCCCCATTTGTAAACCACGCTCAATACATTCTCAGCAGTACATATTCTCTCTCTTACTTTTGCTCTGACTTCTCTCTAGTTACTCATAGCAATAACCCCTCGGATAAGCTACCCCCCGGATACACTTATCCATCATTAGATATTTTAAATATTTTTATTTATAAATATTTATTTTGGAGCCTTTATTTTGTAGAATTTCCTTACAAATATAATAGCAAAGAGTGAAGTTGTTGGGGGCATAGCTCACGTGGTAGACAAAGTGTGTCATAAAGGAGAGATCCAAGATTCAATTCCAAGCAATAACTTGTGATCGAATCTCACACTCTTTTCGTCATAGTTTAATCAAAGCTCAACTAACATCCTCCTTCATATCAGTTCGGCCGGTTGTAAAGGCCCGAAGGGATGGTATGTCATCTTAGTTTTCAAAGAGTGTAGTAGTTCAAACTTTAAAGTGAAATTGATGGAGACATGTAGTATTTGAGGAACTCAAGTCTCATTTGTTAAGTTCAGTTCTTATTTTAGATGCATCCATAAGGTATACTCTCTCTCATCTCTTAAAACTTTGTCAAACTTCCCGTTTTTGGATGCCCCACTAATTTTGTCACTTTCCCTTTTAAATAAAGAATTTGTGGTTCCAATCAATTTTCTCTCCTCTGCACAAACCTCAACCACACAGTTTTTACTTTATTAATCCCCGTGTCGATCAAACTTGGCAAAGTTTTAAGGAACAAGGGCAGTATAATTGATGAAGTATATTCCCATTTGCAGTATAATTGATGGAATATATTCCCATATACCCCAGGATTATCACGATTGGAGGGCAGAGATTCCCAACTATGCATCAAACACTTAAGTATGAAGCCTCAGCTAAGGCCGACGTCAGCGCACGAGGTCGGAGCCATATGTGAGACGACGAATCAGCAAAGTATGGAACCCCGGCCGAGGCCGACCTCGACCCGCCGAGGTCGGCAAAAACATCGAGCTCGCAGATCCACCCGGATATGACGAGATATGAGGCCGACCTCGAACACTCCGAGGTCAGTATCAGATCTGACCTCGGACGCACACGTTGAGTCAACGAAAGTCAACGAGAGTCAAACAAGGATACAGGAATGACCATCACTGGACAAACCAAAGACCATGAGGGCCTCCAAATACGCTATACCCGAGCTCCGGCCTCATGGAGCTCGGGGTCCTATTTATTGGACATGAACTTAGCCATTTCAGCAATCCAAGCAACACGCGAAGCTACCGCCACGTCACCAACACTATACAGAGTGCCACGTTACTTCAACAAATAGATAAGATAAAGAATGAACCGGAGAACATACATGTAACCCCCACGTGCATTCTGGTATAAGTATGTTATGCACAGTTTAATCAGCTAGTTGTCCTAGTTATCTCTCCATTCACTTTTACACATTTCACCATATTATTAGTCTAGTTTGTTTATTCTATTATAGAGGAGTGACACGTGTCTCCACCACAATAGAATATTATCTTTTTACTTGTTTGCCAAATATTTTCTCCCTTAGTATAAATATCACCTTTCAACTTGTGGAGAGAGATTCAAAATTTTTTGTGCAATCTTACTGGAAAAAAGTATTGATACATTAAAGCATAAGAAATGACAAATCAATGGAAAATAATACACAAATAAAAAAAGGATATATAAATTCTATTTAAATATAAAGAGTTTATAAGGTACCCATTCACCAGTACTTTTAAAATAACTTCAACATTGTTTAACTACACGAGTCTTATAGAAATAAAGAATATATTTTTGAATTACAATTTTTGTCTACCATGGAGGGTGTTCATAAGTCACAAACAGTTCTTTTAATATTACAATAGTATGTATGATATTATTATTTTTAGAATAATATTATATTGCTAATTCATATGTATATAGTGCATATTATATTTGTATTAATGCTAAAATAATTAAAGTTTATTATCTATGCAATAAAGGCTTTTTAGAATGTAAGAAGTAAATGAATAATGTATTTCAATGTCAATAAAGATTTATAATTTCGATTCACTTCACATGATCTAAAAACTTTGTAGCTAGAGTGTCTAGTATTTAATATCGTTTGATATATATTTTTCAAAATTGTTAACTAGTTATCGAATAAAGATAATTAAACATTACAAAACTAAAAATTTTTATATAATAAGTATCCTAAATCTCAAATAATGAGTTCTTCCATTGTTTATTTAAGTTATGTAAATTATTTTAGATGTTTCTTTTTTAAATCTCTAATTAAGTATTACATTATGTAAGACTATATATTAATTTTAAAAACTAAAAGTTAAGGGGGGGCAATGTTCAACAAAAAGTTAAGGGGGGAGAATATAATTAAAGTATCAAAATTTTACAAAAACATTACATATAAAGTAGAAAATTTTGAAAGTCCAAGGGGGGCGATCGCACCCCCCCTCCTAAATCCATCCCTGCTCACTTACATGTTGTTTAATGTCTAATATTTGTTTTTATGTAAATACATATAAATGATGTTGTTATAATGTTACTCCATGTTAATTTATAGTTAATGGTGGCATGCAACTCGATGAACTAATATCATGTTACTATATACTCAAAGTTTCAGCTCTGCCAGATTTTTTATTGCTATTAATGTAAATTTGAGTTCATTATTCATGTACTCAAATTGATGACTAGTAATTCCCAAAAAAAAATAGTCAACTTTAAAACTTTGACTAACTTTATATTTTTATTAAAAATTGTTTATGATACTTCGTATAAAAGTGATATGAAAATGTTCTTTTGTTAAAAGTACTTTCATAAAAGTATAAAACTCATGACTTCCCTAGAATTATATGATAGTACATTTTTACTAATCAAAATCATGTCCAAAATGGAAGAGATGACTAAGTATTTTGGGAATTTGGATGGAGGTATCATATTCTTGTAGATAGTTAAAACAAAAAACAAGATATATATGACTAAAATAAAAATGATTAGAAAATGTGACTTCTTGTATAGCGTGACTAAGATAGTAACTTTCAATGATTATGTTTATGTTCAATTTTACATTTTATTGGTCATGAAGTGATGCACATAGTAATTACTTTAATTACTTTTTTGTTCATCAATTATATTTGAGTAATATTTTATGAAAAAGTATCTCAAATAATACTTCATGATCCTCTTCCAAAAAATCATAATTGTGATGTCTTTTATAAAAAAAATTGTTATTCTTATAAAATCGTGTACCATAGTACTTTACTAACTTTTATTCTCCATTCATGTTTTTACTTACTCCATTTGCCCCCAATAAATTTTTTTGCTGGATCCGCCACTGATCAAATAGGTAAATTCATTCACTTTTAGGAACTTTTCAATCGCTAGAAATCAACTATTAGTAAAATCTTAAAAGCACTTATTTCAATGTTGTAACAACCAAATCGGATCGAGCGACTCCACCCAGAATCAGACCAACCGACCATTAATCCGGTCTGATGAATAGTCGAATGGCTCAACGATCAGTTTGCTAGAATGGCTTCTTTGTTACACGTCTTACTTCTAAAGATATTTTTACTTGAATTTATTTAAGTCTCATATCATATCAAACCAAATTAATTCAGAACAGACCGGACAGATTCAGACTAGATCAGACTGGACTAGAAAGTTTTAATTCAAGTAAAAACATTCTAAAGCTTTATATAGCTTGTGAACTACAACCTCATTCTCCTTTTTATAAGTACTAATTAACTAGTTAAGTTGTTAACTCATAATAACAATAATAATACATATAACTATTGCTATTATTATATTTCCCAATTATGTACATCATCCTCCAAAACTATTTGTATAATATCCTTGAAAATTTTACATTTGATGAGATGCTCATATTTCTTATCCATTTAAATTTTATTAAAAACAATAATATACTTTAATACGATAGTATAATAAGTACTACGTACTTTTTAATTTACTTATATTGTATTTCGTATTATCATTATTAAATTATTATGAAGGAACATAATTTTTTAATTTGAATTTAATCTTACGTATAATTATATATATTTGGTGTTGACCGGGTTTACCTGCAAGGTTCGGCTTGACCCGTGACATGGCAATCTGTCCGATTTCCTTTCCGGTACAGTTTTTACAACATAGGCTTATTTTTGGATGCCTACATACGAGCACATGAGTTAATATGATGAGTGATAACTCTAATATCACACTAAAGTCTTAAATTTTATCTTAAAAGATCAATATGAGAGGAAAAGGAGCACAAGATTTTATATGTGATATATATATATATATATATATATATATATATATATATATATATATATATATATATATATATATTTGTTCGGTGTGAAATGACTTAGCATGTGAATTAAGAGCAGTTGATCCTCTTGTACTATTTATGTTTATTGCTCGGTATTGCGTATGATTTTTTCGTTCGATTTATTATTAGGATAAACAAGTCCGTGACACCACGCTGATATAGGCATGTGACTTTTTTGTCGGTAAAATTTAAAGCAATTTGTCTTAGGGTACACAAGATGTACACAAATTGTACATCATATAAAACCCCAAAAAAATTACAATTCCATTTACCCCCTACCTTCTTTCCTCTCTTTCTTTCCCTCGCACTCCCCCTTCCCGTTACCTATTTTCGCACTCAAAGAACCAGAACAAAGGAACACTGTTCAATGAAGCTCTTCTTCCTCTTATTCTCTGCACAGCTCGACGGAGTAAGAGGTAACCAGAGTGTTGAGGAATGGATTACAGTCCTGAGGAGATGGCCTTCATCAGTAGTTACGACATGGGCGAGTTTATGAGTTTTGAAGGAGACAAATCCGGTTCTGAACCTCCGGCGACCCAAGATGAAGGTGAGCCCAGTACGAAAGACGTACGAGATGGAGAGGAAAAGCTGATTCTGGACGTTGGTAATGAAGAAGGTACGTCGAACGTAATGTCCGTGTACACAGACATTTGGATGTTTCAGCCCCTGTACACTACGTACTAAATGTTTGTGTTGCTATTGCTTGTCCACAGACGTTTATATGAGTTCTCATTATTTGTTATATATGGCTTCACTCAGATCTGGATAACACAAATGTAGATGACGGTACACAAATGTAGATGGTGGTACACAAGTGTGAAATGCCTATGACACCGGAAATATTTGTCTGGCCACAGACATTTACCCACTGAAATTCCATGTTCATCCAAGTGTGAAATGCCTATGAGACCGGATAAATTTGTCTGACCACTGGAAGTTAGGAGTTCAATTGTGATTCTTTATTCTTTTATAATTGTGTGATTTGCATTTTTTTATATATTTGTTCCGATTTTATGTCCATTGTGTATGTTATAACTTTGAATAATTGATTTATTCGTTTAATTGTAAGAGATTTGAAGGGTTAATTATTGAAATTTTAGAGTAATTACTCTAGTTCAGTTATGCCCATAACATGTTTGTTGAAATGACTCAATGAACCTTTTGTTTGAATCCACGATTTTGTTCTCGTTTTTGGTAATTTATATTTCGATTTGTTGATTTGCATTCAATGAACTTAATGTAGGTTATTCATGAATGAGAAACTTGATTAAATTCATAAGTGAAATTAGCTAAATGTAAATAGTTCCAATTCATTTGTTATAATGCTTGTGAAATTAAAAGTTTATGTAACAATGATTTGAATGATTGGTACAGATACTAGGAGAACTATAACATTGATGAATTAAAAGAGGGCTTAAGGAGAGATGGAGCAGAGCTACTGGAATCTGAGATTAGTCATTTTGTGGAATTGTTTCTGGATGTGAAAAGTGATATAGTGCTATTTTGTAACTGGTCACATTGTAATGTAAACGTTCTTGTATTTAGAATGTAGTAGTATTTAGATTTGTATTTATTGTAATGTAAAAGTTATAATTGATATTCTGATTGAAGCTGGTGCATATGATCACTATAAGAATTACGCAAAACGTACATGTTTTCCCATTAGAATCAGGAGCTCAATGAAAGACAAACAAGGAAACATAACAGGAATGTTAACAACAACGGTTTGACAGGTTATGCACCACCTTTGAAAGACTTGCGAATTGTGTGGCTGATGATGACGAACATTATGCACGAATCTTGACATGGCTTGAATTGGAAAAGTGCAGCATGTCAAATATTCGTTCATCAATTTGTGGAGTTATGACTCAATTAACCGACAACGCCCCAATCCAAGTCTATCCATAAACATTTACCCACTGGAACTTCATGTACACCCAAGTATGAAATGCCTGTGAGACCGGACAAATATGTCTGGCCACAGACATTTACCGACTGGAACTTCATGTTGACCCAAGTGTGAAATGCCTGTGAGACCGGATAAATATGTCTGGCCACAAACATTTACCCACTGCAACTTCAAATTTGTGTGGCCTCTAATAGTAACTGATATTGCAATGTATAACAGGGGCTGGCAAAAAAGCAAGCTGGGAAAACATCAGTGAAAGTGGCCGAACCAAGCAATGTTGAAGACGTTGTACCAACAAATGTTGCACCAACCAATTTACAATGGATGTATAATGATGACTTAAGCTTGAATCTTTCTTTGTTTTAGGCAATGACAATGCATGTAATTACACAATTTTTTGTATCATCACAATATATGACATATATTGGGAAAAGTGTAACAACAAAAATAAGTACATTGGTTTAAGTGCTCCTTGACATCAATTACATGGACAAAAAAAGGTGTATGGCCAGCCTTCATTCATTCTTCAATGTTCTATGCATTCTTCCTCACACGATATAGGCGTAATGCAGTTCTTTCGCATTGTGGGGGTGTTGTCGTACTCACACCCGAGTGTTAAGGGGAGGCGATGCAGCAAATGTTCAACAAACGCCATAACCATAACACCGCATACTCCAGACCTGTATAAACAACCAAAAAAATAGTTAATCAAATGTCAAGCCACAGACAACTTCAGATTGTCACACAGACGATTTTCGAAACAGACAAACAATGTTAATACCAACCTGCAACACGTGCGGTAAAGACAAAACCGTGAACTTCACAAAAGCTAACGGGTCAGGTCAATCCTCTTCTTTGGATTCACGGCCTCCATCGCATCCTTCAACTCTTGGTACGTCACACGCTTGTTTCCTTTAAAAAAGATATTTGCCACACTACCTATCTGGAACAACAACATATGAACAATCTGCCCGGAAAATTGCAATTCTGGAACTAGGGATGGACCGGTTCGGGCCTGGGCCCGGCCGGGCCTCGGTTCATGAAGGGGAGGCCCAGAACCGGCCAAGGTAACCCCCGGGTCCGGGCCGGGCCGGTTCACCTTTTGAAGGGCCCGAGTCCGAACCGCCATCCCACTGGGCTGGGTGGCCCGAACCGGCCAACCAACCGGTTCACCGGTCCGGTCCGGGCCCGCACAGTAGCGGGCCGGTCCGGTTTCGGGCCGGTTGGCCCGACCCGAGTCCAACCCTATCTGGAACCTTAGCAAAATGACCCCATGGAAGCTTCTTGAACACCTCCCGTTGACTGATGGGCATAGAGTCCAACAAGTTTCCCAATTTGCCAAAATATGTGACCAGAGAATACTAGGCTGGGAAATGGGACTTAACAGGAACCAAAAATTGATGTTTCATCCTACGAATAACATAAATGAAGTCATAGTTTTTACACACTAATGACTTACACACAATTTTTACACACTAATGACTTCATCAAAGGAAGACAAACAACACTTCACAAACTACGGACAAATCAAATCATATTTAAATACAGAAAAAGATCCCACAGACAAATGGTATAACCTAAACTGTCTGGCCACAAACATTATCCATCGATCCCACAGACAAATTCAAAATTATACAATCCGGCCATTACAGTGTGCTTCTAACTTCATCAAACTCATATTTTCAAGCGTAAGTTTTGGGAGATATGCGCAGAGAAACGACGAGGAAGAAGAAAGTGATGAGGCGAAAGTTTTGGGAAAGCTTCGAACTTGGGGGAGAGAGGTGGGGTAAAAAAATTAATTTTGACCTTTTATATGGTGTACAAATAGTGTACATCCAATGTACACTAAGCATTTTCGAATTTAAAGTAGCTTAGAAGCTACTGCCTTTGCAGCATATTTTCACTGCCAGTTTGCTCTGAGGCTTTGACTTCAATCAGTTCAGACAATCAAGCTATTTTCTCAAAATTATTGAGCAACAAGTACATACCAACACATATATGGCGTGCTTTTTACCGTAAGGAGTGACACAAGTACCCATAAAAACATGTTTATGCCTTGATATTGAATTGATTTAGAATAGACTAAATTTGGTATGAGACCATCGTAGTGGGACGAAGGGAGTACTCCTTATGTTATATTAATGACGTGGAGTGCAATAATTGGTAACAAAAAACTTATAACCTATGAAGCACGTATACTTCACTAGAGTATCGTATCAACGTATCGGAAACGTTCTCGTATCCGATACTCTAGGATACTCGTATTGTACGTTCCCGGGCCGTATATGCAATTTTTAAAATTTTCCATTTTTGGTAATTATTTTAAATTTTCGGATACTCGTATCCCGACGGATGCACATATCAACTTTAAAAAAACACACCCAAATTTACATAATCAAATTCTTAAAAAAATGAAAAGCTAAAAATAATTTTTACCTTGCTTTTATGTGGTACACAACTAATGGATTTATTCTTAATTCACTCATCTCTAATTTACTCATCCTCCTATCCCTAATTCTAATTATCCCTGAAAATTAATAGCTCCAGAGGAAATATGTATTAGAACTTTTAAAATATTGTTTTCTATCTTCATTATTCTAGAACTTTGAATACTTGCATTTTTAATTTCAAAACTGTAGTTGTTTGACTTATTTCTCATTTTAAATTCATAACTTATTGACTATATTTATATTTCGAGATGCACGGATGTATATAAGATAAAATATGAATTTATTTCTAAGTGTTTTGAAAATGTAAAATGCTTTAATACCATGAATGGGTAGACGTCAGAGGATAATATGTGTATATTTTTTCAAAAAAAATTGTATTTTTAATATTTATAAATACACCCCTATAACTTTTAATATTTATAAATACACCTCCATAACTTTTAATATTCACAAATATGACCCATATCCATTTCCGCGTACCTGTATCGATGCTACATAGCTTATAACCAATTGGGTTTTTTCTTAAATATCACTAATAAAAAGGTCATGAACAAAAATATTGTATTGTAATTATTAGTGAGCATAATTATGTTTAAGTTTACATCATAGTAATTACATATAAATTACTACGATGTAAATTTTAAACAAAATTATAGTAACTAATAATTAGTGAGTACTCCCTCCGTCCCATTAAACGTTCTCACACGGTTTACGACGTTTGACTGATCATAAAGTTAAATGATCCCTGTCATTAGTAGAATTATTTTTAGTAAATAAAATTTACATATTCAGAAACTACATTAAAACCGCTACAAAGCCTGATCAAGAAAATTAAATTTGATAAAAGTTGGATATATAAAGCAAAAGATTAGAACAATGCACGTTGACCGGAGAATAGTGGACGTGAACCTTTAAATGGGACGGAGGGAGTAATATTTTTGTCCACCAAATTTTAAAGAATAATATTAATGAATTTTTTTCTTTCATGATCTTGTTTTAGTTTTAAAGATCTCATTTCAGTTATTAAAAAACATGAATGGTTTTGTAAACCATTATATTGTTGATTACTTGATTGTCTCAGAAACTAGAATTAAACAATACATACCACTACATATAGCATAACCACTCAAAAGGTGTTGGTAAGGGGATTTAATAGCCAGCCAATGCCCCCTACCCCAAGAAAGAGACTCTAGCGAACATAGTACAGTTCAAGTTAAAGGACACCTGAACTGATAATCATATGTTTAGAACTTCAACATAGTTGGGATGATAGATACCACCCGCTTGCAAACTTGAGGACTAAGGTAACCTTCATCGTGAAGTGCCCCTGCCCGGCAGTATTGGTTTAACATCCTGTTTAGTGAACCAGGTGGAATACAGAAATTGCTTGTTCGGACCTACATGGTTGCACAAAAGCTTAATCTTTTGCCTTTGCTTCATCCATCTTAATACTACCTTCATGTGGCTTTTGCTAGTTAATCCTCTCACTCCAACTTCCTAGATTTTGTAAACAACAACAACATTACTCCTGTGCTACAAAAGCTCCCACCTAGAGTGGTAGGTAAAGGAGGTCGGATGTACGCTATGCTAAACCAGAGAGACTGTTTCTAGATGATCCATGATGAAAATAGTGTCGAAAATTGCATGGACCGACGGATTCTTCATAACAAAAAAGCACATATAATTCGGTGAGCCATTTTGCTTTATTCGATCATATTCCTAGATTTTGTAAGCAAAATAAGAAAATTCAGAGCCTTTTTTGTGACACTAGAGCTACCTGATGTGCAGAAATGGTGACTTCAGAGTTTTAAATGGCTGAATTGTATGAATTTTGAGATAATTATATTTAAAATATAAAATAAAGAAAATATTGAAGAAAAAAACTCAAACTGCCCGGTTGCACAAATTCAGTCAGAAAAGCATCTTATGTCTTATTTTGGTTATAAGACATAAGGCCTAGATGACCTTAAGGAATACCAAACAAGCGCAAAGTCAAATGTTTGCCTAGATGTTTCAATACCCAATAACATCATGTACATGTAAGTAGACAATACAAGAACCATTTGATTACACAGCAAATTTAGAAATCATTGGTATATCATACTGAACCTTTTTCCAATAATATAAACCAAGTGTTATTCATATTTAGAAGAAAAAAAGCATGTGCATCCAAAAAGGATCAATTTCCCCTGGCAGTCGCAGCATACTAAGTCAGTTAGCATGCATCATATTCAAAAAACAATTTCTCACAATGAATCAATGGCTTTGAAAGATTTCTTTAGGGAAATTGTCCTAAATAGGAGTTAAAGCGTTCCGGAATTCCAAAATAGAACTGCTATGTTTTTCTTCCTGGAATAAGAGTCATTACTGTCATGATAGAAAAACACTGCCATTAATGGCAATAAATATTGCATTCTTAATGATTACTACTGCAACTATTTTGACAGTAATGACTCAAGATGATAGTGAATATTGTCATGTTACTCCTATTTCAAGAAGAAAAACAGAGCAATCTATTTTGGAATTCCTAAACATTTTTACTCTCAGTTCGGGAATTTTCCCATTTCTTTTTGGTAAATAGATGTAGCCCCTTTCCAAGTTAACCGACTCTCAAGCATGAAGAGAACATAAATTGCCAATTTTGCACAACTGATCTTTTCTACATTTGACAATCCATCATAATACCTTGTATATTTATAAGACATTAATGAAGGCAATCTAATCCTTACATGCCTATTATACTGGTAGTATCTTTGTCTAGATTTTGAAAGAATTTATTTGTTGCATAGTCCATTTGCAAAACCTTGTAAAATGGAATTAGGGATTTACCTTCACACGCTCCCACGTATCTGTAATGCTCAAGGGACCATGCTCCTTTAAAATGTCAAAAATAACCCTTGTTAAAGACTGGGTCTGCTCCGGCGGGGTTCTTAGCTCTATTGGTTTCATCTTTGGCTTTGGCTTTCTCGCCACCATATACCTTATCATTGTCCGAAACATGATAGCACCTCTCCTGATCTTTGGAAAACTAGCGAATGACTTTAACTTTGGATGAAGCTCGAGGTTATGTGCATTGACGCATAAAACCTTGCATTTGCACATACTTACCAAATTAGCCAATGGAATAAAAATAGAAAATAATAATATCACAAGGACTGACTACTATTAACCCATCAAAAGGAAACGGGAGTTTGAAGCTCTCGAGTTTCCCAAACATTTCCAAGACGAAACGTGAGATCTAACGTGAGTTTCTCATACTGGCGAATGCTGACCTATGTTGACAGGCTGATGGACAGCTTGTAATGGAAGGGACTACCGGTAAAAGAAAGAAGATTAAGGATGTACATTAAGAAAAAACAACAGGAAAGACGCTAAAGAGAGAAGGGAGGAGTCCGACTAAGGCTTATTGCACTGCTGAAGCCCAAGAGGCAAGAACTCCTAAAAATCATCCCAACAAACTAAAGAGTATCCCTCCAAAAAATCAAGGCAAGCGTTGATAGTTGCTCCCATAAGCCTCTGCGACATCAATGTTTACGCCTAATCTCTTATAACTGGGAATCAGTAGTGTAAGCCTTGCGCTTTTTAAGACCATAGATTGCCAATATGAATTCCTTGACCATCCTTTTCGTTGTTCAATGGTATTCGATGGATAATCACAGAGTTAAGGTCAAGTACTAGACCTAATCCAAGACTTTTAGCACTAGGGAGCAATGCATAAATTGGGATACTAACAATTTTGCGGTCTTAGCTTAAGATTTCTGTTAGTGTTAGATCTCTAGAAGTGTTCCTGGAGCAACTTTTTGCCTAATAAACTAATAAATCAAACTCACCTGCAGCTTAATTTACCAATCTTGATCCTCATCATTTTCATCATTTTCATTTACCCCAGTGCCGCAAAGGCTCCCACCTACGGTGGGGTAAAGGGGGGTCGGATGTACGCAGTCTTACCCCTGTACTAAAGCACAGAGAGACTGTTTCTGGATGACCCATAGTGAAAATCGCGTCCAAAATTGCAAGGACTGGCTGCTGCTTCATAACAAAGAAGCGCAGACAGTTTATTGAGCCATTTTGCTTTATTCCATCATAATCTCAAGCCAAAAAATAATGAATCTTTGGCTCCATTGCAAATGATGGAAATAATTTACCAATCTTGATGATTTATTTAATTGTTTTGTTATGTTCGTACTTCATACTGGAATGTTGAAGCCATGAGACACATTTGAGGAATACATTTGATATCGTTATTTAAAGAAGCTCTTGTGCATAGGTGTTTTCTATTACAGTTTCTGTCAACCTAGAAAAGAAGTACAGAGAATAAATTTCAAAGCAATATCAGATGTGGTCGACAGAAAGTGCTATTAAGGAACAAACTATGTCATCCAAAAAAGACTTCAGTACTTCACAGTTTTGAATAAAGGTTCATTGATCACAAAGCTATAATAAAAGAAGGAACATTTAGAAACTATGGTTAAACATAAACTAGGATGTATTTAAATTTACAAATCTTGATTTTAAACATCATTAACCAGGAGCATAGCCTTGCTACACCCTAACCACCCTCTGCTAGATAGGACAATAGTATAATCTTGATCTTGACTCTTAGGTGGTGCATTACGACTACCAATGGAAACATAATACCCCATCCATCACAAAATGAAAGACGCATTGCGGATGCTTAGGTTTGACCGACGATAAAGTTAACTACTCCCCGACAATAATGCAACTACAGTTATTAATTAAAAAGTACATCTTTAGAGACTACAATAAACATTTTCTTGAACAATAATTGAACTAAATATGAAAAACAATTTCTACGCACATTATAGAGCTAAAGTGAGTTGAGTTGACCAGTCAATAGTAAATCTGTACTTTCACTTTGGGACAGCGTAGTACTATATAACACTTTGCAATTATGTCATTTATAGCATAAAGAAAAATGGCTACATCTAACCATTTAGATTTCTCTTTAATTATTTAAAAACTCTTAAACCATATTAGGAGCAATATAATGTCCAGTTGCAACTATAAAACAACTAAACTTTGATGAAGAAACAAACTGTGTCAAGGACTCAAGGTAAAATACATCACTTTGAAAAGAAAAAAAAACTAAGCCGAAAGAGTGATGGATTCCGGTTTTACCAGTTTATGCAAAAGAGATTACTGATTAGCATAATAAATCGAAAGATATTTCACACGTCATAGCAAAATATTACACACATTATTTCCAAACACATAAGTCATATTATTACAATAACATGATAAGAAATTCAGCAATTAACAATCCGTGATTTCAAATTTCACAAATGAAATCACACCATTAATTTACTAATTCAAAAAATTAAACATATTCACACTACAAAATTGTGTACTATATCAGTAAGAAGAAAATTCAAAATATTCGATAAATATATTAAAAATTCAAAAGATTAAAATACTTTAATTAAAATATAAATAAAAAATAAAAAACTTACCTAGGGCAGTGTTGGTGGCGTTCAACTGCCTGGGCGTCTGAACGGGTAGGCAGTGGGAAGAAGCAGGTGGCAAGCGGCAGGCGGGAGGCGGGAGGCGGCAGGCTAAGTTGCGGAGCCGGGCAGCCGGCGGAAGCGGGAAAGGGCTGCAGGGCGCCAAATTCAGATTCGCCAGCATTGCATCCTATAATCGGGCAACCTGTGTATTTGTAACATTTAATTTAGAAATTAGAAATCAAGTGAATTACTCAAATAGGAATAAATACTGCATTTTTAAAAAAAAATCTACTTATATGTGTAAACAAATATACCCTTATAGTTTTAGAAATGTTTTCATTAATAATAAATTCGTAAAAAAAATAATGAAAAAATAATAAAATATTTATAAAATAATTTTCTTAGATTTTTTCTTTAAAAACTTAAAAAAAAAAGTAAAAAAACACCGCCAACTCTGCCACCCTCCAGCACCATCAACTCGGATCACCGGAGGAAAACTGTCAACATTTTTAGTAATGTCATAATAATGGTAAATTAAATGAAAATTTTGGCATTATCAACAGTAATAATGTCATTTTCTTGGCATTTTCAGAAAAACGACATGTTTACAAAAAACAACATTTTTGTTTTTTATGGAATTTTATTTTTTTATTATTATTTTTTAAATATTTTTTCAAAAAATAATTAGTTTTTAAATTTTATTTTATAAATATTTTGTTAACTTTTAATTACTTTTATGATTTTTTATTACTTTTTTAAAATTTTATTATGAATTAAAACATCTCATTATGAATTAATACTCATAGGGGTATTTAGGGTAGAAAATCACTGTTTAATCCTATTTGTGAATGATTTAAGGATTTGATCCTATTTGTGCATTTTGGGCAAACTTTAGTCCTATTTAGGAGAATTTCTATTAGAAATTAAACAAAATGTACAAATAGAATTACATGTATTATATTTTCGAAATAGAATTTACTTGATCCTATTAGTGAGTGAAGGAAGCGGATCTGATTATTTTGAGATGATGAATGATGTAATTTCGAAGGCGTGGAATTATTTTGAAAAAATCTACGTGTCATTAAAATTTATTTCAGTAGCATAATGTGGATGCTCTTAGAAGTGAATAAGTCCTATTTTAGAAAGAAAATAATAATGATCGTACATGTACACTCTGTTTATGTTTTAGTACTATATAAGGAATTTTTTCATTAAAAATAGGAAAGATAAAGTAAGTGTAAAATAAGTAATAAAGTAAAAATATGTGGGTAATTTTATATTAAAAACTTACCAAAAATAGAATCGTGGAGTTAATTTTGAATCTGTCCAATAATAAAAGTGTGAAGTTTATTTGAGATCGACGATAGTACTTCGTATATATTAGGACCTAGTCCAATAGAAATGTAACCCTAATTCCTATTCCTCTTGCTTATATATAGAACATAAATCTCTTGTGTGGAATACTAGTGAACTGCCTTCCCCAAAAAGCGGAAGTGCCTAGCGAGTCTAGGGTTAGTTTGGTTACGCGGAGGTCTTCTCCGACGTAGATTGGAGGGCAGATTCCGACACGATTCCTAAGTGCGTCAAGCAGGGAGGGCGCTGTGGGTTCTTGGGTGTCTCGATAAGGTTGGAGAACGGCGGCGTTGGGATTTCCAACGACGTGGGTTCTAGGCTTCGAGCAGCGACGAACCAAATTAGACGGAAGGAAGATATCTACCTCCGATTGGGACTGAATAGTAGAGATTCAACTAGCTTCACGTATTGGCAACGGGGATGTGAAGACTGCTCGCTCTCGGATCGGTTTTGTTCGTGCAGTACTTTGGTCAAGAGAAGGAGGTGATTGACGGGCAGATCGAAGTGATGAAGGAAGAAGATGAAGGGATGAAAACCCGCCCCCCTTCTGAACCGCTGCCATGGAGGAACTATGCGACTAGGGTTTGGAAGGCTGCTTTACTATTTCTAATTTTTTATTTTCAGTCCAGATTATTTTACTATTTCTATTTTGTTCTTTATAGGATAAACAATAAGGGGGTAGATAGGTGTTTTGTTTTGTTTTAGTTGATAGATTACTGATTGGAGGCAATCAGGCTGATTCAGCCGCTAATAGCCTCAATGCTCTATCATTTTCAGCGATAGTCTCGCTCTTTTTAGGGTGAACTATTCTATGTCTGATCTAGGAGTGAGGGGGCCGATGGACTCTTAGTCATTTTGGGATAGAGGGGATTACTTTATTGTTTGCATTTTACCTTATTGTACTGTGAGCTTGATTTTAATATAATATGTCAGTTTCCTGTCAAAACAAAAAAAAAATCATCTTATGTGGAGTGAGGTGATGTAGTAGTTAAAGTTATTGTGTATATGTAT
Organism: Cuscuta europaea; assembly: GCA_945859875.1. NCBI lineage: Eukaryota > Viridiplantae > Streptophyta > Magnoliopsida > Solanales > Convolvulaceae > Cuscuta > Cuscuta europaea. Next base: position 550,101 of record CAMAPE010000047.1, on the reverse strand, counting down.
ATATGTTTAGGTTTTGCTACAAAGACCAACCACTAGTTGAATATTTGTAAGAAAGAGTTTGACTTTGCACTCATGTTTTGAGAGATTAGATTCTACACTCCATTTTTAAAATCATTAATAATCATCCCATCATCTCAAAAATTGTGAAAGAGTAGAGTGCAAGCTCAAATGATTTATAGTGAAATGAGATCATATATTAATATTTTAAAAATATGGTGCAAAATCAATCTTCACTCAAAATGGGGTACAAAGTCAAATTCTCCCTATTTTTAAAGAAAAAACTTACCAAAAAATGAAAGTGTAGCAAAAATCAAAATACACAACCCAAAATGGAAAGTGTAATAAAAAAAGAATACGAAAGAAATACATATTTTTAAACTCAAGATCATAAATAAAGTTACCAGCAGGGCAATACAAGAGACTTGACTACTTATGAAAGGGAGTTGCTTCGTGCACCCCCTAGAACTCCTTAATGTAACCCTCTTAAGACACATTTGCCCTTTTTGTTTCTTTATACTATAGTAATATCATACTCGGTAATAAAATCGTTGCTCCCCACGTTCAAGTGGTCAACAACTCAAACTTTTTATTAAATGCGTAATGTTTTAAGAAAATCTAATCCTTTTCAAAAATATTACTAAATGAATTTTAAATTATGTGTTATTACTAAATAAGTTATTAAAAAATATACGGGTATAAGTTATTATTTACTCTTATTTGTCTCATTCCTGCTTTTGATGTTCTATGAAAAAATGACATATATATCACTAACAGAATATCCTCGGACAAAAATATGACCACTTACATTTTTGGACACTAGTCGGTGTGTATGAGTAACTGTACAAAAGTCACTACAGTGTATTTCATATTGACAAGTCACTGATAGATAATGAGTTACTATGAGAACTAGTCACTAAATATGTCATTTTTTGGAAAATTTTAAAATAAGTAATATTTTTTTCTTTTCAATTTACTTTAGTAATATTCATAAAAAAATGCCATGTTCTATAGATCAAGATTAATTAATTAAAAATATAAATACATTTTGAAATTAAAAAAATAAAATTAGATCAAAAAAATTGTATTAGCGGGTTTTTACAATTGGAACACAATTACCTTAATTGTATTACTATTGTTGAAATGATCTTATGTCATTGCTTGATTTTTATGTCATTGTCGATGACTACTAGCATCACTGTTAGGATATTTTTACTTGGATTATTTTCAATCCCAGACCAGACCAGACCAGACTAGACTAGACCAGATCAAACCAGACCATATCAGGCGAGAATTTTTCCATCATCTTTTTCACTCGAGAATTAAAAAAGAGAATGAATAAATTGTCCGACAAATTTTTCGACGGTTAGCGATAACGGCGTGAAACATGTCATTATCCTTTCCATTAATAAATTCAGGTTTACTTAATTCTAGTCTTACCCGATCTACTAGTTTAGTCTACTATCCTAGTCCAGTAACGATGAGATACATACTATCGTATATGTTTTACTATGATACAGAGTATAAGTTGGAACCTGATCTGATTTGATATGAGATTGAAATTAATCTAAAAAGTATTTCATCCACAATACAAGATTAAACATGACCTTTTTATATCAATTTATTTTTAATATTTAAAAGCATAGATAAATTAAAAATTGTTACTCTAACATTTTAATTCTAAACTATAAAATAATTTAGATGAAACTAACTACTATATTAATAAGGTGAGATAATCAAAATAAAGAAACACAATATAAATTTTCTAGGAAAAGAATTGATGGATTATTAGGATCCAAACATATAATTAAATGGAGAGATTGAGCTATAGAGAAGAAGATGAATGAATAGTGGTATGGTTTGTGTGATATTGGTTCTAGGGTTACAAGTGGCTCCAAGAGGAGTATAAATAGAGAAATAATGGGTCGGGCAGCTAATATGGGCCCGATAGGCCCAACTACATAAAAGACGAATCTAGTACATACAGATGATATATGAACAGTACAATAATACAAAAGACATCCAATAAGAGTGTGTGGGCCGTTGTCCAAGCCCAATAGTCGTGAGACCCGGGGGTCCGAGTCTATATACTCTATCAGGAGTCCCCCACTCCCTGAGTCAAGAGTACTCGAGGTGAAAGGGACTAGAACCGTGTGGTGATCGTCGTCGTCTGGTGAGTAAACTTCGTGAAACATTTCGAATTTCTGCTTCTTTGGTTAACAAGGGCGCTAAGTCCCCCGCTCTTCCAGCCCCCCACTCCTTGAGGCACGTGTAATGAGGTGAAAAGGTGTAGAGGTGAAAAGGAGTAGAGCTAAAAAGGAGTAGAGTGATGCATGTTTTCAATAGGAGGCCGAGGTTCGGCACCTTTTGATCCACAATGGGGAGATGCCTCGTTAAAAACCTCATTAGAAAAAATCGCAGTGGGAAGAAATCCTAATGAGGGAAAAAGAGTACACCGAATGTGTGACACCGCACCCGAACGTCCTGGAAATTCAAAATTAATTTCAAAGCTTATATATTGAATTCTCCTATTTTCGAACAATTGTAAAATGATTAAAGTTTTACGGAACGCATGATTTATCATATTACTATTTTGGACTCATACAATGGTAACGAACTTCTAAATAATTAATTGGGCCATATCATTGATATTGGGGCCCAAAATCCTTAAATAAAGATATACAACCCATCGGTACAATGTAAGAGCGGTCGGGCAGCCCAAATGTTATTTTGGGCCTAACCTGCTAAAAATAGTAATTATTCAAGAATGGCATCCTAGACCCATTGGAGGGTGACCCACACGGTTGGTAGCCCAGATATATATATATATATATATATATATATATATATATATATATATATATATATATATATATATATATATTAACATCATAAATGAATGATGGAATGATTGGAGAAGAATACAAATCTCTACGGTCCCATCATTGGCATTATTAGGCTAAATAATGGGAGTAAGGTTTTCTTTTGTAATTGTACGTCAAATAAATTATTGGGACCACCCTACACTTAATAGAGATCAATAATATGATGGAGAAGGTTGACTTGTTCTAAATAAATTGGGGATAGTACAAAAGTACATCTTATGACAAAGGACAAAAATGATAGGACTCATCTTTCCACTTTTGGATGTATTGGTAGATATTTTGCTCCCAAATTAATTAGGGGACATGAGAGTACGCCCCACACCTTCCTTTCACATGCAAAACAAGTAGAATAAGTTAGAACTCATTAATGGGGAGGACCTATTGAGTTGAGAGCTCAAACAATACAAAAGAGAAATAAAAGAGGAGGACCATCCCATGTTTGATTGGAATCAAACACCCTACCTATTATTTTTGTGAAACACATGTCAGGATAACCTTTTGAGAGATTCTAAACACCTCCCCTCACACCCCATTCGAACTCAAAGGATAAGGAGGAAGGGAGAGCCGCATAAACTTGAGAATAGAGAGAGGGAGAGGATTCTGACCGCAGGGAGAACTTCCAGTGCGTTGGCCTCCTTGTGCGACTCGTATCTTGAGTTCTATTCATACAAAAGAGGCGTGAGAGGTGTCCACTGAAATCTCTCGAAAAGCGGAATCCATAGGAGTGCGGGTTGAAGAAAAAGAAGCAGTATAAGGCTTCCAAATCGTCCGAACAAAACACAACCTCGCAGAATCGGATCTTCCTTTCCAAAGTGAGTTTTAACTCCAAAACCTTTCTTTTCATTTTCCAAATGATATAAACGATTGGTGTAACTATTATACACTATTTAAAGTGTATAAAATGTTATTATAAGGGTACCTTATTTGTTAGAAAGGTTAGATACTAACCTAGACAAAACCTTGAAAGGTTAGGGAACTAATTCGCCGGAAAACACCCGTTCTAGGGACAGTTTTCGTGTCGACGTTTAGGGGTTGAGCTAGCACTGTGAGGAGGCTGCTTAACACTCATATTTAAGCAAGGAATCAGTTCTTAATCCACCTTGGCCGAAGCTTTGACCATTGGATCAAGAAGGAGAAATTTAAAGCTCATTTAAGGTGAGGATCGACATCTAGTTGCTTACAACTTGTAGGTTAAGCATGAGATTACCTAAATGCCTAAATCATGTTTTTCATGGATTATAATGACTGATTATTGATGAAATATTGATATATTAGATAAGTAATAAAATTGTAAATGATTTGGAAAGCATATTGATAAAAATGCAGTTAAATGAACTATTGTGTGAAATAGGCATTTTTACTCATGCGTGAATTGCGTAGATACATAAATGATTATTTATGTATTACATTGGATGACTAAGTTGCTGCTACATATTTCTAAATATGTAGGGATTTACAAATGAAATATATGATTGATGGGAATAATCTTAATAGTATTGGAATACTAGTTAATGATTGTTTGTAATTGTTAAGAAATTAAATCTAAGGATTTGATTGTAAGTGATATACTTGATTGTGGTTCAAGTGAGTAAATTGTTGTAATGTGATGCTAAGATCATGATGAGACAGTTCGTAAGGATGTCCCGAAATAGATTATTGATATTACAATTCTAGGCATAGCGAGTGCTTAGGAATTGGGATATATGCCAATGCAAGGAGATGTACTTGAGCCCGATGCTCTAGAATTGCATTGGGTAGACATAAGGATTTGGTTCAGCCCATGTAAGGAGATGTACTTGAGCCCGATGCTCTAGAATTGCATGAGTGAACATGACGTTGGAGATTGGTGGAGTAATTGACTTGTGATTGATGTGCATGGTGATGTAGTCGAGTTGGACTCGAGAAATGCAAACATGTGTGTTAGGGTTGAACCCTATGTATTTTCGTGACTACGGGTCACGGGGTTTGGTTTATGTTTTGTAAACGAACTTTGGTGCATGGGCTGACTACTTGACTTTATATATAAAGTAAGTATATTTTAAAAAGGGGTAACTTGGGGTTACGGCCTAGAATTATATTATCACCCTATTTGAGGGTCTCGTGTTTGAAATACTTGTTGTATATCTATTAGATGTCATCCACACCAGTACTTTATAGCCGTATAGAGTACTGACCCCCTTTCGGGGGGGGGGGGGGGGGGGGGGGCGTCCCACCACCATTTCAGGTTGAGGCTAGAGCTTGCTACCTGTGCTTGTTGATCGGGCGATCATCTCGGAGGGGAAGACTTGGTTCGTGCTTCCTCCATCCTGATTTTAAACATTTTAAAACATGCTCATGGATATTGTTTTTCATTATGGAGCCTGCGTGCTCGTGTTTGCCCCGTGTGGCACTTGTATCCAAACTATGATTTCCGCTGCGTATTCAATTACTTATTATGTATGTTTATGGATGACTTATGTGTGAATGATATTCGAGACGCCTTGTATAATATGGATGAGTTGGACTGCGGTTGACTATTCATATTGTACGGCGGATTGTTGACGAGTCCGGATAGGTCCGGGGCGTGACAATTTAATCGGTATCAGAGCCTTATTCCATAAACTTCATAATGAAGACTCAAAAATTCTCTTTTCCAAATGATTTTGAAAACCATGAGCATAAATGTTTTGTACTTATAGAACTTTTGGTACTTGAGCTGCAAGGCCTCTAATTGTTAAGATGGTACCCTTAGCAATTGGTATGGCGGCAATTCGAGCCAAGTAGTGTCTTAAGTACATATCCATCAGATTTTGATTTTCGCGATGGTGAGAAAAAACCCTAGTGAGAGAAGCTCTGGTGACCTAGTGAGATGACCGACCCCCCTGCGGCGGTGCAGCCGCCGTTACCAACGTCGGAGATTAACCCTTGGAAAAAAAAATCTTTTGTGGATGTGCTCATTGATCGTTCAGATCCTCCCCTTACCGCGAAGACTCCATCACGTTTCAAAGGGTTGCCTGCAGTTACCTTCCCTGAGGAGGAAATTCGTTCGTTGGCAGCTCGTCACAACAGGGTTCTTGTGGGTTATTTTTATAAGAGCAGACCTAACCAATCTGTTATCCGCAAGACCTTTGAAATTATTGGATTTTCTGGTGTGTTTCATCTTGGATTAATTGATCCTAAGCATATTTTAATCCGCTTTGAGTCGGATGAAGATTTTTACCGTTGTTGGAACAAACAGACTTGGACAATCAGGGGTAGTATTATGCGGGTTACAAAGTGGACACCGGATTTTCGTCCTAATGTAGAGTCCCCGATTGTCCCTGTTTGGATTGGCTTTGAATACTTACCCCTACATCTCCAGGACAGAAGAGCATTGTTTGATATTGCGGGGCTCGTTGGTAAGCCTCTTAAGATTGATACAGCGACTGCAAACCTATCCCGACCCTCTATGGCACGAGTTTGTGTTGAACTAGACCTAACTAAGGAACTCCCACAGAAAGTCTGGATCCAATGTGGATCTTCAGGCTTTTCCCAATCCGTCATTTATGAGGATAAACCGGAATACTGTAAGCAATGCTTTCATCTTGGGCACTCGGTTGCTAAATGCCCTAAGAAGATTCATAATAAGGATGGAATGCAAACCACTACCAAGATTACAAAGAAAGAAGTTGGACCTTTATCAGCCCAAGATAAAGAAAAGTGGGTGGCAATACAACCACCACAGCGACTACAAATTACACATGGAGCAAATGGAACACATAATAAACAGACTACTATTAGCACACAGGCTACAGATCCTTCTTCTTCCAAGCAGGGAGAAATTGACGTCACCACCGAGCAGCCAGAAATTGTTGATTTACAAGAAGATACTGACATTGAAGAGGTTTATCATGACCCTGCTCCTGATCCAATACATGGAATGGATGAGATTCCAAAGCACCAGGAGAATATTATTTCTTGGGTCAATGATGAAATCGCTAGTATGAATACTACCAAACCTGTAGGGCCAATTATAGATGATTCCCAACTTTCTATGCTGCATCAAGAGCTGGAATTTGATCCTGAATTGGCCTGCAAAGATTATTCATCTGATAATGGGAACCCCAAGAATATAGAGGACATTCATTGCTGGAGGAGAGAACTTCCTAATATCATTAAGAGTGTTCAATTCATTGTTAAGCAAAAAGAGTTACTTCAGGCTACTAAAGATACAAGTACTAATGGCAACTCTGGGGAGGAAGCTGGCTTTACTGTGGTCAGAAGAAAGGGTTACAAGAAGAAAAAATTTCCAGAAGTACCTTCTATGGTAACCAGGAATACTGCCAAGAAACTTGCCCTGGCTAAACTAAACCCACAAGCTTCAGCCTTAGGGCTCTCAATAACTACCTCTCACAATTCTAAATGAATTGTCTATTTTGGAACTTAAGAGGGCTAGAAGGTGCTGCTTCTAGACTATTCTCTCTTATTCAGCAATGGCAGATTCATTTTCTTGTGGTTATTGAGCCTATTGTTCATCTTAATAAGGCTAATGATTATATGAGACAGCTTGGTTTTAACAAAGTTCTGGCTTCAGAAAACTGTAAAGTTTGGTTATTTTGGAATGACTTTCAGTTTAATATTGATGTGTTAGAATTGCACCCTCAATTCATACACATTAAAATTAATTCTGGGATTTTTTCTGGTTATATTACCTCCATCTATGGTAATCATAACTATATTCAGAGAAGAATTTTATGGGAGAAGCTTAAGCAGTTCTCTACTTTGATCAAGGAATCCTGGATTGTGGGTGGGGATTTCAACTCTATTGTCTCTTATTCTGAACACTCTGGTCAAGCTATGCCTCAATTGACTAGCATGTTGGATTTCTCCAATTGTATAGCAGACTGCAGACTCAATGATTTACCATTTGGTGGATCAAAATTCACTTGGACTGGGGTCAGAACAAATGGTAGAGTCTGGAGAAGGTTGGATAGGGTCTTATTTAACAACAACTGCTTAGATGATTTTGATCATATTCAAATTACACACCTTAACAAAACTCCATCTGATCACTCCCCTATTTTGATCCAGCTTTCTAATAAGAGTCTATCTGGTCCTAAGCCTTTCAGATTTCAGAACATGTGGATTGGTCATTCTACTTTCATGGATTTTGTGTCTAATAAATGGCATTCTTACAGTTCTTGGAGGGGAATGCTTGGTTTAGTTTTCAAGTTGAAGAGCTTAAAACAAGACTTAAAGGTCTGGAATAAGGAGGTCTTTGGTAACATCTTTGATAACATTAAAGCTTGTGAACAACAGGTTTTAGATGCTGAAATATTTTATGAAAATAATCCTACTGAGGCAGCTAGATCTGACTGGTCTATGAAGAAAGCACTTCTTTTATCCAAATATAAGGTTGAAAAAAGTTCTGGAAGCAGAAAGCTAATCTTAATTGGCTCAAAGATGGGGACTCCAACACTCATTTTTATCACTCTTATGTGAAGATTAAACACAGAAAACAGCAAATCACTTCTATTCAGAATGAAGCAGGGGAGGTGGTCAATACCTTATCTGACATGGGGGATGCTGCTGTTTCTTTCTTCTCTAGCTTATATGATCATCAACAGGGTGGGAATCCTGATGAAATCCTACAGTATATTCCTAAATTAGTAGAGGATGAGGATAATCTAGCATTAGTTGCTCTTCCTAATGCTGATGAAATCAAAGAAGCTATTTGGTCTCTCAATCAAAATGGTGCTGCTGGACCAGATGGCTACAATGGAATTTTTTTTAGGAAATGCTGGTCTATTATCAGTCCTGATGTGATAAGTGCAGTTCAAGAATATTTTCTTGGGATTCCTATTCCCAAAGGGCTTTCTAGTACACTTATTGCCTTGATCCCCAAAAAAGACAATCCCACTACTTTTTCTGATTTTAGGCCAATTTGTCTCTCCAATTTTATTAATAAGGTCAGTACTAAAGTCCTTACTAATAGGATGTCTATCATCATGCCTAAACTGATCTCTAAAGAACAAGTGGGGTTTATGAAGGGACAAGATATGGCTGATCACATTCTTATTGCTAAAGAGATGGTGCATGCTATTGATAAGAAGGTCAGGGGTTCTAATGTGATTATTAAGCTTGATATGGCTAAGGCTTTTGACAGACTCTCCTGGAGTTTTCTTGTTAAGGTGTTGAAACAATTTGGGTTTAGCAATCAGCTTATTAAACTAATCCTCAATAATCTACAGGCCACCTATCTCTCTGTTCTTGTTAATGGGTCTAGTCATGGCTTCTTCAAACCAACAAGAGGAGTCAAGCAAGGGGACCCACTATCCCCTTACTTGTTTATTTTGGCATCTGAAGCTTTTTCAAGGGGGTTAAACTCTTATATTTCTAGAGGATTAATCAAACCTTTCTGGCTTGGTAGACATGGGAACCCTGTTTCACATCTAGGTTATGCTGATGACCTACTTATTTTTATTAATGGTGACTCCAGATCTTTGTTAAACTTTCACAGATTTCTTACCTTATACCAAAACTCCTCTGGGCAGGCTGTGAATTTTGACAAAAGCTCCTTCATATGTGGTAAGCATGCTGCATACAGAATACAGGCTATTCATGATTTACTTGGAATGCAAAAATCTTCTCTTCCCATGAAATACCTGGGAGTCAACCTACATAAGGGGATTAACAGACAGCAGTATTGTCAGAAGATTATTCATCAATTTGATTCCAGATTATCTACATGGAAGCAAAAAAATCTATCTATGGGAGGAAGACTCATCTTGATTAAACATGTTCTGGGAGCCATTCCTATGCATCTCTTGGCAGTTGATCAGCTACCTAATAAGATTATTAATATTCTTGAGAAGAAAATGGCTAATTTTTTATGGGGTACTTCTAATTATAGACCCAAATATCATTGGGTCAGTTGGAAGAAAATTAGCTATCCCAAAGAAGAAGGGGGTTTGGATATTAGATCTCTTAAAGATGTTGAAAGAGCCTTTTCACTTAAAATGTGGTGGAAATGGAAGACTTCTTCTTGTTTTTGGTCTGAGTTCATGAAAGCTAGGTATCCTAGGGAGGGGGATATGAGGATCAAAATTACTGACTCACCCATCTGGAGAAGACTCTGTTTGGTTAATGATTTGGCTGATTCTTTAATAGATTCCTCAGACAATCAGTTCACCTGGAAAGATACAAAAAATGGTCAGTTTACTCTTAAATCTGCCTATCATGCTATTAGGCATTCTTTGGGTTCCTCTTATGCATTTAAACAGCTATGGCATCCACAGCAACAACCTAAAATCAAAATTTTTCAATGGAGGCTTTTCAAAGGGGCTTTACCTATTATTGACAAGTTGATTCGTTTTAGGAGGATCATACAACCTTCTATTTGTCCTCTTTGTAGGAATGCTGATGATTCTACTATGCACATTTTCCTGGAATGTGACTTTTCTAAAGCTATTTGGTCATATTTTGCTCAGATTATGTCCATTCCCATACCTTCTCATTGCTCCTATATTCGTAACATCTTTCTGATTTGGTGGTTTAAGGCTGGTAGTAAAAACCTAATTGACTTGTTCAAGCACAACCTTCCTGGAATTATATGTTGGAACATTTGGAAGGTTTATACTGATCAAATTTGGGGCATTGGATCTAGGACGCCTAATTTTGCTTACACTATCTGGCAAATTAAACTTTATACTCAGAATTGGGTTTTAAGTCTTTCGAATCTGAAATTGGGCAAAACAGATAGCATTTTATACGAAGAACGACTTATTCCTCAAGGTTTTAAGCTGAAACATAGACTGTTAAAACCAATCAGTTGGTTGAAACCTAACAGAGGATTGAAGTTGAATATTGATGCAGCTTACTTACCAGATTCGGCCTCGGGTGGTGCGATTTTGAGAAATCACAGGGGAGAATTGGTATGTGCCATGGCTTTTCCGATTTCTGGTTCTTCGTCTTTTGATGCGGAGCTAAACGCGGCGATGACGGCTACACGATGGGTGATTAGTACGAGCCATAGGGATTTTCAGGTGGAGATCGACGCTGAAGCAGTTCTTAGCTTCCTTTCAGATGGATTTTCAGGTGGATTCAACGTTGCTAGGTCTGAGGAAGTTGTTTCGTTCAGACAGCTATGCTTCAGGAAAGGGATCAGGTTCAGACACATTTTTAGAGAAGGTAATAGGCCAGCCCATTATCTTGCAGCTTTACATCCGGCCCATTTCGTAACTTGGACTGCGGTTAATTCGTTGCCTAGCCCAGTCCGAATAGAATACAATTTTGATTTGTTCAATATTCCTTATATTAGATGGCTTGTTTAGCTTTATTTCTTCTGATGGGTCAGGTCGAGCCCCCCCCATCGGTTTTTTGGTGTTTATTTTGTCTCTGGTGTTTCTTTGGGAAGGATGTCTTCCCCGGAAAGGTATTGGCCTAGTCCCCCTTTCCTTTTTGTATCTCCCTATTTTTAATAAAATACGGTAAATGTTCCCCGGCATTTACCCCACTGATTTTGGTGGTTTGCCTTCCGGGTTTAAAAAAAAAGTACATATCCATCAATTGACATTTGATACGAGTCTAATGACTCTTTCCAAAATTTCTTTCAGAAATGGACGGTGGTGGCAAGGTTACGAGAAGGAACCCGACGGGCCGTGCACCGGTGGGGACCGGGCAGGGGAGCCGTGGGGCCTCTAGAGTGTCTAGAGGGGCGAGCCGTGGAGGCCGATCGCACTCTGTGAGCGACGGCCATGTTGACACCGAGGATGAAACCTACTGGTCCTATGAGGACTCGACTTACTAGCCGGAGACCGAGCCGGTTGAGACCCCTTACGAAGGGGATGACGATGATATAAGTGATGAAGATGGGGAGAATGACTCCCTATCAAGAATTGAGGCGTTGCTCCAGCAATACCAGCGGGAGCGTGAAGAGAGGAGAGAACGCCGAAGGCGCCGAGGAGGGCAAACTTCGGGTAGGGCTTCAAGAGGAAGAAGCCATGGTGACTCTAGGGCCCACATTAAACCACATGGGGGCCGGGGTGATGGAGGTCCAATCATAAGGATCTCAAAATTTCTCAAGGAGGCGAGGGACTTGGGGTGCAAACCCTTCAATGGGACGGGTGACATCTCGGTCGCCGCGGAATGGATCAAGAGGCTGAACGAAGCAACCCTTGATATGCAACTCACCCCCGAGTTTAAACTCAGGGTGGCGATGAGATTGCTTGAAGGGATGGCGTCCACATGGTGGGACGGGGCCAAGGGCAAGTATGGCAGGACCGTGACTTGGGAGAATTTCCGACAGGAGTTCTTTGCTCAATACTATTCTGATTTTGAGGTGAACGCTAAGAGGAGAGAGTACATCCTCCTGACCCAAGGTGGCAAAATGACGGTGAGGCAACTTGAACACAAAGTCAGGGAGCTAGCCGAGTTCATACCAGAGTATGTTTGCGACGAGAACCAAATGGTTAACCATTTCTGGGATGCCCTGGATTTGGAAATACGTGAGAGGGCAACACAATTGCCCAACATGACCTTCAGCCAAGTGGTTGAACAAGGGTTGAAGGGAGAGAAGGAATGGGAAGAAAGAAAGATGAAAAACGCCGAAGAGGCAAAAAAGAGAAAGTGGGAGAACCTTGGACCTCAAGGTCCTAACAAAAAGGGGAATCATGGAGGAGGAGGATCCTTTCGGACACCCCCACTACCATCTAGGGGAAGCCAAGTCCCGAACGGGCAATCACAAGCCTCGGGGGCGACTCGTTGCAAAAATTGCAAGAGGAACCACCCGGGAAAATGTCGTGACCCTCCTAGATGCTACCAATGCGGGAGCACCGGGCACATGAAGATGAGTTTCACACAACTGGGCGGAAGGAGGGCATCAGAACCAAGTAGTGGTACTACCGGGACACGGAATCAAGCTGGGGCTTCACAAGCGTCCAGGGGGCAAGGAGGTGCAAGCGCGAGCAACGCGCCGTCCGTGAATCAAGAAAGAACTCATGCTAGAGTCTATGCGATGACGGAGGCGGATGCTCAGGCTAACCCGGATTCCGTTGCAGGTATAACGACTTAATTACTCGTGTTTTATCCGTGTTTTATCCATAAAACGAGGTTACAAATCCTAGGGGTCAATTGCAAACAGCCTTAGGACCAAACCGTGCGATTCCGGGCGAAATCGGGCTAATTTTTGTCTCAGGCACGGCGTGCCTAACCTCCAAGCACGGCGTGCCTGGCCTGCAGGCACACCGTGCCTCCACCGTGCCTCCGCAGTGCCTGGGTGGCAGTAGCTACCCGGGGAAAAATGGTCCCAGGCACGCCGTGCCCAGCCTTCAGGCACGCCGTGCCTAGCCTGCAGGCACACCGTGTCTCCACAGTGCCTGGGTGGAAGTAGCTACCCGGGAGTATTTTAAGCCACGCACGCCGTGCGTGCCTCCTAGGCACGCCGTGCGTGGCACCCACACTGCCCGACGTTGATTTTTCGCACCGAATTGCGATGTTAAGGCATCTCCTTGATCCCAAACATGTGTATGAGCATAATAAACCACTATAAATGTATATAGATGGTAGGAAGGCATCTTACATGGCTTATAAATGTAGGAACACTAAAGATTAATGGGAAGGATGCACGAATCCTTATCGATACCGGGGCGCAACGTTCATTCGTGAGTGAGGCGTTCGCCAAAGGCTTAGGGATACATTCGATACCAATGATACAAACTCTAGTGGTATCAACACCACTAGGGGATGACGTTGAGAGAACTTGTTATTATCCATCTTGTGAGGTGGAAGTCGATAGCCAAACCTTGACGTGTGATTTCGTACCGCTGAGCATGATTGATTTTGATGCGATCCTAGGGATGGATTGGCTAGAAAAGCATCATGCTAGGGTAGATTGCTACACGAAGGTTCTAGAACTCGAAGGCAATGATGGGAATGCCCTACGCTTCGAGGGTGATCGAGGCAAATCAAATAGTTGCATCATATCCACCGTGAGAGCGAGGAGTATGATGAGAAAGGGATGCCACACATATCTAGCATACATGTTTGACAAAACTAAGGAGGAATCAAACATCGACGATGTAAGGGTGGTTTGTAAGTACCCGGATGTCTTCCCTAAAGACCTATTGGGGCTTCCAGCCGATAGAGAGATTGAATTTGTGATCGAGGTTGAGCCCGACACCAAACCAATCTCTATACCACCGTACCGAATGGCACCTGCGGAACTGAATGAGTTGAAAACCCAATTGCAAGAGCTATTGGATAACGGTTTCATTAGACCGAGCTATTCACCGTGGGGAGCACCAGTCCTTTTTGTGAAAAAGAAGGATGGGACTCTACGTATGTGCATCGACTACCGACAATTGAACAAGGTCACCATCAAGAATAGGTACCCTTTACCTAGGATTGATGACTTGTTTGACCAGCTCCGGGGGGCAACGGTATTTTCAAAGATTGACTTGAGGTCAGGGTATCACCAATTGAAGATCAAAGAGAGCGACATACCGAAGAGTGCTTTCCGCATAAGGTATGGTCACTTTGAGTTCTTGGTTATGTCGTTTGGGCTAACTAACGCCCCAGCGGCATTCATGGACTTGATGAACCGAGTTTTTCATAAATATTTGGATCGGTTTGTAATCGTGTTCATAGACGACATCTTGATTTACTCAAGGAATATGAATGAAGAGGAGCACGAGAGACACTTGGTTCTGGTTCTTGAAACACTACGAGAGAAGCAGCTCTATGCCAAATTCTCTAAGTGTGAGTTTTGGCTTAAGGAGATCGGCTTTCTCGGGCACGTGGTTTCTGAATCAGGCATTTCTGTGGACAACAAGAAGATTGAGGCCATCACAGAATGGGAAAGACCTAAGAACGTGAAGGAGATTCGTAGTTTCCTTGGACTAGCGGGCTACTATAGAAAGTTCGTGGAGAAATTCTCAGTTTTGGCATCACCATTGACGAAGCTCACTCGAAAAGGAGCAAAGTTCGTGTGGGATGACCGATGTGAGAAAGGATTCTTAGAACTGAAGAAAAGGTTAACTGAGGCACCGGTACTCGCCTTACCGAAACAAGGTATGGGGTACGATGTCTACAGCGATGCGAGCATCCAAGGGCTTGGATGTGTATTGATGCAGAATGGGAGGGTGATTGCCTATGCTTCACGACAGTTGAAGAAGCACGAGGTGAATTATCCCACTCATGACTTAGAATTGGGGGCCGTAGTTTTTGCACTAAAGATATGGAGGCATTATCTCTACGGAGAGAAATGTCACATATACACCGACCACAAGAGTTTGAAATATGTGTTTACTCAGAAAGAGTTAAACATGAGACAACGACGGTGGATGGAATTGATAAAGGACTACCACCTAGTGATTGAGTATCATCCGGGGAAGGCAAATGTTGTGGCCGATGCCCTTAGCCGGAAGAGTTCATCGGGGGCATTGATAACCAACTTGAGGGCATTGAGAGCCCAATTGGAAGTATCAACTAATGGCGCCTTGGTGGCGAGATTTGAGGTGAGACCTACCTTACTTGATGAGATCAAGAGGGGTCAGGAGCTTGATGATGAGCTCAAGAAGGTCCGAGAACGCATGCTAGCGGGGCTGATAGAGGATTTTCGTGAAAGAGACGATGGTCTCTTGTTATTCCATGATCGAGTGTGCGTATCGTCGAATGATGAGCTCCGAAAGTCCATTCTAGAGGAGGCTCATTCCTCGGCGTATGCTATGCACCCGGGAGGCACGAAGATGTACAGAGATCTGAAAGAAAGCTACTGGTGGTCTGGTATGAAGAGGGAAATAGCAGAATACATCACTCGATGCCTTACTTGTCAGCAAGTTAAGGCGGAACATCAGCATCCAGCGGGCTTATTGCAGCCACTTTCCATCACTGAATGGAAGTGGGAACATGTGACTATGGATTTCGTGGTAGGCTTACCACGGACGATCAGGAACTATGATGCAGTTTGGGTTGTTGTTGATAGGCTCACGAAGAGTGCACACTTACTACCTATCAACACCACTTACCCACTCGAGAGGTTAGCCAAATTGTATACGGACGAGATCGTGAGGTTACATGGTGTTCCGGTGACCATCGTATCCGATAGAGACCCACGAATGGGCAGTCTGAAAGGGTTATTCAGATTTTAGAAGATATGTTGAGGGCTTGTGCATTGGAGTTCCAAGAGAGTTGGGACAATCACTTAGCACTTGTGGAGTTTTCCTATAACAACAGTTATCAGGCAAGTATCGGCATGCCTCCATACGAAGCATTGTATGGGAGGAGGTGTCGTACACCGTTATGCTGGGACGAGGTTGGCATGGCCAAACTCGAGAGTACTGAGTTGGTTGAGATCACCAAGTCAAAGGTGAAGTTGATTCGAGAGAGACTCAAAGTAGCTCAGGATAGACAGAAGAGTTATGCTGATAAGCGACAGAGAACCTTAGAGTTTAAGGTTAATGATGAGGTATTCCTGAAGGTTTCTCCTTGGAAAGGAATCATTTGATTCCAAAGCCGATGGAAGCTTAATCCACGCTACATCGGGCCATTCAGAATTCTGGAGAGAATTGGGGCCGTAGCATATCGTCTACAGTTGACTCCAGAGTTAGAGAAGATACACAATGTGTTTCATGTATCTATGTTGAAGAAGTATGTACATGATCCTTCTCATGTAATGGAAAAGCCGCCGGTGGAAATACGGGAGGACTTGAACTACGTCGTACAACCGGTCAAGATCGCCGATAGAAGGGTAAAGAAATTGAAGAGCAAAGAAGTTCCAATGGTTAAAGTCCTTTGGAAAAGTGACCGTGTTGAAGAGGAGACTTGGGAAACGGAAGCTTTGATGAGGGAGCAATACGCCTTCCTATTTGAGTAGCACCGTGAATTTCGGGGACGAAATTCCTGTTAAGGGGGGGTGAACTTGTGACACCGCACCCGAACGTCCTGGAAATTCAAATTTAATTTCAAAGCTTATGTATTGAATTCTCCTATTTTCGAACAATTGTAAAATGATTAAAGTTTTACGGAACGTATGATTTATCATATTACTATTTTGGACTCATACAATGGTAACGTACTTCTAAATAATTAATTGGGCCATATCATTGATATTGGGGCCCAACATCCTTAAATAAAGATATACAACCCATCGGTACAATGTAAGAGCGGTCGGGCAGCCCAAATGTTATTTTGGGCCTAACCTGCTAAAAATAGTAATTATTCAAGAATGGAATCCTAGACCCATTGGAGGGTGACCCACACGGTTGGTAGCCCAGATATATATATTTATATATATATTAACATCATAAATGAATGATGGAATGATTGGAGAAGAATACAAATGTCTACGGTCCCATCTTTGGCATCATTAGGCTAAATAATGGGAGTATGGTTTTATTTTGTAATTGTACATCAAATAAATTATTGGGACCACCCTACACTTATTAGAGATCAATAACATGATGTAGAAGGTTGACTTGTTCTAAATAAATTGGGGATAGTACAATAGTACATCTTATGACAAAGGACAAAAATGATAGGACCCATCTTTGCACTTTTGGATGTATTGGTAGATATTTTGCTCCCAAATTAATTAGGGGACATGAGAGTACGCCCCACACCTTCCTTTCACCTGCAAAACAAGTAGAATAAGTTAGAACTCATTAATGGGGCGGACCTATTGAGTTGAGAGCTCAAACAATACAAAAGAGAAATAAAAGAGGAGAACCATCCCATGTTTGATTGAAATCAAACACCCTACCTATTATTTTTGTGAACCACACGTTAGGATAACCTTTTGAGAGCTTCTAAACACCTCCCCTCACACCCCATTCGAACTCAAAGGATAAGGAGGAAGGGAGAGCCGCATAAACTTGAGAATAGAGAGAGGGAGAGGATTCTGGCCGCAAGGAGAACTTCCAGTGCGTTGGCCTCCTTGTGCGACTCTTATCTCGAGTTCTGTTCATAAAAAAGAGGCGTGGGAGGTGTCCACTGAAAACTCTCGAAAGGAGGAATCCATAGGCGTGCGGTTTGAAGAAAACGAAGCAGTATAAGGCTTCCAAATCGTCCGAACAAAACACAACCTCGCAGAATCGGATCTTCCTTTCCAAAGTGAGTTTTAACTCCAAAACCTTTCTTTTCATTTTCCAAATGATATGAACGATTGGTGTAACTATTATAAACTATTTCAAGTGTATAAAATGTTATTATAAGGGTAACTTATTTGTTGTAAAGGTTAGATACTAACCTAGACAAAACCTTGAAAGGTTAGGAAACGAATTCGCCGGAAAACACCCGTTCTAGGGACTGTTTTCGTGTCGACGTTTAGGGGTTGAGATAGCACTGTGAGGAGGCTGCTTAACACTCATATTTAAGCAAGGAATCAGTTCTTAATCCACCTTGGCCGAAGCTTTGACCATTGGATCAAGAAGGAGAAATTTAAAGCTCATTTAAGGTGAGGATCGACATCTAGTTACTTACAACTTGTAGGTTAAGCATGAGATTACCTGAATGCCTAAATCATATTTTTCATGGATTATAATGACTGATTATTGATGAAATATTGATATATTAGATAAGTAATGAAATTTCAAATGATTTGGAAATTATATTGATAAAAATGGAGTTAAATGAACTATTGTGTGAAATAGGCATTTTTACTCATGCGTGAATTGTGTAGATACATAAATGATTATTTATGTATTACATTGGATGACTAAGTTACTGCTACATATTTCTAAATATGTAGGGATTTACAAATGAAATATATGATTGATGGGAATAATCTTAATAGTATTGGAATACTAGTTAATGATTGTTTGTAATTGTTAAGAAATTAAATCTAAGGATTTGATTGTAAGTGATATACTTGATTGTGGTTCAAGTGAGTAAATTGTTGTAATGTGATGCTAAGATCATGATGAGGCAGTTCGTAAGGATGTCCCGAAATAGATTATTGATATTACAATTCTAGGCATAGCGAGTGCTTAGGAATTGGGGTCTATGCCAATGCAAGGAGATGTACTTGAGGCCGATGCTCTAGAATTGCATTGGGTAGACATAAGGATTTGGTTCAGCTCATGTAAGGAGATGTACTTCAGCCCGATGCTCTAGAATTTCATGGGTGAACATGACGTTGGAGATTGGTGGAGTAATTGACTTGTGATTGATGTGCATGGTGATGTAGTCGAGTTGGACTCGAGAAATGCAAACATGTGTGTTAGGGTTGAACCCTATGTATTGTCGTGACTAGGGGTCACGGGGTTTGGTTTATGTTTTGTAAACGAACTTTGGCCCATGGGCCGACTACTTGACTTTATATATAAAGTAAGTATATTTTAAAAAGGGGTAACTTGGGGTTACGGTCTAGAATTATATTATCACCCTATTTGAGGGTCTCGTGTTTGAAATACTTGTTGTATATCTATTAGATGCCATCCACACCAGTACTTTATAGCCGTATAGAGTACTGACCCCTTTCGGGGGGGGGGGGGGGGGGGGGGGGCTTCCCACCACCATTTCAGGTTGAGG
Source organism: Cuscuta europaea (assembly GCA_945859875.1). Classification (NCBI taxonomy): domain Eukaryota; kingdom Viridiplantae; phylum Streptophyta; class Magnoliopsida; order Solanales; family Convolvulaceae; genus Cuscuta; species Cuscuta europaea. The sequence continues at coordinate 530,734 of CAMAPE010000047.1, read as the reverse complement.
CTAGAGCTTGCTACCTGTGCTTGTTGATCGGGCGATCATCTCGGAGGGGAAGACTTGGTTCGTGCTTCCTCCATCCTGATTTTAAACATTTTAAAACATGCTCATGGATATTGTTTTTCATTATGGAGCCTGCGTGCTCGTGTTTGCCCTGTGTGGCACTTGTATCCAAACTATGATTTCCGCTGCGTATTCAATTACTTATTATGTATGTTTATGGATGACTTATGTGTGAATGATATTCGAGACGCCTTGTATAATATGGATGAGTTGGACTGCGGTTGACTATTATATTCATATTGTACGGCGGATTGTTGACGTGTACGGATATGTCCGGGGCGTGACAGGATGCCCCCAAAATGAAGCAAAAGGGGTGAGCCCTTCGGCCTAAGTGTGGAGCTGCAACGGTGTCCGTCTGCTGAGGGGATGGCCGAGGCCAGTCTCTAGATGTGAGTAGCTCAGCATGATAATTAGTTCCAATCATCAAATAAAGATGACTAAGAGATAGGTCGAGTGATCGTCCATAATATGATGTCCAGGTCATCAAATATAGTGACCGAGACATGTGACCGAGAGGCCTATAAGAAGTCCAAGCCATCAAATAAAGATGACCAGGAGAGATGGCCAAGTGGCCGGTATGATGTCATCATTTAGTTGCACCTATGCATTCAAATAAAATTGTTATAATTTCTTGAGCTTATAATTTGTTGTTGGATTTTGGCCTAAATTAAGTTGCCTCAAATTTCCAAGCTGCAGCTCAAGCTAGGTTTCTATGCTTAGTTGGAGCGTGGCACGCATAAAGGACTGAACCTACCGCTAAGGGATTATAGTTCATTTCCGATAGCTAGAGGGCACACATAACTCATACAAAACATAGAAACTAAAGTATGCATTTGATAACATTTGGATTGGGAGCTTACTATCCACACTCGTTTGACGTGACCCGGTGGCGCGAGTGTGTGTGCTTGCCCGGTGTACGTGAGTGCTCGGAATTCATAAGTCCGTTTTTCAATGTCAAAAAATGCACACTATTTAAAAAAATAATGATAGTAAATTAATATTCTAGCTCAACTTGTCACTCAAGTTCGTAGCTGGGATCCGCTAGACGTTATTTACGGGTCTTTTCACGGATTACTCGCCCCTCGAGATTGAAGTTTGATGCTATATTATTAAAATATTTCATTTATGATTTTTTTGTAATTTTCTTTATCAAATTTATTGCTAGAAATTAATAAATGGAAGGAGTTTTGGAAAACTTAGCTTTGAAATGGGCTGAATGTTTGATGGGCTTGGCTGAGATGAATAACATCCAGCAGAACTCCTTGGGCCCATTTTAAATTGTAGAAGCCTGTTGACTATTTTGGTGGCCCATATCCACTTTCCACGGCATCTAGGTCCGGAAGAAAGAGGGCCTCCACACTTCTGGCTTGATGGCGTGCGAAGTGCTGGGCAGGGTAGATGCACTTTGTCCTGATGCCGCCGAAAATGGAGGGGATACCGTCGTCAGCTCAGAGCATTTCGTCTAGAGGTTTACCAGATTTCCCTATTAGCTATGACGAGCGTATCCGACAGACCCCGACGACGGACAACGCAGTGATGAGAGAGGCGGAGCTCATCTTGGGGTGTCTTTGACCGGCGGGTGCTTGAGCTACGTCAATCATGGTAGTTCCGGTTCTCAGCAGCAATCACCACGCTCTCTCCACATTGGCTTATGGTTCGTTAGCAGAGTTTCCCAGCGGCCATCAATGGTGGATACCTGAAGGTCTAGCTTCAGAAGCTGAAAACGATGACCATGGAGATGGTGACCGGGGTTCAGGCTCCGATATTCGTGACGACGGAGAGCAGTGCAGTGGCGCAGCGGCTCGGAGCAATGCTGACAGGGTTATGACGGAGGAGCTCGTACCTGGTGCCGTGAGCTGCAGTGGACAGCGTGAGGCGGCCTCATCTCAGACCTGGGAACGGCTGGTGAGCTTCAGCAGGCGATAAGCTTCTGCTATCGGCGTACGGCGGCGACCAGGAGGGCGATGACCTTTCCGGCAAAGACATCTCCGGCTTCTGTGTCGGAAATCCCAGATCTTCATTTCTTGATTTTTCTTTTTATTTTCCAGAACAATTTTGGCTCATTTTTTGTGATTCGTATGAGATTTTTGGGTTTTTTGGGAGGATTTCTTACTTGATTATTCTCGAAATCTCAATGAAAGCACCATTGATAGATTTTATGTGTAGAGAGAAGTGAGAGCTAGAGAGAGAAGTGCAATGAATACTGCAATAAATGAATTTGTGAACCCCCTATAACTACCCTCAAGGGGAGTATTTATAGAGGAAATATGGGCGGGGCTCCCAAGTCTTGGGCTTGGGAGGCCCATTTACAATGGGGCCACTACTGGGCCGAGTACAAAAGTATGTAAAATGGCTAAGTATGAAATTCTGCTCTGTGAGCTCTCTGTGGCCGACGAAGGTTCGGCTGACGGAGACATGGCCGACGGAGACCCGGCCGATGGAGACACCTGGTTCTCCTGGCTTCTGGATCATATTCTGAGTTGATTCCTTTCTGGCCGATGGAGAACCATCTGACCGACGGAGGTCCCACTGGGTGACAGCTGTGCCTTTTATTCTTCTGAGTATGTGGGTCATGAGGTTATACTCCATCAAGAATCATAAAGTAGATTAACTCAAAAAAGAAATGAGCTTGACCTTTATGCCTAGAAGTGGCGGCACAATAAATTAAAACAGGGACAAAATTGTGAGACAACGGTTAAAATTGGGTGGGCCAAGTAGTCCTCTACTCCTCTAACAACACCATCCTTTTATCATTTATACGAAGTATATAGATCCTGATAAGAATTCTAATAATTTTCTCTAATAAAGATTAGAGGTCTAATATACAATATCGAGGTATGGGGCAATCTCGAATACATGTTTTAGTATCTGATTTTATATTTTGAAATATTATCAATTTATTATGTTCCTATATAAAAGATAATAGGTTTAACACAAATTTAACATAAATCCACCCATTTTTTGTCACAGCTTCATGTTTAATTTGTTCATAGAAAAATGATTTTCACGAGGGTTTGGCACGGATCTTTGAATTCGAGTTGATATTCATGTCATCATAAACACCCTAGCACAAAGCCGTAACAAGAATCTGTGCCAATTTGTACCAAAACTATTGTTGGGTAAATGACCCAAATAGGATCGGCCCATTAACCTCTGAGGCTTACCGGACGACCATCCCCAAAGCCCAACAGTCTGGTGACAAATACCCTCAGAGTGGTCCCCAAAGCAGTGACGACGTTCGGTCCTACACCAAAATGGGAGTAAGCAGTGACGACATACGGTCTCCTCTCATGGGTATCTAAGCAGGCAAAATAACGCATCAGGAAACATACGTCAGGAGACACAGTGGCTCAGCAACTTGGAAGGCACCACGGGACACCAGACAGCCAATGCCTGGGGACAACAGTCACCACCCATTGGCGGGAAACCATGCCAAGGAAGCCACCGACACGTCAGGAGCATCGATTAAGGGCAATACGAATGTCTCCAAGGACTTTGGGGCAACAAGAGATGCGTTCCCCCTACTTCAGGGGATGTACATCCCCAACAGGCCAGCAAGGCCCAATTGCATGACATACGTATCCTAGCGGAGGCAGATGCCTTGGCCCAGAGGTAGCACCGGACGCTCGTCTTACAGGACTTTGGACCCAGCAGACAGCAGGAAGCAAGCTAGAGGGAACAAACGCCCTCACCCCTTGGCGGGAAGCCAAGATCCTGACGGGAAGCGCATTTAATGCAGAAGATTTGGTGGTTGCCGCATTTAATACGGAAGATTTGGTGGTTGGGATCAAGCCATCCACATCCTACCACGTCAGCATATCTAACTACCCATTGGCAGTATAAATAGTACTACCTCCGTTCCCATTTTAACTTCCAAATGGGTTTGGCACAAAGTTTAAGATAGTGGATATTGTGTGGCGGAGAGTTGTGCAGAGGAGAGAGAAATGTGTAAGAAATGTTGTGAACCACAAATTCTTTACCAAAAAGGGAAAGTGGAAGTTTTAATTGGAACGGACGAAAAAGGAAAATTGGAAGTTTATTTAGGAACGGAGGGAGTAGCATTTATTTCATTGTAAAGGGTTGACAACTAAGCACTCTAATAGTATAGCATTGTAACAGCTCGTATCATAGGCAAGGGACGAACGGCCTCACGCCTTTGTATCGAGATTATTGTATCAAAACTTCTTATTGGGCTTTTCTTGCTTGTTTCTACATCTACTTCTTTATTTCTTCCCTTCGAAACCTTTGGGTCGTGTGTTGGGCCTACAGGTTGACGGAATAAACCTCAACAACGCAAATGTTCATGTTTCATTAGTGACTCAATATTACTTTAGTATGGTTTCAAAATGTGAAAGTTCCAATTATCATCACCATCTGAGTATCATAAACTAATATTAAAACATTTTTAAGCTAAAGGTTATAAAATAGTCCATTTATAATGCATTAATAGTGAGGATGCAAAATTTCAATGTCCATTTATAATTTATCGAGGCAAAGCTTGAAATCAAAACCATATTGTTTTGGACAAGGTTTTAACTAATAATGTTTTCTTGTTTTTCAACGCAACAATATTTCTTTATATCAACTTCACAACATCTAAGCCTAAACATTGATCTATGAATCAATACTATTGAACGATCAGAAGCGGTGGCAGCAGATTATTACTACACTTAGAGCAATAAGCAAGACACTCTGTGAAAACACAATATGCATTTCATTTCTTGATAAAACACTTTGAATAGAGGTTGTAATACATATAGCACCACAGTTTCTATTCCTCTCAATCACTGAGAATAGTCCATGCATAATGAAACAATAACATCAAGAGCATGAAAATTATATACGGAGTACATGCTCAATTTCCTTCAAGTGGAAGTGCAGAATTAGATACTTCAGTGAAATGTTCCCATGGCTAAATTTGTGACATACAACAAATCTATGTCCCTACAAAAAGTTAAGAAAAAACCTACCTAGAAAGAACATTATTGTAATCTGACGCATTAGGGCTATCAATGGATACTTAATGTGCACCTAAAGTTACACCAATGTCATCTCCGACCCAGAAAAAAAGAAAATGTAGAAGACATTGTAATCATCCAGTCATAATTATTACCAGCACATGCCGAGAAATATTCATCAAGCTTGAAAAGAAGGTCCAATTTGAAATTGGAAATCCTTGTAGTCTTCAAAATCTAAGCTGCTTGTACAGTCTAGAAAAGCAGTCTGCTGCTGCTCATAACGACATATATAATTCAGTCCGACGAGCAATTCACACACAACTTTCTCAGTCTTGTCACGATCAGCAAAATACAATGTTTGGATCAAGAGAACATTCGTTCTCTTGATAACCTGCTGCTGCGGCTCATAGTTACACTCACTTTGCCACCGAATCATGTTATGTGCCAGCGGTGAAAGCCACTTCAGTATCTCTTCAAGCCTCTGTCTCCATCCGTATGCAATGGGCGCATCATATATCTCCAAACCTTTCATATACGATTTCAATTCAGTCTTCAACTTCTTTCGGAGGCTTTCTGGTAACATCTGGTATAAATCATCCCTAGCTTCTTCGCCGATTAAATGTGGATATTGAAGAAGCTTCTGTAGAACAATAATGATATTTGCATAATGCAATGCCAGAGCAGAACCTCCAACAGTTGAAGGAAGTGCATAGAACATTACTTTGCTTTTTGGACCAAATCTTGCACTGTTACTACTACTACTACTCTTAGAAGTAACACCATTAACAAATCTACTTGGAACACTACTATATCCAGAAATATGACTGGAAACATCTTCATCTACATGCTTTGAAGCGCTACTCAAAGTCAAACATTCGATGAGCCCGGCTGCACATGCAAAGTTGAAATCTTTTGGACCAAATAAACCGCCACCTTGGTTCCTCCCTACACTTCTCTGATTAGGTCCTGATTGCTTATAACCGTTCCTATTTCTCAAAGCTGGTCTACTTGAATCAACACCTGTTTGTTCTTCTACCCCAACCTGATCAGAAGAAGCCCTTGTGATTATGTCTCGGGAAACAGTACTAATCCGTGCATATACTGTACAAACAGTCCTAGCCAACAACTCGACCACCTTGTCATAAGTCTGATTCCAAAGAGAAACATCCTTCAAATGCCTCACATCCTGCTTCTGCCAAGCCATCTTTTGGTGGTAGGCTTTAGAAGTCTCCTCATGGTGATTCTGTTTAAGCTTCACTGTAGCCATTTCTAATTCCTTCATAGCCTCCATCTCGGTGTATAATCTAGCGGTAGAGCTAACATATCTCTCCATTTTCTTTATCACCCCTTCCATGTCCTTGACCAGAAACTCCAACTCCTTCACATCAATAGCCCCAGCAGTGATATCCCCATACACATGCTCAAACCCCTGCAGAGCTGGAATTGTGCATTTCCTCCCTAACCTAGACACCACACTGGCTACCCTATTCAAATCATCGAGTTTCTCAACAAGGGCCAACTCCAATATCTTAGTTTCATCATCAGATACTAGGGTTCTTATCCCTATAGAGTTCAAGATCTCACTCTTGAGCTTAAATATCTCATGGTCAGTCAAAGATTTGTGCGAGTGAATAATCATAGACATAACGTTAGCCACTTCAAAAGAAAGTATACCTAAGAATTGCTTTCCTCGCTGACCATCACTTTTGTCGGTTAACTTCTTCGAATTTTCCAGAAGTAAAGCATGCTTAACGTTGCTGCTTACCTGATTACCCATCCTCAGCAGCCAAGTGTCCGCCACCATTTCCCCAGATTCGACCTGCAGAATCTTAAAAAATTGGGCTTCTTATTATAATTTTATTTATGTTGCAGTGGGGAAACTGAGAGAGGGAGGAGGGTATAGGTAAGTGATCGCTGCGATCTCGGTCCTCAATGATTCGTGCTGAGGAAAGCGTGCACAACTCAGAGAAGGGCGGACCGCGCATGGCGTGAAAGTGGGAAGGAGTGATAAGTGCACATTCAGCAGGAAGAGAGATGCGAAATCGATGATTTGAACTTCCGACACTTCGACAGGGTTGCAGAGGGAAGGATAAGAGAGAGGGTAACAAAGGCAGAGAGAGTCTCGAGTACAATTCTGACCTTGGTGCGGAGCTTTTTGTTTGTGATTTTCGGTAATGATTCCTTCCGGAAAAGGTAATGCCAGTTTAGACTTCACAGAAGGTTTTGGCAGTGGAACCCGGGGAAGAAGAGGGAAGAATTTGATTATCAAAATAGGACTAAAAGTCATTCACTTTTCACAAATAGGACCAAAAAATAAATATGTTTACATAGGACTAATTATGTGTACCTTGGACAATTATACCCTTATAGTTATTAAAATGTTTTAATTCCTAATAAAATAATAAAAAATAATAAAAATTCTTAAAAAATACTAAAAAATTAAGAAAAACATTTCGATATTAAAAATTTAATTAATTCTTTTTTTCAAAAAATTAAAAAAATTAAAAAAAAAATGAAAATAAAAACTCAAAAAAAAAATCGCCGCCGCCTCTGCCGCCTCTGCACCACCACCTCCAGTCACCAGGGGAAAAAATGTCAAGTTCATTACGAATGCCATATTTATGGCAGAAAAAATGAAAATGTTGGCATTCGAAGAGAGAAATATGCCATTTTTTTGGCATTTTCAGAAAAAATGGCATTTTTCTGGGAAAACGACATTTTTTTCATCGGCCGGAGGTGGTGGTGCTGGGAGGTAGTACAGGCAGTGGGAAAGGCATCCATATTTTTTTAATTTTTTTTACGGAGTTTTACTATTTTTTATTAATTTTTTAAAAAATAAAATTATTTAAAAAAAAAGTTTTTGATTTTTTTATTTTATAAAAATTTTATAAGTTTTTTAATTATATTTCTACGAATTTTTGAATTTTTCTTCGAATTTATTATGAATTAAACATTTAATTATGGCTTTTGACTATTTTTAATTCATATTTAATGGAAGGGTAAGAATGGAATGCAAAAATAGGTATGTTTCCAATATGACTCATATGGTCCTATTTTGGAATGAAAACATAGCAAGTCCTATTTTAGGTTTTTGCCATAGTTTTAGTCCTATTTGAACTAATTTCTAAAGATTCAAGAATGTCAAAGCTCAAAAGTTGAAAATTGCTTTAATTAATCAATATAAAATTAAGAAATAGACGGGGTAAAAGGTAATTAATCTATATTTTATGGGCTAAATAAATATAATTGTCATCTTATATTGAAAAATACAATTTACAACTATCTATGGCGCAATTTGTTTTGCAAAATTAGAGTGACACAAGAATTAAGACATGATGACAATAAATGAAACTTGTGTTTTTACTATTTTGTCCATTTTCTATAAATTATATGCTTTAATTTAAGAAAAAGTTTCATTAATATTATTCTTTATAGTATAGTGGAAGAAAATAATATTTAGTAACTATTAGTAAGTGTAATTGTGTTGAATTTAAATAATAGTAATTATATGTAAGTTACTACTATGTAAACATTGAACACAATTATAATCACTAATAGTTACTACGAAATACTTTTGTCCATGGTTTTTTTATTAGTAATTGTTGGGTTAATGGCCCAATAAGGGCCGGCCCATCAACCCTTAAGGATCGCCTACGAGCGTCCTGCTAAGAGCCCAAGAAGAAGGTCAAGCATCGAGAGCCAGGGGACATACGTAGTCCATCATCAGCAAGTACCAAGGCCCAAAGGTCAGGAGACGTACGTAGTCCATCATCAGCCAATACCAAGGCCCAGGGCCAGGGGACGTACGTAGTCCATCATCAGCAAGTACCAAGGCCCAAGGGTCAGGGAACGTACGCAGTTCATCATCAGCCAGTACCAAGGCCCAGGGCCAGGGGACGTACGTAGTCCATCATCAGCCAGTACCGAGGCCCAAGGGCCAGGAGACGCACGTTGTTCATCATCAGGAGGTATCCAGACCCAGGATCCCTACGAGGTACTCGGGGACGGACGTCCACACCTCTTAATAGGGGACCGAGGGCGGTCCAAGGATACGTCAGGGATAGTTGCCCTAACCGAAGACGAATGTCCTTTCTCCCATTGGAAAAGAATCGGAATCCCAGCAGGAGACAACGGCCAAACCCTTGGGGACGAGCGTCCCTACCCGATGGCGGGAAACCAAGATTCTGACGGGAAGCGCATTTAATGTAGAAGATTTGGTGGTTGGGGATCATGACGTCCACAGCCTGCCACGTCGACGTAGCCAACTACCCATTGACGGTATAAATAGTGGCATTTATTTCACTATAAGGGGTTCGCAATTTGACATTCTAGCATTACAGCAGCAATAGCAGTTCATAGTATAGTACAGTACGTTCGGCCCTTCGGCTTGTAGTAGTTCGAGTGAGTGAATACAGTTGTTTGGCCCATTTCCTGCTTGTTTCTTCATCTTATTTATCCATCCCCCATTCGAAACCCCCATGTTACGTGTTGGGCCTGCGAGTTGAGGGAATAAACCTCAACACTGGCGCCGTCTGTGGGAAACTGAACAAAAAGTTTTTTCGAACTAAGCTCTCCACCAAAAAATCCTAAAACAATCACAAGGCAAGTAGAATGGCTTTTAACAATGCAGGAAACGCTCAAGACCTCTCTTCACGGCTGGCTCATAGCAGGAGGAGCCACAACCAGGCGGCGGGGGCCCAGTCCAGCAGCTTGTGGTCTCAGGGGATTTTGGAGTACTCACTGACCTGATCCCCCAGGAGCTCCGACGGGACCCCAATGCCCTACGAGAAATCGTAGGTACCATCCACCGACTGGCAAACCAACGGGAGGTGGTGTGACACTTCAAAAATTTAAATAAAAATAAAAATAATTTTTAATCAGATAAAATATTGCGAAAATAACATTTTAATTATTAATTGAGTCAGACAAAAATTCAACAGTTGTAACATTCTAATCAGATAAAAATTTCCAAGTTCACGATTTTTTAATCAGATAAAAATGGCCCGATAATAGAAGTTACGTTTTCGTATAAAATTAATTTTTATAACTATTTTAGGTTGTATAATATACAAAGTATAAACTAAATAATTAAAATAATCATAATACATATATATATATATATATATATATATAAGTAAGTAATCAAAATAGTAAACCTACGTATAACTTGTATATAGCTATATATAACTAAAATACTCCTACCTACGTAAGAATATAGTAAATATTATACTAAACCTACGTAAACTCAAGAACTACATTCAAGTCACAATAGAAATAAACTCCTACGGGAGATAAACTACTCCCGGTAGGTTTTTGGCTGGCAACTTCAAAAAAAAAAAAACGAAATTGATTAAACTCCAACTCCAACTCTAAAACCCTCATCTTCCCCTATAAATAATAGGCCAGAACCTGCGTTTTCTTCATCCCAAAAACTAAGAAATATACATATATACGTATTTATATATATTTTTACGACCCAGCGTTTTAGCCAGAAACAAGCCCTGAAAATACTTCTCAAACCTTCCCCTTCGTGATACGAATCCAACGGAAAAAGAATCGTCGAAAACGGTCGTGAAACGAGGGAGAAAAGCCTCGCCGGAGTTTCGCCGGAGAAAAGCTTTTCGACGGAAAACGGAGAAGAGGGAGGGGCTGCCACTTCCGCCAATCCACCACCGTCATTCGCCGTCCCGAGAGGAGTGTACCGCTACCCCGTTGGCCGTTTCCGACGAGGTAAAACCTCTTTCCCCGTTTTTTTCTCTCTCCCCGTTTTTCCGGCGACCTGGGGAAGAAGACAACCCAGCAATTGCTGGGTCTGTCTTTTGGGCCTTTTCAGGTTGGGCCAGAAAAAAATTATAAATGGGCCAGTTCGGCCCAGTTGCAATAAAAATTAAAAATAAAATAGTAAATGAAATAAATAAAATCTGGAAAAATATAAATTAAATACCTAGTATAAATATACATATTCGGACCAACCAGAATTGGAAAATAATATTTTTAGCTATTTTTAATTGATTTAATGGTAATTAGGCCAATTTATACACATTTAGTAAATAATTAACTAAATGACGAAAATAATTATGAAATAAATATTGGAGTAAACTAGGATAAATATATGACTAACTAGGACCTTATGGACCATTTATAATTAATAAAAATAAGGTTTAGTATATTTAATTGTAATTAAACCGGTTAATAGATATATGAAATTAAAGGAATAATTATGGGAAATAATTATAAAATAGATATCTGGACAACCTAGGTCTAATATAGACCCAAAATATATTTATGGACGGTTACTAATTTATTTAGTCGATTTTTAGTCTATTTATTTAAATTAGGCCATATAAAACTAGTTAAGTAATTAAATAAGGAAATATTAGTATTAATGGTGAAATAAATAAATCACTGAGGTTGAAAAATAATATTCTGGACTAAAAATAATGTTTGAATAAAATAAGGAAAATAAATATTTTCGATTATGTAAATAAAGTAATTAGATAATAATTAGAGAAAATTAATGGTGATTATTGAATAAAAAGTGGATGTTGTAGTCAATAATATTCGGATAGTTTACTTAATATTAGAATTCAAATATTGTAATTAATGGCTGAATTAATAAGGTAATTTGATTAATAATAAGTGATTAACCAAAGTTTATGCGAATAATACAATAAAAGGGGAAAATCGGGTAAAGTAATTACAAATAGAATAAGTGACTAATTTATCATATTTAATTAAAAAGGTGATTATCTAGAGACCAGATTAGAGGAGGATAACTAGAAGCATCAGGACTTAAGGTAAGTTTCTCTGCCAATCCAAAATTTGTTTCCTCGTATTATATGCTTATTATGCATTATGTGATTAAGTGTGAAATGTGAATTTTGTGTATGTGATTTTGAGGAGATATTATATATATGGTAGTTGAGAAGTATAAATCAAGTACTTTTGGGGTATTAAATATTTTTAAATACCTTCAAGACTTTTTAGAGAAATTAAGAAGTATTTTTGAAGTATTGTTAAGCGAAGATAAAATTTACATTTTCATAAGAAGATAGCATCTCGGGAGTAATCCGAGGTGTCGGTTTTTCCACATCCGGATAAATGTGGAGGGTGATTAGAGCTACTACTACTAAGAAGTAAGATTTGGATCTATGATCCCTTTTAAGTAAGATTTGGATCTATGATCCCTTTTTAAGTAAGATTTGGATCTATGATCCCTTTTAAGTAAGATTTGGATCTATGATCCCTTTTAAGAAAGATTTGGATCTATGATCCCTTTTAAGAAGAAGTTATAGTAGTAGTCCCTAATCATTCAAGAATTTTAGAATTGGGGTGGTTGGGTTCCGACCACTCGGGATGACTTACTACTCGGAGGGCTTGGAATCCCTTTTAGGGGGTGTGCACACTTAAGGTAGTCGTTTCGTTTCCAACAGAGCAGTTGTGGTACCGGCACTTGTTCGGGGTGGCCGTCCGTAACCACGGTCCACCGGGCTCTACCGAAAGGTTAAGCACCGCCCTTCTAAATTACTAGGAAGTTAGAGAAGAAGTGATTTTCTTAAGAAGTTTAAAGAGAAGAAGTGATTTTCTTAAGAAGTTTAAAGAGAAGAAGTACTAAGAGATTTTCCAAGAGAAGGTTAAGATTTTAGCAAAGAAGTGATTTTAAGAAAAATCAAGGAGAAAAGTATTTTGGTGGAGTGCGTCATTTTTATATGATATTATATAAAAATCTATTTTTGTCAAACCTGATTATTTTACGGGGTTGGGTAGTACTTACTTAGCTCTAAAGCTAATTTTTGTTATTTCTCTTGTCTCTCTTCTCCCTTAAATTTTATCAGGTGATGAGTTGGATACCTATGTGGATTGATGGATTGCTCGAGCTTGAGTGCGAATTAGAAGATGCCTTAGTTAAATCTAGTCATGAAATTAACATTCACTTATTATTACATTAGTTTTTATTGTTTTACTTTGAGTTGCCTGTGCATTCGGTTAAGAGATGACCGAATGTGGCGGTAACACTCATTTCCCTTTTAGACTTCCGCTGTATATCTTCAACTCTTTAATAAATGAATAAAGTATTTCTTTTAAATATATCAATGTTTTGGGCGGGAAATTTAGGGGTGTTACAGGTGGAGCGCGTGCACACTGCTAACACCGAGCGGACCCCGCTCTCGCCTATCCGTTCCATGCAGTCACTCGGCGAGCGTACTGATGAAAATAACCACTCTCGCCGTTCGGTCCATTCCAGGGTCACCAGGAATATCCGTTCTCCGGAGATGGGGGGCTTCGGAGGAGCCGGGCCCTTCGGAGAAACACAACGTCGCACGGTTCAGGACCCTACGCCGATAATGCCCCGTGACGAGCGGGCGGCTAGGGAGCGCACTCCCGTGGTGGATGGCATGAGGCAGGAGGCCCGGGTCTACCATGGACAACATAATTTCGGAGTCATGCCGAGGGGAAATGTGATACTCCAAAAAGATAAATAAAAATAAAAATAATTTTTATTAGTTAGATAAAATATTACGGAAATGACATTTTAATTATTAAGTGAGTCAAACAAAAATTCAACACATGTGACATTCCAATCAGATAAAAATTATAAATTTATGACGTTTTAGTCAGATAAAAATATTCCAGTAATAAAAACAACATTCTACTAAACAAGTAAACCAGGCAAAAATTTAACGTTTGTGACGTGATTAATCTGATAAAAATGATCCGATAATAGAAGTAACGTTTTATATCAAGTACCAATTTTACATATGACATAATTAATAATAGTTTTTTTATAACTATTTTAACTTGTGTATAAAAACACAAAATACAAACTTGACTTTTCTAAAACTAAAATACTCCTAATAAGTAAAACATACCTATGTATTCAACTAAAACCATAACACATGTGTACACTTTATTAATAAAACTAATAGTTGATGCAAAACCTACTACTAAACCTACGAAGTACACAACAAAAAAAAGAAAAGAAAGATTTATACCTACATAATCTACCGAGTTCAAAAAGAAAAAAAGATTTTTTTTACTCCTACGTACAAAACTACGTATATAGTCTATATACGAAAGAAGCTAGATAATCCAACGCTTCAACTTGAATCAGAACACATTTAGAGCCACATTCAGAATCTGAAACGAGTAGAACTCCTCCAATATTATACGGTTGACGGCAAAACTTATCTCCAAACTCCTACGAGAGATAAAACTACCGATGGGGAGCGGAAGAAGTCGTTTGAGTTAAACACAAACTCTAACTCTAACACAACCCGGAATCCTCATCTTTTCCCTATAAATAGCAAGCCAAACCTGCGATTTTATTCATCCCCAACGAAAACCTACGGCGTATATACATATAGGCATGGACTAGGGCCGGGTCGGGCCCGGTCGGGCCGCCGGTTTGAAACTCATGGACCCGGGACCGGCCCGAGGTTTGGACGGGTCTGGTTCGGTCCGGGCCACCCGCCTGGGTCACGGGTCGGGTGTTGGTCCCGTTTGTAATGGGAACAGTCTAGAGGGGGGGGGGGGGGTGAATAGACTTTTCATGAATTTAAACATTTCTCTAAGTCACAATTGACTTATCAGAGATGGTCGAATTCTGGTGACAGAGAAGGTCAGGTTCTGATGGCAGAACTAGACCTGGCAGCGGATTAGATTCTGTCCGGGTAGCCTCAGACAACACTAAGGCAAATGCCTTTCTGATAACTCTTGAGGAAGATCTGCTGAACACAGAGTCCAACCTTTTGAGTTATGCAGTCAAGTTCTTAAGTGCAGAAATGAAATAAGTAAAGTAAGTGACACCGGGGATTTTTATAGTGGTTCAAGGAACAACTTGTTCCTCTAGTCCACTGTTCCACTAAGCTTGCAAAAACAACAGTTTACAACGCCTTAGTCCTTAGAACTTAAGAAGCTCTCCACGTCTTCTTCAAGCCTAGTTGCCACCCGGGATGCAGTCCTGCTTCCTGATGGCTGGTCTCGTTTCACTGAGTCTCTTGGAAGTATCACCACTTCACTTACTCCAGTTAGTTTGAGACGCCCCTTCTTTTTCAAGAAGTGTTTGATTCAAGATCAGTTTTCTCCAACGTTGCTTCTTCACAAAGGATGTGTAGATGAAGTTTTCGAAGTGTTGAAGAACTGAGGAACTTTGCAACTTGCTAGTTGGATGAGGGATAAGAAAGTATATCTTCCAATTTGAGCTTTTCTTGTTGAGGTAAGTGAGTCTTTGATCTCAAGAAAGCTTGGAGGTATTTGGTTCAGAGTAGAATGATCTGAGCAAGTTCGTATGGCAAACGTTATAGCAAAGTTTTAGCAAAGTTATCCTGGTAGTTCTTCAGAGTGTATCTTATATATCGGGAGCAGTTTTCCTGTTGGAGTGTAGAAGACAGCTTCATTAAATGCTTGTACTGTTGACTTGACCGGTTGGACCTTTGACTTGCTATTTTGGGGGCGTGAAGATACTCGCATGGTGAATCATCAGCTTTAAATATATCTTCGTACGTACAACATTAATTGAGCATTTAATGCATGTACAGTACCATGTTCCCGTCGAAAGGTTCCTAGCCGTTAGAGGATTTCCCGTTAGTTTAACGACCGTTGGTAAGTGCCTTCGAGTTGTGCTAGATAAGAGCTTGTCTGATGAGGTTTTCTGATTAGAACTCTGATGGCAGCTTCTGATGCCAACTCTGGTATCCAACTCTGATGGCTTCTCTGGAGAGCAACTCTGGGAGCAACTCTGGTAGAAGTTCTGATAAGGAAGACCAAGAGGATTTCTGGCATGTCGACTATTCTAGTACTTACAAAGACAAATTCTAATACAAAATTTCTATATGGGTACTTTCAAATTCTAATCATCCTAGCATCATCAAAATCTAATTACATTTATTTCTTACAATTTCCCCCCTTTTTGATGATGCCAAAACCCTTTAATTATTTCCAAAGAAGTGCCTTTCACCATAAAAGAATAAAGTTAAAAACTTTCATTTAAAATCTTGGTGGACAACTTAGCATAGGAAAATAGTAAGAGTACAATACAATCAGGTAGCAATAAAAGGACATAAAGAACCAGAGCAAACACAAGGAAATCACAGAAAGTAAGAAAGAACAGATAATTTAAGATGCCATGCAAACTAGAGGCAGAGATGGTATCTTATTATCAGATGATTAAGTACATAAACAGAGATGGATAAAATTAAGATTCATCTTCATCTACCTGAGGTCCTGCTTTCTAAATCCTTTCAAGCTCTGCATTGACCTTTGCTCTGATGGAGGCTAAGTCCCTCGGATTCTGATAGTCTGCCCAGTGAGGTGCAAGTTTGCAATCTAAGTAATTTCTGATTGCTTCTGATATGTTCTTGCCAGATAGAACTCTCATCTGCCACCAGATTTCAGCTTCTTGAATTGATCCACCATGATTGATTTGGACGAGTCCATCACTGTCCATAAACAGATTCTCTTGTTGCAGTGGAGTCATCAGTTTCTTCATCTGAGTAAATTGGACTCTGTCAGGCCTAGACATGCCACTTTTCATCCAATCATTAAAAGAAAAGTTGGAGGACTTCTTCTTAGAGCTTCTGGGAGGTGGAGGAGGAGGTCTGGTGCCTGCTGTAGCTTGCTTTTTCTTTTTGGCAGCTTTGAAATAAGGAACAGGATCAACAGTTGATGAGGGTCCTCTGATGGATAAGGCTCTGGAGCTTGGACCTTCTTCTTCTCTGGTGTCTTCCCCCTTTTTGGCATCAACAAGATCGCCAAGGAGGAGCTCAATCTTTGAGAACTCTGATGCTTGAGCATCTCTGATCTCATCCAGAGCTTCTGGTAGAGTCTGGGTAACAGAAGTCAGTCCTTCAATCAGGCTCTGTTGTCTTTCCATAGTTGATTGGATGCTCTGTGTACTGGCTTCAAGGAGTACCAACTTCTGGTAACGCTCATTGTCCTTGTGAAGAAGATCTAAAGCTTGCGCTTTGTGTTCTGTACACAGATCTCCTATTTCTGCAAAGCGTGCTGAGGCTTGATCAGCATTCCATCGAAGAACATCTAAAGCTTCAGTGATCTGCTTCAGTGTCTCATTCTGATTATTCATGGATTGGGAGTGAAAGTAGAGGATAGAGTTGATTCCATCTACTTCCCTGGAGACAACATCAATCTTCTTGTTGGATGAGCTCATGAAAGTATGCAGGGATTCTGTCAGAGTGTCAAGCTTTTCTGACAGATGTTGTAGGCCCTGATTAAGATTGATGTTTGTGTGTGTCAGATGCTCATAGTGTTTGTCATTGATGACAATGAGCTTGTTCATGTTGTCTAACATCTGACCACCAAACTCTTCTGCAGATTGGACAAATTGGTTGAAGTCCATCTGAGGCGCTTCTGGAGCAAACCCAGGCATCTCCAGACCTCTTCCCTTAGGGAATGGAGCAGTATTGCCAGTGGGTTCAGCAGATTGATCCCTGGGAGGTGTCTTCCTCCTCTTGGATGTGAAGTCTGCCGCAAGAGAGGATGTGAGGAACCCATCATTGTCAACATCTGAGGACAGAATGCGAATGGGAATCTCTCTCTTGGGTGTTGAGGCTACAGAGAGCTGAGGAGAGAGTGGGGGGTGTAGCAGCTCTGGTGATTGACAGAGGTTGCTGCTGAGGAGGTGATCTCTGGTGTGAGGGGGTT
Source organism: Cuscuta europaea (assembly GCA_945859875.1). Lineage (NCBI taxonomy): Eukaryota > Viridiplantae > Streptophyta > Magnoliopsida > Solanales > Convolvulaceae > Cuscuta > Cuscuta europaea. The sequence continues at coordinate 513,059 of CAMAPE010000047.1, read as the reverse complement.
TTCTAATGGGGGGAGTTCTGATGAGTGATAGATTTCAGAGGTTTGGGGGAGGGTGGTGGTGAGGGTGACCGGTTTCTAGGAGGTGAGAGTTGTTTGCAGGGTGATGGAGACTTTGATTTAGTTTCCTGAGGGGTTTGATTTCTGATGGGTGAAGGTGGGGGAGAGGAGGTTTTCTGAGGTGATGGGGTTTTCTGTTTGAGTGGGGTTGAAGGTTTTGAAGGTGATTTGGGAGGTGAAGGAGGGGGTGTAGGAATTACCTCAAGAACAGTTTCATAGAACAAGGATTCTCCCCATTCCTTGACGAGCTTTTCCATTGTCAGAGGAACATCATTAGCTGTGGAGGGTTCCCCTTCTTCATGAGCACTGTGGCGAAACTTGATGAGTGATTCCTTTCTTTTCTTCTCCATCAGCCATTCATCAAACACTTTCAGGAGATAAGGTAGTCATATATGCTTTACCTTGATGTTTCTCTTTCTTCTTCTGCAGGACAGAGATGAGAAAGGCAAGGTCGAAGCATTGAGACACATCTTCTGTGCCCACCCAGTGCAGAACAGCAGTTTCTTCTACCTCAAAACAGTCAAAATACTGTATGATCTTTTGAAGAGGCCCCATTCTCCATCTTCTCCAGGTCAGAACTCTTTCAAACTGCCTTTGAAGAACAGTGTTGTAGTCAGTCTCTGGTGCTCCGTCAGAGATGGGTTGGGGTTCTGATAAATCTGCAGTGAAGACCAAGTCTGGTGCAGAGGAGGGTTGTGCAACAGATTCAGGTTCCCCCTGAGTTTCTGATCTCCGTGCAGGTGTTGTTGTCTTTCTTCTTCTTCTTCTTCTTCTTCTTCTTCTTCTTCTTCTTCTTCTTCTTCTTCTTCTTCTTCTTCTTCTTCTTCTTCTTCTTCTTCTTCTTCTTCTTCTTCTTCTTCTTCTTCTTCTTCTTCTTCTTCTTCTTCTTCTTCTTCTTCTTCTTCTTCTTCTTCTTCTTCTTCTTCTTCTTCTTCTTCTTCTTCTTCTTCTTCTTCTTCTTCTTCTTCTTCTTCTTCTTCTTCTTCTTCTTCTTCTTCTTCTTCTTCTTCTTCTTCTTCTTCTTCTTCTTCTTCTTCTTCTTCTTCTTCTTCTTCTTCTTCAAGGGTCTCAGACCAGAGTTGTCAGAGTCCTCGCTCTGAACAACTTGCTTCCTTCTCCTTTTCAATTTCTGCTTCTTAGCAGGAGAGGTTCTGATAGATTTAGGGGGAGCCAACTCTGATGCGCCCATCTCTGGTGTATCCATTTCTGATAGAATGCTTCTATCGTTCTTCTTCTTTTTCCTTACATCCCTTGCAACCTGGGACTGCTCAGGCTGTTCTGAAGTCTCAGAGGGCTTCTTGATGATCTTCCCGGGAACAGGTTTAGATTTGACAGCCTGTTGTTCCCTTTTCTTTTCAAGCCTTTCTTCTCTCTTAAGTTCAGCAGAGATGGCTATGTTCAGCTTGGGGGATGCAGTCAGGAATAAGGTCTTGGAGTGGTCAACTGGGGAGGGGTCCCTGAGTTGAACTCCATGGGCAGTGAGGATGGCAGACAGAAGGAGGCCATGCCCCATCTTTGTTGAGAAGAGGCCTGTTTTCTGATCCTGCTTCTTGATGAATTCAGTTAAGGAACCGAAGATTACCTCACCCCAGTTTATGTTCATCCCATGATGAACAACAAAGATTGCTTTGCAGTTGGCCTTGTTGATCTCATCAGTTGAGCCAGTTTTGCACCACAAGCTCCTGTGCAGAATGGCGACCAACTTTTCAAAGTCCTTCTTCAGCAGGAACTTCTTCATGTAGAGTCTGTCCAGATGGGCGGCCTCAGGGCGGCAGTAGGTCTGGGCAAACGCTTCAACCGAGACCTCCACTGACTCTAGGTCAATGAGAGTGGGAGTCTCAGGATCTTGAGAGTCCAGTTGGACTCCAAAGAACTAATTTAGGGCATCAACATTGAGTGAGATGCTATTTCCCTGCACCTTGGAGTGGACTCCTCTTTTGGTGATGGTGGCATTCAGATAGAATTCAGCCACATCCCTGGTGCTGAACTCTTCATAGGGATGAGCAACAATCTTGCTCAGTTGTGATTCATTCATCCCTTGGATGATTTTGGCCATTCTCTTCTGGTTCTCTGCCAGTAGAGGTAGTGCAGACATATCTACCTTCATGCCGGTTACCACATTGGCAACAATGGCCTTAGCTTCTTCTTTGGTGAGGTCGTTGATGTTGATGAAGTTCATTGTCTGAGAAGTTTCTGAAGATTTTGGAGATTAGGAAAATTTGAAGCTTGTACGTTTAGAGAGTTGAAAGCAGTAGCGGTTTAGGTTGAAGGAGGTAGATATAAATGGTTTTAGATTAGTGGACGTTTGAGATAATTTACGGTTTTCGAGGAACCATTTAAAGAAATGCGGGCAGAAAACGTTTCCGTTAACGAAATAATAATCAGGGGTATTCTAGTAAAAGACCTGTTCAAGTTAAAAGGCCTTGCCCGTTCCTCGAAAAATAATCAAGTCCACATGGATCTCTGATGGACTACAGATAAGGATCCCTGTATCAGAAAATGAGGTTCTCTGATGAGGGGTACACTGGTGATCAGATAAGGGGTATTCTGGTGTAGGGTTATCTGATTCAGAAGACAGTTCTGGTCCACAACAATTCTGGTTCATGCATCTCTGGGAAGGTCATCCATCATTCCCAGTTCTTCCCTTAGCTTGTTGAACCTTGCCTCTGGTAAAGGCTTGGTTAAGATATCCGCTAGCTGATCTTCTGTAGGTACATGCTCCATACAAATATGCTTCTTCTCCACATGATCTCTGATTAAATGATGTCTGATCTCAATGTGCTTTGTCCTGGAATGAAGTACTGGATTGCAATGGCACTGGTGTTGTCACAGAGCAGCTTGATCTCCTTTGCTTGAATGCCATAATCCTTCAGCTGTTGCTTCATCCAGAGTAACTGAGCACAGCAACTCCCAGCTGCAATGTACTCAGCTTCTGCTGTACTTGTTGAGATTGAATTCTGTTTCTTGCTAAACCAGGAAACAAGTCTCCCTCCTAACATTTGGCAGTGACAAGAGGTGCTCTTCCTATCTAACCTGCATCCTGCAAAATCTAAGTCAGAGTAACCAATTAGTTCAAAGTTACCTCCCTTGGGATACCATAGGCCTGCATTTGGATTTCCTTTGATATATCTGATGATTCTTTTTGCAGCACTAAGATGGCTCTCCTTGGGTTTTGATTGGTATCTGGCAAGATTCCAACATAGAAAGAGATATCTGGTCTGCTTGCAGTTAGATAGAGGAGAGATCCTATGATTCCTCTGTAAGTTGTTGCATCGACATCCTTTCCTTCATCATCTGGACCAATTCCTTGTGAGGTGTTCATGGGAATTTTCACTGAGGATTTGCCTTCCACTCCAAACTTCTTGATCAGGTCTCTGGTATACTTCCCTTGATTGATAAAGATCCCTTCTGGAACTTGTTTAACTTGTAGTCCTAGAAAGTAGCTAAGTTCTCCCATCATACTCATTTCAAATTGACTCTGCATCACTTGAGAAAATTTCTTGCATAGTTCTGAATTAGTACTACCAAATATAATATCATCAACATATATTTGTACTAACAGAATATGATTAGCAACAGAGATTTGAAATAGAGTTTTGTCAACCTTTCCCTTAGTAAACCCATGGTTCACTAGGAATAGGGACAATGTGTCATACCATGCTCTGGGAGCTTGCTTAAGACCATAAAGGGCCTTTTTAAGCTTGTAGACATAGGAGAAATGAGTAGGAATGACAAAACCTGGTGGTTGTTCCACATAAACTTCTTCTTCAAGATCTCTATTCAGAAATGCACTCTTGACATCCATTTGGTAGACCTTGATGTTGTTGAAGGCAGCATAGGCTAGAAAGATTCTGATGGCTTCAAGTCTGGCTACTGGTGCAAATGTCTCATCAAAATCCATTCCTTCTTCTTGGCAGTAACCCTTTGCTACCAGCCTAGCCTTATTCCTTACAATATTGCCTTCTTCATCTGCTTTGTTCTTGAATACCCACTTGGTTCCAATGACATTCTGATGTTGAGGTCTAGGAACAAGTTCCCATACTTTGTTCCTTTGAAACTGAGTAAGTTCTTCTTGCATTTCATTGATCCAATCTGAGTCTGCAAGAGCTTCTTCTACTGTCATAGGTTCCATCTGAGATATGTAGCAGGCAGGCATTGCTTCTCTTTTTGTTGTAGCAGATCTGGTTTGTACTCCACTTCTGATCTGTCCAATCACCTGGTTTGGGGGATGATCCCTTAACCAAGTTAGGTCAGGTTCTGATAAGTGTTGTCTTGGTCTCTCTTGCTCTTCTTCAGGTTCTTCATCACTATCCTTCTCTTGTAGAATGGGATTCTGAAGATGGATTGGTATGGCAGAGTTGTTGACCACTTCTGATGTTGTCACTTCTGGTGATTCTTCTAGATTTGTTTTCTTCAAGTTTTCTGTTATGTTCTCAACAGCTTTGAGATCATCAAACTTGACATGAATCTATTCTTCAACAAGTAGGATTCTTTTGTTGAGTGTTCTGTAGGCTTTGCTTGTGCTGGAGTAGCCTAAGAATATTCCTTCATCAGCCTTTTCTTGGAACACTTTTAGATGTTCCTTTCCATTATTGAGTATATAGCATTTGCCTCCAAATGCATTAAAGTAACTGATGTTGGGTTTCCTTCCCTTCCAGAGCTCATAGGGGGTCTTCTGATGAGTTTTGTGAATCATGCTCCGGTTCTGGGTGTAGCATGCAGTGTTGATAGCTTCAACCCAGTATCTGTAAGGCAGACCGGATTCAGCAATCATGGTCCTTACAGCTTCCTTGAGTGTTCTATTTCTTCTTTCTGCAACTCCATTCTGTTGAGGAGTTATGGCTGCAGAGAGTTGATGCATTGTTCCATTTTGATCACAGAACTCTTGTATGACTTTGTTGACGAACTCTGTTCCTCTATCTGATCTGATAGGTTTGACTTTCTGGTTCTGCTCATTCTGAAGTAGTTTCAGCAGAGATGGTAGTTTCTGCAGAGTTTCATTTTTCTTCTTCAGAAAGATTGTCCAAGTGTATCTTGAATAGTCATCCACCATGACTAGAGTATATCTTTTTCCACCAACACTTGGAGTTTCCACTGGTCCAAATAAATCCATATGGATCAGATTTAAAGGACTAGTAGAGAGGTCTCCAGCAATGGGTTTGAAGGAGTTCTTCACTTGCTTTCCTTTCTGGCATGCACTGCACAGGCTCTCCTTCTTGTACACAATGTTAGGTATGCCATCAACAATGTGATCCCTTGCTAGTTTGTTGATTGTTTTGAAATTCAGGTGACCCAGCTTCTTGTGCCATCCCCAGCTGAGTTTTGAATCTCCTTTAGCTAAGAGGCAGATTCCACCCTTTGCAGTAGACCAATCAACAACATAGATGTTTCTTATTCTGGTAGCAGTCAGAACCACTTCCATAGTTGTCTCATGCTTGACAGAACAACCTTTTTTGGAGAATTCAGCTGTGTAGCCTTTATCACAGAACTGGCTAGCACTAAGCAAGTTGAATTTGAGGCCTTTGACATAAGAGACATCTTCAATGATTATCTGGTCTCTGATCAGCTTCCCTCTTCCTTTAGTTTGGCCATCTTTGTCATTACCACCAAAGGTAACTCTGGGCCCTTTGATTTTCTGGAACTCTATAAGGCAACTCTTGTCACCTGTCATGTGCCTGGAGCATCCACTATCAATGTACCAATCTTGCTCAGAGATAGCTCCAGCACACAGTTCCTACAACAATTAAAAGGAAGATTTAGGTACCCAAGCAATGTTGGGTCCTAGGGGGTCATGCAGTTTTGGCAGCCGGTACCACTTTGGTCTCATCAAGTGAAACCTTGGTGGGTGGTACCCATTGTCCACCTGGTAGTCATAGTAAACGGAAGCGTGATTCACTTTGGGCAGATGCTTTTGAGGATCATGCTTCCGGTTTACATACTTCTGCATAGCCTTTTCTGTTGGGTAGAAGTCCCATATACTATCAAGAGCAGAGGAGTGGTTAGCTTTGGGCTTCTTAGGTTGACCAGCCAACCTTTTCTGCCTAAAGTTAACCTTCTCTTGATATTTGCCTCTCTGGTGGTCATTTCTGGCACGGTTATCATGAGGTTGTCTGTCAATGAATGGTCTTTTATTTTTGTTATTCTAAAAATCCTTTCTGTTGTTAGGTTTTCTGCCAGGTTCATTATTTTTCAAAAAGGGTTTCTGTTGAACCTTTATCTTCCCCTTTTCTGGTCTGACTTCCTCATGAACAACCTTGGTGCTAGATACACCAACTTGGCAGATGGGGCTAGAGATCAGTGGCACTATGACCTTGTCTGCCTTAGCAACACTGGTGCTAGGCATTACAGAAGGCTCACCTGATTCTGTTGAGCCATAACCAAGGCCAAAACCAGGGCCAATTTGTTGATCAAGTACAAACCTTTCCATTGAGGCCTGAGCCTTCTGGTAGGTTTTATACTTAATCTCAAGAGGCTCTATCTCCCTTATTCTCTTTAGAAGAGAAACATTTTCAACTTCCAGCTGATCTCTCTCCTTAATCAGAAGATTGATTTTGATCTCAACCTCCTTTCTTAAGTCAAGGATTTCAACCTTAAGCTTACTGTTTTCTTCTTTAACAGAGGAATAAGTGGCTTGGATGGCTTGAAACTCTTCCCAAAATTCTGACATTGAATCAGAATCAAAAGCTTTGCCTACCGAAGAAAAACTAGAATTAGAAGTAGAGGATACCTCATCATCAGATTGACCCATAAGGCATAGGTCTTCAGTCTCTGTATCCAGGCAGCAGAATGCCTCATCGGATTCTGATTCTGAGCTTGACTCTGTCTCAGAGAGGGGGTCCTTCTCTGGTTGTTCAGTGATGAGTGCCTTCCTTCTTCTGTGTTCATCACCAGCTCCACTGAGCTCAAGAGTATCCTAGATTTCCTTTGCAGTCTCGCACTTCTTTATCCTGTTGAAGTACCTATCATCGATGGACTTGTAAAGAATGTCTTTAGCAATGTTGTCCAGATTGTACTTCCTTCTTTCTTCATTGGACCACTCATGCCGTAGTTTGGTGATCATCTGAGGTAGACCACCACCAGCAATGTATTCAGGATTGATCTTGGTAAACTCTGTGAAAGGAACAGCATCAAGGACTTGCCACATTTCATCATGGAGTGCGCAGAGGTGAGCTTTCATGCGAATCCTCCGGTCATCAAACTTAGTCACTGAGAACATAAGATTTTTTGAAAGAGTGTTATCCATAATATGAGATTAAAGAGGCTAAAACAAGTGGATCTCTTGTTTAGTAAGTAACCTAAAAGATTACAAGAACCATGAGGCTCTGATACCACTTGTTGGTCCCGTTTGTAATGGGAACAGTCTAGAGGGGGGGGGTGAATAGTCTGTTTAGGAATTTAAACATTTCTCTAAGTCACAACTGACTTATCAGAGATGGTCGAATTCTGGTGACAGAGAAGGTCAGGTTCTGATGGCAGAACTAGACCTGGCAGCGGATTAGATTCTGTCCGGGTAGCCTCATACAACACTAAGGCAAATGCCTTTCTGATAACTCTTGAGGAAGATCTGCTGAACACAGAGTCCAACCTTTTGAGTTATGCAGTCAAGTTCTTAAGTGCAGAAATGAAATAAGTAAAGTAAGTGACACCGGGGATTTTTATAGTGGTTCAAGGAACAACTTGTTCCTCTAGTCCATTGTTCCACTAAGCTTGCAAAAACAACAGTTTACAACGCCTTAGTCCTTAGAACTTAAGAAGCTCTCCACGTCTTCTTCAAGCCTAGTTGCCACCCGGGATGCAGTCCTGCTTCCTGATGGCTGGTCTCGTTTCACTGAGTCTCTTGGAAGTATCACCACTTCACTTACTCCAGTTAGTTTGAGACGCCCCTTCTTTTTCAAGAAGTGTTTGATTCAAGATCAGTTTTCTCCAACGTTGCTTCTTCACAAAGGATGTGTAGATGAAGTTTTCGAAGTGTTGAAGAACTGAGGAACTTTGCAACTTGCTAGTTGGATGAGGGATAAGAAAGTATATCTTCCAATTTGAGCTTTTCTTGTTGAGGTAAGTGAGTCTTTGATCTCAAGAAAGCTTGGAGGTATTTGGTTCAGAGTAGAATGATCTGAGCAAGTTCGTATGGCAAACGTTATAGCAAAGTTTTAGCAAAGTTTTAGCAAAGTTATCCTGGTAGTTCTTCAGAGTGTATCTTATATACTGGGAGCTGTTTTCCTGTTGGAGTGTAGAAGACAGCTTCATTAAATGCTTGTACTGTTGACCTGACCGGTTGGACCTTTGACTTGCTATTTTGGGGGAGTGAAGATACTCGCATGGTGAATCATCAGCTTTAAATATATCTTCGTACGTACAACATTAATTGAGCATTTAATGCGTGTACAGTACCATGTTCCCGTCGAAAGGTTCCTAGCCGTTAGAGGATTTCCCGTCAGTTTAACGACCGTTGGTAAGTGCCTTCGAGTTGTGCTAGATAAGAGCTTGTCTGATGAGGTTTTCTGATCAGAACTCTGATGGCAGCTTCTGATGCCAACTCCGGTATCCAACTCTGATGGCTTCTCTGGAGAGCAACTCTGGGAGCAACTCTGGTAGAAGTTCTGATAAGGAAGACCAAGAGGGTTTCTGGCATGTCGACTTTTCTAGTACTTACAAATACAAATTCTAATACAAAATTTCTATAGGTTAAAAGAATTTCCTGAACTTCCTAGCAAAAGTCGCTTTCGTCCCCTAAATTATTGAAGGCCACTAGAACTACAATTGCTTGTATGTAGAATGAATTAAGAGAGATCTAGTTTATTCTAGGACACATTCACACACACTTAATCGTTCGCTAAGACATTAGTAGCGATTAAGGGGCCGTAAGCTCGCTCGTTTTGGCAATAATGTAGGATCCTGTCGCATGAGAGATCATGCTGGTCCCCTAAATTATTGTACTCTGCGCCGCGAGAGCGGTAAGAACTTAGTAATGATTAGCTAGGCTCAATTAAATCAATTTTATGTAATTAGGCCTGATCTGCCAGAAATCTGGTTAACCCCGGAACCAATTCATGTCCCCTTCGTCATTAATTAGAAAAAACTCCCTAGTTTAATCTTTTCATTCGCATTTTTATTTTCCAGCAACCAATCTCGCACGACGCATTTTTATTTTATTTTCTTTTCAATCGCTGAATTTAATTGATTCTTAATTCCCTTTTTGTCCATCCCTATGGAGACGATACTCGTACATACACCCTATACTACGATCTATTTTAAGTGAGAAAAAACTCTCATCAGTTTTTGGCGCCGTTGCCGAGGACGGTGTCGGTTTTAAGGGTTAATTAATTTGGGTGATATTTTTATTTATTTAGTTTTTCTTTTTGTTTTCCGTAAGATTTTTCTATGCTAACCTTTCAGGTATTTGTCTAAGAGGCATGAGATGAACCAATTCAGCTCAATTCCTGGAGGAACATCATTCCCTCAAACCTCCATGGAATATGCACCATATACGCCTTACCCTCCTTACATTCCTCATCACTATTACACTCTTCATCAATATTACTCTCCAGCACCACAAAGTATCCAGCCTTCTTATTCGCACACTCCAACCACGCAACCCTTTAGTTCTGATTCTTACTATCCTTCATCACAATATCCTTAGGTAAGCGCAAGACGGGGCTCCACCTTGAATTTCTTCTTCAAACTAAAACGCCTGAGGAAATATATGAATACTTTAAGGATAGAATTTGTTCCTTTTGTGGAGGAGGTCACCATTTATGTCTTTGCCCCATCAAACCTCTATATGACCATCCTCTCCGAGCAACTGCATACCCTTCTTCGTCCTCCCCACACTTTACAAACACAAATGTTTCAGCCACTCCAACATCCTTGCCGAATAATGAGCCACATAATCAATTTAAGAAGACACTTTCAGAGAGTGGCTGAGTACGAAGAGAGTATCATGCAGAGCACTTCAGCCATAACGCGGGATTTAAATACCATAAGGAGCCATCTGGTAGAAGACCAATCCGAGGAGACCAATAGGGATGATCACGTGAGCATGTCAGACTATGATGGTGGGAATATAATGGATGATACATGTAAGGAATAATTGTAATTAGATTTTGATGATGCTATATTAATTAGGACTTTAGAGTCACCCTCTTTAGAAAATTGTATTAGAATCTTTTCTTGTAAAAGCTTTCTTAGTATAGTCGACTGACAGAAGACCTCCTGACTAGACCTTCTTTGTGCCTATTAGTTTTTGTCCAGACAGAAGACCTTTGGCTCTCTGTTGATCCTTATCCGGACAGAAGACCTCCTGGTTCTCTGTCGGACTTCACTTTGACAGAAGTACTCATGGATCTCTGTTAGTTCCCACCTTGACAGAAGGACTAAGGATCCTCTGGCAGCTTTTGCCCCAACAGAAGTGCTCGAGACCCTCTCTGGTTGACTCTCTGCTGAAGATACCAGAAGGCCTGGCACTTCGAGAATTTCGATGAATCTACCTTAGCCGGTGAAACCAATGGAAGATTCCTTCAACGGCTAGAAGACTTCAACGGAAAAGCTACAGTACGCACATTAAATCCTCATTTAATGCACCCCGTACGCTGAGGAGTAAAAGCTGATGATTGGACGACATTTCAAGATAACATTATCCCAAAATAGCAACTCGCCAACTTTACCGGGTCCTACTGGTCAAGTCAACTGTTCGCGCCTTTAATGCAGTTGTCCTCCTCCTCCAACGGGAAGACAACCCTGGTATATAAGATACTACTCGAAGAACAACTTGAATAAGAACTTTGCTAGAACTTTTGCACAAATCTTGACAATCATTTCAACAACAAGCTTTCTTGAGACCAGAACCTCATCATCTCCATCAACAAGAAAAGCTTCAGTTGGACAGATTATATTTTCATATCTTCACATTCCAACAAGAGCAAAGTTCCAACTGTTTTTCAACACTTCAAGCACTTCAACTACACATCATTTGTGATGAAGCAAGTTGGAAAACCTCTGTTCTTACAAGAACTCTTCTCTAACAAGAAGGACGTCTAAGTAGCATGAGTAGTGAAATGGTTATACTTCAAGGAAGCTCAGTGAAAGGACCAGTCTTAAAGAAAGCTACGCAGTGCATCCCAGGAGACATCTAAGCTTGAAGAAGACGTGGAGAGCTTCTTAAGTGCTAGGACTAAGGCGTTGTAAACTATTGTTTTTACAAGCTTAGTGGAACAGTGGATTAGAGGAACGAGTTGTTCCTTGAACCACTATAAAAATCCCTGGTGTCATTTACTTACTACATTTATTTCTCGCATTTACTTTAAACTGTTTAACTCCAGAAACTTGGTCTCTGTGTTCAGCAGAACCCATCCTGTGAGTTAAAAGAAGGCTATTGCCTTTGCATCTCTTAGAGGCTAACCGGACAGAACCCCTACCAGAATACCATCCGCTGCCAGTCTGTTCTGTCAACAGAACAGGCTATTCTGTTAAAATCTGGTACTTAGCTTGAAAAAATTAAAAACCAGTACAATCTATTCACCCCCCCCTAGAATGTACCCAGTATAACCAGGACCAATAAGTGGTATCAGAGCCTCCTTGTTCTTGTAATCTTATAGGTTACTTGCTGAACAAAGATCCACTTTTTTCCTAGCCTCTGTTTTAATATTTTATAATGGATCACTCTCTTTCCAAGAATCTTATGTTTTCAGATCTTAAGTTTGATGACTGGAGGATCCGGATGAAGGCACATCTATGTGCTCTTCATGATGAAATGTGGGAGGTACTTGACATATGGCCATTGACCAACTTTCAGAAGGTCAACCCTGAACATGCCATTGATAACACAAGGCCATAAATGATTAACAAAGCTAAATCTGCATGGACCACTGAAGAGAGGAGAAAATACAATCTGGACAACATTGCTAAGGACATCCTCTACAAGTCCATTGATGATAGACAGTTCAATAGAATCAAGAAGTGCAAAACTGCCAATGAAATATGGGATGCTCTTGAGCTCATTGGAGAAGGTGATGAGCAAGAAAAGGACAAAAAGCTGAAGATAGCCAACAAGAAGTTTGATGACTTCAAACTTCTCCCTGGTGAAAGCATCTCCAAAATGTATGATAGACTCCTTACTCTCACTGGAGAGATTTCTGAACTTGCCAAAGAACTCACCACCAAGGAGATCAACCTCAAAGTGTTGAGAGGTCTACCCTCAGCATGGAAGATGAAGGTGGTTGCAGTTCAAGCAAGCAAGGATGTGAAGACTTATCCTACAGACAAGCTCATCTCAGATCTCAAAGCTCATAAGTTCGAGATGATTGAAGAAAAGGAAGATGTACCTGAGGAGAGGACCACCACAGCTCTCACAGCCAGTACATCTAAGGTAAATGATTTTGACCCTTCAATATTATTATCTGACGAATATATGGCTGCTTTTAACAAAAGATTCAATAAGTTCATGAAGAAACCGAAAGATGGAAGGAGCGCATCTGCCAGCAGAAAACCATTCCAGAAGACTAAGTCTTCAGACAGTAGTGGAGAGCTTCTCTGCTACAACTGCAGGCAGCCTGGACATTTCAAGGCAAATTTTCCACATCCCAGAGTGTCCAAAAGACAAGGACAAGATGGAGAAAGGAAGTATGAAGACAACCCTAGAAGAAGGAAGGCACTTATCACAGAACAGTTTGAGAAAGATTCCCTTTCTGAGACAGAATCCAGTTCTGACTCTGATTCTGATGAGGCCTTCTGTTGCCTGGATACTGAAACAGAAGACCTATGCCTCATGGCTCAATCTGACAATGAGGTAACCTCCTCTTCTAACTCTCGTTTTTCTTCGGTAGGCACATTTTTAAATGATGATGCAATGTCATCATTATGGGAAGAATTTAGAATTATCCAAACCACTTATTCTTTAGTCAAAGAAGAAAATAGTAAGCTTAAAGTTGAAATCTCTGACTTAAGAAAAGAGACTGAGGTAAAAATCAATCTCTTGATTGAGGAAAGGGATGAACTTGAAGCTGAAAATGTTTCTCTTCTTGATAGAATAAGAGAAATTGAGCATTTTGAGGTTAGATACAATAGTCTTATGAAAATGCAAACTTCTCTAAAGGCTGTTGATATTTATCAAATGCTTTCCCCTGTTTCTGGTCTTGGATATTGTTGGGATATTGACCTAGAGGCCCAATACCCAGATCGGGAAGGCCCAAGATATCTGGCCCAAGCAACAGGCCCATCACTCTATGATGAATAGATCCAGTAAGAAGACATACCGAACGAGGTTCGGTCTATATATCATACTTGGGCCAATTTGACAGCATCTTGAGTGCAGCCCAACATCCCGTTCGAGCAACGGCCAACCAGCAAGTGGCCAGTTGCAATTAATGCCAGACTATGACATCGGCAAGTGGAAGCATGGATGACCAAGTCGGTGGAACAACGGCCAATCAGCAAGAGGCAGCCCATGCTCTCCATTAGTATAAATAGAAGGTTTCAAGTCATTGTAATGGTGAGCATTTCAATACTCAAGCTCTAGAATAGCATCATTTGCCCTTACTTCTTGTATTAAAGCATAGTTTCCGACATACCGATCGGGAATTTCCTTGTAATCAGATTGGTTAATTAATACAAGTGAGCTTTCGAGTTTTAGTTAGTTCAGATCTTATATTTTCTTATACGCTTTGATTCTGGGCCATTCCTGATATATCCAAAGTTCATGTTGGGCTTTCGGATCTACGGGATTTACCCTCAACATTGGCGCCGTCTGTGGGAACTTGCAAAAAGTTTCACTTTCTAAACATCCAAAAAACCTCTATTTTTCAAAAAATGGTCAGAATCAGTTCCTATCATACAAATGACGGTTCACACCGTCACGGGAGGAGTCACACCCCGGGGAGTCAAAACCCTCAGGGACAATCCAGTCGAGGATCGTATCCTCGTTTTAATGGGGATTTTGTGATTCCCGAATCTCTGAGGAGAAATCCTCAGGCCATGCGTGACATGGCCCAATTCATGCAGCATATGGCGAACGAAGAGGAAGGAGGTTCCAGCTTTATAGGAGAAACTCCACGCGCGGAAACAACCACAGCGTCATCCCGTTCGCATGCCCATCGGGATAATCGACGTAGCACCCCACCAGCAGCGCATCCCAGTTCCAGTGACCGAACCCCGGTCGGGTCACAAGCTAGAAGACCAACTCCCGTCGGTCATCATTTCCAGTATGCCGAGCGGGAAAATACTAGGGCCCCTCAGCAGCATTGGGACCGGGACTGTACGGATATGAGGGTTCCACCACCGCCCCCTTTGACGGCCCAAGAGGAAGAGATGGCCGAGATGAGGAGGCAAATGAATGAAATGCGGGACCAGATGAACAGGGTACCTGTACAACCTGCACCAGTTCAGCTGGGAATTACTTCCCCGTTCACTAGGGAGCTCATGTACGCGGATATCCAAGGGGGTGCCAAGCCCCCGACCGGCCAAATTTACGATGGGGTGGGAGATCCCCACGTACATCTGAGGAGTTACCAAGGGGGACTTATGCTGCTAGGAGCACCCGAGGCCGCCATTTGCCGGTTGTTTTTCAGCACGCTCAGGGGGCCTGCCCAGGAATGGTTCGGAACACTGCAACCCGGGTCAATCAACAGCTTTGCCGAGTTATCAGCGTTATTCTTGGCTCAGTTTGCTTCCAGTGCCAATCCCAAACGACACTTCAGCTATTTAACCAGCGTGAAGCAAAACGCCAAAGAGACCCTCAACTAGTTCCTGAAAAGGTGGAGGGATGAGACTTTAACAGTGGGAAACATGACGGATGATACCGCCATTACCCTGTTCACAAATGCTCTCCGAACGGGGGAGTTGTACAAAGAATTGAAGAAAAATCCGGGTACGGTGTACGCCGAGGTATTAGATAGGGCCCGCAAGCATGCCGCCCTAGAAGAGGAGATAATGATCAGGGATAAGGTCATTACGCCTGCTGCCCCAATCAGAATGGCTGATCGGCTGGGTCTTAGCCCAGCGGCCGCTTTACCTCCCAAACAAGGGAGATTTACACCCCTGGTCCTATCAATAACGACCATCTATCAGCACGAGAGGGACAATATTCCTATCCCGACTGATTCTGGACAGTTCATGGGAACGGATGACAATGCTTTCTGTAAATATCACAACAGAAAGGGTCATACCACCAATGCCTGCAGGGCCCTACAAACAGCAATTGAGGATCTGATCCGAAGGGGCCATCTGGGCAAATATGTGAACAAAGATCCGAATGCTATGGGCACGTTGAAACCGGCCAGGAAACCTAATAGCTTGCGCCGGGATGCTCAACGTGACGCCCAGCCTCAAAATGATGTGTATGTTCCTCCCAGGGATGAGCCAGAGGGCTCGGGAGGCCCTGGAAAGAAGCCCCGAAAGAAGGTCAAGGTTATATTCGGGGGCGGGGAGACCGGAGATTCGAACGCCGAACGGAAAAGGTTCGAGCGAAGTCTTTATGTGGGATCCGTCTCCACCCCCCCTCAGAAGAAAGGAAGGACAGACCCGATCACGTTCGGGCCAGCTGATCTACCTAACTCTCCAAGCCCACACAGGGACGAACTGGTGGTAAGCATGTGTATTGACAATGCTTTAATCCGCCGAGTGCTGGTCGATACCGGGAGCAGTGTGAATGTATTGTATCTACAATCATTCGAGAAAATGGGTCTAAAAAAAAGCCAACTGACCATCCTACGGACTCCACTGGCAAGTTTTACCGGTAATTGCATCGAGGCTGAGGGGACCATCCAATTAATGGTTGAAATAGGGGATGAAACCCACAAAGCGTCACTCCGAATGACGTTCGTGGAGGTAGATATAAAGTGTGCCCACAATGCCATATTGGGCCGACCGGGATTGGAAGATCTGGAGGCAATAGCCTCTGTCCGCCACTCATGCATCAAACTCCCTACAGACACCGGGGTAGGGGTGGCCAGAACTGACCCAACAACAGCCCGGACATGTTATCGGGAGGCCCTGAAACAGATGAACACTCGTGGGATGCGGGTGAATACAATTGAGGTGGAAACCCACCGAACGGAGTTCGAGGCACACCTAGAGCCCGCCACCCTTCTTGAACAAATCGACCTCGACTTCCCCCCGAACCGTAAGGTGGCTATCGGGGTAGATCTGGAGGCTGGTATCCGGGATGGCGTGATCGCCGTCCTCAAAAAGTTTCAGGTGCTGTTTGCCCGGGGGCCAGAAGATATGCCCGACATCGATCCAGAGGTAATATGTCACAAACTTGCCGTTCGGTCAGATGCAAAACCAGTCCAACAGAAGAAACGATATCAAGCAACCGAACGGCGGGAATTCACAAAGAAGGAGGTGGCCACCTTGCTAAGAATAAAGCACATCCGTCCGGTAATCCACGTAGAATGGCTATCCAATGTGGTTCTAGCCCCAAAACAATCTACCTGGAGAATGTGCGTGGATTACTCTGACCTGAATAAAGCGTGCCCCATGGATCCCTATCCAGTGCCGAGGATCGATCTGCTAGTGGATGAAATTGCCGGATGTGAGTTACTGAGCTTCATGGATGCTTTCCGGGGTTATCATCAGATATTCATGCACCCGGCCGATGCAGAGAAAACGGCGTTCGTTACTTCGGATGGCGTGTTTTGCTACATCGTCATGCCATTCGGATTAAAGAACGCAATGGCAACCTTCCAGAGGATGATCGGGATGCTGTTCAAAGATGTGCTGGGTGTCACAATGGAAGCCTACGTTGATGACATCCTGATCAAAAGCAAAAAGAAGGAAAACCATGTCCTGGATATAGAAAAGGTGTTCGGGATAATGCAAAAAGCGAATATGAGGCTCAATCCCAAGAAATGTGCTTTTGCTGTAAGAGGAGGCAAATTTTTGGGGTACATGATGAGCGAGAAGGGGATTGAGCCCAATCCAGAAAAAGTAAAGGCAATTGTGGACATGGAGGCTCCGAGAAATCTCAAGGAAGTGCAGAGATTGACCGGTCGGTTAGCAGCCCTGAGCAGATTCCTATCCAAACTGGCCGATCGAGCTATCCCGTTCTTCCAAATCATGAAGAAAGCCAACCCTTTTGAATGGACGGCCGAATGCCAAACGGCCTTTGAAGATTTCAAGGCATATCTGTCTTCCCCCTGGTCTTGACAAAACCCGAACCAGGGGAACATCTGTATATGTACCTTGTTGTAGCTGACTTGGCCGTAAGCACAGTATTGTTGAAAGAAGAAGATGGCGTTCAACGGCCAATCTATTTTGTGAGCAAGGCGTTGAACGGCCCGGAAACCAGGTACACCTTGCTAGAGAAGAATGTACTGGCCCTGATAGCTGCCATTAAACGTCTGGCCCCGTATTTCCAGACCCACCCGGTAACTGTGTATACTACCCAGCCATTAGCCACCATCTTGAGAAATCCTATGGCAAGTGGGCGCATTACCAAGTGGAGCCTCCTGATCGGGCAATACGAGGTAGATTTCAAACCCCGGCCTACTATCAAAGGGCAGGCCCTGGCAGATTTCATTGCAGAATGTACCGCCCGACCCTCAGAAAAAGATTCAGAGAACAACGGGCTGGATAACTGGTGGGAAATGTATGTGGATGGAGCATCTAGTGCCAAAGGTTGTGGAGCTGGAGCTGTGATCACATCGCCCGAGGGGTTCAAAGCATATTATTCTATTCATTTTGACTTCAAAGTGACCAACAATGAGGCTGAATATGAGGCTCTCATTGCTGGTTTAAAGTATGCAAGGGCCCTGGGTGCCGATCGATTAAAAGTCCGATCGGACAGTCAATTGGTGGTACATCAAGTAAACGGCACTGCTGAGGCCAAAGAAGAAAGGATGAAGGCCTACAAGGAAATGGTTGAGGAGCAGATACGTAAATTTGAACAGGTGGTGCTCGATCAAATATCCAGGATTGAAAATACTGAAGCAGATATCCTGTCCAAATTAGAGAATGCAGCGTTCGACGATCGGGTACAGGAGATCCCGGCTCATATCCAACGTTTTGCCCATCGGGAAACCTTGGCGACCCCGGCAATCATGGTGCTCCAGATTGAGGCCATATCTTATGTCGTCCCGAGCTGGGTCATAGATATGACCAACTACCTGAGAGACGGAACCCTCCCACAAGATAAGAATCCTGCTTATCAAATAAAATGCATCCAGAGGAGGGCTTCCATGTTCGAATTGGTGGACGGGCAGCTGTACAAAAAGACATTTGGTGGGCCGTATCTGAAATGCCTCCCACCCGATCTAGCGGCAGCTGTAATGGAAGAAATTCATGAAGGTATCTGTTCCAGCCACCAAGGGCCCAAGACACTGGCCAGAAAAATCATCTTGCAAGGGTATTATTGGCCAACTATCCAACAGGACTGCTTTGCACATACTAGGAAATGTAAGGTATGCCAACTATATGCACTGGTCCCTGGACGGCCTGCCACTTTCTACACTCCAATGACGATGACCCTTCCATTCGCATGATGGGGAATAGACCTGTTAGGTCCTCTACCTACGGCCCCAGGAAACAACAAGTATATCATCGTGAGGATAGATTACTTTACCAAATGGGTAGAGGCCGAGCCACTGGCCAGCATCACAGATGTTAAATGTCAGAAGTTTGTCTGGAGAAATATCATTTGCCGATTCGGAATCCCTGAACAGATTGTAACTGACAATGGAAGGCAGTTCGTGAGCCGGAATTTTGAGAACTACCTGGTCAAATGGGGAATCAAGCATTCCAGAGCATCCGTGGCATACCCTCAGGCGAATGGCCAGGTAGAAAATATGAACCGAACTATCATGGATGGTATGAAGAAGAAGCTGGAAGAATACTCCTCATCGTGGCCTGATCAGTTGAATTATATTCTATGGACATACAGGACCACACCCCGAACGGCCACGGGAGAGACTCCATTTGCCCTTGCCTATGGTTTCCAGGCCAAAGTACCAACGGAGATCCTAGTTCCCACACACCGAACGGTGCATTACAGCCCAGAACAGAATGAAGACAACTTACGGGCCGAAATGCATTTCATAGAAGAAAGAAGGGATCTGGCAGCGGCACGAATGGAAGAGTATCACAGAGTTACGAGAAGATATTTTGACAAGCAGGTTAAAGTCCGTTCAATCGAGGTAGGGGACCTGGTGCTAAGAAAGAGAGAGAAAATCAAACCGCTCGAAGGGGGCAAAATGGCACAAAATTGGGAAGGCCCCTACCAAGTATGTAAGAAGTATGCTTC
The DNA here is from genome assembly GCA_945859875.1 of Cuscuta europaea. NCBI lineage: Eukaryota > Viridiplantae > Streptophyta > Magnoliopsida > Solanales > Convolvulaceae > Cuscuta > Cuscuta europaea. Next base: position 493,771 of record CAMAPE010000047.1, on the reverse strand, counting down.
AGGAACGTTTGGCCTACAAAATACTGAAGGCCGACCGGCAGGAACTTGGAATGTGGAGCATCTGAGGAAATTTTATCAATAAAAACGGCTGTTGCCACCTCTAAAAAAAACAGATATAGAGAGGGAGACATAACTTCCACACAAACTCAGCCCATGGTTAACTCGATCATTCCGGATGACCGAATGACGAACGGGTTAACAACATGGAAGGAAAATCAATTCTCAGCTTAGAGAGTTTTTGACCCTAGATTTATAAAAGAATAAAGGGATAAAAAATGGCTTGAAGAATTGAGGGTCAGAAAATCGGTGCCCGTGGTTAACTCAATCATTCCGGATGACCGAATGACGAACGGGTTAACAGCATGGAAGGAAAATCAATTCTCAGCTTAGAGAGTTTTTGACCCTAGATTTATGAAAGAATAAAGGGATAAAAAATGGCTTGAAGAATTGAGGTTCAGAAAATCGGTGCCCGTGGTTAACTCAATCATTCCGGATGACCGAATGACGAACGAGTTAACAGCATGGAAGGAAAGTCATTCTCAGCCAACGGCTTGCAGTTTGACGCTCAGATAGTCTCACCTCAGCGGTTAATATGAGAATCGATTCTGGAAAACCGAATGACGAACATATTAGCAGTTTGGAGGGAGCCATTATTTCAGCAAGAGTTTTGACCCTGTAATTACGCATTGATGAAGGGATCAAAATGGCCTGGAGTTCGAAGGACAGTGATTCTCACCTCAGCTTGTTAACACGTAGAATCATTCTGGATGACCGAATGACGAACGGGTTAACAGCTTGGAGGGAGCCGAGTCGTCAACTTAGCCAAAGTCGACCCTGTAATTATGTACGGGCAAAGGGATCAAAACGGCTTGGAGATGGTGTCAAGACTGTAAGATATGGATTAACCGAGCGACGTTCGGATAAGGTACGGATTGTCGCCCGGGGAATCGGAACTATGGTTTTGAAAAATCTCGCCTCAGTCATAAAACTTGACTTGGAAGCTAGTCGCCCTTTTAGCTATAAGTAAGGAATGACCCAAATTCGGTGATCTTGCTTACAGTTCGAAAAGGGTTACCTCAGACCCCTAATATGGATGATACAAGCCAGAGAGAGCAGTTCGGAATGCATCGGAATTATGGGTTTGGAAGGGAGATAGCCTCACCTCAGCTTGTTAACGCATGAAATCATTCTGGATGACCGAATGACGAACAGGTTAACAGTTTGGAGGGAGCCCCTATCCCAGCCGAGAGTTTGACCCTGTGGTCACGATCAAAACGGCTTGGAGGAATTCACCTCAGCTAAGAGTTTTGAACCCGTGCGTCACGAACAAGAAAAGGGATCAAAACGGGTTCGGGAAAGGTGTCAGAGCAATTGTGAGGAGAGTCTCATCTCAGCTTGTTAACACGTGAAATCATTCCGGATGACCGAATGTCGAACGGGTTAACAGTTTGGAGGGAGCCCTATCCCAGCTGAGAGTTTGACCCTGTGGTCACGATCAAAACGGCTTGGAGGAATTCACCTCAGCTAAGAGTTTTGAACCCGTGCGTCACGAACAGGAAAAGGGATCAAAACGGGTTCGGGAAAGGTGTCAGATATAAAGATACATGAGCCGAGTGAGGTTCGGCCACGTAGAAAAGATTGTGGACAAAAAATCAAAGGAAGAATAGAAAAAATACAACAGACAAAGGAAAGAAGTCCAGTTTATTCTTCGGCATTACTAGCCGAAATATACAAGAAGAATGAATATACAAGAAAAGAGACAACAGATAAGGAGAAAAGGCTACACTACTAGAGGATTGCCGTTCGGGGAGGATGTAGGCTGAGAGTTTCCTGCTTGCACTGCATCATCAGGCGCTGCTTTGGACCTTTTCTCCATAATGCGATCATATGTATTCCCGAACAGATCATCAAAACCTAATTCGTCGGGATCGAACGGCTTGGGGAAATGCTCGAGGATCAATTCAAGGTTCCTGTCCAGAAGCAGGTCCTGACTCTGCTTCACAGTTTTCTCGGTCAGGACATCCAAAAAAGATTTCCCTTCCAGCGTGCTGTCCAGGAGGTCGATCCCTGCTTTGATGGGATCTTCGCTTTCACGCAAGAATTGCCCAAGGTGAGGACCCAGGAATTGCCGGGCCGTGTTCTCCAGAGCGACGTTCAGCCCCTTGCCCCGTTGAAAATCCACTACCGATTGCTGAGCAATCTGGTAAGTATTGACCGTGTAGGGTTCAGGCAGATGGTCGCCAACAGCCTTATCAAATTTGATGCCAGCAGATTCAGCAGCCCGCACCTTGGCCCGGAGTTCTTTAAGCTCCCGGTCGCGACGACGGGACATCTCCTGCATCTCGGCCAGAGCAGCTTTTGCCTTCTCACCCTCTTTGGCCTGCTCTTGGAGGTCGGCCGCTAACTTCCGAGCGGCAGAAAGGAGGACCTGGCCGTCATCCCGATCGCTGGCCAGGGCTTTCATCTCCTTCTCAGCAGCGAGAAAGGCCTTGTGATAATACACGCCAGCCTGAAAACAAGAATACAGTGAAAGTCAGATAAGGTAAAACATGAATAGTAGAAAGGCATGGGTCGGAATGAAATGTACCTTGAGTGCTTCCTGGTGACCTGCTTCGAAAAGGTCCGACCAGTGAGTCAAGTTGGTGAAGCTCGGGGGAACTTTGATCGCAGTATGACACCACATAGAAGATGGCATCAGCCCGAACAGATACCTCCCTTCTGATCTGGGCCCCATATTTGAAAATTCAACAAACATCCGATCATCGATCGGTGTGGCAGTAAGAACCGGAGTTGGTTTGTTGGCAGGCACCGATCTTTTGGGCTCGACCTCCGGCCCGGTCAAATCAACCACATGGTCGATCGGGATCAGGTGATCGCCATCATTTCCTTTGCGCTTTTTGCGGGTTTGCTCCGCCGAGTCACGATCGGCTATCATCTTCTCCTTTCCTTTAGCAGAAGAGATAGAGCGCCGGACGGGTATGGGAGATATCACACCTACAAGAAAGAGAAATAAAGGATAAGAAGTTGAATTGTGAGAGCGAAGGATGATCGGGTTAAAACCCTACTATGCTTACCGATTCCAGCAGATAACATGCTCGAGGTAGTGACAAAGCTGCGAAGACTTCTGGTCCCTCCCATCCGCAAAGACTCAGCTTGGGAGCGTAGAACGGCATCCACCCTGGGCAGAGAATCCCGAATGGGGTATGCGTTCCACCTATCCGGGAATGGCAGAGAATCACCTACCCGAACGAACAAAAACCGCTCCTCCCAGTCAGCCTGCGGGGTAACGTTCTCTGTGAACAGCTGACGATCAGAACGAGCTACCAGTTTCAGGTACCCGGTCGTCCAGTAGGGCTGATAGCAGTAATGATAAAGGAACAGATCGATGCTTGGGGTGATCCTCAACTCGTGGCACCGAATAATGAAGCCTGTCAGAATGCGGTAGGTGCTGGGCACGAACTGAGCGGGCAGTACAGCAACCCGGCGTAAGAACTCCACTATGAATGAATGGAGAGGGAACCGAAGTCCAGCAGTCAGAGCATCAAGGTGCACTAGCACGTGCCCCGGTCGGTGCCTCATAGGGTGCCGAATGAATCCGGCATAGTATTCTCTTGGTGGGGGCAACAACTGGCTAAGTTGCCGTTCGACATCTTCTGGGAGACGTTGTTTGTGTTTGCGTATGCGATTGAAGTGTAGGGCAATGCGGGGTGGCCGCTCGGGCAACCCCTTGTTGTAAACTTCGAGGTCATCTCCGGACAGACATCCGTCCTCCTGTGGCTGTTCGATATGTTTGTTGGCCTGAGGATTGGCGGGTTTAGGTGTTTGGGACGAAGAGCCTTCGGCCTGGTTACCAGCGGTTGTTTTGCTTTTGCGAATCAAAGGCATCTCTTCAGATTCTGAGCTAGAGGAGTAGTACATAAAAACGCTGAAAGAACTCTGGGAATTCTAGAAAGAGAAGGCTTGAGAGTATGCAAGGGAATTCTGGGAATTCTAGAGAGAGAAAGCTTGAGAGAAAAATGAGAAAACAGCAGGAGAAATTAGGGGAAGCACCTCTCTTTAAATAGGGAAAGGGCCGCACAAATCCCTAATCCTTGAGCAACACGTGGCATTGGGTGGTTACGATTAATCTGGGGCATTTATGATTCATTTTTTGTGCACGTACCCCGGACGGGCTTACAGAGGATCAGCAAAGATCACAGGGACTTGTTGTTTAGAAAAATGCTAAGTCCTAAATGTCAACCTGAAGCCCGAACGGCTACCAACTTATGAAGAGGCCCAGGTGGAAAGAAAACCAAGAAAACGGCTAAGTCCTAAAAATTGGTTTGAAGCTCGAACGGCTATCAATGTTATGAAGAAGCCCAGGTGCAAAGAAAACCAAGAAAACTGCTAAGTCCTAAAAGTTGACCTGAAGCCCGACCGGCTATCAACGTCATAAAAGCTAAGGATTGATCTGAAGCCCGACCGGCTATCAACGTTGTAAGAGATTATCTGAAGCAAGAATGTGCTAAGTCCTAAAATTTGGTATGAAGCCCGAACGGCTGAGTACCAGAGAGAAGGGGGTTTTCCTTAAATAAATCATCAGAACTTTCTAATGCCCAAACGGCGATCAACGGCATTAAGAGTAGTTGAGCAAGAAATAAAGTTAGGAAATTGGTTAAGTCCTACAAAATGGGCCGAATCCAGAAAAGATAGTACACAAAATTTCAGGCAAAAAAGGGATATATATTCATCGGTTCTACTGACCGGGAAGTACAAGCTATTTAGAGAAAAGAGAATTACAACAAGTAATGAAAAAGTAAATATAAATTATTGGCTAGGGGCCATTTCATCCCCCTCTTCGTCCTCGTCTTCATCATCATCAGACAGGGGCTCAGGCTCTCTCCCAGCAGCCCGATCGGCTTCCCTTTGCTGAGCTCGCAAGAATTTCTCGAACTGAGTCTGGATAATGTCATCTGTGGGGAGATCAGAAGCCTGAACCGGCCTCCCCAGATGATTTTGAAGCTGAGTAACGAAGGGACGCAGCAAGGCCTGGCCAATTTTGCCATAAAGGTCTGAGATAATGGAGTCGTTCCATTTTTTGGCCTCAGGGTCCTTATCCAAGAGGGCCACCCATGCCGATAGCCGACCAGCGCCTTTGGGGAAACCCTTCAAGTACGCCCCAAAGGCGAACGGGATTTGGGCCCTTGCATGATCATCCTTGATGATGTAGAATTCATCAGAGGATTTAAACGTGTCCCGGACGGCGGACAGATCCACGTTCACTTCATAGGGACCGTCCGGGATGCTGGATGACATTTCTTCGAATTTGACCTGTGCGGCCTCAGCAGCAAGGACCTTCGCCTGGGAAGCTGCGAGTTGGACCCGAAGGGTACCGAGCTCAGCATCCAGCCTCTTCTTTTCCTCCGCAAAGGCTTTCCGTTCGGCCTCCAGAGGGGCGATGGCGGCAGCAGCATATTGCTCAGCAGAAGACTGGGCAACAATCAGTTCCCGCTCCTTGGCCAGACGGGCCTCCCGCATCTGAAGGGTGTACAAACCCATCTACAGAGTACCGTTCGAGAGTTAGTACTGATTACAGAGAATAAAATAAAGACAAAACGCAAAAGACAATGTACCTTCAGAGCAGTCAGAGCCAGACATTCTTCAGATTGCTCGACCGACAACTGAGGAAGGGAAAAGTTGTTGAACCAAGAGGAGGTCGACCAGATCTGGCTCGCGGTAGAGCCGGCCCTCTCTAATACCTCATGGACAGGGTCGGATAGGGAGATCCGCTTGACCTGACCCGTAATGTGGTCGGTATGGGTCTCACCAGCATTCGAGGGTTCCCCCCGGACGGAGTCGAAATGCTGAGAAAATTGGTGCAGTTGGTCAGAGCCGAACCGGTCGTCGACCAGCATGGCCTCGAATTGGTCCTGGTGGACCTGCTGTATTGGCTGAGGCTCTGGAAGCGGTTCAGAAGGGGCAGCATCCTGAGCGGGAATAATGGTGGGAGTAGGTTGGGGGTTCTTCCGGGATTTTTTCCGCTTACCGGCCCCACCGGTTGTGATAACTCTGCTGTCATCCATAGGTAGATCTGGGTTTGGTGCTGAAAAAAGACAAAGGAGAATGTTAGTATCGAGCGGCCTTAGCGTGTGAGAAACTAGAAAAAGGAATAAAAGAACGTTTCTTGCACGGGAAGGACCGCCCGGACCATGGCACTTGGTTTCTCAAAACAAGTAAACCCAAGAGAACGGGCAGTACCTATCCCGGCCGTAATGAGTCGTTCGGGAGTCAGATAACTCATGATGTCCATGCATTTATCCTTCTCCACAGCAAGCACGTCCTTGTAAATTTCTTCAGTGAGGACAGGATCAGGAGTCTTGCGGGGGAAGGCATTCCATTTACGGGGAATTTGGCCGTCCGGGACAGACACGAAGAAAAAACGGTCTTTCCACCCTTTGATTGAAGTTGGGTTTCCTTTGAACAGGATGTGTCCCGTTCGGGCACTAGTGGCCAGATAACCGTGGGTTTGTTGGGGGGCTACTTTGAAGAATTGATGGAAGAGTTCTAGGGTTGGTCGGGTGCCAGCATCTTTGCAACGACAAATGAAACCCGCCATTGCCCGATAGGAGTTCGGCATAATCTGGGCCGGTACAACTTCGTAGAAATTGAAGAAAGAAATGAAAAAGGGGTGTAGCGGAATCTAAGGCCGGCCCTAATAGAGTCAAAGTGGACTATGGTCATTCCGGGCCTATGACGCATTGGGTGAAGCCCAGCTTGCAAACGGAAATCCACCGGGTCAGGGATAAGGGCCGGAATTTCGGCCCTATTGTGAGAGGTCAATTTTTGCCGCCTCTCCCTAATCAATTTTAGGTCAAGGGTATGGCGAGGAACATCGTTGGGACGTCCGGCCACCATGGAGGCTATTTCGTTCTCGGATTTGGTGTCGTCGGAATCCTCACTGGAGGAAGAAGAAGTGCTAGGGAGGTCCTCCGCCTCAGCCCTGGTATTCGTCGCCGTCCCAGTAGAAACACCGGCAAACGGAACTGTGATGACATCTACAATGGCGGCGTCACGGTCATCTCCATGAGAGGCCATCTCCGAATCAGAGGAATGCTCGTTGGGGCTCATCTCGATCGAAGCCAGAAATGAAGATAGGGAATCCGGAGTTGGAAAATTACCTGAGCAAAGGAAGCAGGGAGAAAATTGCAGAGGAAACAACGAAGGCCAAGGAATTGCAGAGTCGAAACCCGGAATTGAGAAGTTAAAGGCTAATTTATAGCCTTGAAAACCGCCGTGTCGAGAACCAATCAGAGAGCGACACGTCACTAGGAGCATTTAAGCTAAACACGTGTCTAATGAAAAGACTAAACGACGGTTATCATGATGAATATGGGGAAATGAAGCGGCAGCCGTCGAATCGCAACATGGGGAACTGATTACTTCTGTACCCCGATCGCCATTCGGGGTATTATAACATTGATATACTTCCTAATGCACTCACTTCGTTCGAGACATCGGAAGTGGGGGACTTGTGTTGGGATATTGACCTAGAGGCCCAATACCCAGATCGGGAAGGCCCAAGATATCCGGTCCAAGCAACAGGCCCATCACTCTATGATGAATAGATCCAGTAAGAAGACATACCGAACGAGGTTCGGGCTATATATCATACTTGGGCCAATTTGACAGCATCTTCAGTGCAGCCCAACATCCCGTTCGAGCAACGGCCAACCAGCAAGTGGCCAGGTGCAATTAATGCCAGACTATGACATCGGCAAGTGGAAGCATGGATGACCAAGTCGGTGGAACAACGGCCAATCAGCAAGAGGCAGCCCATGCTCTCCATTAGTATAAATAGAAGGTTTCAAGTCATTGTAAGGGTGAGCATTTCAATACTCAAGCTCTAGAATAGCATCATTTGCCCTTACTTCTTGTATTAAAGCATAGTTTCCGACATACCGATCGGGAATTTCCTTGTAATCAGATTGGTTAATTAATACAAGTGAGCTTTCGAGTTTTAGTTAGTTCAGATCTTATATTTTCTTATACGCTTTGATTCTGGGCCATTCCTGATATATCCAAAGTTCGTGTTGGGCTTTCGGATCTACGGGATTTACCCTCAACAGATATGTTGCAACAGAATCCGGTGAGCCTTCTGTAAGGCCTAGCACCAAAGTTGCTAAGGTTGACAAAGTCATAGAGCCACAGATCTCTAGCCCCATTTGCCATGCTGGTGTATCTGGTACCAAAGTTACTCATGAGGAAATCAGACAAGAAAATGAAAAGATAAAGGTTCAAGAGAACCCCATTTTTAAAATTAATGAACCTGGCAGAAAACCTAACAACAGAAAAGGTTTTCAGAAAAGTCAAAGATAAACTCACAACAGGCAACCTCATGATAACCATGCCAGAAATGATCACCGAAAAGGCAGATATCAAGAGAAAGTTGACTTTAGGCAGAAGAGGTTGACTGGTCAACTTCAGAAGTCCAAGGCTAACCGCCCCTCTGCTCTTGATAGTATATGGGATTTCTTTCCTACTAAGAAAGCTATGCAAAAATCTGTAAACAGGAAGCATGACCCTCACAAGCATCTGCCCAAAGTGAATCACACTTCAGTTTACTATGACTACCAGGTGGACAATGGGTACCACCCACCAAGGTTTCAATTGATGAGACCAAAATGGTACCAACTACGAAGACTCCATGATCCCCTAGGACCCAACAGTGTTTGGGTACCTAAATCTTTCTTTTAATTCTGCAGGAACACTGTGCTGGAGCTATCTCTGAACAAGAATGGTTTATTGATAATGGATGCTCCAGGCACATGACAGGTGACATAAGTTGCCTAACAGAATTCCAAAAGCTGAATGGACCAAGAGTTACCTTTGGTGGAAATGACAAAGAAGGTCAGACAAAGGGAAAAGGGAAGCTGATCAAGAACCAGATAATCATTGATGATGTCTCATATGTCAAAGGCCTTAAGTTCAACCTACTAAGTGCTAGCCAATTCTGTGATAAAGGCTACACTGTTGAATTCACAAAGGACTTCTGTTATGTGAAGCATGAGACAACAAAGGAAGTGGTTCTTACAGCAAGAAAGAAAAAGAATATCTATGTGGTTGATTGGAAAACTACAAAAGATGGTGTATGCCTGATAGCCAAGGGAGATTCAAAACTAAGCTGGGACTGGCATAAGAAGCTTAGCCATTTGAATTTCAAAAAAAATCAACAAACTGGAAAGAGAACGCATTGTAGAAGGACTGTCAGACATTGTGTACAAGAAAGAGACCCTCTGCAGTGCTTGCCAGAAGGGAAAACAAGTGAAGAACTCCTTCAAACCTATTGTTGGAGATCTCTCTACTAGTCCTTTAAATCTTATTCACATGGATTTATTTAGACCAGTTGAGACTCCAAGTGTTAGTGGCAAGAAGTACACTCTAGTCATGGTTGATGACTATTCCAGATATACTTGGACAATCTTCTTGACAAAGAAGAATGAAACTCTTCAAAAGTTACCCTGTATGTTAAAGCAACTTCAAACTGAGAAGAATATGAAAGTTAGGACAATCAGACCTGACAGAGGAACTGAATTTGTCAACCAGGTCATTAAGGACTTCTGTGATCAGAATGGAACCTTTCATCAACTCTGCCGCCAGAACACCTCAACAGAATGACGTGGACCAAAGGAGGAACAGAACCTTGAAAGAAGCTGCAAGGACTATGATTGCTGAATCAGGACTACCAATGAGATACTGGGCTGAAGCAATCAACACTGCATGCTACACCCAGAACAGAAGTATGATCAACAAGAATCACCAGAAGACTCCTTATGAACTATGGAAATGAAGGAAACCCAACATCAGTTACTTTCACATATTTGGATGCAAATGCTACATTCTCAACAATGGAAAGGAGCATCTAAAGGTATTTCAAGGGAAAGCTGATGAAGGTGTGTTCATAGGCTACTCAAGCACTAGCAAAGCCTATAGAGTACTCAACATAAGGACTCTACATGTTGAAGAATCTATACATGTAAAGTTCGATGATAGCACCTCTATTGAAGAAGTAACAGAGACCCTCAAGGAAGCCAACCTAGAGGACAGAACACCAGAGTCAACAGAACGAGTAGCAGTTAATCAAGTGTTTCCAACACCTGCACAAAACCCCCTTCTGTTGAATGAAGATGAAGATTCAGAAGATGAGGAACCAGAGAAACCAAGACAACAACTGACAGAACCTGATCTAACTTTGTTAAGAGATCACCCTCCAAATCAAGTGATTGGACAAATCAGAAGTCGTGTACAGACCAGTTTTGCCACAACAAGAAGAGAAGCAATGTTTGCCTGCTACATATCTCAGATGGAACCTATGACTGTAGAAGAAGCTCTTGCAGACTCAGACTGGATCAATGCAATGCAAGAAGAGCTGACTCAATTTGAAAGGAACAAAGTATGAGAACTTATTCCTAGACCAAAGCATCAGAATGTCATTGGAACCAAGTGGCTATTCAAGAACAAAGCAGATGAGGATGGAAACATTATAAGGAATAAAGCAAGGATGGTAGCTAAGGGTTACTGCTAAGAAGAAGGAATTGATTTTGATGAGACTTTTGCACCTATTGCCAGACTTTAAGCCATCAGAATCTTCCTAGCCTATGCTGCCTACAACAACATCAAGGTCTACCAGATGGATGTTAAGAGTGCATTCCTGAGTGGAGATCTTGAAGAAGAAGTTTATGTGGAACAACCACCAGGTTTTGTCATTCCTACTTAATCTTCTTATGTCTACAAGCTTAGAAAGGCCCTCTATGGTCTTAAGCAAGCTCCCAAAGCATGGTATGACACTTTGTCACTATTCCTAGTGAACCATGGGTTTACTAAGGAAAAGGTTGACAAAACTCTATTTCAGATCTCTGTTGCTAACCATATTCTATTCTTCTTTTGAAAATAGGGAAAATTTTATTCAAGATAAAGGAAAAGTTACATCAGCAGAAAAGGAAAGAGAACAATTTTGATCGGCGTAATCTATCTAAGCAAGTTAAAGATGAGAGCAATCGATTGGGCCCGTCGAAGGTGGTTGATCTGCGGCCCAAGGGAAAAGTCACAAAAAAGGGGGTGACCCAGTCGGATTATTTTTTTAATCCATCCAAAGAATGTCTGTATTTCAGTAGTTTGCCACAGACATTCGATAGACAGAGAGAGAGCCTTGGGGTTTCAAATGCTTCATCCTGAGTCTTCTTCTGCGTAAGGTTACTGTAAGGAATAAATGTAATTAGATTTTGATGATGCTATAGGATTTTTTTTATTACCCCCTTAGAAAATTTGTATTTGAAGTTTCCTTGTAATTGTTCTAGTATAATCGACTGACAGAAGACCTGCAGACAGAAGCCCTTTTGGCCCTCTGGTATAGTGCCTTCACAGAAGTCCTCCTGATTCTCTGTTGGACTTCAGTGAGGCAGAAGCACTTAGGTCCTCTGTTGGCCTCTAACAGAACAGAAGGACTGGAGACCCTCTGGTGACTTCCGTTACAACAGAAGTGCTCATGACCTTTTCTGATGAACACTATGATAAAAAGACCAGAAGGCCTGACACTTGGAAAACTTCAAGCTTACTTCCAAGCCGGCGAAATCAACGGAAGGTTCTCTAACGGCTAGAAGACTTCAACGGAAAAGCTACAGTACGCGCATTAAATGCTCATTTAATGCGGATACGTACGAGAAGATATTTAAAGCAAATAATTGACCACCTTTTGGAAAGAATCTTCTCAAAATAGAAAGTCGCCGAATTCAGTGGGTTCAACCAGTCAAGTCAACTGTACGCGCATTAAATGCAGTTGTCCTCCTTCACCTCCAACGGGAAGACAACCCTAAGTATAAAAGATACTCTTCGAAGAACAAAGGAACAACTTTTGCTCTACTAACTTAGCCAGCTTCATCACATTCTTTGCAAAGAAAAACACATTCAAATTATTCAAGGCAAAAAAGGTCCTCTTGAGATTCAAACTCTTCATCCTCAACAAGAGAGACACAAGTTGGAAAGAATATAACTTCATTTCATTCAATCCAACAAGAGCAAGGTTCCAACAGTTCTTCAACAACTTCAAGCACTTCATCTACAAATCTTTTGTAACGAAGCAAGTTGGAGGAACCCCTGTTTCAACAGAAACTCTTCTTGTTACAAGAAGGACGTCCAAGTAACTGGAGTAGTGAAGTGGTGATACTTCCAGGAAGCTCAGTGAAAGGACCAGTCTTAAAGGAAGCCAGGCAGTGCATCCCAGGAGACATCTAGGCTTGAAGAAGACGTGGAGAGCTTCTTAAGTGCTAGGACTAAGGCGTTGTAAACGGTCGTTTTTACAAGCTTAGTGGAACAGTGGATTAGAGGAACGAGTTGTTCCTTGAACCACTATAAAAATCCCTGGTGTCATTTACTTAATGCTTTAATTTTTGCACTTAGGTAGAACTGTCTAACTCCTTAGACTTGGTATCTGTGGTCAGCAGAACTTGTCTTACGAGTTAACAGAAGGCCTACTGCCTTTGCTTCTCTGAGGCTAAATCAAAAGAATCCCCTACCAGAACCCCATCCGCTGCCAGTCTGTTCTGTCAACAGAACAGGCTATTCTGTAAAATCTGGTACTTAGTTTAAAAAGCTAAAAACCAATACAGTCTATTCACCCCCCCTCTAGACTGTATCCAGTATAACCGGGACCAACACTTAGTTCCAAGGGAATTGGGAATGATGGATGAAATTCCAAGGGAAAGTTGAAAAGGAAGGCCCTCTGTTGCTAAATCTCTGTTAACAGAATACCTGTTGCAGAACCCCTTCTGATAACCCCTTCTGTTCCCTACCCTGGCAGAACACCTCAGCAACAGAAACCCTTTCTCCCTCCCAACAGAAAACCTCCTCTTATGTCTATCAGAAGGTTGTGGACTTAGAAAAATCTGAAAACCGGGTGACCTAGTAAATTATTAAAGGTCTTTTACCCTTTTACCCTTAAAAAGGTATCCAGCCGCAAAGTATTTACTGCGCCCCTTTTACATTTATTGGTACCTTGGAACCGTAAATAATTTCAAGCGTCCACTAACCCAAACCCATAAATTCCCCTTTCGCAAACCTAAACCGTTACTGATTTCATTACTCTCAAACTCTTAAACCTCCATAGCTCTCAAGCTCTCTGCAATCTTTCTCTGCTCAAATGGCTTTCATCAACATTAATGACCTCACCAAGGAAGAAATCAACACCCTGGTCTCAAACATCTATACTGGGATGAACTGCGACCTCTCCGCACTCCCTGAACTCGCTGCAAATCATGAAACGATGATGAAAATCATCAAGGGAATGGAAGACTCACAACTGAACAAGGTAGTGGGATATCACTTTGATTCCTACAGCACAAGGGACGTGGCAGAGTTCTATCTCAACGCTACGTACGAAGGGGAGACCATTCGGTCAAATGTCAATGGTGAGAACATAACCCTCACTCCTGAAGATCTCAACGCCCTGTTTGGCGTAGTGGAGGACCCTCAAGAAGAAGAGACTGAAGGCTTCTTATCTCTGGACAGTGTCAAGGTCACTGTGGACAACTTTGTCCAACTCTACTACCGACCTGAAGTGGGTAGAGTTCCCAAACTATACATTAAGAAGAACCTCCTTCTGAGCGACTATGAGAAGCTTGTGAACATCCTTCATAGGTGTGTTTGGAGCAAGAGAACCTCCACCGATGACATGAATGTACTCAATGCAAAAGCTGTCTTTGCAGTTCATCATGGGATGAACATCAACTGGGGACAGGTAATTGTCAAATCCCTTGTTGAATTCATCAAAAAGAAAGACAAGGAGACCGGACTGTTCAAAACCCCCATGGGTTATGGCCTCCTAATCTCTGAAACCTTGCTCAAGGCAAGGATAGGGCTGAGAAATCCTATTGAGGCAGACTACACCAAGCTGCTCTTCCTCAACACCTCTAATGACAGGAAGGTTGCTCTCAAGGCAGAGCAGAAAAGGCTGAGAACTCTTGAGTTCAACAGAGAAAGGCAACAACAGAAGGCTGTTCAGCCAAAGAAAGTCACCAAGAAGCAACAGAAACCTTCTACTCCGTCGGATTCTGAAGAAGAAATGTCTTTGGTCAAGAAGGTGGTCAAGAAGGTCCCCAAAAAGAAGACCACACCTGTCAAAGTCCACAAGCTAGTGGCTAAGAAATCTGTTCTAAAGAGAAAGGCACCTTCCCCTACAGAAAGCACCCCCTCTGCCTCCCCCATTGCAAAGAAGGCAAAGGTTCTGACACCTGCAGCACAGGAGAAGCTGGAGGATTCTGTCACCTCTGCCCCAGCCAACAGAAATGCTTGGCAAGGCAAGAGGATTGTGTTTGAGTCAAGTGACTCAGAAGAGGAAGTAGTGGTGCAGGATGCCACTACTCAGGGGGAACCACACCTCTCTCCTCCTGCTTCTAAAAATGATCAACCACTGGTGGTTTCTTCACCAGAACACCAAGAAGATAGCAGAAGTTCAAACTCTGTAGAACCCCTACTGAACAACTTCTCTGCCCTAGATAGGGAATTCATCAGGATTCTTGCATGGAGAAAGTGGAGAATGGGACCTCTCACTGAGCTACTTAAGAACTTGTCCCACTTCATCTCTGAGGAATATGAAGTACTCCGATGGGCTGACACAGAAGATGTGGAACAATGCCTGAACAAAGACTTCCTTCTTTCTGTCCTACAGAAAAAGAAGGAGAAACACCAAGGAAAAGCTCTTCTGTTCAAAGAATCACCAGAAGACCATGTAAAGGCTCTTCAAGAGCATGAGATGGATGATTTTGATGCTTGGCTGGTTGAGAAGAAGAGGAAGGAATCAATGATCAAGTTTCGACATAGTGCACATGGAGAAGGGGAACCCTCCACTGCAAATGACCTACCCTTGGTCATGGAGAAGCTTATCAAAGAATGGAGGGAATCTCTGTTCACGGAAACCGTACTAGAGGTAATTCCCACAACCATTCCTTCTCCCCCTCCCTCTCCTAAAATCACTTCACCTCAACCTCAACAGAAATCCCCCTCACTCTCACAAAAAACCATCTCCAAACAGAACACCTCCTCACTTCATCAGAAGCCCTCTTCTGAACAGAAAACCCCTACACCCCAAAAGCCCTCAATCCCCGAATCTTCATCTCTTTCACCCTGCAAACCGTTCTCTCCTGCAAAGAACAGATCCCCATCCCCTCCCCCATCCTCTCAAAGACAAATTATTCAATACCAACCCCAACAGATCATTTCTTCATCACCACCACCTCAACAGAAATCCCCTTCACCTACCAAGTCTGAACATGAAGTAACTCCACAAGACTCCCATCCACCACACCAACTTGCTGCTCAGCTAATACCTGAATGGTTTCTTAGAGATTCTGATCCTACAACCATCTCCCCCATCTCTGCACCACAAGGGTATTCTAGGCACTCTACTGCCCCCAATCCCTCCCTCAGGAAGAAGAAGAAGGTAATCAGAAACAGAATAGCAATCTACTCCTCTTCTGAGGACTCTTTTGACATGGATGGATTCATGATCAACAAGTCCTACAAAGCTACTTCAAAGAAGTAGAAGACCCCGCCTCTGACTCAACTTGAGCATGAAATTATTGTTGAATCTCTCTCCTCTGTCCAAGAACATCACCCTTTGCCTAAGGGAAGAGGTCTAGAGATGCCTCCATCTGATGGACAAGAGAACCAAATTCCCTTCAACAAGTTCGTTGAAGCAGCAGAAGACTTTGGTGGACAACTCCTCCAAGGCATGAACAAGTTGATACAAATCAATGATAAGCATTATGGGCACCTTGCTCATGTGAATGATAATCTCAATTCTGGGATGCAGTTTATCTCAGATCCCTTTGAGAATCTCACAATATCCCTCAACAACTTCATGGCTTCCTCAACTGCCAAAACAGATGCGCTGACAACAGAAGTGGAAGGTATCCATAAGACCCTTTTCACCTTTCATCAGACTCTGATAGCTCAAGGCAAAGCAATTGCAACCATCTCCTCGAATATTGATGATCTCCAATGGGCTGATACGAAATCAAAAGAACAACTATTGGACATAGAGGAACTCTGCAAAGTCCATCGTGATCAAGCCAGGACTCTATTTGCTCAAGACAAAGAGAGATATCAGAAGATGGTTCTCTTAGAAGCCAGCAACAAAGATATCCTGTCTGGCATCCAGAAGCAACATGGGATTATTGAAGGTCTTACATCTGTAACTCAAACCTTACCAGAGACCCTGGAACAGATTGCCTCTACTCAGGCCACAGAATTCCAGAAACTCTCCCTTCTGCTTGGTGATCTCGATGATGCCAAAAAGGGGGAAGAAGGCCCTCACCTACCAAAACCCAGGACCACCAGAACCTCATCATCTGCTGAACCAACTGTGGATCCCACGCCTTACTTTGAAGCTGCCCTCCAAAAGAAAAGGCTAGCTGGTATCCCTAGACCTCCATCCCCACAGAAGAAAGGAACTAAGAAGAAGAAAGCTCTAAGCTTTAAAGAATGGAGACTGGGAGGTTCTCAAGTGATGTCTAAAACACAATTTGAGGAAATGAAGCAGAAGATGACCTCTACACAACAACAGAATCTTTATTTGGACCATGATGGCCATGTGAAGGTTAGACATGGTGGATCTCTGGAGGAAGCAGAATTCTGGTTTCACAACAGTATTGTACCAGGAAAAGATATCCATGAAGGTGTTCTAAACTACTTAGATTGCAAACTCTCACCCGTCTGGGCTTCTTATCAAAGAACTGGAAATTTGGTTGGAATCAGAGAAGAGGTGAATGCAGAGCTAAAGAGACTACAAGGACTGGATGAACAAGCAAGAGCTGAAGCTGCAAAGGCTATTATGTAATCAGATACTCTTGTAATCCACCTTAATAAAAGAACATCTCTGCCTCACACTTTGTAAGGCAATTCCTCAACCTCTGGATTTTCTTTACTTTCTGTTTGTGATTGTTTGTTTGCTTTTTGATTTATTATCTGCTATCTGAATGTACTGCACTCTTACTATTTTCCTATGCCAAGTTGCCCACCAAGATTTTAATGGAAGTTCTAAACTTTAATTCTTTATGGTGAAGGCACTTCTCTGGAAATAGTTAAAGAGTTTTGGCATCATCAAAAAGGGGGAAATTGTAAGGAATAAATGTAATTAGATTTTGATGATGCTATAGGATTTTTTTTATTACCCCCTTAGAAAATTTGTATTAGAAGTTTCCTTGTAATTGTTCTAGTATAATCGACTGACAGAAGACCTCCAGACAGAAGCCCTTTTGGCCCTCTGGTATAGTGCCTTCACAGAAGTCCTCCTGACTCTCTGTTGGACTTCACTGAGGCAGAAGCACTTAGGTCCTCTGTTGGCCTCTAACAGAACAGAAGGACTGGAGACCCTCTGGTGACTTCCGTTACAACAGAAGTGCTCATGACCTTTTCTGATGAACACTATGATAAAAAGACCAGAAGGCCTGACACTTGGAAAACTTCAAGCTTACTTCCAAGCCGGCGAAATCAACGGAAGGTTCTCTAACGGCTAGAAGACTTCAACGGAAAAGCTACAGTACGCGCATTAAATGCTCATTTAATGCGGATACGTACGAGAAGATATTTAAAGCAAATAATTGACCACCTTTTGGAAAGAATCTTCTCAAAATAGAAAGTCGCCGAATTCAGTGGGTTCAACCAGTCAAGTCAACTGTACGCGCATTAAATGCAGTTGTCCTCCTTCACCTCCAACGGGAAGACAACCCTAAGTATAAAAGATACTCTTCGAAGAACAAAGGAACAACTTTTGCTCTACTAACTTTGCCAGCTTCATCACATTCTTTGCAAAGAAAAACACATTCAAATTATTCAAGGCAAAAAAGGTCCTCTTGAGATTCAAACTCTTCATCCTCAACAAGAGAGACACAAGTTGGAAAGAATATAACTTCATTTCATTCAATCCAACAAGGGCAAGGTTCCAACAGTTCTTCAACAACTTCAAGCACTTCATCTACAAATCTTTTGTAACGAAGCAAGTTGGAGGAACCCCTATTTTAACAGAAACTCTTCTTGTTACAAGAAGGACGTCCAAGTAACTGGAGTAGTGAAGTGGTGATACTTCCAGGAAGCTCAGTGAAAGGACCAGTCTTAAAGGAAGCCAGGCAGTGCATCCCAGGAGACATCTAGGCTTGAAGAAGACGTGGAGAGCTTCTTAAGTGCTAGGACTAAGGCGTTGTAAACGGTCGTTTTTACAAGCTTAGTGGAACAGTGGATTAGAGGAACGAGTTGTTCCTTGAACCACTATAAAATCCCTGGTGTCATTTACTTACTGCTTTAATTTTTGCACTTAGGTAGAACTGTCTAACTCCTTAGACTTGGTATCTGTGGTCAGCAGAACTTGTCTTACGAGTTAACAGAAGGCCTACTGCCTTTGCTTCTCTGAGGCTAAATCAACAGAATCCCCTACCAGAACCCCATCCGCTGCCAGTCTGTTCTGTCAACAGAACAGGCTATTCTGTAAAATCTGGTACTTAGTTTAAAAAGCTAAAAACCAATACAGTCTATTCACCCCCCCTCTAGACTGTATCCAGTATAACCGGGACCAACAGTTACGGTTATCAGCCATTATCTCTGAAAAATAATTTCTCGCGTTAATCCTCAATATATGCCTTTTTCGCTCGTATTGGTAGGTCAGTTGCAGCAAAGAAGATAGGTTCGTAGTCATGGTTTCCGAGTCCGTCTTGAGCGAGATGATGAGCCACAAAGTTAGCCTGGCGAGGTCGATGAACTATATGGATGAATCTGTTTCTTCTCAGTTCATTAATCTTGTTGACCTCGACTCTCAAGTAATCAGGTATTTTCGTGAACCCCCGTATCATCTTAGCGCTAATTTCAGAGTCGGTTTGGGCTTCAAACTGACTGTAACCCTTCTCTATCATGATCTGCATCGAGGTATGGATGGAAACTATTTCTGCGTGCAGGGGATTTCGTGGTGAAGTTCGGAATGATGTGGCCTGTACCAGATTTCCAGAGCCGTCGCGAAGGATTCCACCACCTGCTGCCCTTCTTGTAGTGAATGAAGCATCAGTGTTGAGGGTGAGCTCTTTCGTATCTTCTGTGTGCCACCTTATATGTTGTTGTGTGATGTTTATTTTGGTTTTGATATATGGTACTAATCCGTCGTAGTGGAGGTCTATATCAAAATCAAAGCCTTTTTGTGAGCATTACTGTAAATCCAGTCTTTGGTGTAGGCTTTAATTGCTGTTATTGTTGTGTGTTTGGAGAATTTTTTGTTGTCCCACATGCATGAGTTGAATGCCTTCCATACGTTCCATAAAATTATTCTGGGCATAGCTTGGCGAATAATCTGCCGCATTGTAGGACTTTTTCCTCCTAGCCACCAAAGTATCATATTCTTTCTCAATTCCTCATTGTCAGTCCGCCTAACCTGCATAATAAAAGAAAAGTAGACCCAAATAGGTCGAATTAGTGGGCAAGTGAAAAAACAGTGGTTCATGCTTTCTTGATGTTTGCAGCAGAAGGGGCATCTCATAGCTAGGCTAATGTTGAATCTGTATAGGTTTTCTTGGACGGGTAGTGTGTGGTTTATGACTTTCCATAAAAAGATTTTGAGCTTGAGTGGAAGCCGGGAGGTCCAGATGTGAGATGAGCTGAAAGTAGTGGGGTAGTGTTTGCGTGTAATGTTGTATGCACTGGATAAGGAAAAGATGTTATCCTTTTCAGGCATCCAAATAGGGGCACCATTCTTGATTTCAATAAGGAAACTGTGTTTATCTTCAATTTTGCACATCAGTTTCCAAGTGGCAGAGTCCTTAGGTTTAGAAACCATTTGATTTGTTCTCATATATCTCTCCCGCATGTACTTGGACCAATTGGAATTGGTAGTTCTGTACTGCCACCACATTTTAAGATGTTGAGCCTCCTGTATATGTACGAGAGATCTGATATCCAAGCCCTTTTCATCCCCAGGTCTACATAGCGATCCCCATTTCTTCCAGTGGTAGCGGTTTTTGATATTACTTGATCCCCAGAAAAAATTAGCCATTATTCGATTAAGAATTTGTATGACTTTAACTGGAAATTTTGTAATAGCAAAATGGTGCAGTGGGATAGTAGATAATACATGTTTGATCAGTATCAACCTGCCACTCTGATTAATCTGCTTTTTGTTCCAGGTGTGGAGTCTAGATTCAAAGGCTGAGATGATTTTGGAGTAATGTTCAACCCGGGTGATCCCTTTGTGGAGGCTTATGCCAAGGTAATTAAATGGTAGATTACAAACTGTCATCTTGGACAGGTGCTGCAATTCTCTTTTTCTGGCTAGAGTTGTCCCTTTACCCACTATAATGTTGCATTTTTCCAGGTTCACTAGCTGCCCAGTAGTTGTGGAGAACAAATTCAGGAATTTGAGCAGCCTTTTGATGGAGGTGGAGGAGCCGTTCAAAAAAAGTAGCGGATCATCCGCGTAACCAAGTTGAGCTGTCGGGGATGGCTTACCACCGATTAGATAGGGATTTATTTGGTGATTCTGTAATAGTTTTTTAATCCTCGGCTGAAGCTCTCTATTGCTATGAGAAATAGGTAGGGGGATAGGGGGTCTCCCTGTTTGACCCCCCTCTGTGGTTTAAAGAAGCCACAGGGTTGTCCATTTATGAGGATGAAGATGCGATTAGCTGCCGGGTTAGACATTATGAGGCGGATGAACCTCTGATGAAAACCCAATTTGGACAGGACCCCCTCCAAAAAGGACCAGGAAACCCGGTCAAAAGCTTGGGCAAGGTCCAGCTTAATGCCATTGTTTCCACCCCTTACCTTGTGGTCTAGGTGGTGGAGTATTTCTTTTCCTAAGAGGATGTGTTGGTGCTTGCCCTCCCCCTCCATAAAGCCGATCTGCTCCTTTGAAATTATTTTTGGTAGGAGGGGTTTTAGCCTGTTAGCCAAAATCTTTGTGCATATTTTGTTCATAAAGTTCGTTAGGCTAATAGGGCGGTAGTGTGCGAAAACGGTTGGGTTTGGTTTTTTTGGGATGAGGGTGATTCGGGAGGAATTTAGGGCCAGGGGCATCGGGACACCTAAGAAGAATTCCTGCACCCCTGTGATAAGATCATGTTTAATTATCTCCCAACAAATTCGAAAGAATTTTCCATTAAAACCGTCTGGACTGGGTCAGCTGCATGTCTTGGCTCAATGACCAAACTAAATTCTTGATCTCGTCTGTGAGAGGGATTGCGTTTAGAAAAGACTTGTCCTCGGGAGTGATTGTTGGGGTAAAAAGGTCAAGGAGAGGTTTAGGATCACAACCTGTAGGTTCTGCATAAAGGTTTTTGAAATGTTCAATCGCTACATTTGCAATTCCCGGGTGGTCCTGGAAAAGGTTTCCTTGACCATCTTCAATAGAATTAATCTTCTGAGCCCTTCTTTTTTGACTCACAATCCTGTGAAAAATTTTTGTGTTGGCTTCTCCCTCCGCCAACCACTTTATTTTCACTCGCTGCTTCCAAAACAGATGTTCCTGTTTGAGTCTTAGTAGCAGTTCCGCTTGAGTCCTAGACCAATCGGATCTGTTGGATGGAGTTGGGTTAGAAAGGTAATCCTCCTCTGCTTGTTGGGCCAAAATCTCAACTTTATGTACCTCACAAAACACATCACCAAAAGTGATTTTGTTCCATTGCTTTAGTGCCCGTTTAGTAGCATGTAATTTGTCGTAGAATTTGCGCATGCCCCCTCCATTATGAATAAAGTTCCAGGCTGTCGAAACTGTTTCATAGAAGGTGTGGTGGGTGTAACCCACATATCTTGAAATCTAAATGACTTAGGTCCAGTAGAGTGTTTGCTAGAGGATGATAGGATAATAGGATTAGAGGTGTGTGATCAGAAGAGACTCGTGGAAGATGCTTTTCAATTATACTTTCAAACTGTTGAAAGAAAATGTCGTTAGCTAGAAACCTATCCAGCCGCCGACATAGTCTTCCGGTGGTACGTACCCCTGTCCAAGTGAACTTGGTTCCAGAAAATGGGAGACTTCTCAAATTGCACTAGTCGATGCAATCAGTGAAATCATTGATTTCATTAACCTTAGGGAGCAATTTACCACTGAATTCTTGGAGTGACGCTATAACGTTGAAATCCCCTCCAATGATCCAAGGGATTGTTAGAGTTGTGTTCCACGTGGTTAACTCCTTCCAAAGAATTGACCTAGTTGGTCTGGTGTGCTTTCCGTAAACTGATGAGAAACAGAAGATAAAACCAGATTGATTTTCTTTGATAATCGCATGGATGACCTGCTCACCCTCCACAACATAGTCAACAATGAAGTCGGTGTCTTTCCAAAATAACCAAATTTTGTTGTCACTTTTAGTAAACACATTTGAAAATCCGAAAAGTCTTTTGTAATGGTCGGCCTTGTCTGCGGCAATCATTTGTTCAATAGTAGATAATAGTGAAACCTTCCATTGAGAGATGATGTTTTGTAGTCTTTCACTGGAAGAATGAAGACCACACACATTCCAGTTCATAATAATCATAATATCGGTTCTCGAAGCCCCTTGGCTTCTTTGTTCCTTTGAGAGCGGGTGGTGATCGGGGAAGTTGACCTGGTGTAGACTGTTTTGGAAACTTTTTTGGATGTTGTCTGGATAAGGGATTCCTTAAAAACTGGATTGGTATCCACTTTGTCCAGCTTTTTTGATAGAGTTTCAGAGATTGACACTAGTAGAAAAATGGTCTATAGTGACAATAAATTAGTGTCACTAAAAGTTTTAGTGACACCATAAAAGTGTCAACGAATGGTTGGAACTCTGACACTAAAAAATGTGTCACTAAAAAATGTCAGTAAATTGTGACACGTTAGTATCTTAAAATATAGTGATACATTTGCATTGATATACTTAACGACACTTTGATATCTTATAAATTAGTGATATCACTAATGTTACAAAAAGCTATGATACTCTTGCGCCATCAAGATTTATGATACTATAGTATCAACTATTGAACAATTTTAATACTTTTTTGCACCACCATATCCACCTAAAAGGCTAAAAGTTAAATTTTCAAGCTTGTAGACAAATATAAAACCAATTCATAATCAAAGTATCCCATAACTTACTAATTGTCATTTAGATTCAAATTAAAGTCAACATGAAAATTCAAAGACAAGTTAACTTGTTCTTGGAAATAAAGCAAAATCCAAACTACCAATATTCTTGAATTCTAGTCTAGCTACATAGGATTGCAAACATAAAGTAATCATTACATATGTTATGAAAAAACATAAAGTACATCACAAACGAGTGAACCAAAAGATCAAGAACGTTGCATTCATCTCCTTAACTAGAACTCAGTCTACATTTCTGTTATGCCTACTTCCTGTAAATTAAATGAGCGAACCAAAAAAAGGAAAATATTATTGACTCCAAAGAGAAAAATGCCAGAAATACAAAGCAACCAGAAATCAAGGGTGAAAAATAAACTAGGAAAATATAAAAATAAATTATGAATAGATTAAGAAAATATAACCTCATCAACTTCCTCCACATTAGAACCTGAACCCTGCAAAAAGAGACATAAAATAATTGAGGTTAAAAATTGGAGATCTAACACTACAATAACAATGAAAAGATAAACAAATGAGCACAAACAAGAAAGAACCAACATATGAGATTCTAAAGATATTTTGCAACGATGAATGGCCTTCAATATGAGTATATGACCTGATAGCTAGGCATCAAGTCCAAATAGTTCTCAAGTAACTCTTCCAGTTTTGGACATCTAGATTGAGTGTCAACATACGTAAACCAGCTGGAAATGCCTGTTAATGATCAGAAGAAAGCATGACAACAACCAAGCAAGGAAATTTATCAAGAAATAAGTGCAGTAGAAGCCTGAATTTGTTCCTTTCACCTACCTCCCCAAAAAAATGTACTCTTGACTCTCCGATTTCCTTGACAGATGAACTACTGAAAATAACATCACTTGTAGAGTTGTCTTTAAATCCAGGAGCACAAGAACCAACCACCAGGCAAACACCATCAGGTTTGCTTCCACATCTAACCTAATGTAATACTTAAACATCAAAGTTGTTTACAGGCCACTCACACACACTATGCAATCCATGTACAAACTTCAGGAAAATATAAATTAGAAAATAACGGAAAAATAGATAAACCAATACAACAACATCCTAAAAGAGTTTTGGGTCGGCTAACATGGATTGACATATGCCATCGGAGTTAAAAAGTAGTTAAAAATAAATAAATGAAAACTGTAGATAGCATGTTACTACAAGTGCCCGAGTTTTAATGAAGGTTATTAATAGGAAAGTGTGGCAAGTTGGACAGTTGGAGAGTGGAAGCTCATGGATATCAACTATAAATTAAAAGCAAACATGTGTGTGTTCTGAATCTTCGTTTGATGAGTTTATTGAGCTCACAGTTTTGTTGTTTCTTCTTTTGACCTGCGTAAAGCCTTCCAGGAGTTCCTCATCGACAGGTGGGATTACTTTACTACCTGAAACAGAAAGAGTTAAAAATAGACTGTCCTCAGAAATGATTTCATCACAGGATAGTTTTGGGGCTGGTGTAGTATCTGAAGTGCTAGGATCAGAAAGAAGATCTTCATTTCCGGTTTGGACACACATAATCAGATCATGAGCTACTTTCCCGGTTACCGCCTTGTTACAGGTAGCCACCAGGGGTTCGTCATGTTTGAAGGCACCGTGGCGTTGGCGAGCAGAGGTATCAGCCGTTTCCTTCTCAAGAATAGTTGCACAATTCTTGTTACAATTTTTTGGGGCTATTGTGGCTACAGGATTGACAGATTGAACATTTACAACTTGGGTATCATTTGAACTATCATAAGGGCCTTCATTGTTTACAGACCTTGAAGCTGCCACAATAGTTTGCTTCTCGATCAAAAGGGGCTGCGCTGCAGCTTCAGATTTTCATCATAGGCACCAGTGAGTTTGACAGTTGGGTGATCACAGGCTGTAACACCCCCAAATTTCCCACCCAAAAATACATTTAAATAATGATTTATTGGAAAATATTTTTAACTTTATTTGAAAACATCACAAAATGTGCAGCGGAAAATTCAAAGGGAAATAGGGGTGCTACCGCCACACTCGGTTCTCTCTTAACCGAGTGCACAGGCTAAAACAACTTAAACTTCAAAATCAAAAGCTCATTGATTAAAGTTATTGAAAAAGAAATTTACAATGATTTACTAATAATGTTTTCTAGCGGAAGCTCTCTCTCGAAATCAACTTCAACATCGATCAACTCAACACCTGAACAAAAATCATGTACAGAAAGAAAAATAAAAGAAACAAACATTAGCAATAATGCTAAGTAAGTTCCGCCTAACCTTTTAAAATAATAATAAATACTATATATAAAATTCGTACAACCTCATAAAATATTTTTCAACACTTTATAAACCATAAATCATAAGTAAACGATATCTATATAAACTCCCAATCACATAATTAACTCGTAAACCATAATAATTCCAAAATACATGAAACACCAAAATTCTCCTCTTTTGAATTTCCCCCAAAATCACTTTGTATCTAACTTCCTAGTAATTTAGAAGGGCGGTGCTCAACACTCTGGTTGAGCCCGGTGATCCGTTGTTATGTACGGCCACCCCGGAACTATCGCCGGTACCACAACTGCTCCTTGGAAACGGAAACAACTACTTTAAGTGTGCACACCCCCTAAAGGTATTCCAAGCCCTCCGGGTTAGTAAGTCGATCCGGGTAGCCGGGATGTTTTCTACCAACTACCCCACCTAAAAAACTGAATGATTAGGAGCTACTACTATCACTACTATTCAAAAGCCGGGATGTTTTCTACCGACCGTCAATTCACCTCAACCAAAACCAACAAAAATTGAGTAGTAGTAGACCTAACCATCCTCCACATTTTAAGGGACGTGGAAAACCAACACCACGGATTTCTCCCGTGATGCTCACCCTTTATGAAAATATTTATTTTTCTTTATTATTTTCTCAAAATCAATCGAAGTTTATACTTTAAAAATTTCCTTTTCATCAAACTCTCACAAAGATAACAAATTACGTACTATTACAAAATCTTCCAAAATCGTATACAATAACTCATATCAACAAAACAATATAACAACTAATATCTCAAATACAACCCTTTCATATAATAATATTCACTCAAATTCAGCACACATAAATTCAATTCTCAAATATGCACACAAAAATAATTAAAGGAAATCACGAAGAAAAAGAACTAATTTCGGTTGACGTGAAACTTACCTTAAATCCAAATGCTCCTACTTCTCTTCTTCAATTCCAGTCTCTAAATGAGCACCTTTTTAATTTAGATGATATAATTAGTCACTTATTCTATTTATAAATTATTTTATTCAATTTTCCCCTTTTATTTCCTTATTTGAATTTATTAACTTTAATTTATTAGTTATTCGAATTTATCAAATTACCTTATTAATTCAGCCATTAATTACAATATTTGAATTCTAATATTAAATAAAATATCCGAATATAATTAACTACAACATCCAATTTTTATTCAATAATCACCATTAATTTACTCTACTCATAAATTATTATCTAATTGCTTTATTTATATTAACCCATTAATTTATGAATTCAAATATTTTAAATATTTATATGAAGTCCGAATATCTAATAATAAATCATAAAAATTATTAATTGAATTAGTCCACTAATTACGTAACTAAGTTATTTATTAAGTCTACATATAGTCAATTATTTATGCTAGCTAACCCAACCTTATTTTTTTTTCCTTATTTTATTCCAACATTATTTTTAGTCCATAATATTATTTTTCAATCTCAGTGATTTATTTATTTATTTCACCATTAATATTAATATTCCCTTATTTAATTACTTAACTAGTTTTATATGGCCCAATTAAATTAAATATACTAAGAATCGACTTTATAAATTAAAAACCGTCTATAACTATATTTTGGGTCTATATTTGACCTAGGTTGTCCAGATATCTATTTTATAATTATTTCCATAATTATTCCCTTAATTTCATATATCTATTAACCGGTTCAATTACAATTAAATATACTAAATCTTAATATTTATTAATTATAAATGGTCCATAAGGTCCTAGTTAGTCATATATTTATCCTAGTTTACTCCAATATTTATTTCGTAATTATTTTCGTTATTTAGTTAATTATTTACTAAATGTGTATAAGTTGGCCCAATTACAATTAAATCAATTACAAATAGCTAAAAATATTATTTTTCAATTCTGGTTGGTCCGAATATGTATATTTATACTAGGTATTTAATTTATATTTTTCCAGATTTTATTTATTTGATCTACTATTTTATTTTTAATTTTTATTTAAACTGGGCCGAACTGGCCCATTAAACCGACCCGGCCCAAGAGTTCTGACCCAGACAACTGGGTCATCTTCTCCAGGTCGATTCCGGCGACTTCGCCGGAAACTAGAAAACTCCGGCGAGCTATAACTTGACTTACTGATAACGGATTTCGACGATTCAAGTTGCAAAATGATCCTTGCGGCGAGACGAAGCTCCTCCACCCTTTTCTATGGCAAAATATCTTCTTTTTATAAAGACCCACTTCCACAACTTGCAACTCCGGCGAGCGATATCTCTCTCGTTTCACGACCGTTTTCTACGATTCTTTCACCGTTGGATTCGTCTCACGAAGGGGAAGGTTTGAGAAGTATTTTAGGGGCTTGGTTTGGACTAAAACGAATGGTCGAAAAAATAAAAAAGTGTATATATATATACGTATATATGTATATATGCCGCAGGTGTTGATGAATAAAATCACAGGTTTGGCTTGCTATTTATAGGGAAAGATGAGGGTTCCGGGCTGTGTTAGAGTTTGAGTTTTAAACAGCTTCTTCCGGCCCTATCCTTCCTTGCTTAGGAGTCGCCGGCGGTTAGAGTTCCTCTTCGTTTGGGCTCAAAACACTGGTCTTGATGTCACGTACTAAATGCTATTTCGTACGTAGGAGTATTTAGGAGTATGTTTCTATATTATTTTATTTATTATATTATTGTATTTGTGTATTTTATACTTGACTTAAAATAGATATATATATAAAAGTTAATTTTATACTAAAACGTTACTTCTATTATCGGATCATTTTTATCAGACTAAAAATGTCACAAATGTAAATTTTCTGTCTGGTTCACTTGTTTAATAAAATGTTGTTCTTATTACTGAAATATTTTTATCTTACTAAAACGTCATAAATTTTGAAATTTTATCTGATTAGAATGTTACAACTGTTGAATTTTTGTCTGACTCAATTAATTATAAAAATGTTATTTTCGTAATATTTTATCTGACTAATAAAAATTATTTTTATTTTTATTTAAATTTTTGAAGTGTCACACAGGCTTCATAAGAAATATCATCAGTAAGAGGGGGACAAGCTGCCCGGGCAACATCTTTGGGGGGGGGGGGGGGGGGGGGGTTCTGGAATAGCACAAACGGGAGAGGCATCACACATTACTTAGATCACACTTACAGGGACTGTTATTGGGTCCTTAACAGAAAATTGTTCAGTACTAGTGTTAACCAGTATATCATCATTGTCAACACTTTCATTAGGGGCTACAACAGTAGTACAATTAACAGGGGCAACAGGGTCTACCTGACCTGTTTTGACTAGTGCAGCAGGGTCACATTTATGATCACCTGCAGCTGTTTTGCCCACATCACAGTTCACCTCAGCCAAATTTGATTTAGCTCTAGGACATTTTGAGGTTAATGGTCGAACCTAGAACACTTAGTGCATTAAACAGGAAGATTTTCATAGCTAACGAGAGAGTCGCGTTCAATAGAAAAAGATGGGTCAATCTGCTAACAGTCATTGAACACCCATAAAAATTCCAAATTATATTTTCTTTAACCAAAATCGCTGAAAATCGGAGTCTGAAAGGAAATTAATCAGACTTCTGTTCGATTGAAGAAGCCCTACGGATTACAGAATATGGGTGAGTAAACCCTATAGCTTCCAGAGCTTTTCGTTTTGGGAAAGTTCCAACAAGGGCAAAATGGAAGTTGGAAGAGATAACCTGGACATCGTTTTCAGAGAACAAAACCACCAGGAAGCCTTTGTATCTACCTGGCTTCTTAGCTGGGAGACCCAGAAAGTTTACGTCGGAGAAGAGACATGGCTGAAGATGTAAGCGACGGCCATGGAGGGTGTCCGCCTTAGCGTAGGTCAGTCCAGTCTGGGTCGCCGGTTCGTGACCCTCCGTCGGCGACATCGCTACCGCTCAGGCGTCGGGATTAAGAACGATGCGAACGAATACAAGAGAAGGAAGAGCTTCTTGGTCTAAGATTCTTGAGAGTGAGCTGCGCTTCTGCTAAGTGTGAGTGAGCTGCGCTTCTGGGAAGTGTGAAGGGTTAGTAGGGTTAAAATTTATACAATAAACCCTTCTTCAAAAAAAATATTTTCATAAATTATGAATATGACCCCATTTTTTCACCTTGAGTGTCACTATTAAATGGTGATGTTATTGTGTCAGAAATTAGTGATACTTATGTGTAAACTTTCAGTTATGTCGTCAGTTTCTGACGCTAAATTGAATAGTGTCACTAACGAAGTGTCACTGTAAGACAGTTTTCTAGTAGTGTGAGTCCCATGAAATATTTTTGTCACCAGGTTCTGGGGGGTCACCCTTAGAAACGTGGCCTTCCTCCACGGTCATATGAGAGGGGTGCCTTCTTTGGTTATAAGATCATCCATAGGTCTAGGAGAGGTAGGGAGAGGTGGCCGATCTGTTTCTAAATCGGTTGGCGGGGAGAGAGTAGAGGATATCTCAGTCTAAAGGTGAGGAGAGTGGAGGAGGTTAGAGTTGTGAGTTTGTGAAAGTGGGGTACGTAGTGGGGTTATAGAGGGAGCATTAATATTGCTTGGGGTTGTAATTTGGTCAGAGGGGGATGTATGAGGTAGTGGACACATGTCGTTGTCTGGGGGAGTGTTCTGCGAAGAAAGAGGGGTGGGGACATTGTGCTTTGGGGATAAGGGTAGAGTAATAGTTGGTTGGAGGGTTATTTGGTTTGATAGAGTATGAGAGAGGATTAAGGATGGGCTTGCGATTGTGGTTTGGTTAGAGGGGGTGTGGTAATTATAGGAAGGGGACAAGAGGGGGGGTGGGCTTTGTCAGGGGTAGGGTTCTGCGAGGAAAGCGAGGGGTGGACAGTTTGCAGGGGGAAAGTTGAAAAATTAGCTGGAAAGGGGGGAACGTGTTTTGATTGGGTATGTGATAGGATGGATGTATGGGACGTGGAAGGGGGTAAATTGGAAGGGGTCGATAATTAAGAGGTTTTGGATTGTTGCAATTTGTGGGGTTTGGATTATTGGTTGGTTTGCCAGGAGTGGGGTGTGCGGGGTTGGAAGGGGATGCTGGGTGGCGTTTGGGTTATGAATAATATTTGGGAAGGTGGATTAAGAGCAATAAAACTGGTTCTTTACCTTTTTTACATGTTGAATGACCGAGTAAAAAACAGGAGGAACAGTAGGGTTCAAGAAATTCGTAATTTACCTCCTGGGTAAAACCAGTTGATCCCGTCTGTATCCAAACTTTGTGGGAGCGTTCTGCTGTAACATCATGTTCTACGCAGATACGTGCGAATGCCGGTCTGAAGCCGGTGGTTGTATCCTTGTCCAATAGTAGTGGTTTCCCGATGAGATTTGCTATGCTAACCATATTCTATTAGTACAAATATATGTTGATGATATTATATTTGGAAGTACTAATGCAGAATTATGAAAGAAATTTTCTCAAGCTATGTAGAGTCAATTTGAAATGAGCATGATGGGAGAACTGAGCTACTTCCTAGGATTGCAAGTGAAACAGGTTTCAGAAGGAATCTTTATCAATCAAGGGAAGTACACCAGAGACCTCATCAAGAAGTTTGGGATAGATGGAAAATCCTCAGTGAAGATTCCCATGAACACTTCTCAAGGAATTGGTCCAGATGATGAAGGAAACGATGTTGATGCAACAACCTACAGAGGAATAATAGGATCTCTTCTGTATCTAACTGCAAGCAGACCAGATATATCCTTATCTGTTGAAATTTGTGCCAAATACCAGTCAAAGCCCAAGGAAAGCCATCTAAGTGCTGCAAAAAGAATTATCAGATACATCAAAGGAAATCCAAATGCAGGCCTATGGTATCCCAAGGGAGGTAACTTTGAACTAATTGGTTACTCTGACTCAGATTTTGCAGGTTGCAGGTTAGACAGGACGAGCACCTCTGGTCACTGCCAATCGTTAGGTGGGAGACTTGTCTCCTTGTTTAG
This sequence comes from Cuscuta europaea, assembly GCA_945859875.1. Taxonomy (NCBI): domain Eukaryota; kingdom Viridiplantae; phylum Streptophyta; class Magnoliopsida; order Solanales; family Convolvulaceae; genus Cuscuta; species Cuscuta europaea. Next base: position 462,424 of record CAMAPE010000047.1, on the reverse strand, counting down.
CAAGAAGCAGAACTCTATCTAAACAAGCACAGGTGAAGCTGAATACATTGCAGCTGGGAGTTGTTGTGCACAGCTACTCTGGATGAAGCAACAACTTAAGGATTATGGAATTCAAGCAAAGGAGATCAAGCTTCTCTGTGACAACATAAGTGCCATTGCAATCACTCAGAATCCAGTCCTTCACTCCAGAACAAAGCATATTGAGATCAGACATCACTTCATCAGAGATCATGTTGAAAAGAAGCACATATGCATGGAGCATGTGTCAACAGAAGACCAGCTTGCAGATATTCTAATCAAGCCTTTACCTAAGGCAAGGTTTAATAAGCTGAGAGAAGAACTGGGAATGATGGATGAAATGCCCAAAGACGGTTGAAAGAAAGACATTTTGTTACAGAATCTCTGTTACGGGATTTCCGTTGCAAAACCCCTTCTGTTCTCCATTTCGAACAGAGAACCTTCGTTCCTACCAGAACCCCTCAGCAACAGAAACCCTCTCTATCTCTCACAGAAGGTAGTGAACTTAGAAAATTTTGAGGAAACGGGTGACTCAGTTACTAAGTAAAGGTCTTTTACCCTTATACCCTTAAACGTTATTACAGCCGCAGAACATTTACTGCGCCCCTTTTTTCATTTATTGGTACCTCAAAACCGTCAATAATCTCAAACGTCCACTAACCCAAAACCATATATTCCCCTCTTTTCAACCTAAACCGTTACTACTCTCATCTCTCTCAAGCATTTGATCCTCCATATCTCCCAAGCTCTCAAAAACAATTTTTTTTAAATCTCTCCGCAATGGCCTTCATCAACATAAACGACATCACCAAAGAAAAAATCAATCTACTGGTCGCTAATATCTACACCGGGATGGACTGCGACTTGTCCGCACTCCTTGAACTAGCAGCAAACCAGGTCACGATGAAGAAAATCATCCAGGGAATGGTGGACTCCCAACTGGACAAGGTAGTAGGATACCACTTCAACTCATACAACATGAAGGATGTGGCAGAGTTCTATCTCAATGCCACATATGAAGGAGAAACCATTCGCTCCCATGTCAACGGTGATGACATCATCCTCGCACCAGAGACCATAAACGACCTCTTTGGCGTGAAGGCGGATCCCCAGGAAGAAGACACTAAAGGGTTTATTACCCTAGACGAAGTACAGGTCACTGTGGAAAATTTTGTTCAACTCTATTGCAGAGCAGAAGTTGATTGCGTTCCCAAGTTGAACATGAAGAAGAATCTGCTCCAAAGTGATTATGAAAAGTTGGTAAACATCTTCCACAGATGCGTCTGGAGCAAGAGCACCTCCACTGATGACTTGACACTCCAAAATGCAAAAGCTGTATTTGCTGTTCACCATGGAATGAACATCAACTCGGGACAGGTAATCATTAAATCCCTAGTTGATTTCATAAAGAAGAAGGAAAAGGAAACTGGCCTCTTCAAAACCCCTATGGGTTATGGCCTTCTTCTGTCTGAGCTGCCGCTAAAGGCAAGAATAGGGCTGAGGAACCCTATTGAGGCTGATTACACAAAGCTCCTCTTCATGAATACCTCTAAGGACAGGAAGATAGCTCTCAAGGCAGAGCAGAAAAGACTAAGAACTCTGGATTTTAACAGAGAGAAGCTCCAACAGAAGGTGACCAAGCCGAAGAAGGCTGGTAAGCAACAAAAGAAGAAGAAGCCACAGAAGGCCCCAGCTGCCTCTAATGACTCAGCGTCTAATGAGGATGAGCCCTTGGTGAGGAAACCTGTGAAGAAGGTTATTCCTAAGAAGGCAGCACCTTCTAAAAACCAGAAGTTGGTAGCAAAGAAGGCTGTCAGCAAGAGGAAGAAACTCTCTCCCATTTCTGCAGAACGTACACCTACTGCCTCACCCATAGCAAAGAAAACCAAAGTAATGACTCCTATCATTCAGGGGGAACTTGATGAGTCAATCCCCTCTGCTCAACCTAACAGAAATGCCTGGCAAGGGAAGAAAATTGTGTTTGAGTCTAGTGACTCAGAGGAAGAAGTGGTAGTGCAGGATGCTACTACTCAGGGGGAACAACACAGTACCTCCTCTGCTGCAATCCAAGATCAACCCTTGATAGTTTCCTCTCCAGAACTTCAAGATGAAACCAACAGAACCCCTGAGGACTCAGAACCTCAGGTGGAAATCCTCTCTATTCTGGACAAGCAGTTTGTCAGAGTTCTTGCCTGGAGAAAGTGGAGAGTAGGACCTCTCCCTGAGCTCATTAGGTTATTTCCTTACTTTGTCTCTGAAGAAGAAGTGCTCAAGTGGGCAGGGATAGAAGACGTAGAGAGATTCTTAGACAAAGACTTTCTACTTTATCTGCTATCAGAAAAGAAGAAACTTCAGAAAGGAAAAGCTACATGCTCGACCAAACCATCAGAACAACCCACTGTACCCCTCTCTGAGAAAAACAGAGAAGCCTTTGATGCTTGGGTAGTGGAGAAGACTTTGAAAGAATCTATGGATCCTAGAAACCCACAGAAAGGCCAAGGAGGAGGACCTTCTGATTCTGAAGCTGTTCTGGCACAGATAATTGCAGAGTGGAGAAGGGCTCATTCAGAAAATGATGAGGTACATATCACTTCCCCACCTACCTCTCCTCATCACAATTCCCCCCATCACCTCCTCAGAATCCCTCACCCAAAATCACTACTCCTTACACCACTCCACCTCAATCCCATCTAAAACAAAGATCACCAACTCCCTAACAGAACTCCACCTCTAAACAGAAAACCCCATCACAACCTGAACCATCTCCCAAGAAATCCAAGAGCCCCTCCCCTTGCAAATCAATCCCTTCCAACAGAAACCGCTCCCCTTCGCCCCCTCCCTCTCCTCACCATCAGAAAACACCATCTCCTAAGAAAACCCCTTCTCATCAGAACACACATACCCCCTCTCCTCACAAGTCCTCTCCCAAAGCTGCCAACTCTCATAAATCCCCCCAACACTCTGTAGCCTCCAACACAATTCCTGACAATATCAAAACCCGCATTGATCTTTCAAGCATCGGTGCTTCTAGCAATGCTTGATTTCTTGTTAGCAAAACAAATCAAGCCACCTACAAGAAAAGAAATACCCCTCCTCAGAGTGAGCAGCATACCAGAAGGCCTCCAATGCCTAAGGCCAGAGGTCTTGAGATACCCGATTTTGAAGATGCAGAACCTCATATACCTTTCAACAAGTTCGTGGAAGCTGCAGAAGATTTTGGTGGGCAGATACTTGATGGAATGCACAAGCTGATCATGGTTATTCAAAGCCACTATTAGCACCTGTCTCATGTCAATGAGAACTTCAATTCTGGAATGGAATTCATCTCTAACAGCTTCGCATCTCTGAAAGCCACCCTCAATGAGTTCATGACAACATCAATTGCAAAGACTGATGCCCTCTCTACAGAAGTAGATGGTATCAACTCTGTACTATACTCCCACTCTCAGACTCTCAACGCTCAAAATAAGGCAATCGAGCAGATATCTGAAGCCATTGACATTCTACAATGGTATGCTGATCAATCATCTGAAAGATTCATGGAAATACAGATTCTTTGCAAAGATCATAAAGAGCAAGCTTCATCACTAATCAAAACAGACAAGGAAAGATATCAGAAGCTGATCTTATTGGAAGCTGGACAGAAGGATATTGCCTCATCTATTCAGAAAAAACAAGGGCTGATAGAAGGTCTCACTTCTGTCATTCAAACACTACCAGAGACCATTGAACAACTTGCAACTTCTCAAGCCTCATAATTCTAGAAGCTCGGCTTGTTGATATCAGACCTCCATGATGCCAAAAAGGGGGAAAAGGACCCTCAACCTCCTAAACCTCGATCTGCTAGAGCATCATCTTCTGTTGATCCATCCATTGATCCTACACCATACTTTGAAGCAGCAATCCTGAAGAAAAGAAATGCTGTATTACCTAGACCACCATCTCCACATAAGAAAGCTTCCAAGAAGAAGAAGGCCCTGAATTTCATTGATTGGAGACTAGGTGCATCTCAGAGGATTGATAGATCCCAGTTTGAAAAAATGAAGCAAGAGATGACTCCTACTCAGCAGCAGAACCTATATCTTGACAAAGAAGCTTTGTGAAAGTCAGATGTGGTGGATCTCTGGAAGAAGCAAAATTTTGGTATCTCATTAAAATTCTTCCAGGGAAGGATATTCATGAAGGTGTCCTCAGTTACCTAGACTGCAAGCTCTCACCTATCTAGGCATCTTATCAAAGATCTGGGAACCTCACAGAAATCAGAGAAGAAGTCAATGCAGAGCTTCAAAGGCTACAAACTTTGGATTATCAAGCTATGGCTGCAGCTGCAAGGGAGAATGTGTAAAGGAACAAATCTGTAAACTATCCTTTAATAAAATCACATCTCTGCCTTTCATATTGTAAGGCAATTACTCCCTATTTGTTGGTCCCGGTTGTACTGGATACAGTCTGGAGGGGGGGGGTGAATAGACTGTATTGGTTTTTAACTTTTTCAAGCTAAGTACCAGATTTAACAGAATAGCCTGTTCTGTTGGCAGAACAGACTCGCAGCGGATGGGGTTCTGGTAGGGAGTTCTGTTGATAGCCTCAGAGAAGCAAAGGCAGTAGGCCTTCTGTTAACTCACAAGACCAGTTCTGCTGAACACAGATACCAAGTCTATGGAGTCAAACAGTTCAAATAAAGACTATGAATGAAAAGCAGTAAGTAAATGACACCAGGGCTTTTTATAGTGGTTCAAGGAACAACTTGTTCCTCTAGTCCACTGTTCCACTAAGCTGTAAAAACTTCCGTTTACAATGTCGTAGCCCTATCACTTAAGAAGCTCCCCACGTCTTCTTCAAGTGTAGATGTCTTCTTGGATGCACTTCCGGCTTCCCTAAGACTGGTCCTTTCACTGAGCTTTCCCAGAAGTATCACCACTTCACAGCTCTAGGTATTTGGACGTCCTTCTTGTGAAAGAAGAGGTTCTATTTAGAACAGGGGTTCCTCCAACTTGCTTCGTTACAAAGAGTTTGTATGTGATGAGCTTGAAGAGTTGAAGAACACTTGGAACTTTGCTTGAGTTGGAAATAAGGATTTTTCCAACTTCTGCCTTCTCTTGTAGAGAATGATGAAGTGTTAATCTCAAGGAGGCTTTTTGCTTTTAAGCGCTTGAATTTCTTGTATGCAGAGTTGTAGCAAAGGTTAGCAAAATTGCAAAGTTATCCGGTTGTTCTTCGTAGTGTGTCTTTTATACTGAGGTTTTCTTCCCGTTGGAGGAGAAGGAGGACAACTGCATTAAATGAGCGAGCAGTTGACTTGACCAGTAGGACCCGGTAAAGTTGGCGGGTTACTATTTTGGGATAAAGTAATCCTGACATTGCGGCCAATCATCTGCAATTACTCTACGGAGCATGGGGAGCATTAAATGTGCATTTAATGCGTGCACTGTAGCGTTTCCGTTCAAGTCTCCTAGCCGTTGAAGGAATCTTCCAGTTGATTTCCCGGCTTTGTGGAATTCTTCTAAGTGTCAGGCCTTCTGGTGTCTTTGATCAGAGAAGGTCTGGAGCACTTCTGTTGAGAGTATATCCAACAGAGAACCAGGAGGGTTTCTGTCAGAGTAAAGGCTAACAGAGACCCTGAGGTTTTCTGTTCTGAAGTAGAGAACCAAAGGTCCTCTGTTCAACTGATGCCTTATCAAGGGTCTTCTGCCCTTGGAGTCCTTCTGCTTTAGGAGGTCTTCTGGTTTGGAGGCTTTCTGCTAAGTCGATTAAACTAAGAACTTTACAAATGAAAATTCTAATACATTAAGTCTAAAGAGGGGTACTCTAAAGTCCTAATTAATCTAGCATCATCAAAATCTAATTACAAATATTCCTTACAATTTCCCCCTTTTTGATGATGCCAAAACCCTTTAACTATTTCCAGAGAAGTGCCTTCACCATAAAGAATTAAAGTTTAAAAACTTCCATTAAAATCTTGGTGGGCAACTTGGCATAGGAAAATAGTAAGAGTGCAGTACATTCAGATAGCAGATAATAAATTGAAAAGCAAACACAGACAGAAAGCAAAGAGAAGGGAAATGAGGAAAAACCTTACAAAGTGAAAAGGCAGAGATGTGATTTTATTAGATATGTTTTACAGAGATATTCCTTACACATTCTCCATATTAGCTGCTTGCAGAGCTTCTTCCTCCAATCTTTGAAGCCTTAGCAGCTCTTCATTGATTTCTGCTCTGATCTTGGATAGATTGCCAGAGCTTTGATAAGATGCCCATATGGGAGAAAGCTTGCAATCCAGATAGCTGAGAACACCTTCATGTATTGTATTGCCAGGGACAATATTTTTCTTGTACCATTCTTCAGCTTCTTCTAAGGATCCCCCATATCTGACTCGTACAACACCATCTTTATCCAGAAAGAGGTTATGTTGTTGGGTGAGAGTCATTTTGACCTTCATTTCTTCAAATTGAGCTCTGTCAATTCTCTGGGATCCACCCAATCTCCATTCAGTGAAGCTAAAGATTTTCTTCTTGTTGTTGCTTTTCTTTGCTAGAGAAGGGGGTCTAGGTATACCTGCTGCTCTCTTCTTCTGTAAGGCAGCTTCAAAATAAGGAGCAGGATCTACTATAGGTTCAGCAGAGGATGGTGTTCTAGCAGGATTTCTGTTGGATCGAGGCCTAGTCTGTTGAGGGTCCTCTTCCCCCTTTTTGGCATCATGTAAGTCCTCTATCATCATGCTGATCTTCTAAAATTCTGAGGCCTGAGAGGAGGCTATCTGCTCAAGGGCCTCTGGTAGAGTCTGAGTGACAGACGTAAGGCCTTCTATTAGACCTTGCTGCTTCTGAATGGCAGAGAAGATGTCCTTGTTGTTGTCTTCAAGCAGTACCATCTTCTGGTATCTGTCTCTGTCAGCAGAGAGGAGATGTTGAGCTTGATCTTGGTGAGCTCTGCACATTTCCTCGATGGAGGTCAGTTGCCTCTTAGTTCTGGCATCAGATTTTTGCAGAGCCTCAAGATTCTCTGAGATTGTGCTGATTGCCTGTCCTTGACTGAGAAGAGTTTGTTGAAAGACAGAGAGGGTCTTGTGGATACCTACCACTTCTGTTGACAGTGCATCTGTTCTGGCAGAGGAGGAGGCCATGAAATTGTGAAGTTTCTCTGTGAGATTCTCAAAGCGATCTGATATGAACTGCATCCCAGAATTGAGATTATCATTTACATGAGCAAGGTGCTCAAAATGCTTATCATTGATCTGGATCAGCTTGTCCATGCCTTGGAGGATTTGTCCACCAAATTCTTCTGCTCCTTCAACAAACTTGTTGAAGGGAATTTGATTCTCTTGTCCATCAGATTGAGGCAGCTCTAAACCTCTTCCCTTAGGCAAAGGGTGATGTTCTTGGACAAAGGAGAGAGATTGGACACGAAGTTCATGCTCAAGTTGAGTCAGAGGAGGGGTCTTCTGTCTCTTTGAAGTAGCTTTGTATGACTTGCTGACCATGAATCCATCCATGTCAGAAGAGTCTTCATACGAGGAGTAGATTGGGATTCTGTTTCTGATTACCTTCTTCTTCTTCCGGAGGGAGGGATTGGGGGCAGTAGAATGCTTAGAATGTCCTTGAGGTGCAGAGATGGGCGAGACTGTAGTAGGATCAGAGTCTCTAAGGAACCATTCAGGTTTTAACTGAGCTGCATGTTGGTGTGGAGGAAGGGACTCTTGTGGAGGGACTTGATGTTCAGACTTGGAAGGTGAAGAGGATTTCTGTTGGGATGAGGAGCTCTGGTGCTGAGGTGTAGGTTGGGGAGAAGGGGTGTTGTGTTGAGGTGAGGCATTCTGTTGAGGAGGAGATGGTGGTGGTGAAGGGGAGCGTTTTCTGAAGGGAATAATTTCTCTTGCAAGGTGATTTGTTTTTCTTTTTGGGTGAGTGAGGAGAGGTGGGGGTTTTCTGTTTAGGGGATTGAAGTTGAGGGTTTTCTGGTGGAGGGGTTTCTGTTGAAGGAGTTTCTGTGATAATAAGGGGTGAGGGGATATGGGGTTCTGTTGAGATATGAGCAGAAGGGGTTGGAGAGATTACCTCAATTATATTGTCTTCAAGCAAGGAAGACCTCCACTCCTTGATGTGTTCCATCATAGCTTGCCCTTCTGTCTTAGGTACAGAGGGCTCTCCTGGGTTGAAGTTAGGTTGAACAGATTCTGTTGCCATTTTGGCAAAGAGCCATTCTTCAAAAGCTTCTATTTCTCCATCTTCTAGATGTTTGACTGTCTCCTCTGAGGGTGAGGATATGAGGACAGCCTTTCCCTTGTAGCCTGCCTTCTTCTTTTCAAGAACAGAATGAAGGAAATTGAGGGCAAAGCATTTGGAGACATCATCAGTGCCTACCCACTCCAGGATGGCCTCTTCTTCAGGCTCATAGTGATCAAAGTATTGGATGATTTTGTGGAGAGGTCCCATTCTCCATCTTCTCCATTCAAGGACCCGGGCAAACTATCTATCCAGCAAGGACAGATACCCTTCTTTGTCAGTACTGGGGTGCTCTGTTGAAGTTGGCACCCTAATCTGTTCAGGAGAGGCAGCAGAGGTGGGGATCTCTGGTTCCCCCTGAATGTCTGCCACTTCCTCAGACATTGTGACCACAGGTTTAGCAACCTTCTTTTTGGTCTTTGTGATCCTCTTCCTTTTCTGTCCAGCCTTCATGGTTGGAGGAGCAATCAGTTCTGCCTTCTTGGCCTTATTCTTCTTCTTTTCAACAGAAGGGGCTTCAGAGAGGGGTTTCTGCACCTTCTCTCCTTGTCTTTTAATATCAAGCTGAAGCTGTCTCTTCAGCTCTGCCTTTATAGCTTTTTCCCTGTTTGGAGAGGCAGACAGGAAGATTACCTTGGTGTGATCCAGGGGTGTGGCCTTCCTCAAGGTTACACCTTGATTGAGGAGCAGTGCTGAGATGAGCAGTCCATGCCCTAACTTCCCAGAATAGAGGCCAGTCTTGGGGTTCTTCTTCTTGATGAATTCAATCAGGGATCGAACCATTACCTGACCCCAGTTGACATTCACCCGATGATGTACTGCATACAGAGCCTTGGCATTTGCAGTAGTGACATCATCAGTAGAGGTGAATTTGCACCACACACATTTGTGAAATATGTTGATGAGCAGCTCAAAGTCCTTCTTGAGCAAGTTCTTTTTGATATTCACCTTCTCCACTTCTTCTCCTTTTCTACAAAAGTTGCTCTTGAATTCAGGTACAGTGACGTCAGCTTCCTCTAAATCAAATAGAGAGGCCCTGCCTTCTTCTAGTTGGATATTAAAGACCTTGTTGATGACGTCATCATCAACCAAAATTTCTTCTCCTTGGACACTGGAGGTGATGATTTCATTCTTGAAGGATGCGCTGAGATAGAACTCAACAGTGTCGATGTTGCTGTAAACTTCATAAGCATGGGTGATGACCTTGCTCAGTTGACACTCAGTCAGTCCGTCAATAATGGTGGTCATCCTTTCCTTTTTCTCAGCGAATCTGGGTAGAACATCCAGTTCGCATTTCATTCCTGTCAAAACATTCTTGAGCATGGTTGCTTTTTGTTCCTTGGTAAGATCAGTGAAGCTCAGAAAGCCATGGTCGTTTTTAGCGGTTTGGGAGTTTTGGAGAGATAAGAGTTCAAAAGCTTGAGAGTAATGGAAGCAGTAGAGATTTAGGTTGAAAAGAGGGGAATATATGGGTACGGGTTAGTGGACGTTTGAGATAATTTACGGTTCCGAGGTACCAATAAATGTAAAAAGGGGCGCAGTAAATATTATGCGGCTGTATACCGTTTTAAGGGTAAAAGGGTAAAAGACCTTTAATAATTTGCTAGGTCACCTGGTTTTCAGAATTTTCTAAGTCCACAACCTTCTGTTAGATATAAGAGGAGGTTTTCTGTAGGAAGGAAGGGAGGGTTTCTGTTGCTGAGGTGTTCTGTCAGGGTAGAGAACAGAAGGGGGGGTTAACAGAAGGGGTTCTGCAACAGGTATTTTGTTAACAGAGAATTAGCAACAGAGGGCCTTCCTTTTCAACTTTCCCTTGGGATTTCATCCATCATCCCCAATTTCTCTCTCAGTTTGTTGAATCTAGCCTCTGGAAGAGGCTTTGTCAGAATGTCTGCAAGCTAGTCTTCTTTGGCACATGTTCCATGCAAATGTGCTTCTTTTCAACATGATCTCTGATGAAGTGATGTCTGATCTCAATGTGCTTTGTCCTGGAATGAAGAAATGGATTCTGAGTGATGGCAATGGCACTGGTGTTGTCACACAGCAATTTGATCTCCTTTGCTTGAATGCTATAATCCTTCAACTGTTGCTTCATCCAGAGTAACTGAGCACAGCAACTCCCAGCTGCAATGTACTCAGCTTCTGCTATACTTGTTGAGATTGAGTTCTGCTTCTTGCTAAACCAGGAAACAAGCCTTCCTCCTAGCATTTGGCAGTGACCAGAGGTGCTCTTCCTGTCTAATCTGCAACCTGCAAAATCTGAGTCAGAGTAACCAATTAGTTCAAAGTTACCTCCCTTAGGATACCATAGGCCTGCATTTGGATTTCCTTTGATATATCTGATGATTCTCTTTGCAGCACTAAGATGGCTCTCCTTGGGCTTTGATTGGTATCTGGCACCGATTCCAACAGAGAAAGAGATGTCTGGTCTGCTTGCAGTCAGATACAGCAGAGATCCTATGATTCCTCTGTATGTTGTTGCATCAACATCCTTTCCTTCATCATCTGGACCAATTCCTTGTGAAGTGTTCATGGGAATCTTCACTGAGGATTTGTCTTCCACTCTTAAGTTCTTGATCAGGTCTCTGGTATACTTCCCTTGATTGATGAAGATTACTTCTGGAACTTGTTTGACTTGAAGTCCTAGGAAGTAGCTGAGTTCTCCCATCATACTCATTTCAAATTGACTCTGCATCACTTGAGAAAATTTCTTGCACAGTTCTGGATTAGTACTACCAAATAAAATATCATCAACATATATTTGTACTAACAAAATATGATTAGCAACAGAGATTTGAAATAGAGTTTTGTCAACCTTTCCTTTAGTAAACCCATGGTTCACTAGGAAAAGGGACAATGTTTCATACCATGCTCTAGGAGCTTGTTTAAGACCATATAGGGCCTTTTTAATCTTGTAGACACAAGAGGATTGAGTAGGAATGACAAAACCTGGTGGTTGTTCCACATAAACTTCTTCTTCAAGATCTCCATTCAGAAATGCACTCTTGACATCCATCTGGTAGACCTTGATGTTGTTGTAAGCAGCATAAGCTAGAAAGATTCTGATGGCTTCCAGTCTGGCAACTGGTGCAAAGGTCTCATCAAAATCTATTCCCTCTTCTTGGCAATATCCTTTAGCTACCAGCCTTGCTTTATTCCTTACAATGTTGCCATCTTCATCAGCTTTGTTCTTGAACACCCATTTGGTTCCAATGACATTCTGGTGCTTTGGCCTAGGAACAAGTTCCCATACTTTGTTCCTTTCAAACTGAGTAAGCTCTTCTTGCATTGCATTGATCCAATCTGAATCTGCAAGAGCTTCTTCCACAGTCATAGGTTCCATTTGAGATATGTAGCAGGCAAGCATTGCTTCTCTCCTTGTTGAAGCTGATATGGTCTGCACACCACTTCTGATATGTCCAATAACTTGATTAGGAGGATGGTCTCTTAACCATGTCAGATCAGGTTCTGTCAGTTGCTGTCTGGGTCTTTCTTGTTCTTCATCTTCTGAGTCTTCATCTTCATTCAACAGAAGGGGGTTTGGTGCAGGTGTTGGAAATGCAGGGTTATCTGCTACCTCTTCTGTTGGTTCTGATGTTCTGTCTTCTATGCTGACTTCCTTGAGGATCTCTGTTACCTCTTTAACAGAGATGCTTTCATCAAACTTCACATGTATAGATTCTTCAACATATAGGGTCCTTCTGTTGAGTACTCTATAGGCTTTACTGGTGTTTGAATAGCCTATAAAGATACCTTCATCAACCTTCTCTTGAAAGACTTTCAGATTCTCCTTTCCATTGTTAAGAATGTAGCACTTGCATCCAAACATATGAAAGTAGCTGATGTTGGGTTTTCTTCCTTTCCGGAGTTCATAAGGGGTCTTCTGGTGATTCTTGTTGATCATGCTTCTATTCTGAGTATAGCATGCAGTGTTGATTGCTTCAGCCCAATATCTCATAGGTAGACCAAATTCTGCAATCAGTGTTCTTGCAGCTTCTTTTAAAGTTCTGTTCCTCCTTTCTGCCACGCCATTCTGTTGAGGGGTTCTAGCGGCAGAGAGTTGATGAAAGGTTCCATTTTGATCACAGAAGTCCTTTATGACTTGGTTGACAAATTCAGTTCCTCTGTCAGACCTGATTGTCTTAACCTTCAAGTTCTTCTCAGTCTGAAGTTGCTTTAACAGAGATGGCAACTTCTGAAGAGTTTCATTTTTCTTTGATAGAAAGATAGTCCATGTATATCTGGAATAGTCATCAACCATGACTAGGGTATATTTCTTGCCACCAACGCTTGGAGTTTCAACAGGTCCAAATAAATCCATGTGGATCAGATTTAGAGGACTTGTAGAAAGATCTCCAGCTATGGGTTTGAAAGAGTTCTTCTGTTGCTTTCCCTTCTGGCATGCACTGCACAGGGTCTCTTTCTTGTAAACTATGTCTGGCAGTCCATCAACTATGTGTTCTCTTGCCACTTTGTTGATTGTTTTGAAGTTCAAATGGCTAAGCTTCTTGTGCCAGTCCCAGCTTAGTTTTGAATCTCCCTTGGCTATCAGGAAAACTCCATCCTTTGCTGTGTTCCAATCAACCACATAGATGTTCTTCTTCCTTGATGCTGTAAGAACCACTTCCTTTGTTGTCTCATTCTTCACATAGCAGAAGTCCTTTGTGAATTCAACAGTGTAGCCTTTGTCACAGAATTGGCTAGCACTTAGCAAGTTGAACTTCAGTCCTTTGACATATGAGACATCATCAATGACTATCTGGTTCTTGATCAGCTTTCCTCTTCCTTTTGTTTGACCTTCTTTGTCATTACCTCCAAAGGTAACTCTAGGTCCTTTGCATTTCTGGAACTCAGTTAGGCAACTTCTGTCACCTGTCATGTGCCTGGAGCATCCACTATCAATAAACCATTCTTGCTCTGAGATAGCTCCAGCACACAATTCCTCATCATCAGAATGAGCCATGAGGCATAGGTCTTCTGTCTCAGTATCAAGGCAACAGAAGGCCTCATCAGAATCTAAGTCAGAACTGGATTCTGTCTCTGACAGAGGGTCTTTCTCAAGCTGTTCTGTCACAAGTGCCTTTCTCCTTCTGTAGCTGTCTTCATACTTCTTCTTTTCTCCATCATGCCCTTGTTTCTTAGACACTCTTGGATGTGGACATTCTGCTTTGAAGTGTCCAGGTTGTCTGCAGTTGTAACAGAGAAGCTCACCACTGCTTTCTGTTGTTTTGACCTTCTGGTATGGCTTTCTGTTGAATGATGGACTCCTTCCATCTTTGGGATTCTTCATGAACTTTTTGAATCTCCTAGCAAAAGCAGCCATATATTCGACAGATAAAAGTACTGAAGGGTCAAAATCATTTACCTTTGATGTGCTAGCAGTGAGGGCTGTAGTGGTCCTCTCTTCTGGTACATCTTCCTTTTCTTCAATCATTTCAAACTCATGAGCTTTGAGATCTGAAATGAGCTTATCAGTGGGATAAGTCTTTACATCCTTGCTGGCTTGGACAGCAACCACCTTCATCTTCCATGCTGAGGGCAGTCCCCTCAACACCTTCAGGTTGATCTCCTTGGTGGTGAGTTCCTTGCCAAGCTCAGAGATCTCTCCAGTGAGAGTGAGGAGCCTGTCATACATCTTGGAGATGCTTTCACCAGGGAGAAGTTTGAAGTCATCAAACTTCTTGTTGGCTATTGTCAGTTTGTTGTCCTTCTCTTGCTCATCACCAGCTCCAATGAGCTCAAGAGTATCCCAGATTTCCTTTGCAGTTTTGCACTTCTTTATTCTGTCTAAGTACCTATCATCGATGGACTTGTAAAGGATGTCCTTAGCAATTTTGTCCAGATTGTACTTCCTTCTTTCTTCAGTTGTCCACTCAGATTTGGCCTTATTGATCATCTGAGGTCTAGTGTTGTCAATAGCATGTTCTGGATTGACCTTCTGGAAGCTTGTGAAGGGTCCTATGTCAAGTACTTCCCACATCTCATCATGAAGAGCACAAAGATGTGCCTTCATCCGGATCCTCCAGTCATCAAACTTAAGATCTGAAAACATAAGGTTCTTGGACAAGGAGTGATCCATTATATCAGGAAAAAAAAAGAGATAAAACAGAAAAACAAGTGGATCTTTGTTCAGCAAATAACCTAAGAGATTATTAGAACAAGGAGGCTCTGATACCACTTGTTGGTCTCGGTTGTACTGGATACAGTCTAGAGGGGGGGTGAATGGACTGTATTGGTTTTTAACTTTTTCAAGCTAAGTACCAGATTTAACAGAATAGCCTGTTCTATTGGCAGAACAGACTGGCAGCGGATGGGGTTCTGGTAGGGAGTTCTGTTGATAGCCTCAGAGAAGCAAAGGCAGTAGGCCTTCTGTTAACTCACAAGACCAGTTCTGCTGAACACAGATACCAAGTCTATGGAGTCAAACAGTTCAAATAAAGACTATGAATGAAAAGCAGTAAGTAAATGACACCAGGGCTTTTTATAGTGGTTCAAGGAACAACTTGTTCCTCTAGTCCACTGTTCCACTAAGCTGTAAAAACTTCCGTTTACAATGCCTTAGCCCTATCACTTAAGAAGCTCTCCACGTCTTCTTCAAGTGTAGATGTCTTCTTGGATGCACTTCCGGCTTCCCTAAGACTGGTCCTTTCACTGAGCTTTCCCAGAAGTATCACCACTTCACAGCTCTAGGTACTTGGACGTCCTTCTTGTGAAAGAAGAGGTTCTATTTAGAACAGGGGTTCCTCCAACTTGCTTCGTTACAAAGAGTTTGTATGTGATGAGCTTGAAGAGTTGAAGAACACTTGGAACTTTGCTTGAGTTGGAAATAAGGATTTTTCCAACTTCTACCTTCTCTTGTAGAGGATGATGAAGTGTTAATCTCAAGGAGGCTTTTTGCTTTTAAGCGCTTGAATTTCTTGTATGCAGAGTTGTAGCAAAGGTTAGCAAAATTGCAAAGTTATCCGGTTGTTCTTCGTAGTGTATCTTTTATACTGAGGTTGTCTTCCCGTTGGAGGAGAAGGAGGACAACTGCATTAAATGAGCGAGCAGTTGACTTGACCAGTAGGACCCGGTAAAGTTGGCGGGTTACTATTTTGGGATAAAGTAATCCTGACATTGCGGCCAATCATCTGCAATTACTCTACGGAGCATGGGGAGCATTAAATGTGCATTTAATGCGTGCACTGTAGCGTTTCCGTTCAAGTCTCCTAGCCGTTGAAGGAATCTTCCAGTTGATTTCCCGGCTTTGTGGAATTCTTCTAAGTGTCAGGCCTTCTGGTGTCTTTGATCAGAGAAGGTCTGGAGCACTTCTGTTGAGAGTATATCCAACAGAGAACCAGGAGGGTTTCTGTCAGAGTAAAGGCTAACAGAGACCCTGAGGTTTTCTGTTCTGAAGTAGAGAACCAAAGGTCCTCTGTTCAACTGATGCCTTATCAAGGGTCTTCTGCCCTTGGAGTCCTTCTGCTTTAGGAGGTCTTCTGGTTTGGAGGCTTTCTGCTAAGTCGATTAAACTAAGAACTTTACAAATGAAAATTCTAATACATTAAGTCTAAAGAGGGGTACTCTAAAGTCCTAATTAATCTAGCATCATCAAAATCTAATTACAAATATTCCTTACACTATCTGTTTCTTGCTATTTACTTTCTGTTATTTTTGTTTGCTTGTATGTGCTCTGATTTACTTTGATTTATCTTGATTGTACTCGCACTCTTACTATTTTCCTATGCCAAGTTACCCACCAAGAATTTTAATGAAAGTTTTAACTTTACTTTTTATGGTGAAAGGCACTTCTCTGGAAATAGTTTAAGGGTTTTGGCATCATCAAAAAGGGGGAAATTGTAAGGAATACTTGTAATTAGATTTTGATGATGCTATATTAATTAGGACTTTAGAGTACCCCTCTTTAGAAAATTGTATTAGAATCTTTTCTTGTAAAAGCGTTCTTAGTATAGTCGACTGACAGAAGACCTCCTGACTGAAGACCTTCTGTGTGCCTATTAGTTTTTGTCCAGACAGAAGACCTTTGGCTCTCTGTTGATCCTTATCCGGACAGAAGACCTCCTGGTTCTCTGTCGAACTTCACTTTGACAGAAGTACTCATGGATCTCTATTAGTTCCCACCTTGACAGAAGGACTAAGGATCCTCTGGCAGCTTTTGCCCTAACAGATGTGCTCGAGACCCTCTGTGGTTGACTCTTTGCTGAAGATACCAGAAGGCCTGACACTTAGAGAATTTCCATGAATCTACCTTAGCCGGTGAAAACAACATAAGATTCCTTCAACGGCTAGAAGACTTCAACGGAAAAGCTACAGTACACACATTAAATGCTCATTTAATGCACCCCGTACGCTGAAGAGTAAAAGTTGATGATTGGCCGACATATCAGGATAACTTTATCCTAAAATAGCAACTCGCCAACATTACCGGGTCCTACTGGTCAAGTCATTTAATGCAGTTGTCCTCCTCCTCCAATGGGAAGACAACCCTGGTATATAAGATACTACTCGATGAACAACTTGGATAAGAACTTTGCTAGAACTTTTGCACAACTCTTGACAACCATTTCAACAACAAGCTTTCTTAAGACCATAACCTCATCATCTCCATCAACAAGAAAAGCTTCAGTTGGACAGATTATATTTTCATATCTTAACATTCCAACAAGAGCAAAGTTCCAACTTTTCTTCAACACTTCAAGCACTTCAACTACACATCATTTGTGACGAAGCAAGTTGGAAAACCCATGTGCTTACAAGAAATCTTCTCTAACAAGAAGGACATCTAAGTAGCTGGAGTAGTGAAGTGGTTATACTTCAAGGAAGCTCAGTGAAAGGACCGGTCTTAAAGGAAGCCAGGCAGTGCATCCCAGGAGAAATCTAGGCTTGAAGATGACGTGGAGAGCTTCTTAAGTGCTAGGACTAAGGCGTTGTAAACTGTTGTTTTTACAAGCTTAGTGGAACAGTGGATTAGAGGAACGAGTTGTTCCTTGAACCACTATAAAAAGCCCTGGTGTCATTTACTTACTGCATTTATTTCTCGCATTTACTTTAAACTGTTTAACTCCATAAACTTGGTCTCTGTGTTCAGCAGAACCCATCTTGTGAGTTAACAGAAGGCCTATCGCCTTTGCATCTCTTAGAGGCTAACCGGACAGAACCCCTACCAGAATACCATCCGCAGCCAGTCTTTTTTGTCAACAGAACAGGTTATTCTGTTAAAATCTGGTAGTTAGCTTGAAAAATTTAAAAACCAGTACAGTCTATTCACCCCTCCCTCTAGACTGTACCCAGTATAACCGGGACCAACAATACACTTCCTAATGCATTTGTAGACCCACCTATGTTTGAAGATGAAGAAGAAGATAATAGTGTCAAGTTGTTTTTCGAAGAATACAGGAAAAAGTTTGAAACAGTACAAGCTGTAATTGATGAAGTCACAGATCACTGTGATCTTCATAAAGAAACTCCCGAGCCGTTTGATTTACTATTAGTCTACACCCGAGGAGGGCAAGGAGCAGATCAGTCATGATGATGGTACTACTGAGGTAGGTTTGAACATTGAAGATGAGTTGGGAGAAGATGATCACAAGCTCCAAGAGAGTGGGGGCGGGATAGATGATGTCTATAATGAAGAAGTCCCACTCCACAAGCAAGATTACCCCTCTTGTACACATGCACCGATCCACTCTTATGTGGTAGATTTGGATTTCTCTGATTCACTCCTTGATGATGATATTCCTTTTTGTGTTGAGAGTGACAACATCATCTAAGAACACATTAATAAAAAGACTGACAAAACGAATTGGGATTCCTTCATGGAGAGTGATAGCGAGTCAAGGGGAGGTACTCAATATTTTCATGGTACATTCGAGAGAGGAAAGGAGGCATTTGTGATGCACTTTGAACATGAAGGTTATGAAGATCATGTGCTGCCTACGTGGACTCGATAATTTAGAGGTCTGCGCCACTTAATTGCATTTGTAGTGTGAAAGTTAGATGCTTTGAAAATTAGTGCACCATTACAGTCCTTGCTATTTGAGAGCATATGAGGTATCGTTGGGCACACGACGTTAAAAATAGCGCTTCTCGGGAGGCAACCCGAGCTTATTTCTGCATTTATTTTTGTTTTGTTTGTTGTTTTTGTTTTGTTTTGTGTTTGTTTTGCAGCTCAGTGTGTGCTTTGGGGATGATGTGCCGATGATCACTTGACTCAGTTTAGTTCTGCACGGACCAGCGCCTTAGGGAAGTTTCTGCGACTCTTATAATCGCTTATTTGTAATGTTGACTTGAGTGTATTTTGAGCACATGTGATCCTTTCCTCTTTACCCCTTGTGCATAGTGCATTTTTTGTCATCGAGGGCGATGCCAAAGTTTAAGTGTGGGGGAGTGAATTGGGTATTCGGGCAGTAGTTGTCACATGGGATTACTAGAGTTAGCATGCGTAGGTGTTAGTTGTATATTCACAGGAAAGTCATGTCAAAATTTTTGAATTTTTTTTCCTTTAAACTATGTCTTTGTGAGCTAGCTAGTGTGTTGACTATGTTTTTAGGACATCCTTAATGTGTTTAGGCTTAAATTGCTGCAGGATGAGCTAGTTGTTGAGAGGATGAAGGCATTAGTCACCCATTGAATCAATTAAATCATCCACCTAACCTGAATAAGTCCTTTAGGAGGAGCCATTTTGAGCCTGACCATTCTATTCTTCACCCAATTAATTGAGCTCCATAGCCACGGGGCCTGTTTTCTTATCCGTGAATAATTCTGACAAAGTCTTGATGTTTAGGGAACTACGAGATTAATTTCCTAAGTTTAGGGAATTTTTGATAGGAGCCAATTTTGGCACTGTTCCTATGCCCCAAGTGGGGTAAGAGCAGTCACTTTTTAGGAATTTGATATTTTTGAGGATTGCATTGTAGGCATGGATTCACCTTGATTAATTGAACTTTAATTGCTTGTTTTCCTTGGTGAGGCCGAGATTAGAATGGGGTAATGTGTAGTGAAAATATGAAAATTGAAAAAATTAATAAAATATAGCTAGACCTCTTACCTTGTGAAAAAGAGAATGGGAGCCCCGGTCAAAAAGCGTAAGTGTTCTGCACAATAAGATGAGACTTGGGGATCTTTCGAAAGAAATGATGTTCTCGTGCACACATGACAAGGAAATCTGATCTTAATTAATTGAACTTGGATGATATTGCAAAATTAGCTTTAGTCCTTCGCGTACTTCAAATATACGTCAAAGCACCAATGTGTCGCGGCGATTTAGCTTAGTTGTACACCATGTCTACTCTTTGCATATTTTTAGATGATAGTTCCTAATTTGTGTCCTACTAAATTCCTTAATCCGAAAAATACCCTTGAAATTCCTGAACGCATTAAGTTTTTGTCAGATTATTCTAACTCTCAAACAAATGGACTATTTATTCTTACCATCCACCATTCACCACCGTCTTTACAAGTCCTTCTGATCACTAGCTAGTTTAATTGTGTAAGCAGTAATTACTTTGAGGATGTTGTGAATAATTTTGTCAAATATTTTAGCTAGAGTACAAAGATGTAGTTTAGGGAAGAATTTTATTGGTTTATCTTTTATGTTATGTGAATATCCCTTTAACTACCTGTGCATGTTAATTATTTTAATTCCGTGTGGTGATTATCGTAAGTCCCGTTGTTCGATTTGCTTGAGGACAAGCAAAAGCTTAAGTGTGGGGGAATCTGATATGTTCGTATTACAACACGCATTTGATGCGTGTTGGAGTCGGATTTTGATGGTTTTCCTAGCTTTAAGGTGTTGCAAGTCTCAATTTTAGCTCAAGATGTACTTATCAGGCGTTGGGTCGAGTTTTGTTTCCTTTGGAGTTGAATTGAAGAAGTTAGAGACCGGCATCGGCGCTTAAAGAGGCAATCGGGAAGAGTTTGGAAGCATTCGAGTAAGATTTGAGAGATTTGGAGGTTACCGGGAGATTCACAATGAAATTCTGATGAAGAAAGAGCATTTGGGTCGACCTTATTTGCATCTGGGAGCATTTGGAGCAAGAAACAACATGAAACAGTCAAGGATAGGCCAGGCACGACTGTGCCTGGGCCTAGGCACGATCGTGCCTGAAGAAGAAAGTCACGAGGGGCTACTGCCAGCCAGACACGGTCGTGTCTGGGCCGGGCATGATCGTGCCTCCATACGAAACGCGTGCATGCTCCGCAGGCACGGTCCCAGGCACGATCGTGCCTGGCGTCGTGCCTGGCCATGATTTGTCCTAATTCAGCTCAAATTCACCCGTTTTCTATAAATAAGGCATCCATTGGCTCCATACCCCTTTGGGGGGGGGGGGGGCGAACTTGGAGAGAGGCTTAGGACGAATTTTATCTGCGTTTTTATGTTATTTACTTCAAGAACTTGGGATTCTTTGTAAGTTCAATTCTTTTAATTAATGAAAATTTATTCTATTCATTCCAATTCTGTTGATTCATCAATTATGAGGCGTGAGTAGTTTAATTAGGGATTTGGGTTTGATGAAGGGGTTGATCATGAAGTATGGCTAGATTCCTTTCGGTTTAATTACATGAATGTCGTTTAATTTGTGTTTGAATAATTTAACTGATATCTCTTGTAACCTAGATGGCCACTAGAATTACAATTTCTTGTAGAATGAATTAAGAGAGATCTAGTTTATTCTAGGACACATTCACACACACTTAATCGTTCGCTAAGAGATTAGTAGCGATTAAGGGGCAGTATGCTTTTATCTGCTTAAGCCCACACGACTACACCACTCCTAATTGTAATAGGATGCTTGACCTCTCTCCTATAAAGAAAGGCAGAGATGGTTCAAACAGCATAAGCCTCTACACAATTTATTCCACACCTATTATTCTCGTACAACACCTCTAGATTTCTCTCTCAACAATTCATACGTGTATCATGGCTATATTTCTATAACATTATGAATATATGGTATTGATTGTTGATGAATTATTCTTCTTCTACTCAAATTCTCCATATTATTGCATATTAGTTAATCGATTGTTGATATGGGATTATCCAAAAGTTGGTATCAGAGCCTTGGCGTAATTTTGTTCGTTCGAATCTAGGAATTTTTCTGGAATTAATTTGATCAAAAACACAACTTTTGGTTGAATTAGTTTTGGACTTGTTCTTGAAAACTTACTATTTTTGGAAAGGCTGCTGAAAGGAAGAGAAGAAAACATATTTGAACCCTAATTGCTCGAGTCACGTTTTTCGCACTACCGAAATCTTAATTTTTGTACCACTGAAGATCTAGCATATTAGCTTTCGGCCTAAGCTTATTAATCCAAGTTTCCTAATTTGGTTGCCAGAGATCTTCTTGATCACTGACCCGAGATCTCAGTTTCTCAGCAACCGAAATCATTTTCGCAGGCCCGAGATCTTATACTTAAAGTTAGCCCGAGATTTGTACCCGAGATCCAGAGCCAGCCCGAATTTTGAGAATCCGAAGAACCGAGATCAAGGCCAGAAGTCAGCATCTACAAAATCAGGCCCAAAATTCTTTATAGCCAAGATCTTCTTCGAAATCTTTAACTGACCTGAGTTGAATAATATTTAGGAGGCCCGAAATCTTAATCAGCAACACCGAATTTAGTGCCAGAACAGTTCTCGCCCAAGATCACCAACAATCTATCTTTTTTAATGGAAGCTTACACTTTGGGAAGTGACTCAAGACCTCCTCTACCAAGGCGAGGTGGATTTACAATCTGGAAAGTTAGATTTCTGAATTTTATTCGAAGTAGGGATAATGGCAAAAATATCCTCAAATCTCTAAATGAAGGACCAATTGAATACTGGGTTGAAATACCTGAGAATAGAACCAATAATCTGCATACACCTCCCAGTAAATCTCTCAAGAATGAAGATGACTATGCTGAACCAGCAAAACTCAGAGCTAAAGCTGATCTCCCTGCTACTACTTATATGCTTCAATCTATTCCCAATGAGCTCTTTATGCAAATGACAACCTCACTACGACTAAAGATATGTGGGATGAGATTCACCAAATTATGCAAGGAACTGATGTTGGTATAAAGACCAAGAGAGCTCACACTCTTACTGCTTACGACTCTTTTTCTAATAGAGCCGATGAAGAACCGGAGGATACTTACCGGTGTTACTTGATGATCCTGAATGAGATGAGGAAGATCAATATCCACAAGACTAACATGGAAGTCAATATGTGCTTTCTACGATATCTTAAGCAAGAATGGAAGAAGACAACGAAAAGGATTAGACAGAACAAATATCTGAATGAGCAGACCATTCACAACGTTTATGATTGTCTAGGAGAATTTTCTGAGGATGTACTTGAAAAGGTGAAAACTACAAAAGAAAAGAACATTGTTGATTCTCTTTCTCTTCTGTCCACTGAAAGGAAGAAGAAAAATAAGACACCTAAAATTACTATTGAAGTTGAGTCATCTGATGAAGACAAGAATCAGTATGATTCTGATCCAGAAATCAATGAGCTGAAGAAAGAACTAGCCCTGCTGACTAATATTACAAAGAAGATGAATAAGCAAAGCCCATCATCTAACAAGCAAAGAACTTCTTCTTTCAATTATTCTGACAAAGCCAGCTGACCTTCCAATAAAGTTGTCAGCGGAGATCATCTGAAGTGTTTCAAATGTGGCAAACCTGGTCATTTCGCTAAAGAGTGCAGATCTGCAAAATGTGTTTGTGTGTGTGTGCGTGCGTGGGTGTGTGTGTAGGTATGTGTGTGTATGTATGTATATAGATTTTGGTTCAAATGATAACATCTTTTAACGTAAAAAGTGAGAACAAATCTCATCCATCCAAAATACACACACGCTGAGATGATGTTATGACAAAATCCAAGGACATTTTTGTATCATCCTTTTATGCCAACTTTTTGTAACCTACAATGAAGTTAATAAATGTGATTTAATTTAGGAAAGGAAAGCCTAATTCCATATTCTCTCAAATACTACATCTGGAGTTTTTTTAAGGACAACTTTCATTTACTATCTATATGGTAATTTACTTCCACTTGCCTTTTCAACATTACTAATATATATCATATATTTATCAATGTATTTTCCTTTTTTTGTACACTATATTACAAGTATTTAATTCACCATTTTTTTTATATTTTTCAACATCTTTCATTTTTTGTGCATTAGATACTAGATATTGGGTATTTCAATTGATTGCATTTGTAGTGTACCAAATTAATGATATGAATAACTTGTGCATGAAATTGTTATTTTTTTTAATTATTTAATGTGCATCAAGTGTCAATTTTTGTGTGTTATATGATTATATCCTACTAAGATGTTAGGATATAACTTGTGTTATATCACTAAATGTTAGTTGTTGTGTGTGATATTGATTTTGTGTGTTATATATTAGTTTAAGTTGTGTTAAATTCTTATACTTTAGATATTATTTAGGAAGTACATTTTAGTCATTGTGTGTTAGATAGTGCTCTTTGTGCATTTGATATTGGGTTTGTGCGTAAGATACTTGTTTTAGTTTTTCTTATACGTACTGTGTGTTAGATACTGATTCTTGTGTGTTAGACATTACTGGTTGTGTGTCAGATACATATTCTTGTGCAAGCGTAGCCGAAGATGTTTGTTGTGATTTATTGTATACATATTATACTTACTTTTTAAAACAAAATTATATATGACATATTGGTGTTATATGAAATATAATAAAAAATTCTTTATTTTGAAATGATTTTTGTTAAAATCAAATTATAATTTAACAAGTTAAATCAATTTTGAAATAAAACATTTTATATGAATTGACCTTTTATCTCTTACTATTTTTTTGGTAAGTGATAAGGCAATATCACCCGCGCCCGCGGATACATGGTCAACCCGAACCGAAAATATGGATGAAAATCCGAAGAAAATGGATGAAAAATGGATGACGGGTGGATTGAAAGACAAGTTGGATCGGGTGTGGATGAACACTCATCCAACCCATCACCCGACCCGTCACCCGCTCCCTCCACCCGCACCCGCTGACCCGCATATAAATATATATACATTTATTATAATATCTATTTAATAATATATTAATAATAATAATAATTAATATTAATATATTAACAGATACTACGAAACTACGGAGTAGCATTGTGGCGACTAAAATAGGAGCCCAACCCTAATCCCGTTGAACTGCAAAAATAGTTTTGTGTTGATGCAGAAATGAAGAATTGACAACTTGAAAAAAAATCTATTTTGTTTGACAATTAGTTCTTTCTTTATCATCGGCAGTGAATTAATGATTCTAATATACTTAATTGCTCAAGTTTTTGTAGTTATTTTTTTCAATGAATTCTTAATTTTTGTCATGATTTCTTTTTATAATTTATTTATTTTGTCTTTCAAGTTTAACCTTTTGTATTCACCCGTTACTCACCCGATCCATCCGATAATCCGTTTATGATGGATGGGTTGGGTGTGGATGTAAATTTTAGTGGATGATGGACGGGTGGGTGGACTATGAAAAATTAACGGGTGGACGACGGATGAGCCTTCACCCGGTATAAATCCGACCCGCTACCACCCCTTTAAGGCTCCAACCGTTACCACATTAAAGGATTTCTGAAAATTACTCTAGTGCCCTTCATTAGCCTACGTATGGATTAGATAGTGCAATTATATTTATTCAATGTTTGAACTCCCATCGTACATCGGATTCGTATATTATTATTGTAAGGAATAATTGTAATTAGATTTTGATGATGCTATATTAATTAGGACTTTAGAGTACCCCTTCTTTGGATTTCATGTATTAGAAATTTTCCTTGTAAAGTTCCTTAGAATAGTCGACTGACAGAAGACCTCCAGAACAGAAGACCTTCTGACAGAAGACCCTCTGATAGGCTTTGTCCTAACAGAGGACCTTTGGCTCTCTGCTTCAGAACAGAAGACCTATGGGTCTTTGTTAGCCTTTAGACGGACAGAAACCCTCCAGGTTCTCTGTTGAACTTTTCTTCAACAGAAACCCTCAAGACTCTCTGATAGCCTTTTCCAACAGAAGTGCTCAAAACCTTCTCTGGTCGACTCTCTCCTGAAGACATCAGAAGGCCTGACACTTAGAGAATTTTACCAAGCTGGTAAACCAACTGAAGATTCCCTCAACGGCTAGGAGTCTTGAACGGAAAAGCTATAGTACACGAATTAAATGCACATTTAATGCCTCCCGTACTCTGTAGAGTAAATGCAGATGATTGGCCGCAATGTCAGGATAACTCTATCCCAAAATAGTAACCCGCCAACTTTGCTGGGTCCTACTGGTCAAGTCAACTGTTCGCGCATTTAATGCAGTTGTCCTCCTCCTCCAACGGGAAGACAACCTCAGTATAAAAGATACTTTACGAAGAACAACCATGAGAACTTTTGCTACAACTTTTGAACAATCTCTCATTCGAATAACACTCTCAATTATTCAAAGTCAAAAAGCCTCCTTGAGATTAAAACTTCATCATCTTCTACAAGAGAAGGCAGACGTTGGAAAAATCATTCTATCACTTCTTCATAATCCAACAATAGCAAAGTTCCAATCGTTCTTCAACAACTTCAAACACTTCATCTACAAATCTTTTGTAATGAAGCAAGTTGGAGGAACCCCTGTTTCAACAGAAACTCTTCTTTCAC
Organism: Cuscuta europaea; assembly: GCA_945859875.1. NCBI lineage: Eukaryota > Viridiplantae > Streptophyta > Magnoliopsida > Solanales > Convolvulaceae > Cuscuta > Cuscuta europaea. Next base: position 436,520 of record CAMAPE010000047.1, on the reverse strand, counting down.
AAGAAGGACGTCCAAGTACCTGGAGCAGTGAAGTGGTGATACTTCCGGGAAGCTCAGTGAAAGGACCACTCTTAAAGGAAGCCATGAAGTGCATCCCAGGAGACATCTACACTTGAAGACAGCGTGGAGAGCTTCTTAAGTGATAGGACTAAGGCATAGTAAACGGACGTTTTTACAAGCTTAGTGGAACAATGGATTAGAGGAACGAGTTGTTCCTTGAACCACTATAAAAATCTCTGGCGTCATTTACTTACTGCATTTACTTATCGCATTTTGTTAGAACTGATTAACTCCAAAGACTTGGTCTCTGTGTTCAGCAGAACGTGTCTAGTGAGTTAACAGAAGGCTTGCTGCCTTTGCTTCTTTGAGGCTAATCTGACAGAACCCCTACCACAACCCCATCCGCTGCCAGTCTGTTCTGCCAACAGAACAGGCTATTCTGTTAAATCTGGTACTTAGCTTGAAAAAGTTAAAAACCAATACAGTCTATTCACCCCTCTTCCCCTCTAGACTGTATCCAGTACAACTAGGACCAACAAGTGGTATCAGAGCCTCCTTGTTCTAATAATCTCTTAGGTTATTCTCTGAACAAAGATCCACTTGTTTTCTGTTTGCCTCCTTTTTTAATCTGGTATAATGGATCACTCTCTTTCCAAGAATCTTATGTTCTCAGATCTTAAGTTTGATGACTGGAGGATCCGAATGAAGGCACATCTCTGTGCTCTGCATGATGAGATGTGGCAAGTACTTGACATTGGGCCATTCACAAGCTTCCAGAAGGTCAACCCTGAGCATGCTATTGACAACACCAGACCTCAGATGATCAATAAGGCCAAAACTGAGTGGACTACTGAAGAAAGAAGGAAGTACAATCTGGACAATATTGCTAAAGACATTCTTTACAAGTCCATCGATGATAGATACTTCAACAAGATAAAGAAGTGCATCACTGCCAAGGAAATCTGGGATACTCTTGAGCTCATTGGAGCTGGTGATGAGCAAGAGAAGGATAACAAGCTGACAATAGCCAACAAGAAGTTTGATGACTTCAAGCTTCTTCCTGGTGAAAGCATCTCCAATATGTATGACAGGCTCCTCACTCTCACTGGAGAGATCTCTGAGCTTGGCAAGGAACTCACCACCAAGGAGATCAACCTCAAGGTGTTGAGAGGTCTTCCATCAGCTTGGAAGATGAAAGTAGTTGTTGTTCAAGCCAGCAAAGATGTGAAGACATATCCCACAGACAAGCTCATTTCAGATCTCAAAGCTCATGAGTTTGAAATGATTGAAGAGAAGGAAGATGTACCAGAAGAGAGGACCACCACAGCCCTCACTGCCAGTACATCAAAGGTAAATGACTTTGACCCCTCAATACTTTTATCTGACGAATATATGGTTGCTTTTGCTAGGAGATTCAAGAAGTTTATGAAGAATCCCAAAGATGGAAGAAGTCCATGATTCAGCAGAAAGCCATTCCAGAAGACCAAGCCAACAGAGAGCAGTGGAGAGCTTCTCTGTTACAACTGCAGACAACCTGGACATTTCAAGGCAGATTGTCCACATCCAAAAGTGTCCAAGAGACAAGGGCATGATGGAGAAAAGAAGAAATATGAAGACAATACCAGAAGGAGGAAAGCACTCGTCACAGAACAGCTCGAGAAAGACCCTCTGTCTAAGACAGAATCCAGTTCTGACTCCGACTCTGATGAGGCCTTTTGTAGCCTTGATACTGAGACAGAAGACCTATGCCTCATGGATCATTCTGATGATGAGGTAACCTCTACTTCTACATTTAGTTTTTCTTCGGTAGGCTTAGCTTTTGATTCTGATTCAATTTCAGAATTTTGGGAAGAGTTTAAAGCCATCCAAGCCACTTACTCTTCTGTCAAAGAAGAAAACGGTAAGTTGAAGGCTGAGATCCTTGACTTAAGAAAGGAGGTTGAGATCAAAATCAATCTTCTCATTAAAGAAAGAGATAAGCTGGAAACTGAAAATGTTTCCCTTCTAAAGAAAGTAAGGAAAATGGAGTCAATCGAGATTAAGTACAACACCTACCAGAAGGCCCAGTCTTCAATGGAAAGGTTACTACTTGATCAACAGACTGACGTTGGTTTTGGTCTTGGTTATGGCTTAACAGAATCAGGTGAGCCTTCTGTAATGCCTAGCACCAGTGTTGCTAAGGCAGACAAGGTCATAGTGCCACTGATTTCTAGCCCCACCTGCCAAGCTGGTGTATCTGGCACCAAGGTTGCTCATGAGGAAGTCAGACCAGAAAAAGGGAAGATAAATGTTCAACAGAAACCCTTTTTGAAAATTAATGAACCTGGCAGAAAACCTAACAACAGAAAGGGTTTTCAGAATAACAAAAATAAAAGACAAATCATTAATAGACAACCTCATGATAACCATGTCAGAAATGATCACCAGAAGGGCAGATATCAAGAGAAAGTTAACATTAGGCATAAGAGGTTGGCTGGTCAACTTCAGAAGCCCAAAGCTAACCGCCCCTCTTCTCTTGATTGTATATGGGACTTCTGTCCAACAAAGAAAGCTATGCAAAAGTACGTAAACAGGAAGCATGACCCTCACAAGCATCTGCCCAAAGTGAATCACACTTCAGTTTACTATAACTACCAGGTGGACAATGGGTACCATCCACCAAGGTTTCACCTGATGAGACCAAAATGGTACCAACTACCCAGACTCCATGACCCCCCAGGACTCAAAATTGTTTGGGTACCTAAATCTTTCTTTTGATCATTCAGGAACTGTGTGCTGGAGCTATCTCAGAGCAAGAATGGTTTATTGATAGTGGATGCTCCAGGCACATGACAGGTGACATAAGATGCCTAGCAGAGTTCCAGAAATGCAAAGGACCTAGAGTTACCTTTGGAGGTAATGACAAAGAAGGTCAAACAAAAGGAAGAGGGAAGCTGATCAAGAACCATATAGTCATTGATGATGTCTCATATGTTAAAGGCCTGAAGTTCAACTTGCTGAGTGCTAGCCAATTCTGTGACAAAGGCTACACTGTGGAATTTACAAAGGACTTCTGCTATGTGAAGCATGAGACAACAAAGGAAGTGGTTCTTACAGCATCAAGGAAGAAGAACATCTATGTGGTTGATTGGAAAACTGCAAAGGATGGAGTATGCCTGATAGCCAAGGGAGATTCAAAACTAAGCTGGGACTGGCACAAGAAGCTTAGTCATTTGAACTTCAAAACAATCAACAAACTGGCAAGAGAACACATTGTTGATGGACTGCCAGACATAGTATACAAGAAAGAGACCCTCTGCAGTGCATGCCAGAAGGAAAAGCAACAGAAGAACTCTTTCAAACCCATTCCTGGAGATCTTTCTACAAGTCCTTTAAATCTGATCCACATGGATTTATTTGGACCTGTTGAGACTCCAAGTGTTGGTGGCAAGAAGTACACCCTAGTCATGGTTGATGACTACTCCAGATATACATGGACTATCAGGTCTGTTAAAGCAACTTCAGACTGAGAAGAATTTGAAAGTCAGGACAATCAGGTCTGACAGAGGAACTGAATTTGTCAACCAAGTCATAAAGGACTTCTGTGATCAAAATGGAACCTTTCATGAACTCTCTGCCGCCAGAACACCTCAACAGAATGGCGTGGCAGAAAGGAGATACAGAACGTTGAAAGAAGCTGCAAGGACAATGATTGCAGAATCTGGATTACCTATGAGATACTAGGCTGAAGCAATCAACACTGCATGCTATACCCAGAACAAAAGTATGATCAACAAGAATCACCAGAAGACCCCTTATGAACTTTGGAAAGGAAGAAACCTAACATCAGTTACTTTCATGTATTTGGATGCAAATGCTACATTCTCAACAATGGAAAGGAGCATCTGAAAGTCTTTCAAGAGAAAGCTGATGAAGGTGTATTCATAGGCTATTCAAGCACCAGTAAAGCCTATAGAGTACTCAACAGAAGAACCCTACATGTTGAAGAATCTATACATGTAAAGTTTGATGATAGCATCTCTGTTGAAGAAGTGACAGAGACCCTCAAGGAAGTCAACCTAGATGACAGAACACCTGAATCAACAGAAGAGGTAGCAGATAATCCTGTATTCCCTACACCAGCACCAAACCCCCTTCTGTTGAATAAAGATGAAGATTCAGATGATGAAGAAATAGAGAGACCCAGACAGCCACTGACACAACCTGATCTGACACGGTTAAGAGATCATCCTCCTAACCAAGTGATTGGACATATCAGAAGTGGTGTGCAGACCAGATCTGCCACAACAAGAAGAGAAGCAATGCTTGCCTGCTACATATCTCAAATGGAACCTATGACAGTAGAAGAAGCTCTTGCAGACTCAGATTGGATCAATGCAATGCAAGAAGATCTCACTCAGTTTGAAAGGAACAAAGTGTGGGAACTTGTTCCTAGACCTAAGCATCAGAATGTCATTGGAACCAAGTGGGTATTCAAGAACAAAGGAGATGAAGAAGGCAACATTGTAACGAATAAAGCTAGGCTGGTAGCTAAGGGTTACTGCCAAGAAGAAGGAATAGATTTTGATGAGACTTGTGCACCAGTGGCCAGACTAGAAGCCATCAGAGTATTTTTAGCTTATGCTGCCTACAACAACATCAAGGTCTACCAGATGAATGTCAAGAGTGCATTTCTGAATGGAGATCTTGAAGAAGAAGTTTATGTGGAACAACCACCAGGTTTTATCATTCCTACTCACTCCTCCTGTGTCTACAAGCTTAGAAAGGCCCTTTATGGTCTTAAGCAAGCTCCCAGAGCATGGTATGACACATTGTCCCTATTCCTAGTGAACCATGGGTTTACAAAGGGAAAGGTTGACAAAACTCTATTTCAAATCTTTGTTGCTAATCACATTCCGTTAGTACAAATATATGCTGATGATATTATATTTGGTAGTACTAATCCAGAACTGTGCAAGAAATTTTCTCAAGTAATACAGAGTCAGTTTGAAATGAGTATGATGGGAGAACTAAGTTACTTCCTAGGATTGCAGGTCAAACAAGTGTTGAAGGAGTTTTTATCAACCAAGGGATGTATACCAGAGATCTGATCAAAAAGTTTGGAGTGGAAGGCAAATCACCAGTGAAGATTCCCATGAACACTTCTCAAGGAATTGGTCCGGATGATGAAGGCAAAGATGTTGATGCAACAACCTACAGAGGAATCATTGGATCTCTTCTCTATCTCACTGCAAGCAGACCAGATATCTCATTCTCTGTTGGAATCTGTGCCAGATACCAATCAAAGCCCAAGGAGAGCCATCTAAGTGCTGCAAAAAGAATTATCAGATACATCAAATGAAATCCAAATGCAGGCCTATGGTATCCCAAGGGAGGTAACTTTGAACTAATTGGTTACTCTGACTCAGATTTTGCAGGTTGCAAGTTAGACAGGAAGAGCACCTCTGGTCACTGCCAACTGCTAGGTGGGAGACTTATCTCCTGGTTTAGAAAGAAGCAGAACTCTATCTCAACCAGTACAGCAGAAGCTGAATACATTGCAGCTGGGAGTTTCTATGCTCAGCTACTCTGGATGAAGCAACAACTAAAGGATTATGTCATTCATGCAAAGGAGATCAAGCTATTATGTGACAACACCAGTGCCATTGTTATCACTCAGAATCCAGTTCTTCACTCCAAGACAAAGCACATTGAGATCAGACATCACTTCATCAGAGATCATGTTGAAAAGAAGCACATATGAATGGAGCATGTGTCAACAGAAGACCAGCATGCAGATATTCTGACAAAGCTTTTGCCTGAGGCTAGGTTCAACAAGTTGAGAGAAGAATTGGGAATGATGGATGAAATTCCAAAAGAAAGTTGAAAAGAAAGATCTTCTGTTACAGATTCTCTGTTTACAGAATACCTGTTGCAGAACCCCTTCTGTTCTCTACCTTGAACAGAGAACCTCCGTTCCTAACAGAACACCTCAACAACAGAAACCCTCTTTATCTCTGACAGAAGGTTGTGGACTTAGAAATATTTTGAGAAAACCGGGTGACCTAGTAACTTAATGAAGGTCTTTTACCCTTATACCCTTAAAACGGTATTGCAGTCGCAAAATATTTACTGCGCCCCCATTTTCATTTATTGGTACCTCGGAACCGCCAATAATCTCAAACGTCCACTAACCCGAACCCATATATTCCCCCTTCACAAACCTAAACCGCTACTGCTCTCTTTTCTCTCAAACTCTCAAACCTCCATAGCTCTCAAGCTTTCAAAAATCTTCCTCTGCTCTAATGGCTCCTATCAGTTTCAACGATCTCTCAAAGGATCAACAGGAAACCCTAACCAAGAATGTTCTCACTGGGATGAAATGCGATCTTTTCGCACTCCCAAGACTGGCTGAGGACGAGGAACTGATGGAAAGGATTCTAGAATGCATCAACGACTCCCACCTGGGCAAGGTTATCACCTACAACTACACTCAGTACAGCACTATTGATGTGGTTGAGTTCTATCTCAACGCTGACTACACTGATGAGATCATCACCTCCACTATAAATGGAGAGCAAGTCACCGTCGATGCTGGGGTCATCAACAGCCTCTTCAATATCCAGGTTGATAACGAATCCAACGGTTTTTTTGACCTAGAAGATGCAGAGATCACTGCAGATGTGTTTGCCCTGAACTATGGCAGGCCAGGTGCCAACCTTCCAAAGCTGACAGGGAAGAAACACTCTCTGAAAAGAGACATAGAGCTGCTAGTGAACATTCTTCACAGGTGTGTATGGTGCAGATACACATCCACTGATGAATTCACCATCTCACAAGCCAATTCCATCTATGTTGTGCTGCACAAGGCAAACATCAACTGGGGACAGGTCATTATCAGATCGATGATCGAGTTTGTCAAGGTGGCAAAGAGGAAGAACAAGGACACGGGCATCTACTCTGGGAAGGTAGGTCATGTCTCTGAACTCCTGGTACGGGGAACTGGGCTCAGGAAGCCAATCTTGGTAGATCACTCCAAAGTGATCTTTCTGTCAACTACCAGCAACAGAGATGCTGCAATCAAGGCAGAACTCAAACGGTTGGCAAAGCTAGACCTCAATAGGCAAAAGCTACAGAAACCCTCCCAGCAGAATACTTCCACCAGCTCTGAGAAGGAACCTCTGGTAAGGAAAGTCGTGAAGAAAGCAGTCACCAAGAAAGCAGCTCCAGCAAAGGCCAAAAAGGTTTTGGCCAAGAAACCTAATCCAAAGAGGAAGAGACCCTCTTCTGAGTCCAGCTCACCTACTCCTTCTGCCACCCCAATCCCTAAGAAGCAGAAGACCAGAATCCCTACTCCTCAAGAAACCCCAGAAGCTAAGGGGGAACCAGAAAAATCTAAATCACCTTCTCTGCCAAAACAGCTACTTTTGCAAGGCAAGAAAATCACTTTTGAGTCTAGTGACTCTGAGACTGAGGATATGGTGATGGATGATACCACTCAGGGGGAACAAGGGAACACTATACCACAAGAACACCAAGTGATAACATCATCCCCAGAGCAACAGAATGCCTCTCTAGACAGAGAACTTCAAATTGACTACAGAGCAGCCCTAGACAAGCAATTTGAGCGTGTGTTAACCTGGAGAAGCTGGAGGATGGGGCCTCTACAGAAAATCATTCAGTATTTCGATCACTATGAGTCTGAGGAAGCAGAGGTACTCAACTGGGTAGGCACTGATGATGTTTCTAAGTGTTTTGCCATGAACTTTCTCATTTCTGTTCTTGAGAACCTAGAGCAGTGAAGTGGTGATACTTCCGGGAAGCTCAGTGAAAGGACAAGTCTTAAAGGAAGCCAGGAAGTGCATCCCAGGAGACATCTACACTTGAAGAAGACGTGGAGAGCTTCTTAAGTGATAGGACTAAGGCGTTGTAAACGGACGTTTTTACAAGCTTAGTGGAACAGTGGATTAGAGGAACGAGTTGTTCCTTGAACCACTATAAAAATCCCTAGTGTCATTTACTTACTGCATTTACTTATCGCATTTTGTTAGAACTGATTAACTCCATAGACTTGGTCTCTATGTTCAGCAGAACGTGTCTAGTGAGTTAACAGAAGGCCTACTGCCTTTGCTTCTCAAAGGCTAATCTGACAAAACTCCTACCAGAACCCCATCCGCTGCCAGTCTGTTCTGCCAACAGAACAAGCTGTTCTGTTAAATCTGGTACTTAGTTTGAAAAAGTTAAAAACCAATACAGTCTATTCACCCCCCCCCCTCTAGACTGTATCCAGTACAACCGGGACCAACAATTATACATCTCGTTGTACGGTGAGCACCGTACAGCCATCTCAACAAGGAACAAAATAATATGCAGCGAAACAGACCCATTATAAGTTCATAAGTAACAGGCCCAAGGAAAAAATAGCAAAACAATTCGATGGCTTTTTTGTAATTAATGTGAAAATTGTGGTTTCAGCTAAATGAGCATTACTGAACTGTTAATGACCAATAGTCCAATTTTAATGAGCACCGTGTTATTACTAAAAAGTTGATATCACAACTAAAAAACGGTGACAATTTCGTAATTTCAGTTAAAATCACGATTTTCGTTAGATGAGCATTAATATACTTTTAATGAACATTGGACGTATTCTACTAAACATTAAGAGTCGAATAATGAGTATTGTGATATCAACTTCATATATTGTAATTCACTTTCTTTTTCTTAATTTTTCTTTTATAAAAACTCATCAAATTATATCTACAATCAATTCCTATGAATTTCAATCAATATGCAAATCTAATGTAATATGGTACTTTTGAAATATGCATTGATATGACATTTTAAAAATGAGTTTAACATGACTACCAATTGAGTATAATTAACTTATAGAATTGAGCATTTGTATGAAAATTATAGGTTTTTCTAGTTAAGTGAGCATCAAGACATTTTCATTGAGAATCAAAGATCCTTTTTTGAGTATTATAAACATGCAATTGAGTATCATGATCTATGCTCCTGTATCTATAATCAACTCCTACGTAAATTTAATGTAATATAATACTTTTGAAATATGCATTGATATAACATTTTAAAATGAGAATATCATCAGTACAAAATGAGCATATATTAGTTTCCAAATGAGCAATGATATAAAAATCATAATCTTTGTTAATTAGTTGAACATCAAAACATGTTCGCTGAGCATCAAACCTCCTCTATTGAATATCAAAAACATACAATTGAGTACCATGATCTCTGTTCACATGTATATTATCTAACTCTTATGCAAATCTAACATGATACTTTAAAGTATCCATTTATATGGCATTTTAAAATGAAAATAAAACCAGTACTTAATGAACAAATGTATTTTACAAAATGAGCATCGAAAAATTCAAAAGCTTGTTCGAATTCTCTAATCTAATATAGTAATAAAAATATAGTAATTCTATTTTAAAAATAATTTATAGTCTTGCGTTCTTGAATTACAAATACAATCAGGTTTTTTTTATAATGTTTACTGATGCATATTTATTTAACACTATACACATTTAAGTATAACACAAAACTCATGTTCAATTAAAAATAGAAAAATAAAACATTAATACCTAAAATATTTCATAATGCACAAATTAAGAAAAAGGTTGAATATATAATGCACAAAACATTTTCATAATAATCGAATATATAATTAAAGCAAAAGGTTGCTAAAGAGAGAAACAAAAAAAAAAAAGATAACAAACAATTAGTAAAACAGAAAAAGAAAGCACAAGTGCGGAACTAACAAAAAAATTAAAAAAACAAAGACACAAAAGAAAGGAGAACAACCCAAACGCCGGGGAAGTCCAGGAGTGCATGCGACAAAAAAAGAAAGAGCATAGTAACTTTATCCTAATTATAACCCTTAAACTTCTAACTAATTAGAAAAATGCTGGTTGTACATTTGTACCGTATAATTTACCATCATACATCCCTGCACCTCATCCTTTTTAACTTTAATTTACTAAGATATATGATTAAAATTTGTTCTCACATCTTACAATAATAAATGTTCTCATTAGAATCACTATATATATAAAACTTCACAAAGGGAGCCGGCTCGAAAGAAAACTGATTCGGAATATACATATAAAACGTATTTATTTTTCAAAAATCATTTGACAATCTTCCTGATTGAATTTTTTACTCAAATTTGATATGAATGAACTATACTTAATGAGAAACATACACAAAAAATTTCAGCCTAATATACCACCGAAAACCACCTCAAATTTGGGTTCTCATCTTAAGAGGGTTCTCACTAGAACCCTCCCCTGTATATAGAGAGAGGGGACAATTCATATCACGTGGGCAGAATTACCTTCAGCCATTTGAGGCCTTTTCCGGTAGAATTTTTTGATGATTTTTTAATCATGTTTTTCATTAGTAGTTGAATTAGATCTATAGAGGGGTTGCTCAAAAATTAACTGTTTTTTCATAGTGTTAAATTCCTTTCAAGATGGCTAAAATATGGAAACGAAGGCATTCATTATAGGGCTAAATATGTACTTCCGCCAGGCACACAAAAATAAGAAAAGAAACCTAAAAACAGAGAGAAAAATACTAGAATTGGGCGGCGGCGGCGCTCAGATCTAAGATCATCTATCGGCGTTTCCAGTAGAAACAAACTTCACAAAGGGAGCCGGCTCGAAAGAAAACGGAGCTGCCGGATGCTGCCACTCCTTGAAGGCCGTCGTCGGAGCCTTCTCCGCTTCTCTAGCCTCGCCCTTCTTCTCCCTGTTCGAATTCGAACACAATTTATCTGCTGCGGCCGTCAAATCGTTCGAAGCCGGCGAGGTAACCAACGGCGATAGAAGCGGTATGGCCACATTCCAGTCCTTGGCGCGATTAATCTGAATCGATGCCGGCGCTTTCTTCTGCAAACGACCCGGCTGCCGCCGGTCACCTGAGAAATACTTGTTATTCTCCGCCATTATTAGAATTGTTGTTGTTATAATTACAATAAGGAGTCTATATATAGGAGAGAGGGAGAAGTACAATAAAGATTTCTTAGAGAGATGAAATGGCGGATCTGAAGAGAGATTATTGTTGTTAATCTCAAAAAGTACTATAGTGATAACTGTTAAGAAAGATGTGCATTATAAACCCGGAGCATTACGATTACTATATAGGGTATGTGGTGTACGCACGTTGGTTGGGAGGGGTTAGGACAGGTGTAATGTAATATGGGAAAAAATCGCGACGAGATCCAGTCAATGGTCAAGGGAGCTAACTTTGTAGTAAAAGTTTAATTAATTATGTTGTTGTCAGCCTGTCACAACTCACATGAGCGGATAGGCTTGTGATGAATTAGGTAGGTGTGTTACGCATAATTATACCTTAACATCGGCTCATCATGTGCATGAGAGGTATTTGACTGGAGAAGGAAACAGGTTCCAATCGCATGGTCATCGTCACAGATTCACTTCGGATTGAGACTCACTCCAGCGACCTCTGTTCGTTGCGTGCGCGCTCTTGTGTTTCACCGACATAGATTACGGCTCCTTTAGCTTTGTGCGCCGGAAAGCTCTGCGGCTGTATTTGAATCCCACCGAGCAAAAGTAAAATCCCGCCAATTAAATCCGGAAAGCTCTGCGACTGTATTTGAATCCCACCCAGCAAAAGTAAAATCCCACCAATTAAATTCATGCATTCATACATATACGGAGTATTTGAAGAGAAGCAAAGAAGTCAATCTTATACACACACACACACTCCGCATATAAGATTGACTTCTTTGCTTCTCTTTAAATACTCCGTATATGTATATATATATATATATGTCATTTGTGGAGAAGCCGGTCCTGATAATCACATCGATAGATAATCACACCGAGGCCGAGGGGGTCGGTCGTGATATGAGGACAACGGCGATGAGGAGCCGGTCCTATAATATGATGACGAGGCGCTGATGAAGCCGATCGTCATATAAAGGCGATGGTCACCATCCGGGAAGGGATGGCGATCTTACACACACACACACACACACACTCTGCATATAAGATTGACTTCTTTGCTTCTCTTTAAATACTCCGTATATATATATATATATATATATATATATATATATATATATATATATATATATATATATACATATATATATATATACATATACATATATATATATACATATACATATATATATACATATACATATATATATACATATATATATCTATATATATATATATATGTATATGTATATATATATATGTATATGTATATATATATCTATATGTATATGTATATATATATATATATATATGTATATGTATATATATATATATGTATATGTATATTTATATATATATATATGTATATGTATATATATATATATATATATACGCCCGGTCGGTAAACCATCAAAAACAGTGGGACAAATGCCGGGGAACACTTGCCAAGTATTATAAACTTATAGGAAGAAACATACATCACAGAAGAGGGGGACCAAACCAAAACCTCCTCCCAACCAAAAAATGAGAACATCAATTAATCCTCTCCTTAATAGCACTACAATCCTTACAAAAGAATTCCCGCTCACCTGACCTCTCATTTTTATCCGTCAGATTTTATCGCACTAATCTACGGCTTCTAACTTCCTTCCTTCCTTCTACACCTCAATTCACCTAAACGCGAAATCATATCATCCCTATCGCCAATTCTTCTTCTCAAATCTGAATAACCTCAACAAATGAAGGTGCTGCTCCCTCCCAGATCTTTCGATGCTCTTGGTTCCTTCTACATCTCACACTGCCGAATGCCTGAAATACCTTCACTCATATCATCCCCTCACCTCAACAAATGGATGGTGCTGCTCCCTCCTGCGAGATCGTTGGGTACCGCTATCGCCGCTCATCCAATCCTTCGTCTCAGAGTTACAGAGCTACCGGTATTCGTCCAAATCCCGTTCATTCATATAATCCCTAGATCGACTAATTCTTCTTCAGTATGTTTTTGGTTAAATTAACTCTTCTTTGTATATCTTCTTCGTTATTTGTCGAGCATTTTCCCTATAGATCCTAAAAAGATGTCATCCAGACAATACTTCTGAGTTCTGACTTCCAATAGAACCAATTGTCTTAGTGCACTTACATGGACCATGTAAGTACTTCTGCGTGCTCTTCATTTTCTGAAAGAGTTAGTTCAATTTAGTTTCCTAATTTATGTTAAATAGGGTTCTTCAATACCATATACCATATTCACACCATTTGACAATACTTTTTAATGTCATAGTTTCCATATTTATTTTTAAATTACATTTACTAATTTTGTGTATTCTCAAATGCTACAACCCTCAAAGGATATGAGCCCAGACTTGGGAAATGGATCCTAATCACACTAATGGTATATGGGATAGTTTGTTATCTTTCAACATATCTTATTCAATCTTAGTCATTCTTCTTCAAAAAAGAAGATAAAATAGTTAAGCTTCACATTCACATTTACCATGGAGTATTAAATAAAATGCTCCTGTCAATCACATGTTTCAACTTCATTTAGATATATCAGGTTGGTTTTTTTTACCTTGGATTCTTCACCACTTATTATATATTTATCATGTGAATATAAAAGAATTTGTTCTGCTAATCAAGTTTATTGTTGTTTCCCTGCTCTTAAATTTCGATTCCAATTGAGAATACAAAATCAAAGTGAAAGATAAGGAGTTTCATGTGACTCTTAATCTCTTTTTCCAATCTGCTACTTCAACAAATTTTTGGATGATAAGCCTTGAAGGATTTTGTTTTTTAGTTTGTGAGTTTTGGATGATGAAGCTACTGTCTCATAATTTAGTACCAAAGTGTTATACAAGTTATACAAATTAGATAGTATTTGCTTTTGGGTGGTTTAACCAAAGATCCTCATGCTTCTGTAATTATTTTCATCTCATAAGTAGTACGAAATTAACGAAAAACTTTCAAAAAGGAAATAAATGCTTCTGTAAAAAAATCATTTCATATGCTACTTATTTCATAAGTAGTATAAGCATGAGTGACAATCTATACTGCTTGGCCAAATTCATTTCTTTGTTTTCTAAATACCTATTACAGAAAGAACTGCCAGTTAAGTCACATTAACTATATTAATAGATATTGTGTTGAGTGAATAAAATGAACCAGTTCTATAATGAAGAAGTCATGATATAGTCTTATTGATTACGACATTTTTTGAATTTTAATTGCATGCTGCTGAGCATAGATACCCTGCTCCACATATAGGTAAGCATTGAGAAGAAAAAAGTGCAGATTCATTTTCTAGCTTTTAGTACTTACTAATGCACTATATGAAGTTCGGTTCTTTAGTTTTTTAGCCTTTAATTTCATTTCATTGTACAGAAATGACTTTTTATTCTAATCGAAAGATTATAATAGAAATGTTTTTTTACAGAAGCATATGAATAACAGATTTTAGTGGATTCTCGAAAGCTGAAGTATAGTTCTCTAATAATGTGCCTCTGTTTTTGCTTATTTAGTGTAAATGTAAGCTATAAATTTGGTAAAAAAATTGTAACACTTGAAACATCTTCTTCGATTTAATCCTCCTTCACCATCCAGATCAATTTCAGTTTTGAAAAACGGCTTCATATACTTCATTATATTTCTTCGATTATACTTCGATTTAAACTTAGATTTTCTTTTCAATTCTCTTCATTATCGAACATTTAGAACTTCTATTTGGGTAATAGTTTTATCTACTTCTATGGCTGCAACGAGACACTACTCTCTAAGAAATGTCTTTATTACTTCTCTTCTCTAAATAAGAGAAGAGAAAAAACAATTACAATATGAGTAAATATGATCAATTGAACATGAATTTGATTTCATAATGACTTGGTTTAAATATATATTTTCACCTGAACCACCAAGGATTGAGAACAAGATAAACAGGCAGTTGACTTTTGCAAAGAGAAGGAATGGATTGCTGAAGAAGGCCTATGAGCTGTCTATCCTTTGTGATGCTGAAGTTGCTCTTATTATCTTCTCCAATAGGGGAAAGCTCCATGAATTTTGCAATACCTCAAGGTATGTGTATCCTTTGCAGTTGCTGAATTTTGAATCAAGATCAATGCTTAGTTCTGTATTTTTTGGGTGGTTTTAGCATGCTAAATCTGTATAACCTGATGTTAAATTGACTCATTGTTGTATTTCCTTTTCGTTATTTGTCGATTTCTCCTATACATTCTAAAACGATTAAAACCTTATATGAAAAACACACACTATATCCTACTCAAATGTTGCTGGATGGGAAAGGCACAGGAGATTGGTCACAGTTTTTTTTATAACATTTCTTTGGGATAAACTTCCTATAGTTCTTTGCTGGATATAGTGTGTGTTTTTGGTGGATAGGATACACAACATAAATAGGAAGTTCTTTAGTTGATCCTTCATTTATTTATTTTTAAATTACATTTACTAATTTTGTGTATTCTCAAATGCTAGGTGAAAAATGGGAAGAGGGAAAATGGAACTGAAGAGGATTGAGAACAAGATAAACAGGCAGTTGACTTTTGCAAAGAGAAGGAATGGATTGCTCAAGAAGGCCTATGAGCTGTCTATCCTTTGTGATGCTGAAGTTGCTCTTATCATCTTCTCCAATAGGGGAAAGCTCCACGAATTTTGCAATACCTCAAGGTATGTGTATCCTTTGCAGTTGCTGAATTTTGAATCAAGATTAATGCTTAGTTCTGTATTTTTTTGGGTGGTTTTAGCATGCTAAATCTGTATAACCTGGTGTATGATGGTAAGGATAAGTACTCGTTTAGCCCATTTGATTTTTAAAAGTGCTAAAGAAACATTTATAAATCATGTGTAGGTCAAAAGTATTCAAGCCATGATTCAAGTTTTGCATATGGCGTTGCCAGACATCATCCTATCCATACTATTAACCCTCTTGATTATAAGTCCTGATCATAGGTAAGACTTTATCATAGATTGTATGTTATGTTTTGATTATAAGTACATTTTTTCAATTCTGATTCAACCAATTGATTATGTTTTGGTCATTTGATTCTTAAAAATAAAACAAGCAACTTCTAGAGAATTCTGAAAATGAGAGACCTCTTCATATACAATAGGATTACAAATTAACCTCATATGAAAATATACTTCATTTGTTGCTAATCACATGCTTCCTTTTTCACTATGATAAACCAAGACTCCAAGAGGAAATAAGTTTACTTATGATAATACTATAGTGCTTTAAAGAACTGAAGTTTATTTGATGCAGACTTTAATGAATTTCTTCATTAATAACCAAAACGTATATGTAAACTTACTCAAATGCAGTACTTACTACCTGAATACTATACTCAAAGTAAGTGTGTTTTAAAAGAACTAAACTCAAAGCAATTTGGAAAAGACGATCAAAGAACTATGAAGTTTTAGTCACAAACTAAACACTTATGAGTAGCCTGCAAGTGAACTGAAAAAAGATGATCAAATCACATAAGTTTTAATCTGGCATATATTGTCTTAAGTTCATATGATGCATGACCAGATGTGGATTCCTCAATAGTCCATTCTTTGTCTCAATCTGGGATATAAGTTTTGACTTTTTTTTGCCTGACTGCAGGTATATATATGTGAATTTGATAAGTTGTTCCTTTCTGTAATGAAGAAAGTGTTCCAAAAACTCGACATTCAGATATCCAATTCTGGTGGTAGGAATTACCGTCTGCCGCCCCGTATCCTTAAACGCCCTACACTGAGTAAAAAATGTAAAACAAAATTGCATTTTTATACTTCTTTTTTATAGAAATTCCCACACGTGTTTTTTAGTATTGAATTTAGCTTCATGACTCATTTTGAGTGGTTCACCGTTTTTTTTGTTTTCTGCCTTACATCATATTAAAGTTTTATCAACATTCTTATCACTTTTTTTTTCAAGTTTTCAACATTCTTATCACTTTTTTTAATATTTTTTGATATCGTCTCCTTTTCTCTGTTTTCTCCTTTACATCATATTAAAGTTTTATCACCATTCTTACTATTGCTTTTTTTACTATCTATTGTGCTTCAAATTATCATCATAGTATACAAATTCCAGCTTCTTATCTACAACATTTTTACATACAACATTTTTTACCTACAACATTTTTATCATATCATTTTGAAATTATGTTTCAAAGTATCATATTTACACGCTTCACCTCTTTTTCTCAAGTTTAAGAGTGCTAAAATGGTATGTATATTGTACAATAAAAGAAATGTTTTGTTTGTTAAATAAATACTTTAAAAATGGTAAGTATGCTCTACCTTATACGAAACCTTTACTTAAATAAAATAAAAACTTAAAAAGAGCAAGTATATTCACCATATAATAATCCTAGAATCAAAACCTAGATGGAAACTCTTTTCTCAGGAAACGTGCAATCCTATATATACACGGGATAAATCTACCTTCTATTTTTAGACTCATATTATAAATCTGTTTACTTAATAAAAGCCTTATTTCGTTTCTATATTTATTAAGAGTCCCAACGATGTGAATGGTAAGAATCTACCTTCTGTTTTAGATTCATATCATATAGTAAATCTGTTTAGTTAATAAAAGCCTTATTTCATTTCTATATTTATTAAAAGTCCCAACTGTATGAATGGTAAGAATCTTATAGCATTATTATATACATATATAAAATCGTGCACTTAATTACAGGTATCATTAATAACCCTAACTATATAAGGAATTGTGCATCTTCTAAATTATACACACCAGGACCAAACGACCTTCTATTATATATACACGTACATACCATAAACTTAAAAAGAACTCGAGCATCTTAGTGTTTGAAGGCAGAGGTTGAACAGGTATGTCATTAACCTTTTATAGTTCAATCATCTTTCACCATTAAATCAATGACCTTCATTCTGTTAAAAATCCTTCGTGAACTTACATCATATTAGATGGTTGATGCAATCTCTATACTTTTGGTTGAAGGACTACCAAAAGTCCAAAATTAACAGTAAGAGGGTGGCTTGAGAGGGTTTAGGGAGTGGTTTTCTAAAAAAGTTAACTGTATGATTGATAATGGATTTCTCTGGTGGTAGTACTGATTGTGATATGGATCTACACCAACAAGAACAACTTCATTACAATTCTATCATGAATTGGGTAGATTAAAAGATTACTGGGGATTCCCTATTGACTGATAAACATTAGGTTTCATCAGAATCTAAAATAAAATGTTAAGCATCACATTTACTGTTGAATAATTGTAGTATTTTTAAGGCAAAGAGAGGATTTTCAGTCAATAGTTTTTAATAGTTGAAACATTATCTAATTATCTAAATTATATCTCCAACTATAAGACTGTTGATGTAATCTCTATACTCTACCTATGTCATGTTTTGATATTCTAAAAAGATGTTTAGGTGAAGAAAACAACCCAGAAATATTTTGTTCTTCTAGCAATTGAATAGTTTGTTTTTCTTTTGTCATTTCTTTTTTCTTAATCAACAATTTTTAATTTTTATCTTCTGTCAACTTGTGAGATTAAGCTGATTGTGCAATATCTCAATTAATTTTTATAATTTTTATAACAAGTTAATTTAAACATGTTTTTTATAACATTTACACTTACTTTATTAATTAAAATTTACATCTTAGGTATGAACTACTACCTATATTTTATTTTTAGAAGTTTTTCAGAGTGTTTTTAGAAAGTCAAACTAAATGTGAAGCAATAAGATAACATATTTACAGTTTTAATTTAAGGCACAATCCTCCCCTTGATAAATGCATGCTTTTTAAACCTTCTTTCATATACGATTTGCGATATTTACTTTGCTTGGTTTGCTTAAATATTAACTCTTCTAATTAAGGCATGATTTGCTTATACAGTTTGATATTAAGGCAAATTTTATTTTAAGCAATTTTTAATCTCGGTAGGAATTAACTTCAATTTTTTTATTTATGGCAATGTGTATAATAAAGACCGAATTTATTCAGACATTTTTAATTTAAGGCAAATTTTATTTCTACCCATTCTGAATCTCGGTAGTAATTGTTGCCAAAAAAATATCTCGGCTTAGACAGTTTTAATTAAGACATGATTAAATAACTTCTATGTTGAAGGGATTACTATTGAGATTACTTAAGAATTAAAAAAATGTCTTAGGTATGAACTACTACCTATATTTTATTTTTAGAAAATTTTCAGATTGTTTTTAAAAAGTCAAACTAAATGTTAAGCAATAAAATAACATATTTACAATTTTAATTTAAGGCACAATCCTCCCATTGATGTATGCATGCTTTTTAAACCTTCTTTCATATAAGATTTTCCATATTTACTTTGCTTGGTTTGCTTAAATATTTACTCTGCTAATTAAGGCAAGATTTGCTTATACAGTTTGAATTTAAGATAACTTTTATTTTAAGCAGTTTTAAATCTTGGTAGGAATTAATTTGAATTTTTTATTTATGGCAATGTGTATAATAAAGACCGAATTTATTCAAACAGTTTTATTTCAAGGCAAATTTTATTTCTACCCATTTTGAATCTCGGTAGTAATTGTTGCCAAAAAAATATCTCGGCTCAGACAGTTTTAATTAAGGCATGGTTAAATAACTTCTATGTTGAAGGGATTACTATTGAGATTATTTAAGAATTAAAAAAATGTCTTAGGTATGAACTACTACCTATATTTTATTTTTAGAAAATTTTCAGATTTGTTTTAGAAAGTCAAACTAAATGTCAAGCGATAAAATAACATATTTACAGTTTTAATTTAAGGCACAATCCTCCCCTTGATGTATGGATGATTTTTAAACCTTCCTTCATATACGATTTTCCATATTTACTTTGCTTGGTTTGCTTAAATAGTTACTCTGCTAATTAAGGCGTGATTTGCTTAGACACTTTTAATTTAAGGCACCTTTTATTTAAAGCAGTTTTTAATCTCGCTAGAAATTAATTTCAATTTTATTATTTATGGCAATGTGTTTAATAAAGACTGAATTTATTGAGACCATTTTAATTGAAGGCAATTTTTATTTCTACCCATTTTGAATCTCGGTAGTAATTGTTGCCAAAAAAAATATCTCGGCATAGGCAGATTGATTTAAGGCATGATTAAATAACTTCTATGTTGAAGGGATTACTATCGAGATTAATTAAGAATTAAAAAAATAACTTAAGCATTGACTCCAATTTAAGTAATACTTTCATTTCATTACAATATTCAATAATTTCATACTGGAATACCTTATACTTTTATTTCATCAATAAATTAAACTGCAAAAATAGTAATTATAATTCTTTTCAAAATCATCAAAATCATCAAATTTCATAGACAGTTTTAATTAAGGCATGATTAAATAACTTCTATGTTGAAGGGATTACTATTGAGATTACTTAAGAATTAAAAAAAATTCTTAGGTATGCACTACTACCTATATTTTTTTTAGAAATTTTTCAGATTGTTTTTAAAAAGTCAAACTAAATGTGAAGCAATAAAATAACATACTTACAGTTTTAATTTAAGGCACAATCCTCCCATTGATGTATGCATGCTTTTTAAACCTTCTTTCATATAAGATTTTCCATATTTACTTTGCTTGGTTTACTTAAATACTTACTCTGCTAATTAAGGCATGATTTGCTTATACAGTTTGAATTTAAGACAGCTTTTATTTTAAGCAGTTTTTAATCTCGGTAGGAATTAATTTGAATTTTTTATTTATGGCAATGTGTATAATAAAGACCGAATTTATTCAGACAGTTTTAATTCAAGGCAAATTTTATTTCTGCCCATTTTGAATCTCGGTAGTAATTGTTGCCAAAAAAATATCTCGGCTTAGACAGTTTGAATTAAGGCATGATTAAATAACTTCTATGTTGAAGGGATTACTATCGAGATTAAGGAGAGGATTAAAAAAAATAACTTTATCATTCACTCCAATTTAAGTATTAGTTTCATTTCACTACAATAGTCAATAATTTCATACTGGAATACTTCATACTTTTATTTCATCAAGAAATTATACTGGAAAAATAGTAATTATAATTCTTTTCAAAATCATCAAACTCATGGGCAAGTGTGTTGCATTTTGTTCAGAAAAGCCATATAAATGAGATTAATATGTTATCTTATTGCTTGACATTTAGTTTGACGATCTAAAAACAGCCCGAAAAACTTCTAAGATAATATATAAATGATTTAAATAAATTCTACGTATTGATAATTACTACCGAGATTACTTAAAAATTAAAAAAAATGGCTTAAACAAAATCTGTCTAAATAGATTATGCCTTAATATAATATAAATGTACACAAAACTGCCTTAGAGAAAAACTTTGTCTAACACATATTTAATTTAAGTTGTGATCATTGTGAAATTATAAAAAAATACTTTGTTTTAAAATTCATACCTAAGATATTTTAGAAAGTGCCTTAATTAAAATTTACATCCCAGTAAGTCCAATTATATTTTCCACTTGCTTAAATAAAATTCATTTCATTACAATTGTCGATAACTTCTAATTGACTCCAATTTTTTCTCAAATAGGATGATAGGATTAAAGCTATTGTATCACAACAACTGGTGCACATCTTTGACGCCCAAATAGAAGAGGGTGAGACATATGCAATGATGCACTTTACTGTAAGGTCCAATATTGAACAATATCGGCCATGCTTCCACCGTTACAGACTATGTTTCACCGAGGAAACCAAGGTGAAGCGTCAAGAAAAGAGTACCATGTCATCCTTATCACCTTTTAAGTGTAAAAGCTTCTCAAAAACTTTTGCTGAAGGAGATGATGTCTGTCTTCAATTGTTTGGTAATCTCAAAAATAACACTCTGTTATTTTTTACTATGTATTTAGTAATTTGTGTAACTATATTATGTGTGATAATAATCGTAATCTCGAGACAAATTCTAGATGTAATTGGTGCATTCAAGGTCGGTGATAAGGTGTTCAAGGCGGAACCTGGAGCGCAAAAAAAGTGGTGTAACTTTTACCTTCATGATTTAGAGTTAAGTGATACAATCATTTCAAATTTTGTTATACTATATAATGTTCTCATACACTAACATTAAAATAATTTACATATTCTAATTTTACCATGCATAGGGATAAGAAGTTGCATTGTACACTGTACAGTGAGTATTCCGAACAATTCCTGGAACATGTAAAAAGGACAACGTCGGAATATGTAATCGTGATCATCCAGTTGGCACGCACCAACAAACGTTATGGTAGGACAAATATACATACACTTGCATTTACGAATTTATCGCAAAGAATTATTACTTTAATTAATACTTTACTTATATTTCTTTACGAAAACTGAATTCAGGTGAGCAGATGGGGGTCTCAACATCATATAATGCCTCAAAGGTTCTCCTTGACGTCAATGTCCCTGATATTGAGGAGTTTCGAACCAGGTAATATTGATAACGATCTTCATGGCAACCTTCAAAAAGCTTTGTCAATCTATTAATGTGAATCTTTCTTAACCCTCACATGGCAATCTAAAACCATGCTTTACCTTTGTTTTCAACCTTGGTAATTTGGTGATGGAGTTTTAAACTTAGTATTGTCATCAACTCATCAATGGTGAATAAATGATGCAACCACTTCAAATCATACAAATAACACATGATTACTAAAGTAAAAGACTCTTCATTGTTGTAAGTGCATATGTTGATCCATCCTTGCATATAGGGTGATTAGTTTCAAAATATTGTAGAGTAGATACCATGATAAGTGTGAATATTGATAATGTCCATGATAAGTGTGCAATATTTAGTAGATTTAAAAAAACACTTTTAGCAATTATTTCAATCTATTGACATTTATTGAAATTAATAAGGATGTTGGATATGGGGTCATCACAATCCTTGAGCTCAACATCATCACGACCTGCATTAAGTGATGATAAAGAAGTTGGAATTATCAAGATGTTGTCTGAACTATAAACTACTAAGGAGGTATATAATCATTCAATTTATTTCTGAATTTCAAATTCTCGCATTCTTATACGTATGTAAATCATTTTCATTTGTGAACAATGTACACTTGGAACAGGTTCGTGGGTTGTGGTTTTATGGGAAGATAAACGCTATTCTAAATGCTACCAGTTGGGCTTATATGGGATGCTTCAAAAGGTCATATTTAGTGATAGCCTCCAACACAGTCATATTTAGTCACAAGTAGATTCTTAATTAATCATTACATTTATTTAGATATTTAGATATCTAAATAAAGAAATAAGATTTTGTTTGGCATGTTGTACAGCTGCACTCCCCCCCACCCCCGAAATTCAAATAAGTAAATTCATACTTATTAATTAGTTGTACACCATGACAGGCTGTTGCCATTTTTTAAACAACTAAGCTATTTAGATCCTTTTTATACAATTGAAACAGAAGGCTTTGTATTACAACTTCCGTTTATTTTATAATTAGGATTTCATAATAATATATTTTTTGAAACTAAAGTTGATTTCCCCGTTCACTATAGGTCATGTCGTGCAAGAGCCATAAAATGTGATAATGAATTTGAGTGCACGAAGTGCGGAGTGCGGTCTTCTGAAGAAAACTGGCTCTACAAATTGAAGCTGAACGTTGTGCATGGTCGTCACAACGCTGAGCTGCTATTCTGGGATCAAGCATGCAAGCAGTTTTTGGGAAAACCTGCGTCCGATTTTCGTGAACATCTGGATGATGTATGTATATAACAAGTATTAGTTTTGTTGCTTTGATTTCCTATGTCAAAACTCCATGTGCTGGCTGCATGAATGTATCTATAAATGCTTTAAAGTATTTGTTTCTCTTCGTTTAGGTCAAGTTAAGACCTCATAGTGCTCCTCCATTGTTCTACGACTTGGGTGAGCGGGAGTACTTATTCAAAATTGAGAGAGACATCGCGAGTTTAGATGGATCCGATGCTGCGTTTTGCATAAGCATGACAACAGACAATAAGGAAAAGATTGAGCAGATTAAGTCATCCTGGAAAGATGAACCAGAGCCAGAGGTACTTCGTTAGTCTTAAATATCATAAAGTATTTTTTAATAGAAGATATAAAATAAGATTCAGTAAGTTCAAACAAATACTCCCTCGGTATTTTAAAGTTCCATACACTTTCCATTTTGGGACATATTTAAAAGTTCCATACATTTTCCCTTTTTAGTAAGTTTTTTCTTTAAAAATACTTAACTACCCTTACTTTTTCCACTTTTTATCTTCTCTTTCCTACTTTTTCACCATATATCCTACTTTTTCTATACTATTCATCACCCCTACTATTCTCCCTTAAATCTTGTGCCATAACCTAACATAAGGATCTTTTAATTACGGAGGGAGTATGAACTATACAATTGTGTTGAACTTACAATGGGGTGAATGCAGGCTGAATATAATTCTGATTCAGATCTTGACTTAATTCTTGAACCTCGAACTACGGTAGAATCCAACTTGGTAAGTTTGAATACTCACAACAATTGATTATGCCTACGCAAATATAAACCCAAAATCTATATAAATTATTATACAATATTTATTATGTTTTCATTCAGACACCAACATCACCTGAGCATGACCAAGGGCAGACTCCAATTTCATCCTCAAAGAGAAAAACTGAGGATATAGATGGTAGCAAAGAAATCTCAGATGATAAAACACTGGGGTCTACAAATAAGAATAAGAAGTTGAAGGAGGTCAAAAAAGAGAAACTTTGAAGTTCGCCATTTAGAAAACAAGATTTTATTTTTTGTTTGATTATTCGTATTTCTGCATTCGCATTTCCTCCTAAAGACAATTTTTTAAAGTTGTGATTGTGCCGTTTGTTGGCCTTGAATAAGGGAATTCCTCCCAGTTGAAGACAAGCTTTGATTTTTTTTTTGCCTTTCAATTACTTCTAATATACGAGAGTAAAAAATTGTGTGCTACTTTTTTCATTATTTCTCCAATTCTAATTTGTTAAAAAATTGTTTATAATTCTAATTTGTATTCTATACTTTTTGGAAATATGATTTATAGATTTTATATTTCAAAAATTAAGTATTTTCTATTTCAAAAATTAAGTATGTTACAAATTGGTTGTAACATAAATAAGAAAAATTGGACATGTACATATTTTTAATAAAATTAGGAGAATAAATAAAAATTGGAAATAATACCTAATTGTGAATTATATGTAACACAACATTACATTTTAAAAATAGAGGAATTGATATGTAAAAAATCAAAAAGTTTCAAAATCTACAAATGATTAGAGCCACAATATCAACTATTATACAGAGTAAATATCAAAATGTATAGTTAATATAGTGTGTTTAATAAATATATAAATACATTAAAAGGAAAACATATTCTTAGAAAAGTATTCCCATATTAGTCTTACTTTGAGGATTAGCTACACAATGACAATGAACAAAAGTTAATGGTAATTCATAATTGTTGGAAGCCGTGAGTGTCTTCTTATGTTATTCTCTTTTTACGCATTCACCATTGCATGTTCCAATTCTAAGAGTGACAAAATATTTGTGGCTTGAAATTTATGATATGTGAAGGTGAAAGAAATTCGAAAAAAACTATAAAATGATGTTGTTTACATGGAGTTTTCAACAACATATAATGTTTGCATATATTAAACTTTTTATAGTTGCTACTACATATTATTTATTTATCTCATTCATAAATGCATTTATACAACATTTAACTACTACTAAATATCTAAGTATGGAGTATTACATCCCGTGCAACGCACGGGTGGAATACTAGTTTAAAATATAAGGAAACGAGATAGAGTCCAAAACAGGGGTCCTCGTAGAACATGTGGCAACATATCACCAACCCGCCATTTGAACGGGCTGTCCCAACCGATCTTAGCAACCAGCATTACAGCAGAATTACATTGGGTAGGAATTGGCCCAACACCACTCACAAATGCATACTCGGCCGCAAAGCCCAGAAACCGCCCCAACATTTCCTAGTTAAACACCTCGACTTCAACGGGCATCATTTGAACTGTCACTCCACTCCACTCCAGAGCCTTCTTGAACACCTTGTCAACTTCTTCCCCTTCAACCGACGACCCACTGAGCGGAAAACCCTCCACCGCAACCGTTGCGCCTGCATGGTCTCGCAGGAGGAAACCTGCTGCAGATCTTCCACTCTGACGGAATATCGCCCAACTTAGCTTCAGCTTGCCATTTGGGGGTTTGCTCCACCTCCAGGCTCGAGGTTGGATTCGGCCAAAGCAATCAGGTAAAAATCCAACCTCTTTAAGTCTCTCTCCTCCTTTCAGTTTCTCATTTGCAAAGCACCAAGTAATCATAAAATTTATAATGTGTGAAATGATTTTGTTCGAGTCTGGATCAACCTCCTTCCAAATAGCTTCCCAGTAGGCTTTCCAGATATGCCAGACAATTACCCCCAACACAACTACTATGTAAGTAGCATCTAATGATTTACCTCTACCGGTAATCCACCATTTTTTAATTTGATCTTTAACCTGTGTAACCCTCCTACCTTGGATGTGCAACGAGCTGTCAAAAAATGCCCAGATTGTGCGAGATGTACTACACCTTAGGAGAACATGGTCCTGTGAAGCCTCTGTTGACTTACAAAGTGGGCATCTTGAGGGGTAAAGAACTCCCAACGCACCAGTTGCTACGGGAAGGGCAACCCTTTGTGCCACAATCTCCATAAAAACACCTTTATTTTAGGCACCTGTCTGGGGTGCCAAATGAATGTATAGGTTAAATTGCTCCCCCCCCCCCCTCTCGTTAGAGCTTGATAGGCTGATTTATTAGTGAAGTGCCTCTCTTTAGTATGGTTCCATGCGATAGAGGCAAGAGGCTTAAACTCACCCATGGCCTTTCTCCCATACCTACTTTTCATAAGTCTAGCCCAGATTGAATCACCCATTGGAAACTCCCACCAGAGTTTTATCGCAGCAATTTTTTGTGACTGCATAAGAGATCTAAGACCTACACCCCCAGCATTTGTAGGCCTACTCATCTTCTTTAAAGAAATCCAATGATGTTAAGGCCTATTCTCCTTGAAGCTCCAAAAGAAATTTGAAATTTTCTTGTTAATAATATTCATAACCGAGGTAGGAATACCTGTAACTGCTAGTACATGTATAGGAATTGAGCTTAGTACATGCTTAATAAGTGTAAGCCTCCCACCCTGGGAGAGGAGTTTCTGACTCCAAGAAGAGAGCTTAATGTCTAAATTCTGCATGAGCTCCTTACAATGCCCCAGCCTGGTAATGCCTTTATGTATCTGTACCCCTAGAAACTTAAAAGGCGGATTATGGTGCTTCATTCCCAATTCATTTTTAATATGAGCAATGCGGCCTGCTGAGGTATGCTTACCTGCAACAAAGCAGCTTTTATCTTTATTTATTAGCTACCCTGTAGCCCTCAGATAATCATGCATGAACCTATTGAAATTTCGAATAGACTAAGTAGAACCATTTAGAAAAATCAATAGGTCATCTGCGATGGCAAGGTGGGTAACATTGAGTGATCTCCCCATGTTAAACACCCCAATGTCCCCCTTAAGATTTAGATAATTGTAACCCCTCGAGAAGGCCTCCGACATGATAATAAATAATATAGGTGAAAGTGGGTCTCCCTGCTTTACTCCACGCTGAGGTTGAAAGAAACTATAAGATGCTCCATTTACCATGATAGAGATATAGGTGGCCTGTAGGTTTCCCATAATAAGCTTTCTAAAATCCTCTACAAATCCAAATCTGTGAAGTATAGCATCCAAAAAATCCCAAGCAACTCGGTCAAAAGCCTTAGCCATATCGAGCTTAAGAGCTATGTTAGACCCAAACACCTTCCTGTCTAAATGATGTAACACCTCGAAAGTTGTAAGCACTTGATATTGAATCTCTTTTCCCTTCATAAAACCTGATTGCTCATTAGATATTATCTTGGGCAGTAAGTCGGCCATTCTAGTAGATATAATTCTTGTGTTAATTTTACTTAGGAAAGTTGATAGGCATATAGGTCGAAAATCCCCAAATGAAGTAGGATGTTTCTTTTTGGGAA
This sequence comes from Cuscuta europaea, assembly GCA_945859875.1. NCBI lineage: Eukaryota > Viridiplantae > Streptophyta > Magnoliopsida > Solanales > Convolvulaceae > Cuscuta > Cuscuta europaea. Next base: position 408,479 of record CAMAPE010000047.1, on the reverse strand, counting down.
TTAAGACCATATTCACACTACCCATTCTTTTAGGAGTAACAAACCCCAGAAAAAATTCATGGACAGCCAACATAACATCCATCTTAATAATTTCCCAGCATCCCTTATAAAAAGAACCTCCATACCCATCTGGACCAGGAGCAACATCCTCATTAAGCCCCCAAATAGCCTCCCTAACCTCCTGTTCGCTAGGCAGCATTAGTAACCTCACATTATCCTCCTCATTCACTAAATTGGGAATACAATGTAGCACCTTGTCGTAGGAGTAAGTAGGCTCAAACTTGTAGAGATTTTCAAAAAACCTGACTGACTGCCATTTCCCCAATTTCACGAGTAGAGTAAATCCAATATCCATTATCTTTTTAATCGCCCTGATAAAGTGCTTTAGCTTTTTATCCTTCACCAAAGAATGAAAATACTTAGAATTTGCATCCCCGTCCCTGAGCCATCTTACATTAGCCTTTTGTCGCCAGTAACTATCCCTCTGCTTGACCCTTTTCAGTAGCAAAGCTTGTTTAAGGTGACAGATTGCTCTAGTATCATCCGTTGGATTTTCTTCAAAATCCTTCTCTGCTAAAATTGCATCATGCTCCAGTCTTTTAATATCCTTAAAAATATCACCAAAAACCTCCTTATTCCAGATTCTTAAATCTGCTTTGAGTGAACGTAACGTAAGACACATACCTCGCATCCCTCCAATCCTTAGATATTCCTCCCATTTATTTTTCACAAATAACAGAAAAATCTCTTTCGTAAACCACATATTTTGGAAGCGGAATTGAGCAAGTCCCCTAGCTGAAGGCACTTCTCCAATGAACAGAATGCGGCAGTGGTCAGACGAAGCTTTACTAAGATGTTGCACATTAATATTCTCAAATACATCCATAAGAACTTGGTTGACTAGGTAACGGTCTAGTTTTTCCTATATTCTTCCGTTAGCTTTGGTGCCCGTCCAAGTATAGGAAGATCCAAAGGTTGGTTGGTGCATCAAGTCACAAGCATCTATGCATTCCCTAAAGTCCAGCATATCTCCCACCCTGGGCGATGAGGGCCCTTTGTATTCATCAACCGAAGCCACAATATTAAAGTCACCACCTAACACCCACGTCTCCCTATCATTCTGAGCACAACCTCTCAAGCCTTCCCAAAGATGACCCCTTTCCAGACGCGTATGCTTACCATACACCGGAGAGAAGACAAAATTCAGGTCCAGAGGAATGAAGTTCATTTTAATCACCAAAAATTGGTCTCTATCATATCCGAAATGGATAGAACGTCAAACATAGACGAATTCCACATAATCCATATTTTATTAGAGTTTGACATAAACAAGTTTGAAAACCCCAGAGAATTCATATAGGAAACACAGGTAGAAGCATTAACCATATGCTCAATAATCGTAATTAAATTTAGGCTAAAGGGTCAAATAGGCCTCTGTACCTTTCCGGATTGTTCAATTTGCCCCCCCCCCCCCGAACTAAAAAAAGCTCCAATAGGCACCCTGAACTCCCTACAAAGATTCAAATTTTACTTTTTGTAGGTCACAAGCCGGTCACCGCCACATCACCTGGTAGGGTGCCAACTGTGCATGTGACATGGAAACTTAGGGGGTCAAACAAGCCCCTGAACCCGACTGAAATGTTCAATTTACCCCCTCTTCCATATTATCATCCGTTACAACCTTACCTGAGCTATTATCTGCCACCTCTGAGGCTGTGTTCGCCCCCACCTTGGTAGTTTGATCCTCTTGGGCCACAATAGTTTCTTGCCCACCAGTAACCTGATCCTCTGCCACTGGATCCTTTCTTGTTTCTTTAGCCTCTTCCTTCCGAATAATTAAGGCCGTTTCAATCTCCTGTCTCTTAGAGGATTCTGCATTTTAATTTTCAACTACCAACTTACCCTTACATTTATTCTTCCTTGAGACCTAGATCCATTCCTCTGTTGCTTTGGGTTGAGCATTCTTAATCACCATCTGATTTGTATTTTTCTAGGCGTTAATTTTGGTCACTTCCTCCATTTTTTGTTTAGTAATCCCACAGTCCACCTTGGTATGTCCCAATCTACTGCACTTAGTACAATATCTGGGCAAGTCTTCATACGTAACCAGTTGGATAATTTCCTTCTTGCCGTTCATTATGAGAACTTTCGAAGGAATGTCTTTCAGTAAATCTAGTTCAACACAAACCTTCGCTGTTGAGGGCCTCGATAAGTTTGTTGTTGCCACATCAACCTTGAGTGGTCTACCGATCATTCCTGCTATAGAGAAAAGAGCTCACTTGTCTTGAAGGTGTAGCGGCAAACCTTCAAGTGTACGTAATCCACACCGGTACTATGGGTGACTCCACATCCGGTTGAAAGTCTGGAGTCCACCTTGATACTCGCATACGAAATCCACGAATGCTCCATATCTACCGGAGCCAACACCATTGGAAGTCTTCCTCCTCAACAAATTTGATCAAAACATGCCTTTGATCCAACAACCCTAGCGAAAGGGCTCCTTTAAATCCTATCTTTTCAAATTCATGTCTCAAGGTTTGCATGGCAGGCCTGCCCCTAACAAACGAACCAACTAGGGCATATTTGTGTTGCGAAGCAAGCGTTGCCACCTCCTCCTCCGTAAAAGATATTGCTATCATACCACGATGCCTAAAAGGCTCCTTCAAGGGAATATCTTTGTTAGCCGCAAGAACCTCCGCAAATGATCTCATCGCCGCTCCCGGCCTCCCAGCCGGAGCAGCCCACGCCGACGCCTCCACCATGAAACGCTAAGTCGCCAGAGCCGCTAGGGTTTGTCAAGCCTTAGTTTATATATATATATATATATATATATATATATATATATATATATATATATATATATTGATAAGAGATCAAATACAAACCATGCTTAAAATACTAACCTACAAACTCAATAATATGCAGCACGTTGAACTTCAATATGCAGTAAAAATAATGTAAAGATGCATGGGTAGGATCACATACAAACTAGTCCTCCCATTCAAATTATCTTTACATTATTTGTATTGCACATTGAAGTTCAAAGTATTTCATATTATTTATTCCATAAAATAATAGTTTCATATTTAGATTATTTGTATTGCATATTGAAGTTCAAAGAGTGCATCTTTACATTATTTGTACTGCATATTGGAGTTCAAAGTGTTGCATATTATTGAGTTTGTAGATTAGTAAATTAAGCATGGTTTGTTCTAATAAGAACAACCCTTAACGTGAGAACGTGAGAAAAAATCATGGCCTCTTATCTCATAAAACGGATGGTGATTAACGTCATTGATCCATACTTATATGGTGGAAGTACAAACATTTTAAAAATGTCATTGCTCTCTCTAATCCACACGTATGAAAATAAAGGGCAACAAAGTAATTTTTAAAAATCCTTTAATGTGTATCCGTTAGAGGTTTCACTTACCAAAAAATAGGAAGAGATAAAAGGTCAAATCACATAAAATATTTTTAGTTTAAAAATCGATTTAAGTTTTTAAATAGTAATCTGATTTTAACAAAAATTATATCAAATTAAATAATTTTTTTTTATCTTTCATATGACACCAATATGTCATATATATTTTTCTTTTTAAAAAATAAGTATAATATGTATACAAAAAACTACAAGAAACATTTTCATATATACATGCACAAGAATATATATCAGACACACAATCACTAATATCTAATGCACAAGAGCCGATATCTAAGTAATATCATAACAAGTATGTCATGCACAAGAACCGATATCTAACACACAACCGCGAATATGTAATGCTTATGAACAAATATCTAACACACAACTCATATATGTAATGCACATGGACATGTATATATCTCACATTTTGTACATGTAAATTGTGCATTACTGAATGTGTGTTATTCATAGTTGAATAAGTGTACATTAGAATAATTTGTGTATCACTATATGTTAGTTGTGCACTATAGTCAATTGTACAATGATATTACGGAGTATTTAGAGTTTTTGAGAAAATGGTCTTTGAAAATACAATAGTGCACGAGTATGTTTACCTTAATTATATATATATATATGAGATAATGTTTTTGAGACATAGTTTTTGAGAAAATGGTCTTTGAAAACCAAGTCCAAAGGTAGAAATCTCATTTTCACCATCGAGGTCGGAAAAACACTAAGCTCAGAAATCCATCGAACTCAACGAATAACGAGGCTAACCGAGCCTGACCTCGACCCCCCGAGGTCGGGAAAACGCCAGGATCAGTATTCAACCAGACTCGACAAGCTATGAGCCCGACCTCGAATCACCCAAGCTCGACATCAGGTCTGACCCCGGAAGTCAAACACCTAGTCAACGGAGGGCGAGCGCCAGGCAGTCAAACTACCCCAAAAGCGGGAACAATGGACAAAGGGGTGAGTCTTCTCATCACGAGCCCGAGCTCCCGGACATCGACCTCAGTAAAGTCCAAGGTCTGAATGAAGCACCATGGACTTAGACAAATCCGCAAGGATTTACCTCACAAGGAGAGGTCGCCACGTCAACATCAACACTAGGGAATCTTCTCAGTTATCCACGCTTAACCACACGGGGATTTTGGCAGCAATTCGGTTAGCAACAAACTCCAATCAGCCAGCTGTCCAAGACTCTCTCTCCAATCAGCTCTACACGTGGCTGCTCCCCATCAAATTAGACTGTTAGTTTGTTAGAGTAACTTTACACGTGTCCCTCTCCCAATAGACTGACATCTTTTTGCTTGGGCACCAAGTATTTCCCTTTTCTCCTTGGTATAAATATCACCTTCCAACTTGTGGAAAGGGATGCTTAATCAATCGCACTCTCAATACTCTTACTGCCATTGTTTGTCGGGTCTAGTATCTGCACTTTCCGATCAGTTCGCTCTCCCCTATTACTCTCATTCTCGGTGGATTCCGGCCACCCCAGGTCCGACGATCCATCATTTTTGGTGCTCTCGTTGAGAGTTGAACTATGAACAGGTCAGATCCTCCCGATTCTCTACAGATCTACAGCAAACGTTTCTGCAACAATGGCTGGAAAGAGAATTTTGAGAAGTCGACGTGCTGCCGCCGCCATCGCACAGGTGGAGCCTCGCTGGAAGCTACGGCTACTTCTAGCTCTAGGAGGGCTGCTAGGGGAAAACAAGTTGCTGAAACTTCTGCAGATCTACGCAGTCAGATTCAGCGTGCTTCCCCAGATCTGCGTCAACAGATCTCGCTCAATCGTGATGCAGCGGAAATGCCGTCCGCACAAGTGATCCCACAATTCCAGAACCTTCTGATGGGGTATCCCAATGCGGCGGTTGGCGCCCTCATCACAGGATTGCAGCAGGTACTCCCCACGCTGCAATCTCAGCCTGCAGCTACTGTGGCTGCTCATGCCACCAGGCCTATCTCGCCGGCGAACTCCAGGTCCCGGTCTCTGAGAGTAGGCTCTATTGACGCCCCTCTGGTGGTGGAGAGACCAACACAGATGGTCTATCAATCTCCCCCTCGGCAGAGGGCGACTCCGGGGATCAACTCTCCCCGATCCGTCAGGTGGCTTCCGCAGCACCTGCGAATGCTGTACCTCTTGCGTAGCAGGAAGGGACTTCTTGTCCCACTGCGGCAACACAAAGGATGGCGCCACCACCACCTCCCGCACTACCGTCCAGGTACACAGCACGCCGTGTTGATTACGCTTGTGCCAATGATGAAGGTGTCTATGCTGTCACCACTGAGGACTCTTCGCAGTCCCCCTCTGTAAGGAATAATTGTAATTAGATTTTGATGATGCTATATTAATTAGGACTTTAAAGTACCCCTTTAGAAATTATGTATTAGAATTTTCCTTTGTAAAGTTCTTAGCATAATCGACTACCAGAAGGCCTCTCTACCAGAAGACCTCCTGACAGAAGATTTTGGTTCTCTGTCAAGGAACAGAAAACCTCAGGGTCCCTGTTACCCTTTAGTTTGACAGAAACCCTCCTGGTTCTCTGTAAGCTACTATCAACAGAAGTGATCAAGACCTTCTCTGATCAGTTCTCTGCTAAAGACACCAGAAGGCCTGACACTTGGAAGAATTCCACAAAGCCGGGAAATCAACTTAAAGATTCCTTCAACGGCTAGGAGTATTGAACGGAAAAGCTACAGTGCTCGCATTAAATGCTCATTTAATGCTCCCCATGCTCCGTGGAGTAATTGCAGATGATTGGCCGCAATGTCAGGATTACTTTATCCCAAAATAGTAACCCGCCAACTTTACCGGGTCCTACTGGTCAAGTCAACTGCTCGCACATTAAATGCAGTTGTCCTCCTACTCCTCCAACGGGAAGACAACCTCAGTATAAAAGATACACTACGAAGAACAACCGGATAACTTTGCAACTTTTGCTAACCATTGCTACAACTCTTCATACAAGATATTCAAACTCTAAAAAGCAAAAAGCCTCCTTGAGATTCAAACTCATTATCTTCTACAAGAGAAGGCAGAAGTTGGAAAAATACTTATTCCAACTCAAGCAAAGTTCCAAGTGTTCTTCAACTCTTCAAGCTCATCACATACAAATCTTTTGTAACGAAGCTAGTTGGAGGAACCCCTGTTTCAACAGAAACTCTTCTTGCTACAAGAAGGACGTCCAAGTAACTGGAGTAGTGAAGTGGTGATACTTCCAGGAAGCTCAGTGAAAGGACCAGTCTTAAAGGAAGCCAGGCAGTGCATCCCAGGAGACATCTAGGCTTGAAGAAGACATGGAGTGCTTCTTAAGTGCTAGGACTAAGGCTTTGTAAACGGAAGTCTTTACAGCTTAGTGGAACAGTGGACTAGAGGAACAAGTTGTTCCTTGAACCACTATAAAAATCCCTGGTGTCGTTTACTTACTGCTTTAATATTTGCACTTAGATAGAACTGTCTAACTCCTCAGACTTGGTATCTGTGTTCAGCAGAACTTGTCCTACGAGTTAACAGAAAGCCTACTGTAAGGAATAATTGTAATTAGATTTTGATGATGCTAGATTAATTAGGACTTTAGAGTACCCCTTTAGAAATTATGTATTAGAATTTTCCTTTGTAAAGTTCTTAGAAGTATTCGACTTGACAGAAGACCTTCAAGAGCAGAAGGGCTTTAAGAACAGAAGGACTTCAAGAGCAGAAGTGCCTCTTAAGGCATTATTGAAACAGAGGACCTTTGGTTCTCTGCTCCAGAACAGAAGTCCTCAGGATCTCTGTGTAAGGAATAAATGTATTTAGATTTTGATGATGCTAGGTTTATTAGAATTTGAAAGTACCCCATTAGAAATTGTGTATTAGAATCTCTTTTGTAAGTTTTAGCTTAGTCTGCTTGCCAGAGTTCCATCTTGCCTCTACCAGAGTTGCTCCCAGAGTTGCTCACCAGAGAAGCCATCAGAAACTGGCTTTCAGAAAGATACCAGAGTTGGCAACAGAGACGGACTTCAGAGATTGGACCAGAGAACCTCTTAAGACTCTGATCAATAACACCAGATTCCGGAAGCCCTTCCAACGGTCGTTAAACTAACGGGAAATCCCCTAACGGTTACGAACCTTTCAACGGAAGCATGGCACTGTACACGCATTAAATGCACATTTAATGCTGTACGTACGAAGAGATATTTAAAGCTGATGATTGACCATGCGAGTATCTTTACGCCCCCAAAATAGCAAGTCGGAGGACCAAACGGTCAAGTCAACAGTACATGCATTTAATGAAGCTGTCTTCTACACTCCAACGGGAAGACCGCTCCCAGTATATAAGATACACTCTGAAGAACTAAGAAGATAACTTTGCCATAACTTTTGCCAAGATAAAATTGCGTAAACAACCTTCTTGAGATCAAAACTCCATTCCTAACAAGAAAAGGCCACAATTGGAAGATAAACATTCCTATCCTTCATCCAACTAGCAAAGGCAAAGTTACTCAGTTCTTCAACACTTCGAGAGCTTCATATACTCATCTTTTGTGAAGAAGCAACGTTGGAGAAAACTGATTCTATATCAAACACTTCTTGAAAAAGAAGGGACGTCTCAAATTAGCTGGAGTAAGTGAAGTGGAGATACTTCAAGAGACTCAGTGAAACGAGGAGTGCATCCCGGGTGGCAACTAGACTTGAAGAAGACGAGGAGTGCTTCTTAAGCTCTAGGGAGTAAGGCGTTGTAAACTGTTGTTTTTGCAAGCTTAGTGGAACAGTGGACTAGAGGAACGAGTTGTTCCTTGAACCACTATAAAAACCCCGGTGTCATTTACTTTAAGCTTTTAATTACTGCACTTAAGACTCTACTGACTAACTCTTAAGGTTGGACTCTGTGTCCAGCAGATCTTCCTTCAGAGTTATCAGAAAGGCAGTTTGCCTTAGTTTTCTTCTAGAGGCTACCCGGACAGAAACTTATCCGCTGCCTGGTCTAGTTCTGCCATCAGAACTTGACCATCTCTGTCACCATATTTTGACCATCTCTGATAAGTCAGACCTGACTTGGAGAAAAGTTTAAATTCCTGAACAGTCTATTCACCCCCCCCCCCCTCTAGACTGTTCCCATTACAAACGGGACCAACAAGTGGTATCAGAGCCTCCTTGTTCTTGTAATCTTTTAGGTTACTTACTAAACAAGAGATCCACTTGTTTTAGCCTCTTTAATCTCATATTATGGATAACACTCTTTCAAAGAATCTTATGTTCTCAGTAACAAAGTTTGATGACTGGAGGATCCGCATGAAAGCTCACCTCTGCGCACTCCATGACGAGATGTGGGAAGTTCTTGATGCAGGACCCTTCACAGAGTTCACCAAGGTCAACCCTGAATACATCACTGGTAGTGGTCAACCCCAGATGATCACCAAACTGCGCCATGAATGGTCTAATGAAGAAAGGAGAAAGTACAACCTTGACAACATTGCCAAGGATATCCTCTACAAGGCCATTGATGACAAGTACTTCACAAGGATCAAGAAGTGCAAATCTGCGAAGGAAATCTGGGATACACTTACACTGATAGGAGCTGGAGATGAGCAAGAAAAGGACAACAAACTTACTATTGCCATGAAGAAGTTTGAAGATTTCAAACTTCTACCCAAAGAATGCATAACTGAGATGTATGCACGCTTGCTCACCCTCACTGCTGAGATATCAGAACTTGGGAAGGAACTTACTCCCAAGGAGATCAATTTGAAGGTTCTCAGAGGTTTACCTTCACCATGGAAGATGAAGGTCACTGCCATGAGAGATAACAAGGACCTCAGAACCTACAGCACTGAGAAACTCATCTCTGATCTCAAGTCTTATGAGTTTGAGATGAATGAAGAAGAGAAAGAAGAGGTTGAGGACAGAACAACTACTGCCCTCACTGCCAGCACCTCTCAGGTAAATAATTTTGACCCTTCTATTCTTTTAACTGGCGAATATATGGCGGCTTTTGCTAGGAAGTTCAGGAAATTCTTAAAGCCGAAGGATAGCAGAAGTCCACACTCTAGCAGAAAGCCACACCAGAAGTTTAAACCATTAGAAAGTAGTGGAGAGCTTCTCTGCTACAACTGCAGACAACCAGGGCACTTCAAAGTAAATTGTCCACACCCCATAGTCTCCAAAAGGCAAGGCCAGGAAGGAGAAAATAAATACGAGCACCGAAGAAGGAAAGCACTCATCACTGAACAACCAGAGAAGGACCCCCTCTCTGAGACAGAGTCCAGCTCGGAATCAGAATCTGATGAAGCATTCTGTTGCTTGGACACAGAGACTGAAGACCTATGCCTTATGGGTCAATCTGATGATGAGATATCTTCTACTTCCAACTCTAGTTTTTCTTCGGTAGGCAGAGCCTTTGATTCTGATTCAATGTCAGAATTTTGGGAAGAGTTTCAAGCCATTCAAACCACTTATTCTTCTGTTAAAGAAGAAAACAGTAAGCTTAAGGTTGAAATCCTTGACTTAAGAAAGGAGGTTGAGATCAAAATCAATCTTCTTATTAAGGAAAGAGATCAGCTGGAAGCTGAAAATGTTTCTCTTCTAAAGAAAATAAGAGAGATAGAGCCTCTTGAGATTAAGTACAAAGCTTACCAGAAGGCCCAGTCTTCAATGGAAAAGATTGTACTTGACCAACAAATTGGCACTGGTTTTGGTCTTGGTTATGGCTCAACAGAATCAGGTGAGCCTTCTGTAATGCCTAGCACCAGAGTTGCTAAGGCAGACAAGGTCATAGAGCCACTGATTTCTAGCCCCATTTGTCAGGCTGGTGTATCTGGCACCAAGGTTATTCATGAGAATGTCAGACCAGAAAAGGAAAAGATAAAGGTTCAACAGAAACCCATTTTAAAAGTTAATGAACCTGGCAAAAGACCTAACAACAGGAAAGATTTTCAGAATACCAAAAATCAAAGACAAAACCATAACAGACAAACTCATGATAATCATGTCAGAAATGATCACCAGAAAGGCAGATATCAAGAGAAAGTTAACTTTAGGCAGAAAAGGTTGGCTGGTCAACTTAAGAAGCCCAAAGTTAATCGCCCCTCTGATCTTGATAGTATATGGTACTTCTATCCAACTAAAAAGGCTATGCAGAAGTATGTAAACCGGAAGCATGATCCTCACAAGCATCTGCCCAAAGTGAATCACACTTCCGTTTACTATGACTACCAGGTGGACAATGGGTACCACCCACCAAGGTTTCACTTGATGAGACCAAAGTGGTACCGGCTGCCAAGACTGCATAACCCCCTAGGACCCAACATTGCTTGGGTACCTAAATCTTCCTTTTAATTTTGTAGGAACTGTGTGCTGGAGCCATCTCTGAGCAAGATTGGTACATTGATAGTGGATGCTCCATGCACATGACAGGTGACAAGAGTTGCCTAACAGAGTTCCAGAAAATCAAAGGGCCCAGAGTTACCTTTGGAGGTAATGATAAAGATGGCCAGACAAAAGGAAGAGGGAAGCTGATAAAGAACCAGATAATCATTGATGATGTCTCTTATGTCAAGGGATTGAAATTCAACTTGCTGAGTGCTAGCCAATTCTGTGACAAAGGCTACACAGTTGAATTCTCCAAGGAAGGATGTTCTGTCAAGCATGAGACAACTAAGGAAGTGGTTCTAACAGCAACAAGGAAGAAAAACATCTATGTAGTAGATTGGTCAACTGCAAAAGATGGAATTTGCCTGATAGCCAAAGGAGATTCAAAACTCAGTTGGGAATGGCACAAGAAACTGAGTCACTTGAATTTCAAAACAATCAACAAACTGGCAAGGGATCACATTGTTGAAGGTCTACCCAACCTAGTATACAAAAAGGAGAACTTGTGCAGTGCATGCCAGAAAGGAAAACAAGTGAAGAACTCATTCAGACCCATTGCTGGAAACCTATCTACTGGCCCTCTGAATCTAATCCACATGGATTTATTTGGACCAGTGGAAACTCCAAGTGTTGGCGGCAAGAGATACACCTTAGTCATGGTGGATGACTACTCCAGATTCACATGGACCATTTTTCTGACCAAGAAAAATGAAACTCTGCAGAAACTGCCATCTCTGCTAAAGCTATTACAGGATGAGCAGAATCAGAAAGTCAAAGCCATCAGATCAGACAGAGGAACAGAGTTCGTCAACAAGGTCATACAGGAATTCTGTGACCAGAATGGTACAATGCATCAACTCTCTGCAGCCAGAACTCCTCAACAAAATGGAGTTGCAGAAAGAAGAAATAGAACATTAAAGGAAGCTGCAAGGACCATGATTGCTGAATCAGGTCTACCCTACAGATACTGGGCTGAAGCAATCAATACTGCATGCTACACCCAGAAGAAGAGCATGATTCACAAGACTCATCAGAAAACTCCCTATGAACTATGGAAAGGACGAAAACCCAACATCAGCTACTTTCATGCATTTGGATGCAAATGCTATATACTCAACAATGGGAAGGATCATCTCAAAGTGTTTCAAGAAAAAGCTGATAAAGGAACATTCTTAGGCTACTCTGGCACCAGCAAAGCCTACAGAATACTCAACAAAAGAACTCTACTTGTTGAAGAATCGATTCATGTCAAGTTTGATGATCTCAACTCTGTTGAGAGCATAACTGAAAACTTGGAGAAAGCGAATCTCGAAGAATCTCCAGAACTGGATCCACCAGAGACGGATACACCAGAGTTGCTAACTAACTCTGCTATACCAATTCACCATCAGAATCCCATTCTACAAGGCAAAGAGAGTGATGAAGAATCAGAAGAAGATCAAGAGAATCCAAGACAACCCCTATCTGAACCAGATCTAACTTGGTTAAGAGATCATCCTCCTAATCAATTAATTGGACAAATCAGAAGTGGAGTCCAGACCAGATCCACATCAAGGAGAGAAGCAATGCTTGCCTGCTACATATCTCAAATGGAACCTATGACAGTTGAAGAAGCTCTTGCAGACTCAGATTGGATCAATGCTATGCAAGAAGAGCTCACTCAGTTTGAAAGGAACAAAGTGTGGGAACTTGTTCCTAGGCCAAAGCACCAGAATGTCATTGGAACCAAATGGGTATTCAAGAACAAAGCAGATGAAGACGGCAACATTGTAAGGAACAAAGCTAGGCTAGTAGCCAAAGGATATTGTCAAGAAGAAGGAATAGATTTTGATGAAACCTTTGCACCAGTTGCCAGACTTGAAGCCATCAGAATCTTTCTAGCCTATGCTGCCTACAACAACATCAAGGTCTACCAGATGGATGTCAAGAGTGCATTTCTGAATGGAGATCTTGAAGAGGAAGTTTATGTGGAACAACCACCAGGTTTTGTCATTCCTACTCAATCTTCTTGTGTCTACAAGCTTAAAAAGGCCATCTATGGTCTTAAGCAAGCTCCCAGAGCCTGGTATGGCACATTGTCCCTTTTCCTAGTGAACCATGGGTTTACTAAAGGAAAGGTTGACAAAACTCTATTTCAAATCTCTGTTGCTAATCATATTCTGTTAGTACAAATATATGTTGATGACATTATATTTGGTAGTACTGATCCAGAACTGTGCAAGAAATTTTCTCAAGTGATGCAGAGTCAATTTGAAATGAGTATGATGGGAGAACTCAGTTACTTCCTAGGACTTCAAGTCAAACAAATTCCAGAAGGGATCTTTATCAACCAAGGGAAGTACACCAGAGATCTGATCAAGAAGTTTGGAGTGGAAGGCAAATCATCAGTGAAGATTCCCATGAACACTTCACAAGGGATTGGTCCAGATGATGAAGGAAAGGATGTAGATGCAACAACCTATAGAGGAATCATAGGATCTCTGTTGTATCTAACTGCAAGCAGACCAGACATCTCGTTCTCTGTTGGAATCTTTGCCAGATACCAATCAAAGCCCAAGGAAAGCCATCTAAGTGCTGCAAAGAGAATCATCAGATACATCAAAGGAAATCCAAATGCAGGCTTATGGTATCCCAAAGGAGGTAACTTTGAACTAATTGGTCATTCTGACTCAGATTTTGCAGGTTGCAGACTAGACAGAAAGAACACCTCTGGTCACTGCCAATTGCTAGGAGGAAGGCTTGTTTCATGGTTTAGCAAAAAGCAGAACTCCATCTCAACAAGCACAGCTGAGGCTGAGTACATTGCAGCTGGGAGTTGTTGTGCTCAGCTACTCTGGATGAAGCAGCAACTGAAGGACTATGGAATTCAAGCAAAGGAGATCAAGCTGTTGTGTGACAACACTAGTGCCATTTCTATCACTCAGAATCCAGTTCTTCACTCCAGGACAAAGCATATTGAGATCAGACATCACTTCATCAGAGATTATGTTGAGAAGAAGCATATCTGTATGGAGCATGTACCTACAGAGGATCAACTTGCAGACATTCTAACCAAGCCTTTACCTGAGGCAAGGTTTAACAAGCTAAGGGAAGAATTGGGAATGATGGATGATCTTCCCAGAGATGCATGAACCAGAGATTCACTGAACCAGAACTGCCTACTTCTGCATCAGAAACTCAGATCAGAGAACCTCTATCTCTGATCATCAGAATCTCACATCAGAGAACCTCCCCTTCTCTGACCAGAGTTCCTCAACTGAAAGACAACAGATATGGATGTGGACTTAGCAATATTTCGAGGTACGGGCTGGACCTAATTAACTGAAACGGTCTTTTACCAAAATACCCCTGATCGTTACTCTTCTAACGGAAACGTTTTCCGCCCGCATTTCATTAAATGCTGCCTCGAAACTGCCAATATACCAAACGTCCACTATTCCTAACTCCTTTATATCCACCGTCTTTGACCCAAATCCCTACTGCAACTTCATCTCTCTTAAACTGCTCTAGCATTCAAAGCCTTCAGATCCCAAAACTTTCCAATCCACAGAATTTGTTCTAAACCGTCACTCAAAATGAACTTCCTGAACATCAACGACCTTTCTAAGGAAGAAGCAAAAACTCTCATCGCCAACGTCGTCACAGGCATGAAAGTTGACATGTCCTCCCTACCCCTCCTGGCAGAAAATCAGAAGAGGATGACCAAGATCATCCAAGGGATGACTGATTCACAACTGTCTAAGGTTGTTGCTCATCCCTATGAGCACTTCAGCATCAAGGATGTGGCTGAGTTCTACCTCAACGCCACCATCTCCAAGACCGGAGTTCATTCCTCAGTACAGGGCCAACGCATCTTCTTGAATGCAGATGCACTTAATGAATTCTTTGGAGTTCAGCTTGACTCCCAAGACCCGGAAGCCAACAACCTTACTGCTCTTGACTCAGTGGAAGTCTCCACTGAAAGCTTTGTTCAGACTTACTGCCGTCCGGAGGCTGCCGGACTGGACAAACTCTACATGAAGAAGTTCCTGTTGAAGAAGGACTTTGAGAAGCTTGTCACAATTCTGCACCGATGCTTGTGGTGCAAAACAGCCTCAACTGATGAGATGAACAAGAACAATGCAAAGGCAATCTTTGCAGTTCACCATGGCATGAACATCAACTGGGGAGAGGTAATCTTTGGCTCCCTAACTGAGTTCATCAAGAAGAAAGACTCTGAAACAGGTCTTTTCTCAACCAAGATGGGACATGGTCTTCTCATCTCTGCCATCCTTGCTGCAAAAGGAGTTCAACTCAGGGATCCCATCCCAGTTGATCACTCCAAGACCATCTTCCTCACAGCCTCTCCAAAATTCAATATTTCCATCTCTTCTGAACTTAGGAGAGAGGAAAGGCTGGAGAAGAAAAGGGAAGAACAGGCTGCTAAGGCCAAACCTGTCAAGAAAGTTACCAAAAAGCCCAAACAACCTGAGCAGTCACAGGTTGTAAGGGAAGTTAGACAGAAGAAGAGAAGTGACAATCTGTCACTACCAGAGGAAGAAAAAGCAGAAGAGGTTGCACCAGAGTTGCCCTCCCCAAAGGCAACCAGGAAATCTGCTGCCAGAAAACTGAAGCAGAAGAGGAGAAGAAAGTTGGTTGTGCAGAGTGGTGACTCTGACAACTCAACCACTCAACCAAGGCAGAAGAAGAGGAAAACTAAAGTAATCTCACCGGCCAAGGATTCAGCAGTTCAGGGGGAACCTGCACCAGAATCTGGCACTCTACCAGAGACTTACCCAGAATCTGCACCAGAGTTGCCAAACTCTGATCTCTCACCAGAGCGTGAAGCCTCACCAGAGATGGACCAAGAAACCGACTTCAACATCATTCTGCAAAAGCAGTTTGACAGAGTCCTAGCTTGGAGAAGATGGAGAATGGGTCCTCTTCAACAAATCATCCAATTCTTTGATGCCTATGAAGAAGAAGAAGCTGCTGTTCTTCACTGGGTAGGCACAGATGATGTGTCCAAATGCTTCAATCTTACCTTTCTGATTTCTGTGCTACAAAAGAAGAAAGACAGATATCAAGGTAAAGCTCCCACATCTGACCTTTCTCCAAAAAGGCATGTCAAAGCCTTAGAAGAAGAAGAAATGGAAGCATTTGATACTTGGCTGATGGAGAAGAAGAGAAAAGAGTCAATGATCAAATTTCGCCATAGTACTCTTGAGGAAGGAGAACCATCCACTGCGAATGACATTGCTATTACCATGGAGAATCTGATCAAGGAGTGGAGAGAATCTGTGTACTAGTTGCCACCCGGGATGCAGTCCTGCTTCCTGATGGCTGATCTCGTTTCACTGAGTCTCTTGAAGTATCCCCACTTCACTTACTCCAGCTAGTTTTAGACGTCCCTTCTTTTTCAAGAAGTCTTTGATATAAAATCAGTTTTCTCCAACGTTGCTTCTTCACAAAGGATAGGTATATGAAGCTTTCGAAGTGTTGAAGAACTGAGTAACTTTGCAGTTTGCTAGTTGGATAAAGGATAGGAAAGTATATCTTCCAACTGGAGCCTTTTCTTGTCTGAGAATGAAGTTTTAATCTCAAGAAGGTTGTTTACGCAAATTTATCTTGGCAAAGTTATTTTTCTTAGTTCTTCAGAGTGTATCTTTTATACTGGGAGCAGTCTTCCCGTTGGAGTGTAGAAGACAGCTTCATTAAATGCATGTACTGTTGACATGACCGTTTGGTCCTCCGACTTGCTATTTTGGGGGCGTAAAGATACTCGCATGGTCAATCATCAGCTTTAAATATCTCTTCGTACATACAACATTAAATGTGCATTTAATGCGTGTACAGTGCCATGCTTCCGTTGAAAGGTTAGTAACCGTTAGGGGATTTCCCGTTAGTTTAACGACCGTTGGAAGGGCTTCCGGAATCTGGTGGATTTAGCAGAGTCTGAAGAGGTTCTCTGGTCCAATCTCTGAAGTCCGTCTCTGTTGCCCACTTTGGTATCTTCCTGATAACCAGTTTCTGATGGCTTCTCTGGTGAGCAACTCTGGGAGCAACTCTGGTAGAGGCAAGATGGAACTATGGCAGGCAGACTAAGCTAAAACTTACAAAAAAATTCTAATACACAAGTTCTAATGGGGTACTTTCAAATTCTAATAAACCTAGCATCATCAAAATCTAAATACATTTATTCCTTACCATTTCCCCCTTTTTGATGATGCCAAAACCCTTTAACTATTTCCAGAGAAGTGCCTTTCACCATAAAAAAAATAAAGTTAAAAACTTTTCATTAGAATCTTGGTGGGCAACTTAGCATAGGAAGATAGTAAGAGTACGCGGTACAATCAGATAGCAATAATCAAGTACGATAACAGAATATACACAAGAAAGTAAATAAGAACAGATATTTGAGAAGAGCCAAGCAAAAAGAGAGGCAGAGTTGGTATCTTATTGATCTGATGGGAAAAGTAACGCATTACAGAGTTAGATAAAGAGAGTTAGAGATCTTCTTCATCTACCTGTGGTCCTGCTCTGTCAATCCTCTCTAGTTCAGCATTTACCTTTGCTCTGATTGAGGCTAAATCCCTCGGATTCTGATAATCAGCCCAATGAGGTGCAAGTTTGCAGTCCAAGTAGTTTCTGACAGCTTCTGCAGAATTCTTGCCATTGAGAATCTTCATACCATACCACATTTCAGCTTCTTGAATGGAACCACCATGGTTGATCTGGACCAGTCCATCACTGTCCATGAAAAGATTCTCTCTTTGAAGAGGAGTCATCAGTTTCCTCATCTGTTCAAATTGGACTCTGTCTGGTCTTGACATACCACTCTTCATCCAGTCATTAAGTGAAAAGGATGAAGTCTTTTTCTTGGAGCTTCTTGGAGGAGGGGGTGGAGGTCTGGTGCCTGCAGCCGCTAGCCTTTTCTTTCTGGTAGCATCAAAGTAAGGAGTAGGATCAACAGAGGAGGGTTCTCTGATAGAGAGAGCTCTGGTGCTGGGTCCTTCTTCTCTGGTCTCTTCCCCCTTTTTGGCATCACAAAGATCACCAAGGAGAAGTTCAATTTTTGAGAACTCAGAGGCTTGAGCATCTCTGATTTCATCCAGTGTCTCTGGCAGAGTCTGGGTGACAGAGGCAAGTCCTTCAATCAAACTCTGTTGCTTGTCCACTGCAGATTGAAGGTCCCTTGTGCTGACTTCTAGGAGCACCATCTTCTGGTATCTTTCCTTGTCAGTTCTGAGGAGAGCCAGGCCTTGCTCTTGGTGTTCCTTGCAGAGAGAGTGTAAGATATTGAGCTTCTGGGAGGAGTTATCAGCAGATTTTTGGAGATTGTGAACAGAATCTGATATCTTGTTGATTGTCTGGTTCTGGGCAAGCAGAGCTTGAGAGTGCGAGTGAAAAACAGAGTTGAGTCCGCTCACATCTCTGGAAACAGAATCAATCCTTGAAGTAGAAGAATGCATGAAGTTGTGCAGATTTTCTGTCAGTGCAGCAACTTTGTCTGTCAGATGCTGAAATCCTATTGTGATTTGCAGATTTGTATGGGTGAGCTCTTCATGTTGCTTATCATTCAACTCTATTATCTTGCTCAGATCTTGAACCAGTATTCCACCAAAAGCTTCAACAGATTTCACAAACTGGTTGAAAGGTATTTGGGGTTCATCAGAAGTAAATCCAGGCATTTCCAATCCTCTGCCTTTAGGTAATGGAGGAACTCTGTTGGATGGAGGAGGGGAAGGAACTCTGGGAGGTGTCCTTCTCCTTTTGGAGGTTTCATCAGCAGCAATGGAGGATGTAAGAAATCCATCATTGTCACTGGAAGAAGAGGGGACCCTGAAGATAGGTTTCTTCTTAGGTGTGGAGGCTGCAGAGTGCTGAGGGGATCTCTGAGGTGAGGCAGATTTGGATGGAGATAAGGATTTCTGAGGAGGTGAGTTCTGGGGAAAAGGTATTAAGGGTTGAGGAGTAGGTTGATGTGAGGGAGATGGTGGGGGTGAAGGTGATCGATCTCTGGTATAAGAGGGTTGTTTGCAGGGTGAAGAGGGTCTGGAGTTGGGTTTCTGGTGAGATGGGGTTCTGGTGGAGGTTGTGGTTTTCTGGTTAGGTGAAGGTGTTTTCTGGTGAGATGGGGAAGAAGGTTTGGATGGAGATTTAGAAGGTGAAGGTTGAGGAATAGGATATTTGGGAGGGGAAGGAGGAGGTGAAGGAATTACCTCAAGAACAATCTCAGAGTACACAGATTCTCTCCACTCCTTGATCAGCTTCTCCATGGTAATAGCAATGTCGTTTGCTGTTGATGGTTCTCCTTCCTCAAGAGCACTATGGCGGAATTTGATCATGGATTCCTTTCTTTTCTTCTCCATCAGCCAAGCATCAAATTCTTCCATTTCTTCTTCTTCCAAGGCTTTGACATGCCTTTCTGGAGATAGGTCAGATGTAGGAGTTTTACCTTGATATCTGTCTTTCTTCTTCTGTAGGACAGAGATCAGGAAGGTAAGGTTGAAGCATTTTGACACATCATCTGTGCCTACCCAGTGAAGAACAGCAGCTTCTTCTTCTTCATAAGAATCAAAATACTGAATGATTTGTTGGAGAGGTCCCATTCTCCATCTTCTCCAGGCTAGGACTCTGTCAAACTGCTTCTGCAGAATGATGCTGAAGTCAGTTTCTTGGTCCATCTCTGGTGTGGCTTCACGCTCTGGTGAGAGAGCAGAGTTTGGCAACTCTGGTGCAGATTCTGGGTCATCCTCTGGTAGAGTCCCAGATTCTGGTACAGGTTCCCCCTGAAGTGTTGAGTCCTTGGCAGGTGAGATGACCTTAGTCTTCCTCTTCTTCTGCCTAGGTTGAGTGCTTGAGTTGTCAGAGTCCCCACTCTGCACAACCAACTTTCTTCTTCTCTTCTGCTTCTGTTTACTGGCAGCAGATTTCCTGGTTACCTTTGGGGAGGGCAACTCTGGTGCAACCTCTTCTGTTGTTTCCTTCTCTGGTAATGACAGATTGTCACTCTTCTTCTTCTGTCTGACTTCCCTTACAACCTGTGACTGCTCAGGTTGTTTGGGCTTTTTGGTAACTTTCTTGGAAGCAGGTTTGGCCTTAGCAGCCTGTTCTTCCCTTTTCTTCTCCAGCCTTTCCTCTCTCTTAAGCTCAGAAGAGATGGCAATGTTGAACTTTGGTGAGGCTGTAAGAAAGATAGTCTTGGAGTGATCAACTGGGATGGGATCCCTGAGTTGAACTCCTTTGGCAGCGAGAATGGCAGAGATGAGAAGGCCATGTCCCATCTTGGTTGAGAAAAGACCTGTTTCAGAGTCTTTCTTCTTGATGAACTCAGTTAGGGATCCAAAGATTACCTCTCCCCAATTGATGTTCATGCCATGGTGAACTGCAAAGATTGCCTTTGCATTGTTCTTGTTCATCTCATCAGTTGAGGCAGTTTTGCACCACAAGCATCGGTGCAGAATGCTGACAAGCTTCTCAAAGTCCTTCTTCAACAGGAACTTCTTCATGTACAGCTTGTCCAGTCCGGCAGCCTCCGGACGGCAGTATGTCTGAACAAATCCTTCAGTGGAGACTTCCACTGAGTCAAGAGCAATGAGGTTGATGGCTTCTGGGTCTTGGGAGTCAAGTTGAACTCCAAAGAATTCATTGAGTGCATCTGCATTCAGAAAAATGCGTTGACCTTGCACTGAAGAGTGAACTCCGGTCTTGGAGATGGTGGCGTTGAGGTAGAACTCAGCCACATCCTTGGTGCTGAAGTGCTCATAAGGATGAGCAACAACTTTTGAAAGTTGGGAGTCAGTCATTCCTTGGATGATCTTGGTCATCCTTTTCTGGTTTTCTGCCAGTAGAGGTAGGGACGACATGTCAACCTTCATGCCGGATACAACGTTGGTAATAAGGGTCTTAGCTTCTTCCTTAGACAGATCATTGATGTTGAGGAAGTTCATTCTGAGTGACGGTTAAGAAAAAGTTCTGGGGATTGAAAGGTTTGGGATCTGAGAGCTTTGAATGCAAAAGTAGTTTTGAGAGAGGTGAAGATGCAGTAGGGATTTGGGTCGAAGACGGTGGATATAAAGGGGTTAGGAATAGTGGACGTTTGGTATATTGGCAGTTTCGAGGCAGCATTTAATGAAATGCGGACGGAAAACGTTTCCGTTAGAAGAGTAACGATCAGGGGTATTTTGGTAAAAGACTGTTTCAGTTAATTAGGTCTTGCCCGTACCACGAAATATTGCTAAGTCCACATCCGTATCTGTTGTCTTTCGGTTGAGGAACTCTGGTCAGAGAGGGGGAGGTTCTCTGATGTGAGATTCTGATGATCAGAGATAGAGGTTCTCTGATCCGAGTTTCTGGTGCAGAAGAAAGTAGTTCTGGTTCAGTGAATCTCTGGTTCAGGAATCTCTGGGAAGGTCATCCATCATTCCCAGTTCTTCCCTTAGCTTGTTAAACCTTGCCTCAGGTAAAGGCTTGGTTAGAATGTCTGCAAGTTGATCCTCTGTAGGTACATGCTCCATACATATATGCTTCTTCTCAACATGATCTCTGATGAAGTGATGTCTGATCTCAATGTGCTTTGTCCTGGAGTGAAGAACTGGATTCTGAGTGATAGCAATGGCACTAGTGTTGTCACACAACAGCTTGATCTCCTTGGCTTGAATTCCATAGTCCTTCAGTTGTTGCTTCATCCAGAGTAACTGAGCACAGCAACTCCCAGCTACAATGTACTCAGCTTCAGCTGTACTGGTTGAGATGGAGTTCTGCTTCTTGCTAAACCAGGAAACAAGCCTTCCTCCTAGCAATTGGCAGTGACCAGAGGTGCTCTTTCTGTCTAGTCTGCAACCTGCAAAATCTGAGTCAGAATAACCAATTAGTTCAAAGTTACCTCCTTTGGGATACCATAAGCCTGCATTTGGATTTCCTTTGATGTATCTGATGATTCTCTTTGCAGCACTTAGATGGCTTTCCTTGGGCTTTGATTGGTATCTGGCACAGATTCCAACAGAGAACGAGATGTCTGGTCTGCTTGCAGTTAGATACAACAGAGATCCTATGATCCCTCTGTATGTTGTTGCATCCACATCCTTTCCTTCATCATCTGGACCAATTCCTTGTGACGTGTTCATGGGAATCTTCACTGATGATTTGCCTTCCACTCCAAACTTCTTGATCAGATCTCTGGTGTACTTCCCTTGATTGATAAAGATCCCTTCTGGAACTTGTTTGACTTGGAGTCCTAGGAAGTAACTGAGTTCTCCCATCATACTCATTTCAAATTGACTCTGCATCACTTGAGAAAATTTCTTGCACAGTTCTGGATCAGTACTACCAAATATAATGTCATCAACATATATTTGTACTAACAGAATATGATTAGCAACAGAGATTTGAAATAGAGTTTTGTCAACCTTTCCTTTAGTAAACCCATGGTTCACTAGGAAAAGGGACAATGTGCCATACCAGGCTCTGGGAGCTTGCTTAAGACCATAGATGGCCTTTTTAAGCTTGTAGACACAAGAAGATTGAGTAGGAATGACAAAACCTGGTGGTTGTTCCACATAAACTTCCTCTTCAAGATCTCCATTCAGAAATGCACTCTTGACATCCATCTGGTAGACCTTGATGTTGTTGTAGGCAGCATAGGCTAGAAAGATTCTGATGGCTTCAAGTCTGGCAACTGGTGCAAAGGTTTCATCAAAATCTATTCCTTCTTCTTGACAATATCCTTTGGCTACTAGCCTAGCTTTGTTCCTTACAATGTTGCCGTCTTCATCTGCTTTGTTCTTGAATACCCATTTGGTTCCAATGACATTCTGGTGCTTTGGCCTAGGAACAAGTTCCCACACTTTGTTCCTTTCAAACTGAGTGAGCTCTTCTTGCATAGCATTGATCCAATCTGAGTCTGCAAGAGCTTCTTCAACTGTCATAGGTTCCATCTGAGATATGTAGCAGGTAAGCATTGCTTCTCTTCTAGATGTGGATCTGGTTTGAACTCCACTTCTGATTTGACCAATTACTTGATTAGGAGGATGATCTCTTAACCAAGTTAGATCAGGTTCAGATAGGGGTTGTCTTGGATTCTCTTGATCTTCTTCTGATTCTTCATCACTCTCTTTGCCTTGTAGAATGGGATTCTGATGGTGAATTGGTATGGCAGAGTTAGTTAGCAACTCTGGTGTATCCTTGGAACACCTTGAGGTGATCCTTCCCATTGTTGAGTATATAGCATTTGCATCCAAATGCATGAAAGTAGCTGATGTTGGGTTTTCGTCCTTTCCATAATTCATAAGGAGTTTTCTGATGAGTCTTGTGAATCATGCTCCTGTTCTGGGTGTAGCATGCAGTATTGATTGCTTCAGCCCAGTATCTGTAGGGTATACGTGATTCAGCAATCATGGTCCTTGCAGCTTCCTTTAAGGTTCTATTTCTTCTTTCTGCAACTCCATTTTGTTGAGGGGTTCTGGCTGCAGAGAGTTGATGCATTGTACCATTCTGGTCACAGAAATCCTGTATGACCTTGTTGACGAACTATGTTCCTCTGTCTGATCTGATGGCTTTGACTTTCTGAATTTGCTCATTCTGTAATAGCTTTAGCAGAGATGGCAGTTTCTGCAGAGTTTCATTTTTCTTGGTCAGAAAGATAGTCCATGTGAATCTGGAGTAGTCATCCACCATGACTAAGGTGTATCTTTTGCCACCAACACTTGGAGTTTCCACTGGTCCAAATAAATCCATGTGGATTAGATTCAGAGGACCAGTAGATAGGTTTCCAGCAATGGGTCTGAATGAGTTCTTCACTTGTTTTCCTTTTTGGCATGCACTGCACAAGTTCTCCTTTTTGTATACAAGGTTGGGTAGACCTTCAACAATGTGATCCCTTCCCAGTTTGTTGATTGTTTTGAAATTCAAGTGGCTCAGTTTCTTGTGCCATTCCCAACTGAGTTTTGAATCTCCTTTGGCTATCAGGCAAATTCCATCTTTTGCGGTTGACCAATCAACTACATAGATGTTTTTCTTCCTTGTTGCTGTTAGAACCACTTCTTTAGTTGTCTCATGCTTGACAGAGCATCCTACTTTGGAGAATTCAACTGTGTAGCCTTTGTCACAGAATTGGCTTGCACTCAGCAAGTTGAATTTCAGTCCTTTGACATAGGAGACATCATCTATGATTATCTGGTTCTTTATCAGCTTCCCTCTTCCTTTTGTCTGGCCATCTTTATCATTACCTCCAAAGGTAACTCTAGGCCCTTTGACTTTCTGGAACTCTGTTAGGCAACTCTTGTCACCTGTCATGTGCCTGGAGCATCCACTATCAATGTACCAATCTTGCTCAGAGATGGCTCCAGCACACAGTTCCTACAAAATTAAAAGGAAGATTTAGGTACCCAAGCAATTGTTGGGTCCTAGGGGGTTATGCAGTCTTGGCAGCCGGTACCACTTTGGTCTCATCAAGTGAAACCTTGGTAGGTGGTACCCATTGTCCACCTGGTAGTCATAGTAAACGGAAGTGTGATTCACTTTGGGCAGATGCTTGTGAGGATCATGCTTCCGGTTTACATACTTCTGCATAGCCTTTTTAGTTGGGTAGAAGTCCCATATACTATCAAGATCAGAGGGGCGATTAACTTTGGGCTTCTTAAGTTGACCAGCCAACCTTTTCTGCCTAAAGTTAACTTTCTCTTGATATCTGCCTTTCTGGTGATCATTTCTGACATGATTATCATGAGTTTGTCTGTTATGGTTTTGTCTTTGATTTTTGGTATTCTGAAAATCTTTCCTGTTGTTAGGTCTTCTGCCAGGTTCATTAACTTTTAAAATGGGTTTCTGTTGAACCTTTATCTTTTCCTTTTCTGGTCTGACATTCTCATGAATAACCTTGGTGCCAGATACACCAGCCTGACAAATGGGGCTAGAAATCAGTGGCACTATGACCTTGTCTGCCTTAGCAACTCTGGTGCTAGGCATTACAGAAGGCTCACCTGATTCTGTTGAGCCATAACCAAGACCAAAACCAGTGCCAATTTGTTGGTCAAGTACAATCTTTTCCATGGAAGACTGGGCCTTCTGGTAAGCTTTGTACTTAATCTCAAGAGGCTCTATCTCTCTTATTCTCTTTAGAAGAGAACCATTTTCATCTTCCAGCTGATCTCTTTCCTTAATTAGAAGATTGATTTTGATCTCAACCTCCTTTCTTAAGTCAAGGATTTCAACCTTAAGCTTACTGTTTTCTTCTTTGACAGAAGAATAAGTGGTTTGTATGGCTTGAAACTCTTCCCAAAATTCTGACATTGAATCAGAATCAAAGGCTCTGCCTACCGAAGAAAAACTAGAGTTGGAAGTAGAAGATACCTCATCATCAGATTGACCCATAAGGCATAGGTCTTCAGTTTCTGTGTCCAGGCAACAGAATGCTTCATCAGATTCTGATTCCGAGCTGGACTCTGTCTCAGAGAGGGGGTCCTTCTCTGGTTGTTCAGTGATGAGTGCTTTCCTTCTTCGGTGCTCGTATTTCTTTCCTCCTTCCTGGCCTTGCCTTTTGGAGACTATGGGGTGTGGACAATTGACTTTGAAGTGCCCTGGTTGTATGCAGTTGTAGCAGAGAAGCTCTCCACTACTTTCTGATGGTTTGGACTTCTGGTGTGGCTTTCTGCTAGAGTGTGGACTTCTGTTATCCTTCGGCTTTAAGAATTTCCTGAACTTCCTAGCAAAATCCGCCATATACTCGTCAGTTAAAAGAATAGAAGGGTCAAAATTATTTACCTGAGAGGTACTGGCAGTGAGGGCAGTAGTTGTTCTGTCCTCAACTTCTTCTTTCTCCTCTTCATTCATCTCAAACTCATAGGATTTGAGATCAGAGATGAGTTTCTCAGTGCTGTAGGTTCTGAGATCCTTGCTATCTCTCATGGCAGTGACCTTCATCTTCCATGGTGAAGGTAGACCTCTGAGAACCTTCAAGTTGATCTCTTTGGGAGTAAGTTCCTTCCCAAGTTCTGATATCTCAGCAGTGAGGGTGAGCAAGCGTGCATACATCTCAGTTATGCATTCTTTAGGTAGAAGTTTGAAGTCTTCAAACTTCTTCATGGCAATAGTGAGTTTGTTGTCCTTTTCTTGCTCATCTCCAGTTCCTATCAGGGTGAGAGTATCCCAGATTTCCTTGGCAGATTTGCACTTCTTGATCCTTGTGAAGTACTTGTCATCAATGGCCTTGTAGAGGATATCCTTGGCAATGTTGTCAAGGTTGTACTTTCTCCTTTCTTCATTAGACCATTCATGGCGCAGTTTGGTGATCATCTGGGGTTGACCACTACCAGTGATGTATTCAGGGTTGACCTTGGTGAACTCTGTGAAAGGTCCTGCATCAAGAACTTCCCACATTTCGTCATGGAGTGCGCAGAGGTGAGCTTTCATGCGGATCCTCCAGTCATCAAACTTTGTTACTGAGAACATAAGATTCTTTGAAAGAGTGTTATCCATAATATGAGATTAAAGAGGCTAAAACAAGTGGATCTCTTGTTTGGTAAGTAACCTAAAAGATTACAAGAACAAGGAGGCTCTGATACCACTTGTTGGTCCCGTTTGTAATGGAAACAGTCTAGAGGGGGGGGGGGGGGGGTGAATAGACTGTTTTAGGAATTTAAACTTTTCTCCAAGTCAAGTCTGACTTCACAGAGATGGTCCAAATCTGGTGACAGAGATGGTCAAGTTCTGATGGCAGAACTAGACCAGGCAGCGGATAAGTTTCTGTCCGGGTAGCCTCTAGAAGAAAACTAAGGCAAGGTGCCTTTCTGATAACTCTGAAGGAAGATCTGCTGGACACAGAGTCCAACCTTAAGAGTTAGTCAGTAGAATCTTAAGTGCAGGAATTAAAAGCTTAAACTAAATGACACCGGGGTTTTTATAGTGGTTCAAGGAACAACTTGTTCCTCTAGTCCACTGTTCCACTAAGGTTGTAAAAACAACAGTTTACAACGCCTTAGTCCCTAGAGCTTAAGAAGCACTCCTCGTCTTCTTCAAGTCTAGTTGCCACCCGGGATGCAGTCCTGCTTCCTGATGGCTGATCTCGTTTCACTGAGTCTCTTGAAGTATCCCCACTTCACTTACTCCAGCTAGTTTGAGACGTCCCTTCTTTTTCAAGAAGTCTTTGATATAAAATCAGTTTTCTCCAACGTTGCTTCTTCACAAAGGATAGGTATATGAAGCTTTCGAAGTGTTGAAGAACTGAGTAACTTTGCAGTTTGCTAGTTGGATAAAGGATAGGAAAGTATATCTTCCAACTGGAGCCTTTTCTTGTCTGAGAATGAAGTTTTAATCTCAAGAAGGTTGTTTACGCAAATTTATCTTGGCAAAGTTATTTTTCTTAGTTCTTCAAGGTGTATCTTTTATACTGGGAGCAGTCTTCCCGTTGGAGTGTAGAAGACAGCTTCATTAAATGCATGTACTGTTGACTTGACCGTTTGGTCCTCCGACTTGCTATTTTGGGGTCGTAAAGATACTCGCATGGTCAATCATCAGCTTTAAATATCTCTTCGTACGTACAGCATTAAATGTGCATTTAATGCGTGTACAGTGCCATGCTTCCGTTGAAAGGTTAGTAACCGTTAGGGGATTTCCCGTTAGTTTAACGACCGTTGGAAGGGCTTCCGGAATCTGGTGGATTTAGCAGAGTCTGAAGAGGTTCTCTGGTCCAATCTCTGAAGTCCGTCTCTGTTGCCCACTTTGGTATCTTCCTGATAACCAGTTTCTGATGGCTTCTCTGGTGAGCAACTCTGGGAGCAACTCTGGTAGAGGCAAGATGGAACTCTGGCAGGCAGACTAAGCTAAAACTTACAAAAGAAATTCTAATACACAAGTTCTAATGGGGTACTTTCAAATTCTAATAAACCTAGCATCATCAAAATCTAAATACATTTATTCCTTACAGCTCATTCTGATGATGAGGTAACATCTACTTCTGAATCTAGTTTTTCTTCGGTAGTCTTAGCTTTTGATTCTGATTCAATGTCAGAATTTTGGGAAGAGTTTAAGGCCATACAAGCCACTTATTCCTCTGTGACAGAAGAAAACAGTAAGTTAAAAGCTGAAATTCTTGACTTAAAGAAAGAGGTTGAGATCAAAATCAATCTTCTAATTAAGGAAAGAGATCAACTAGAGACTGAAAATGTTTCTCTTCTCAAGAGAATAAGAGAAATAGAGCCTCTTGAGATTAAGTACAAAGCTTACCAGAAGGCCCAGTCTTCCATGGAAAAGATTGTGCTTGATCAACAGATTGTCATTGGTTTTGGTCTTGGTTATGGCTCAACAGAATCAGATGAGCCTTCTGTAATGCCTAGCACCAGAGTTGCTAAGGCAGATAAGGTCATAGAGCCACTGATTTCTAGCCCCATCTGTCAAGCTGGTGTATCTGGCACCAAGGTTGTTCATGAGGAAGTCAGACCAGAAAAGGGAAAGATAAAGGTTCAACAGAAACCCTTTTTGAAAAATAATGAACCTGGCAGAAAACCTAACAACAGAAAAGGTTTTCAAGATAACAAAAATAAAAGACCATTCATTGACAGACAACCTCATGTCAATCGTGCCAGAAATGATCACCAGAAGGGCAAATATCAAGAGAAAATTAACTTTAGGCAGAAGAGGTTGGCTGGTCAACTTCAGAAGCCCAAAGCTAACCGTCCCTCTGCTCTTGATAGTATATGGGACTTCTTTCCAACAAAAAAGGCTATGCAAAAGTATGTAAACAGGAAGCATGACCCTCACAAGCATCTGCCCAAGGTGAATCACACTTCAGTTTACTATAACTACCAGGTGGACAATGGGTACCACCCACCAAGGTTTCACTTGATGAGACCAAAATGGTACCAACTACCCAGACTCCATGACCCCCCAGGACCCAGCATTGCTTGGGTACCTAAATCTTTTTTTTGATCTTGCAGGAACTGTGTGCTGGAGCCATCTCTGAACAAGAATGGTTTATTGATAGTGGATGCTCCAGGCACATGACAGGTGACAGAAGTTGCCTAACAGAGTTCCAGAAATGCAGAGGACCTAGAGTTACCTTTGGAGGTAATGACAAAGAAGGTCAAACAAAAGGAAGAGGGAAGCTAATCAAGAACCAGATAGTCATTGATGATGTCTCATATGTCAAAGGACTGAAGTTCAACTTGCCAAGTGCTAGCCAATTCTGTGACAAAGGCTACACTGTTGAATTCACAAAGGACTTCTGCTATGTGAAGCATGAGACAACAAAGGAAATGGTTCTTACAGCATCAAGGAAGAAGAACATCTATGTAGTTGATTGGAACGCTGCAAAAGACGGAGTTTGCCTGATAGCCAAAGGAGATTCAAAACTGAGCTGGGACTGGCACAAGAAGCTTAGCCATTTGAATTTCAAAACAATCAACAAACTGGCCAGAGAACACATTGTAGAAGGGCTACCAGACATTGTGTACAAGAAGGAGACCCTCTGCAGTGCTTGTCAAAAAGGCAAACAAGTGAAGAATTCCTTCAAACCCATTGCTGGAGACCTTTCCACAAGTCCTTTAAATCTGATTCACATGGATTTATTTGGACCTGTTGAGACTCCAAGCGTTGGTGGCAAGAAATATACACTAGTCATGGTTGATGACTACTCCAGATATACATGGACTGTTTTTCTATCAAAGAAAAATGAAACTCTTCAGAAGTTGCCATCTCTGTTAAAGCAACTTCAGACTGAGAAGAATTTGAAGGTGAAGACAATCAGATCAGACAGAGGAACTGAATTTGTCAACCAAGTCATAAAGGACTTCTGTGATCAGAATGTGACTTTTCATCAACTTTCTGCCGCCAGAACCCCTCAACAGAATGGCGTAGCAGAAAGAAGGAACAGAACTTTAAAAGAAGCTGCAAGAACAATGATTGCAGAATCTGGATTGCCTATGAGATATTGTGCTGAAGCAATCAACACTGCATGCTATACTCAGAACAGAAGCATGATCAACAAGAATCAACAGAAGACCCCTTATGAACTCTGGAAGGGAAGAAAGCCTAACATCAGCTACTTTCATGTATTTGGATGCAAGTGCTACATTCTTAACAATGGAAAGGAGCATCTGAAAGTCTTTCAAGAGAAGGCTGATGAAGGAGTCTTTATAGGCTATTCAAACACCAGTAAAGCCTATAGAGTACTCAACAGAAGGACCCTACATGTTGAAGAATCCATACATGTGAAGTTTGATGAAAGCATCTCTGTTAAAGAAGTAACAGAGATCCTCAAGGAAGTCAGCATAGAAGACAGAACACCAGAACCAACAGAAGAGGTAGAAGATAATCCTGCATTTCCAACACCTGCACCAAACCCCCTTCTGTTGAATGAAGATGAAGACTCTGAAGATGAGGAACCAGAGAGACCAAGACAGCAGCTGACAGAACCTGACCTAACATGGTTAAGAGATCATCCCCCTAACCAAGTGATTGGTCAAATCAGAAGTGGAGTTCAAACCAGATCCACATCAAGAAGAGAAGCAATGCTTGCCTGCTATATATCTCAAATGGAACCTATGACTGTTGAAGAAGCTCTTGCAGACTCAGATTGGATCAATGCTATGCAAGAAGAGCTTACTCAGTTTGAAAGGAACAAAGTGTGGGAACTTGTTCCTAGGCCAAAGCACCAGAATGTCATTGGAACCAAATGGGTATTCAAGAACAAAGCAGATGAAGATGGCAACATTGTAAGGAATAAAGCAAGGTTGGTAGCAAAAGGTTACTGTCAAGAAGAAGGAATTGATTTTGATGAGACTTTTGCACCAGTTGCCAGACTTGAAGCCATCAGAATCTTTCTAGCCTATGCTGCCTACAACAACATCAAGGTCTACCAGATGGATGTCAAGAGTGCATTTCTGAATGGAGATCTTGAAGAAGAAGTTTATGTGGAACAACCACCAGGTTTTGTCATTCCTACTCAATCTTCTTGTGTCTACAAGCTTAAAAAGGCCCTCTATGGTCTTAAACAAGCTCCCAGAGCCTGGCAGGACACATTGTCCCTTTTTCTAGTGAACCATGGGTTTACTAAAGGAAAGGTTGACAAAACTCTGTTTCAAATCTCTGTTGCTAATCATATTCTGTTAGTACAAATATATGTTGATGATATTATATTTGGTAGTACTAATCCAGAACTGTGCAAGAAATTTTCTCAAGTGATGCAGAGTCAATTTGAAATGAGTATGATGGGAGAACTCAGTTACTTCCTAGGACTTCAAGTCAAACAAGTTCCAGAAGGAATCTTTATCAACCAAGGGAAGTATACCAGAGACCTGATCAAGAAGTTTGGAGTGGAAGACAAATCATCAGTGAAGATTCCCATGAACACCTCACAAGGAATTGGTCCAGATGATGAAGGAAAGGATGTAGATGCAACAACATATAGAGGAATCATAGGATCTCTGTTGTATCTAACTGCAAGCAGACCAGACATCTCATTCTCTGTTGGAATCTATGCCAGATACCAATCAAAGCCCAAGGAAAGCCATCTAAGTGCTGCAAAGAGAATCATCAGATACATCAAAGGAAATCCAAATGCAGGCCTATGGTATCCAAAGGGAGGTAACTTTGAACTAATTGGCTATTCTGACTCAGATTTTGCAGGTTACAGACTAGACAAAAAGAGCACCTCTGGTCACTGCCAATTGCTAGGAGGAAGGCTTGTTTCCTGGTTTAGCAAGAAGCAGAACTCTATCTCAACAAGTACAGCTGAGGCTGAGTACATTGCAGCTGGGAGTTGCTGTGCTCAGCTACTCTGGATAAAGCAACAACTGAAGGACTATGGAATTCAAGCAAAGGAGATCAAGCTGTTGTGTGACAACACCAGTGCCATTGCT
This sequence comes from Cuscuta europaea, assembly GCA_945859875.1. Lineage (NCBI taxonomy): Eukaryota > Viridiplantae > Streptophyta > Magnoliopsida > Solanales > Convolvulaceae > Cuscuta > Cuscuta europaea. The sequence goes on along the minus strand of CAMAPE010000047.1, from coordinate 376,864 downwards.
ATCACTCAGAACCCAGTTCTTCATTCCAGGACAAAGCACATTGAGATCAGACATCACTTCATCAGAGATCATGTTGAGAAGAAGCACATTTGCATGGAACATGTGCCAACAGAAGACCAGCTTGCAGATATCCTGACAAAGCCTCTTCCTGAGGCTAGGTTCAACAAACTGAGAGAGGAATTGGGAATGCTGGATGAGATTCCAAGGGAAAGCTGAAAAGGAAGACCCTCTGTTGCTCAATTGCTGTTAACAGAATACCTGTTGCAGAACCCCTTCTGTTAACCCCTTCTGTTAACCTCCTCTGTTCCCTACCCTGGCATAACACCTCAGCAACAGAAACCCCCCCCCCCCCCTCTACAGAAAGCCTCCTCTTATGTCTATCAGAAGGTTGTGGACTTAGAAAATTTCTGAAAACCGGGTGACCTAGTAAATTATTAAAGGTCTTTTACCCTTTTACCCTTAAAACGGTATCCAGCCGCATAATATTTACTGCGCCCCTTTTTACATTTATTGGTATCTTGGAACCGTAAATAATTCCAAGCGTCCACTAACCCAAACACATAAATTCCCCTTTCGCAAACCTAAACCGTTACTGTGTTCATTACTCTCAAACTCTCAAACCTCCATAGCTCTCAAGCTCTCTGCAATTTGTCTCTGTTCAAATGGCCTTCATCAACATTAACAACCTCACCAAGGAAGAAATCAACACCCTAGTTTCAAACATCTACACAGGGATGAACTGCGACCTCTCTGCACTCCCTGAACTCGCTGCAAACCATGAAACGATGATGAAAATCATCAAGGGAATGGAGGACTCTCAACTGAACAAAGTAGTAGGATATCACTTTGAGTCCTACAGTACAAGAGACGTAGCGGAGTTTTATCTCAACGCTACATACGAAGGGGAGACCATTCGGTCAAATGTCAACGGGGAGAACATAACCCTCACCCCTGAAGATCTCAACGCCCTGTTTGGGGTAGTGGAGGACCCTCAGGAAGAAGAAACTGAAGGTTTCTTAACTCTGGACAGTGTCAAGGTCACTGTGGACAACTTTGTCCAACTCTACTGCCGACCTGAAGTGGGTAGAGTTCCAAAGCTGTACATGAAGAAAAACCTACTTCTGAGCGACTATGAGAAGTTGGTAAACATCCTGCATAGGTGTGTATGGAGCAAGAGCACCTCCACAGATGACATGAACGTACTTAATGCAAAGGCTGTCTTTGCAGTTCATCATGGGATGAACATCATCTGGGGACAGGTAATTGTCAAATCCCTTGTTGAATTCATCAAGAAGAAAGACAAGGAGACCGGTCTGTTCAAAACCCCCATGGGTTATGGTCTCCTAATCTCTGAAACCTTGCTCAAGGCAAGGATAGGGCTGAGAAATCCTATTGAGGCAGACTACACCAAGTTGCTCTTCCTCAACACCTCAAATGACAGGAAGGTTGCTCTCAAGGCAGAGCAAAAAAGGCTCAGAACCCTTGAGTTCAACAGAGAAAGGCAACAACAGAAGGTTGTTCAGCTAAAGAAAGTCACAAAGAAGCAACAGAAACCTCCTACCCCTTCTGATTCTGAAGAAGAAATGCCTTTGGTGAAGAAGGTGGTCAAGAAGGTTCCCAAGAAGAAGACCACTCCTGTCCAAGTCCACAAGATGGTGGCAAAGAAATCTGTCCTAAAGAGAAAGGCACCTTCACCTATCTCTACAGAAAGCACCCCCTCTGCCTCCCCCATTGCAAAGAAGGCCAAGATTCTGACACCTGCAGCACAGGAGAAGCTGGAGGACTCTGTCACCTCTACCCCAGCCAACAAAAATGCTTGGCAAGGCAAGAGGATTGTCTTTGAATCAAGTGATTCAGAAGAAGAAGTAGTGGTGCAGAATGCCACTACTCAGGGGGAACCACATTCTTCTCCTCCTGCCTCTGCAAATGATCAACCCCCCTGGTGGTTTCTTCACCAGAACACCAAGAAGATAGCAGAATTTCAAGCCCTGCAGAACCCCTACTGAACAACTACTCTGCCCCTGATAGGGAATTCATCAGAGTTCTGGCATGGAGAAAGTGGAGAGTGGGACCTCTCACTGAGCTCCTTAAGAACTTGTCCTACTTCATCTCTGAGGAAGAAGAAGTACTCAGATGGGCTGACACAGAAGATGTGGAGCAATGCCTGAACAAGGATTTTCTTCTTTCTAGCCTATAGAAGAAGAAGGAGAAACTTCAAGGAAAAGCACCTCTGTTCAGAAAAACACCAGAAGACCATGTCAAAGCTCTTCAAAAACATGAGTTGGATGACTTTGATGCTTGGCTGGTTGAGAAGAAGAGGAAGGAATCAATGATGAAATTTCGACACAGTGCACATGGAGAAGGTGAACCCTCCACTGCAAATGACCTACCCTTGGTCATGGAGAAGCTCATCAAAGAATGGAGGGAATCTCTGTTCACTGAAACCATACTAGAGGTAATTCCCACAACCATTCCTTCTCCCCCTCCCTCTCCTAAAATCACTTCACCCCAACCTCAACAGAAATCCACCTCACCCTCAAAGAAAACCATCTCTAAACAGAACACCTCCTCACCTCATCAGAAACCCTCTTCTCCACAGAAAACCCCTACACCCCAGAAACCTCAAACTCCAAATCCCCACCTCTTTCACCCTGCAAACCGCTCTCTCCTCCAAAGAACAGATCCCCATCCCCCCCATCCCCTCATAGACAAATTGTCCAATACCAACCCCAACAGATCATCTCTTCAACCACACCACCTCAACAGCAATCCCCTTCACCTACCAAGTCTGAACATGGAGCAAGTCCACAAGACTCTCTTCCACCACATCAACCTGCAGCTCAACAAAAACCTGAATGGTTTCTTAGGGATTCTGATCCTAGAACCATATCCCCCATCTCTGCACCAAAAGGGTATTCCAGGCATTCTACTGCCTCCAATCCCTCCCTAAGGACGAAGAAGAAGGTTGTCAGAAACAGGATAGCAATCTACTCCTCTTCTGAGGACTCTTCTGACATGGATGGATTCATGATCAGCAAGTCCTACAAAGCTACTTCGAAGAAGCAGAAGACCCCACCTCTGACTCAGCTTGAGCATGAACTTCGTGTTGAATCTCTCTCCTCTGTCAAAGAACATCAACCCTTGCCTAAGGGAAGAGGTCTAGAGATGCCTCCATCTGATGGACGAGAGAACCAAATTCCTTTCAACAAATTCGTTGAAGCAGCTGAAGACTTTGGTGGCCAACTCCTCCATGGCATGAACAAGTTGATACAGGTCAATGACAAGCACTATGGGCATCTTGCTCATGTGAATGATAATCTCAACTCTGGGATGCAGTTTATTTCAGATCGCTTTGAGAATCTGACAACATCTCTCAACGACTTCATGACCTCCTCAACTGCAAAAACAGATGCGCTGACAACAGAAGTGGAAAGTATTCATAAGACCCTCTTCACATTTCATCAGACTCTGATAGCTCAGGGAAAAGCTATTGAAACAATCTCCTCAAATATTGATGAACTTCAATGGGCTGATACAAAGACAAAAGAACAGCTACTGGACATAGAGGAACTGTGCAATGTCCATCGTGATCAAGCCAAGACTCTATTTGCCCAAGACAAAGAGAGATACCAGAAGATGGTTCTCTTAGAAGCCAGTAATAAAGATATCCTGTCTGCACTTCAGAAGCAACATGGGCTTATTGAAGGCCTCACATCTGTGACTCAGACCTTACCAGAAACCCTGGAACAGATTGCCTCTACTCAGGCCTCAGAATTCCAGAAGCTCTCCCTTCTGCTTGGTGATCTAGATGATGCCAAAAAGGGGGAAGAAGGCCCTCATTTATCAAAACCCAGGACCACCAGAACCTCAACATCTGCTGAACCAAGTGTGGATCCCACACCTTACTTTGAAGCTGCCCTTCAGAAGAAAAGGCTAGCTGGTATCCCTAGACCTCCATCCCCACTGAAGAAAGGATCTAAGAAGAAGAAAGCTTTAAGCTTTAAAGAATGGAGACTGGGAGCTTCTCAGGTGATGACTGCTATACAATTTGATGAAATGAAGCAGAAAATGACCTCCACTCAACAACAGAATATGTATTTAGACCATGATGGTCATGTGAAGGTCAGGCATGGTGGATCTCTGGAAGAAGCAGAATTCTGGTTTCACAACAGTATAGTACCAGGAAAAGATATCCATGAAGGTGTTCTTAATTACTTAGACTGCAAACTCTCACCTGTCTGGGCCTCTTACCAAAGAACTGGAAATCTGGCTGGAATCAGAAAAGAGGTGAATGCAGAATTAAAGAGATTACAAGGACTGGATGAACAAGCAAGAGCTGAAGCAGCAAAGGCAATTATGTAATCTACTCTTGTAATCCACCTTAATAAAAGAACATCTCTGCCTAACACTTTGTAAGGCAATTCCTCAATCTTTGGCTTTTCCTTACTTTCTGTTTGTGTTTGTTTGTTTGCTTTTTGATATTTTATATGCTATCTGAATGTACCGCACTCTTACTATTTTCCTATGCCAAGTTGCCCACCAAGATCTTAATGGAAGTTTTTTTTAAACTTTAAATTTTTATGGTGAAGGCACTTCTCTGGAAATAGTTAAAGGGTTTTGGCATCATCAAAAAGGGGGAAATTGTAAGGAATAATTGTAATTAGATTTTGATGATGCTATATTAATTAGGACTTTAAAGTACCCCTTTAGAAATTATGTATTAGAATTTTCCTTTGTAAAGTTCTTAGCATAATCGACTACCAGAAGGCCTCTCTACCAGAAGACCTCCTGACAGAAGATTTTGGTTCTCTGTCAAGGAACAGAAAACCTCAGGGTCCCTGTTACCCTTTAGTTTGACAGAAACCCTCCTGGTTCTCTGTAAGCTACTATCAACAGAAGTGCTCAAGACCTTCTCTGATCAGTTCTCTGCTAAAGACACCAGAAGGCCCGACACTTGGGAGAATTCCACAAAGCCGGGAAATCAACTGAAAGATTCCTTCAACGGCTAGGAGTATTGAACGGAAAAGCTACAGTGCTCGCATTAAATGCTCATTTAATGCTCCCCATGCTCCGTGGAGTAATTGCAGATGATTGGCCGCAATGTCAGGATTACTTTATCCCAAAATAGTAACCCGCCAACTTTACCGGGTCCTACTGGTCAAGTCAACTGCTCGCGCATTAAATGCAGTTGTCCTCCTACTCCTCCAACGGGAAGACAACCTCAGTATTAAAGATACACTACGAAGAACAACCGGATAACTTTGCAACTTTTGCTAACCATTGCTACAACTCTTCATACAAGATATTCAAACTCTAAAAAGCAAAAAGCCTCCTTGAGATTCAAACTCATTATCTTCTACAAGAGAAGGCAGAAGTTGGAAAAATACTTATTCCAACTCAAGCAAAGTTCCAAGTGTTCTTCAACTCTTCAAGCTCATCACATACAAATCTTTTGTAACGAAGCTAGTTGGAGGAACCCCTATTTCAACAGAAACTCTTCTTGCTACAAGAAGGACGTCCAAGTAACTGGAGTAGTGAAGTGGTGATACTTCCAAGAAGCTCAGTGAAAGGACCAGTCTTAAAGGAAGCCAGGCAGTGCATCCCAGGAGACATCTAGGCTTGAAGAAGACGTGGAGTGCTTCTTAAGTGCTAGGACTAAGGCTTTGTAAACGGAAGTCTTTACAGCTTAGTGGAACAGTGGACTAGAGGAACAAGTTGTTCCTTGAACCACTATAAAAATCCCTAGTGTCGTTTACTTACTGCTTTAATATTTGCACTTAGATAGAACTGTCTAACTCCTCAGACTTGGTATCTGTGTTCAGCAGAACTTGTCCTACGAGTTAACAGAAGGCCTACTGCCTTTGCTTCTCTGAGGCTAAATCAACAGAACTCCCTACCAGAACCCCATCCGCTGCCAGTCTGTTCTGTCAACAGAACAGGCTATTCTGTAAAATCTGGTACTTAGTTTAAAAAGCTAAAAACCAATACAGTCTATTCACCCCCCTCTAGACTGTATCCAGTACAACCGGGACCAACACCCTCCCTGCAACATGACGATAATCCCAATCCCTGGATCGAAGTGGGAAGGCGTCCCATCTTCTCCAGATTGGGGGGACAGATCCATGGCGAATCAGCGCCTGTCTGTCAACATACGGGGGATCAACAGGGCAAATTCCCCAGTTCTCAACATTCCCCGACAGCAACAGCAGCAGCAGCCTGGGAGAAGGACTCTAGAGCGTGTACCCGCTTTGGAGAGGCTAGGGGGCAATCATTCTCCTAGATTCGCCCCCACACCATCAGCAGATGCCTTCTCCCCCAAGGCAACAATGCACTTCACCTTCGCGCCAACAACAACAACAACAACCCATGCGTCAGCCAAGGCTCTCACCGCCAAGGCGGCAGGTTGAGTCTCCACCACGGCGCGAGCGCCAAGTGGACCCCAGGGAGGAACATATCCGCCTCCTGACTCGACAAGTCAACGAGTTACGGACCGCTGCGGTGGCAGCGGTACCGCCGCCACCGCACCAGCATACGGCGCGTGATGCTCAACTGGAGGCACTGGCTCTCCAAGTCCAGCAACTTCAGGCCCAGGTCAACCAGGAGCCTGTCACGGTAAGGGTAAGGACTGCTACCCCCTTTACCACACGAATAATGCAGGCCCCTATACCCCCAAAGTATAAGGGGCCCAACATTCAACTCTATGGGGGTAAAACTGATCCCCAAGAGCATTATACCCGCTACCAGTCCAGCATGTATATGCTGGGCGCTAGCGATGAATACATTTGCCGTATGTTTCCTTTCACTTTAGATTGGTTCAATGATCTCCCTGATGAGTCCATTGATTCATGGAGGGAACTAGGTACACGCTTTCTCACCCATTTCGCCGCAAGAGCAAGGATGAAGAAACATTTATCCTACCTGATGTCCGTTAAGCAAGGCAGAGATGAGCCTTTAGGAAAATTTCTGGAACGGTGGAATGAAGAGACCTCCAAGGTCTATGGGGATGATGACAACACTCGTCTGGCTATGCTCCAGGATGTCCTGTGGGTCGGTGGCTTCTCAAGGAGCCTTATCATTGATCCCCTGCGGGACTATCAGCGGGCACTCCACCGTGGGCAGAACTATGCCCTCGCGGAGGAAGTGCATAGCCGCAAAAGAGCGCAGGAAAATGCTGCCAAGCCTCAGAAACAGGATCTGAAGCAGCAGGAAAAGCCAAAGAAGCCGCGGGAGGAAAAACCCTGCGACGACAGCGACAGACCCCGGAGCAAGGGTAATTTTAGAAGCAGACACCCCTGGGTTGGTCCCAAGCTTCTAGAACCTGAGGTCCTGACACCATTGACCCATTCCGTCAGTCACATTCTGGAGGCAGCTGACCAGGAAGGGTTAGTGGTACGGGACCCGTGAATCAGCGAAATCCAGCAAGGGGACAAGTCTGTCCCCTATTGCAAGTTCCACAGGTTTCATGACCATACAACTGATCAATGCCATACGCTGAAGCTGGAAATTGAAAAGTTGATCAGTCGTGGTTACCTGACTCAATTTGTCTGAAAGCCGGAATCTTGCCAAAAACGGGGCCATGAGCGCAGATCCCGGGATGAGGAACGAGAGTCTGAATGTTCCCCCTGCAAAAAGGATATTGGATTGATCTCCGATGGTGATTCGGCCAAGGATAACAGGCGTAATCAGCGGCGCCGACATGAGGTTCAGGTGATCATTGGAGGGAATACAGGCAGAGACACTGCCGCACAGAGAAAGAAATGGAACAATAAGCTCTACGTGGGGGAAATTACAAACCCCCCACCTGCTACCAAGAGAGCAAGGTCGGATGTGATCTCGTTCACCGACCGTGACCTGCCAGACTTCCCATCCCCTCACAGGGATGCTCTGGTTGTGAAATGTGAGGTGGACGCAGCTATCATCCACCGCGCCTATGTTGATATCGGCTCCTCCATCAACATTATGTACATACAGACGTTCCACGAGGTGGACCTCCACCTCAATTCTATGAGGCCCATCCGAACTCCCCTCTCCGGATTTACTGGTGACTCCATAGATGCCGAGGGCACCATTGAGCTCACCCTTAAGTTTGGAGATGGATCTCATCACTCTAGGATCCCTGTGGAGTTCGTGGTGGTGCGACTCGAGTGTGCTCACAATGTGATACTGGGAAGGCCAACATTGGAGGATCTGGAGGCCGTGATTTCCATACGACACCTCTGCATGAAATTCCCAACCGAATCTGGGGTCAGCTATTGCAGGGGTAGCCAGAAGATAGCCAGATCCTGCTACATAAAGATGACAAAGCGGATGGCAGCCAGAGATATGCGCATCAACACCATCTCACAGGCCGCGCTCGAAGAAGAAATTCCCAGAGCTGAGCCTGTAGATACATTGGAGACTGTTATTCTGGATCAGTCCAACCTAGAAAGAGCCGTTCAGATCGGAACAAACTTCAAACCAGGACTGAGGCAAGCAATAATCTCTGTTCTTGTTAAATACAAGGTTATTTTCGCTTTAGGCCCCGATGAAATGCCGGGGATTAGTCGTGACATAATCACGCACAAGCTATCTGTGGACCCGAACGCGACGCCTGTCAAACATTGTAAGCGGTACCTGTCTACGGACAGAAGGGAATTTGTCAAGGCTGAGGTGACTATGCTCCTTAGCATAAATCACATCGCCGAAGTCGAATACCCGGATTGGCTAGTGAATGTTGTTTTGGCACCCAAGCCACCAACATTTCGTATGTGTGTCGATTACACTGACCTCAACAAGGCTTGCCTGATGGATCCATTCCCACTGCCGAACATCGATCAACTCGTCGATGAGACAACTGGCTGTGAGCTCATGAGCTTCCTGGACGCCTTCCGGGGCTATCACCATATTTTCATGAATGAACTCGACGCCCCAAAGACGACATTCATGACTCCAGAGGGCATCTTCTGCTATCTGGTCATGGCGTTCGGGCTTAAAACCTTAGGCGCCACCTACACCCGCATGGTGGCCAGGGTCTTCAAAGTTGTGCTCGGCAGGACAATGGAAGCCTACGTGGATGACATGATAGTCAAAGATTTCCTACGTGGATTTGGAGGAAATCTTCAAAATCATTGGTAAAATCAACCTCCAGCTAAACCCCAAGAAGTGCACATTTGCAGTTCAAGGGGGCAAATTCCTGGGCTATATGATCAGCCAACGTGGGATAGAGCTGAACCCGGAGAAGGTGCAGGCCATACTTAATATGGAGCCACCGCGAAATGTCAAAGAGGTTCAGAGGTTAACTGGGAAATTGGCAGCCCTCAACCGGTTTCTTTCAAAATCGGCTGAGCGCGCGCTACCTTTCTTCCAAATCATGAGGAAGTCTGCAAAATTTCAGTGGACTCCCGAGTGCAAGACATCATTCGATGAACTCAAGCGATATCTTGTCTCTCCGCGAGTATTATCAAAACCTGAGCACGAGGAGATGCTATACCTCTACCTTGGCGTCAGCCATGGGGCCATGAGCTCGGTCCTAATCCACGAGGAGGATGGCGCTCAAAAGCCCATCTACTACATAAGCAAAACTTTGCGCGACGCCGAGCTCTGGTACTCCCCAGTAGAGAAGACCGTACTTTCAGTGGTATGGACTGTGAAGCGCCTGGCCCACTATTTTCAGGCCCACACTGTACATATTCTCACCCACCAACCACTAGGCCAACTAATGCGGAGACCAACAAGCTCAGCCAGAATGGTCAAATGGGCCGTCTTCCTGAGCCAATACCAGATCGAGATCAAACCGACGCCGGCCATCAAAGGGCAGGCCCTCGCCGACTTCATGGCAGAATGCACTGCCAGAGATCTGACCCCGGTCACCTCGGCTGATGAGGATGGCTGGTGGACACTGCTCATTGATGGCTCTTCAGCAGCTAGAGCATGGGGGGGATGTATTCATCACCCTCGAGGGCTTCCGTGCTTACTACGCTATACGCTTTGCATTTAAAGTCTCCAACAACGAGGCAGAATATGAAGCCTTATTATCTGGCCTACGCCTTGCAGCTAATATGCAGGCAGGGAAGCTGAGGATCAAATGTGATTCAAGGCTCGTGGTCGGGAAAATCAGCGGCTCCTGTGAAACAAAGGAGGCCCGAATGAAAGAGTACAAAGCTGCTGCACTGGAACTCCTAGGGACCTTCCAGATGTATGAAATCCTGCAAATACCACGAGCTCAAAATCAAGAAGCTGACATTCTGTCCAAACTGAGCTCGGACATGCCTGAGTACATGTCCAAGATAGCTCAGGTGGAGGAACTTCCAACACCGAGCATACATCAGACCCTCATACATCAGGTACAGCCCATCCCGAGGGACTGGACAACTGACCTAAAAGAATACATTGACAATGGGCAACTGCCCTAGGGTGAGGTCGAGGCCAGGCTTGTCAAGCTTCGGGCTTCGACCTACACCCTCCTTGATGGCGTGTTATATAAAAGATCTTACAACGGCATGCTTCTACGTTGCCTCAATGACAACGAGGCCAGGCTGGCCATGGAGGAGGTACATGTCGGGGTCTGCTCTGCACACCAGGGCCCTCACACTATGTCCAGAAAGCTCCTTTTGCAGGGATATTTCTGGCCCACCATGGTGAAAGACTGTGCTCGGATGGCCCGCACTTGTAATGCATGCCAGCAATTCCAGAATGCCCCAGGACGCCCAGCGGTGAACTACGCCCCAATTAGCACTGCAATCCCATTTTCCAGATGGGGCGTAGACCTCGTGGGACAGCTCCCTCGAGGTACTGGAAACTGTAGGTGGATCATAGTCGCCATCGACTACTTCACCAAATGGATAGAAGCGGAACCACTGGCCAGCATAACCGAGGCGTAGTGTAGGAGATGTGTCCACAAAAATATCCTCACTCGCTTCGGTGTGCCACAGCAGCTCATCACGGACAATGGTACTCAATTCGAGGCCAAATGCTTCCAGGACATGCTGGCCAGATGGGGAATCAAACACACCGCAGCCTCTGTCGCCTACCCACAGTGTAACTACAGGTGGAAAATGCAAACCGCACCATCTTGGCGGGATTAAAAAAGAAGCTCACAGATGAAGGTGGAGGCTGGGTGGAAGAGCTCCACCACATTCTGTGGGCTTACAGAACAACTCCCCGCAGGGCAACGGGTGAGACTCCATTTTCACTCTGCTACGGCTTTGAAGCTGAAGCCCTTACGGAGCTCACAATACTGACCCCGCGGGTCCTAGCATATGACCCCGAGAAGAACGAGCAGAACATGCGAGTCGATCTCAACTTCATTGATGAAAGAAGGGAGAACGCATTCTTGAGGTCGGAGAATTACAGACGCTAGGTCAAGAGCTATTACGACACCCGAGTCCGAGGTCGGGAGTTCCAAGTGAGGGACTACGTCCTTAGGCGACGAGCAGCCAGCCAAATTAATGAGGGAGGAAAGATGGCCAAAAAATTTGAAGGGCCTTACATCATCATAGCTGTAGTCCGGCCCAGAACTTACAAACTAAGCACTCCAAAAGGCACGGAAGTCTCGAGATTATCAAACGTCCACCACCTGGTGAGGTACTACCAGTGACCCAGCGGTGTAAAGGAGACAATGAGCCCTCGCCAAACGGAGACTTTGCACAATCACGGGCATTGGAAATCCGGGGTCACTGATAGCCGCCTCGGCCGTACACTGTAAACTGTTCACGGCTACCATTTAAATCAATAAAGGAAGGGTTCAACACAAAACTCTCCCTGGAAGACTGGAAGCAACCTATAAGCCTTCCAGTCCATATTAAACACTAAGATAAGTTGGGGCGACTTCATAAGTCCTCACAAACACAGGCTCATCAGCCCAATCTTGAAATTCCGAGGCCACTTTGTAAGACCTCGATGTCTTCGGGAACAACAGCCCCAACGGCTTTCGAAATTCGAGGTCACTCTGTAATCCCTCGACAACGCACGCTCCTCAACCGAGCTTCAAAACCGAGGTGACTCTGTAAGTCCTCGCAAATACAGGCTCTCCAGCCAAACTCCAACGAGCCGAGGTGACTTTGTAAGCCCTCGCATGTGCAGACTCCTCAGTCTACAATCAGTCTCTGAGGTAACTTTGTAAGCCCTCCGCTCTCCAGGGATAATAGCCTCGACGGTTCCCAATCTCCGAGGCCACTTTGTAAGCCCTCAACCAAATAGGGATAACAGCCCCACGTGGCTCCCAAAGAGAGAAGTCAAGGCATCTATATAAGCCCTTGTTCCTTCCTCACAAAACAAGCTAGGATAGTAGCCCAACGCGGCTCCCGAATATTGGGCTAAGGCAACTTTATAAGTCCTCGCACCCCACGAATTTTCGTCTCCCCCTTTAGAATTAAAGGCGGGGGGGGGGGGGGGGAGATAGAGGCTAAGCCGAAGGGTTGGACGACTTGATGGTCCACTCCTTGAAGAGTAAGTCTTCACATTTACCACGAGGTAAATGTGGGGATGATCCTCCCTAAAGCTTTGGTACTTGCCACGAGGCTGGGCTACTTGACGGTCGTGACCTTGGTCGAGCACCTCTCGCTTCCGACCCCACCGAGCTCTCGTACGAATCTCGCAGCGCCGAGCTCTAGTCCATATCTCGCGGTCTGGAAGGTGTTCAGCTCCCTAAATTGATGGCGCAATGCCACAGTCTGGAATTAAAGTCCGACTGCTTGCACCTCGCACTTCCGGCCACACCGGGCTCTCGTACGAATCCCGCATAGCCGAGCTCTAGTCCATATCTCGCAGTCTGGAAGGAGGTCGTTATCCAAATCTCTGGCGCAAAGCCAAATAGCCCAGAATTAAAGTCCGGCTGCAATACAACGCATCACTGCGGATTCCAGCCGAGCTCGCTTAAAGACCTCGCATCTGGATCATGACTGTCGGGCCCACTTCTCAAGCCCTGCAGACCTCTCAGGACCTACTTTCTAGGTTCCATTTACATATTAAAGCTATTTAGGATATTTTGCTAAATAAAATGTCTTTGCAACAGTCATTCACGGCAAGTGAAAAACCTGATGCAACTTTACTAAAATATTTTCATCACAGATTGAGCAAATGCTCTTAGCAGCATGAGCTCAAATCAGTTAACAGGAAAGGACTTTGAGTAATAAAGCCACCTCACTTGTTCAAACGCACCTAGTCAGTATATATATCACCCTGGCGTTATGATCAAAAATAAATAAAAGGAAAATTTTCAAACTATTTTCCGAAGAGGAAGACTAGTCCCAAAAGGCTTTGTTAGAGCACAGGGCACTAGGAGAACGGGTCAATGGCTGCAACGAAATAGCACAGCCCAAAGCTCCAAAGTGACGGCCAAAAGCTCTCGTAAAAGCTCCAACAGTTAGCAATCAATGCTACTGACAAATTATTCAGTAATGGACCCCTGAAAATCCATTACTGCACAACCATGCAACATGCAGAATGCAACATGGACACTTGAAAATCCATGGTTGCAAATCAAACAGAGGCAAGTTCCCTGCTACTGAAAAACAGCAATGAACCAGCAATGCCTCACCCAAGCAAGGCTGACTATGCAACCTCTTTTGGGGACAATTGCTGCAACTTAGCAGACATATGCTAAGCTCAGAACAAAAGGAGGACAGGCCGTCTATGACCCATCCCCACTCAACAACACTTGTGCAACACACAAAACAAGGCACAACAAATACGAAAAATAGCAGATAGAGGAACATTTCATACATAGATATGTAACAGAAGATGTTTCAAAGTGTTGACAATTACAAGAAAGGATCAGTGCCCAGATGTGCAAAAAGATTAAGGGGAGGGGAATTCACTCTTTCCTTTTCCTCTTCTTCTTCTTTTCCTGCTCTACCTCCTCTCCAGCTCCGGCCTCAGCTGGCTGCCCTTGGGTTGTCAAAGAATATTGAATATGCTGGCCAGGGGCAATCTCCGGATGTTTCATAGGTCGGGGGAGCTTGTATGCCTCATGATTAAAGCCAGGCAGGGTCTCTCGGAGTTTGTCATAGATATCCTTTTGCATAAGATATTTTCCATATTCCAGAGAGGGTAACACCTGCTTCCTCAAAAACTCAAGACCCCCTGCGGTAGCTAGCCAGCTGTTCACATGCTGACCCATCACGCTGTGTAGCCATGCAACGGAATCAGGGGAAGGAGAATCGCTCGAGCATGAGGTCTTGAACTCTTTAGCACCAGAGGTTTTTGCTTTTGCAAGCTCGGCAGCATGTGCGGTCATGATCCCTTCTAGGATTTGGCTACGCTCTACGGCAAAAGTAGCGGCGGCATCTTTCAGAATCTGGACCTCTGTCTCCAGTTGTACGATCTGAACCCCTTTGAGCCCGTCCTGCAACTGGGACTCTCGGAGGGCGGCCTCCAGTTCCTCACAACGCCGCTGCCAGCCAATGGCATTTTCCTGCAACTGCTCATTCTCTCTGGCTAAGCGGTTGGCCTGGCCGGTCATCTCAATCACAGACCTTTGGAGAACTTAATTCTCAGCGACGGTGCTCTCGACGATATCGGTCATCTTCTCATGCATGGACTTGTACACCTCGAGCTCTTCCTCAACACATAGAGACCTATGCTCAACTTTCTGGGCCCTAATCTTCGAGGCCGTGGCATTTTCCTCAGCCTCCGCCAAGCATTTCACAGCCTCATCCGTTGTCCCCTTGAGGTTCTCAAACTGACGTTTACCCTCCGCCAGCTCAGTCTCAAGCACAGACACCTGCTGCTCGGCACCCAGGGCTCGCTCAGTAAATTCATCAAGCAGCTCTTTAAATTGTACTGTCTGCTTAGGGCCCGGTTAGCAGTGGCCTCCATCTCATCAGCGCGCCTCTCAGAAATTTTGAGAGCTTGCTCAACATGGGACCTGGTATAGAGAATATTAGCCTCTCTCTTCCAGGCCTGACGAGCCCGGTGCTCTGCATCATCGGCCCTACGGCCGAGCTCGTGGCATATAAAAGCAGACTGTATAACAGGAATGCACGATCAGGCCACAACCAAAATACAACAAATAAAGGATATGCAAAGAAGGAAATTCCTGACTTGGAGGCAAGAGTTGGTGGCATCCAGAGCAATCTTCCGAGTGGTCATGCGCCTTAAAATATAGTTGTCTGCATAGGGGTGAATCTGGGAAAGGAAATCCATACCATGCAAAGTGCCGACAATGAAGCTGTGGTCCCGATCCATGCGATACTTGAACCACTAGTTGTCGGGATCGGGCTAAAGGCTGCAACCAGGAAACCTGGGGCGATCAGCGTCGGAACGACCAGAAGGACCGGCCTTATCGCCTCCATTCGCAGGCTGATTGGCATCCGGGACGGACTTGTCCTCTTTCTGGGAAAGACGGGCTTGCATGCGCTGCAAAGTTTCACCGTCATCCTCCCTGCCCTCACTACCACTCTCCACCACCACTACGCTCGGTTGGGAGAAGGGAACGCCCACCTCCATATCAGTGACTCCGGCGCCATCACCAATGGCAACCTTCTCCGGAACAGAGGCATCAGCAACAACTTCAGGGAGATCCAAACCCGTGTCAGCTGCCCCCTCTTCTTCCCTGGCACCAACATCATCCTGGTCAGGGGGAGATGTCCTAAAAGGGGAACCCGGGGTGACACCTTGGTCAACACAATATTGACCACTTGCAGTGGCCTCCACCTCACCCACAAAAGGGACACATGCCGTCTTGGCCTCATCCTCAGCAGATATAGCATTGACATCACCATTAGCCGGAGGATCACGTACATAACGTGCATCATTCCCATCACCTTCCTCATAAGAGGAGGATGACCCACTGGAAGAAGAATTGGATGGTTCCCTCTGCGCAAGGTTCTTTTGAACCCTATCTAGAAGGGCGAATATGTTTGGGCAACCTGGGAGCAGCAAATAGCTCAACATCAGCAAATCCCCAAGACAGGTCATATAAATCACATAACGAGGTGAATAAAAAAAAACATACCAACAGCAGTGGCGCCAAGCTCAGGCTGAGCAGTACCTTGGTCTGGCGGAGGAACCTGCTCTCCATGGGGGGCAGTAATATACGCTTCCTCATCATCCTTAGACCCTGGAGGCGCAACGACGCCAAAGCCGGGCACGGGCACCTCAGTCACTGGAGCAGTTGGCGGTGGGACTACTTCTCCCTCTTCTTCCTCACCATTTCCGACGGGCGCGGCATCGATCGCCATCACATCATCACTCACCACATCTAAGGGTGAGAAGCCGGTGCATTTCAAATCCTCCCTGATCTTTTTCTCAGTATCGAATTTCCCAATTTTGTACTGACCGAGCTTTAAATACTTCTTCACATCGTCAGTATACTCACCCAGATGACCTGCGTTGTTCTTCCTGGCAATCACCAATTCCCGGGTGAGGACCGAGACATCGGTAGAGAGCGGCAACACTGCCGATACGTCTTGGCGATTGGTGCAAACATAGAAAAATCTGCCCTTCCACCCACGGTGTGAGGTAGGGGCGTCGGTGAACCCACTACGACCCCCAACCTGGGCTATGGAGGCATAGCTCTGATTTCCCTTCGACGGATTACGACCGATGTTGAACAGACAACGGAAAAGACCCACACTGGGGGTAATCTTCAACCCCACACAGCGCAGGAGCAAAGCGACGATATAGTAGAAACCGTTGGGAGTAAGTTGGCAGGGAAGCAGGCCGACCCAATCTAGGTACTCAGCGTAGAATGGGTGCAGAGGAAACCTGAAGCCGTGCTTAACAACATCGTAATAAACAACAAAGAAACCTGATGGACAAGAAGAGGGCAGCTCGTCAACACCCGGCCTCATCGCGACTACACTAGGTCCGCATAGACGCCTTGCCTCCTCCCATTCCCTATCAGACAGGGAGCAGCGGGCTGCATACTCGGCAAAGCTGTCCAAGGTAAAAAAACTCAGCATTGCCCTTGATATTTTTCTTGACGGGCGCCCTACAACCCAGCCGTGCATTCAGGGGCACAGCTTCAAGAGCTGAGGTCATGTCTGCGAGATCATCATTAAGGCAAGCCTCCCTCAGGGCGGCGGCATCGTCATACCCCAGTGGTAAGTCATTGCTAGCCCTATCTTCGGTGTTAGCAGAGGCACTGTGAGAAGACATTGTCGAAATCTGCAGAAAAAACACACGTACATACAGACAATCAAAATCCGGGGTTAAGGACCAGCAATCCGACCCCCAAACAAAAAGTAAACACTCGAATCGGCATCAGCATGCGATTCCGAGTCCGGAGGTACCAACCTCATTAACAATGGGGGACTGTAGACCCCCCATTGCTCACAAAGCCAGTTTGACGGAAAAACCCTCATTCTGGGTTTTTTCCGGCTAAACTACGACAGGCGAAGAACAAACAAGCAGAGCCGGAGACTAACCTGGTTAGGAGAAGTCGATGGAGAAAACTAGAACTTCGGAAGTACTAACTGGAGAAGACGGGCTCTTGAATTGCTTGAAAACTCTAAAAAGTCGAATGCAAAAGAAAGCGCAAAGGAGAAAGACAAAAGCTTTCACCTTTTATACTTCCCATCAAAAATGAACGGGAAGCTTACACGTGGCGCACTACTCTCCTACCGCCCAAAAAACTCAAACGTTTTTTTCCAAAAGGTGTGCAGAAAGGCGCAATGATGGCGTCGTACTGTCACTTCAAACGTCATCCCTCGCATTAAATGCTGAGAAGCGGGTATTAATTCAAAATGTTGCAAAAGGAATGTCTAAAGATTCCAATTTCTACACATCAGTGTTACTACACGCCACAAACTCTCCCAAGTCCACTAAGCGCTAAATGCAACTGCCTCGCCCCCTTCAAACTCATACTCTTACGCACTTAGAAAAAAAATCTAAGTCCACAAGAGTGGGGGACTGGTAAGTCGGGGACTCGGGAAAGAAATAAAAAAACAAAGACTATAACAAGCTCAGAACAACGCAGCAACCTCAGGATTAGCACCAAACAGGTATATCTCTGAAATACAAAGCTATGAGCACACACATTAAAATTCCTCATAATTTTACTTTATCAACCCACGGCTGGGGCCGTGGATGTAGCAACTAACCCATGAAGCAGGTTTGGAACACGGAACACACGAAGCTCGAGCTCGGACTTCTCTGCATCAGGGCATCGCATTCCTCTCCGGATTTCATGGCAAAGCGGAGTATACTCTTTTTCCTCCGTTAAGGTTTTTCCCACATGGTTTTTTCCTCAGCGGAGTTTTTAATGAGGTACCCCTTTGTCATGACCATGGAAGAGCAGCACCCCTGCCGGGCGAACAAGCCTAGGAAATTGAAGATTTCTCTCTCTCACCTCAAGTTTCACTTTCGCTTTGGAGAGTGGGGGACTCATGATGGAGTATATTCTCGTATACCCCAGGGGTATCATAATCGCCGGCTGAAAGCACTGCAGATCCATCAAGGGGCGCAAAAATACTAAGTCCATTGATAAGTTCATTTTTGTACTTATTTTTCTTATCAAATTTAAGTGATTTTGGATTGAAAAATAGAAAAACAAGGCATGTTTTATATATTTTGGTTCAAGTTTTGTGAAATCAGGTAAAAAATCACGTCCATGATATGTTTGACAAAATTTCGGGTCAATTAAGCACACAATGAGTTAATTTGATTGAAAAATGATATCATACCGAAAGAAGGAAGCGGAATCTCAAAATGGTCCAGAAGGGAAAGTTGAAGAGCACAAAATACAGAACAAGACAGACAAAAAACCTCACAGGCGCCCAAATAGGCGCCCAGATTGGCCGCCTACCAGACCACATACGCTATTTTTGGAAAGTCAGCATTTTGGAATTTTTGACCGGACCGGAGAAGACCGAAGGCTGTCGACACTAGACGGAAGACGGCCGCCTTCGGTGACCGCCTGCAGCAAAAGGCGACAAACCAACCACCGGCCGGTGGGATTTGACGGCAGGCGGCCAGACAGGAACAGCAGGCGGCCGCCTGTTGGACCGCCTGCGGCGGATGACAAGACTGGCGCGTCACGCCCTGTCGGTGACGTGACGGAAGGCGGCCGGATCCAGACGGAAGGCGGCCGCCTGGTTGGCCGCCTACGGTATTTTTGCTGGTATAAATAGCCCGATATTTGCTGAACTCAAACACACCTCTTCAAACCCTAATTCAGTTCAAAAAGCTTCAGTTCTTCCTCCATTTCCGCAGCTTGAAGGTTTTTTGGGAGAGAGAAACTTCAAATCTTCATATCTTCTTCATTTTAGCTTCAAATTGTAAGTTCTTTATATGTATTTTCATCCTCTCAATGAGTAGAATCTGAATCTGTGCTTTGTTTTCTCGATCTGTTCTTCGAATTTTTCCAGAATATTTATCAAGTATTTCGCATTTTCTTCCAAAAATTAAATAAAATAGTTGTTGATGTTGAATTCATTCCAATTAATTATATAGTTGTTTAATAGCCTCAAGGTTGTTATTTATCTGAAGAAAGTTAATTTTCCCGAAGCAGAAGTAATTTTTAATTAATTTCGGTAATTAGTTGTTATTATTGCATAAATTAAATTAATTACTTAAAAATAGTAAAAAATTAGTTTCGACCCTAATTCTAGTTTATTTCACTGTAATATCATCCCCAGTAGTCAATAGAAAATTTAGAACGAATTTAGCCTATTTTTAATTGCCTTTTGTATTTTATAGTTAAAAGTGGGAAAATTATCAAATAGGGTTAAAATTGGATTTTAGGTTTAAAAATTCGTGAAAAATTCCAGAAAGTCATATTGTAGTTCCAGAAAGTTTATTTTGACAAGATCTTATTTTTGTTTAATTTTTGCTATTATATATGTTTAATTCCTTGTTAATGGTTAATTTATTTACCATATTGTTGAATGCAAAAATAATGTTTAGTAGCTAAAATTGTTTTGGGCATGAATTGAGTAAAAGAACATGGATTGACTTGTTAGACCAAAATTAGGGGTTAAAATTAATTAATTGGACTAGTTATTCAAATTGATGAATTAGTAATTAATAATTGTTAGCCATTTTCATTAATTAACTTTTGGAAAATTATTTCTAACTTGTCTATGAGATTAGAAAATAAATTGAGCCAACTTTATTCAAGCATATTAATAAGGCCTAGAAATAGGAAATTTTAATGGAATGGATTTACATCTTGTCTATGAGAAATAAATTCAAATTGTTTAAATAATGAATTTAATTAGTTAATGAATTTGGCTATTTTTATTAATTAAAATATTGGAGAATTATTTCTGTCTTGTCTATGAGATTAGAATTTAATTCAAGCCAATCATTTTTGAATACATTAATGAAACCTAGAAATAGGATAAATTAATGAAAGTAATTTCTATTCTTGTCTATGAGAAAGGAAATTATTAGTCCAATTTTAGTTTAAATTTCCCTAATTACTAGGTTCAAGAATATATCCATTTCCAATTACTCAATTCATTGCCCCTAATTGCCTCAATCTTTTTATTAATCTTTAGAATATTTGATCTTAAATCTTTAGTTGAAATTTGCTCCTAGTATAATTTTGCAATTTGGCCTAGTTTAGAACACAATCACCTTCTTTTGTAGTGAAAAAGCTTCCAACAATTAGCGATAGCCCGTGACTAAGACTAAATTAAGAAAACTCCTCCGCCATTCCTCAAGAGACACGATATTCGGGGGAAAAACCGAAAGGTTAGACTCCGTTTTACTAACAACGCCGCGAAAGCGGTCATCATCCATATCCGGAACTGACCCCGACCCCGACAGCCGAGGTCGGAAAAATACTAAGCTCAGGAATCAATCGAACTCAACGAATAACGAGGCTAACCGAGCACGACCTCGACCCCCCGAGGTCTGGAAAACGCCAGGCTCAGTATTCAACAAGACTCGACAAGCTATGAGCCCAACCTCGAATCACCCAAGCTCGGCATCAGGTCTGACCCCGAAAGTCAAACACCTAGTCAACGGAGGGCGAGCGCTAGGCAGTCAAACTACCCCAAAAGCGGGAACAATGAACAAAGGGGCGAGTCTTCTCATCACGGGCCCGAGCTCCCGGACATCGACCTTAGTAAACCCCAAGGTCTGAATGAAGCACCATGGACTTAGACAAATCCGCAAGGATTTACCTCACAAGGAGAGGTCGCCACGTCAACATCAACACTAGGGAATCTTCTCAGTTATCCACGCTTAACCACACGGGGATTTTGGCAGCAATTCGTTTAGCAACAAACTCCAATCAGCCAGTTGTCCAAGGCTCTCTCTCTCCAATCAGCTCTACACGTGGCTGCTCCCCATCAAATTAGACTGTTAGTTTGTTAGAGTAACTTTACACGTGTCCCTCTCCCATTAGACTGACATCTTTTTGCTTGGGCACCAAGTATTTCCCTTTTCTCCTTGGTATAAATATCACCTTCCAACTTGTGGAAAGGGATGCTTAATCAATCGCACTCTCAATACTCTTACTGCCATTTTTTGCCAGGTCTAGTATCTGCACTTTCCGATCAGTTCGCTCTCCCCTATTACTCTCATTCTCGGTGGATTCCGGCCACCCCAGGTCCGACGATCCATCAGTTATTTTGGATGTTGATAAAACTTCATCAAATATTAAGGGGCAGAATGAGTACTACGTAGTACCGTTTTTGGGAGTGGTAAAAGATGTAACGTGTGAGATTTATTTCGTAATACCCAAGTAAAAAAAGTTACTTTGAAAGGAATGCAATTGAATAAAACCAAAATCATTTGAATCAAAATGTCTACTCAAATAAATACTAAGTCCGTCCTATTCAAAGGTTTTCATTACAAAATGGTACAATTATTTGGATAATAATGATAAATGATAATTTGAATATATATTTTGAGAAATAATTTTGATAGTTACATAATATAATGAGTTCATTGATGATAACTATGATATTATAAATGTATTATTTTTAATACTTGATGATTAAATTATCATTTAAGAGTATTAATTATTTTCTAAAATTGAAATGAGAATTTTAAATGAGACTTCCAAAAAAGAAAATTGAGAATCTAAAAATGGGATGGAGGAAGTAGCAATATGTCTACTTCGACCTTTTCGATTAAGTGATCAGAAAGTCAGAATATCTTAAATATACATTCTTTATGTTGATCATTAGAGATAGAGGGGGTGGGTATGGGCAAAAATAAGGGAGTTTGGGACACCAAACTTCACAGTTGGGGGATGGGGAGATTAAAGATTTGGATGATGAGAATCACGTAGTTTTTCCAGTGTACATTCTTATATATTACTCCCTCCGTAACTCAAAAACCTTCGCATTTCAAAAGTAGGTATATGAAGAATAGTAAACAGAAATCACTTGAGGATGAATTTTTGAGGACGCAAACAAAGAGGCTACACAAATGAAACAATACCAACTAGTGATATGAGCTTGAGTTAAAAAGACAACACATATCAAAGCACACCAAACATGCCCAATTTTAACAAGGAAAATCCATTCTAAGCTTTGTATAATAAATTTGTGCATGTATCACTACTAAAAAACTGGCTTACAGTGACACTTGTTTAGTGACACTATAACATCACTATAGTATTTATGACATATATGTGTCATTGTTTTTGACATATTATTATTATTATAGAATAGTGACACATTCTTAGGTCCGTATTTAGAATCACAAATGTTTAGAGAGAGACGCTCTGTCTTCTCTCTAGGGTATCCACGCTACTCTTCGGTCCGCCTGAAGCCAGTGCGGCAGCGATGCCGCCGGCGGAAGGGAGAGGCCAGGAGACATCGCAGGCGAAGAACTCTTACGCAGCGGTGGTAAGAGATGCTATCCCCGGCAAACGATTGCACTCACAGCCATGCTCCTTTTCTGATGTTGCAGACCTGGGGTCGTCTAGTAGCTTCAGGGGCTTCTCGTCGGTTACCTTCTTTGACAACGAATTACAGGTTCTATCGCACCCCTTCCGATTTGCTCTGGTCGGTATTTTCCCTTTCGGTCGCCCCCCATCCTTGCGATTTGTAAGGCTTTTGAAAGGCTAGGGTTTTTATAGAATTATTTGGTGAAAATGCTTTTGAAATGCTAGGGTTTTTACAGAATTATTCGGTGAAAAGGCTTTTGAAAGGCTAGGTTTTTTTGAAAGGCTTATGAAAATGCCTTTTCTGATATTGTCTCCTATTCTGCCAATGATGTTGTTGAGGCAACGGCCCCCTGTGAGGTCCCTCTTGAATCCCTGGCTGATGATGTTCCTGATGAGATACCAACAGTTGGGTCTGATTCTGGTTTTAAATCTAGAAATGGACAACTGTTGTGTAATGCCCCGGGTCCTAAAATTGTTACCTGTAGTTCTGTTTTGGATGCCCCGGTTGATACTATTTTTTCCCCGGTTGAAACTGTCCATTTTGTTCCTATTGAAACAATGTCCATGGATGGGCTTTCTGTTTCAACTGACTGTAACAATCTTGTTACCGCCCATGTTAAATGTTTAATTACAGATGCAATTCTTGACTGTGATGAATCTTCAGTCTATGCGTGTGATACCTTACCAACAGGTCCTACTACTGGAGTTTCGATCCTGGCTAATTTTGGAAATGAAGAATCTCTTCTGATCCTTTGTTAGCTTCTGATATGGCTGATACTATAGTTGATCCACCCCGGTCCAATGATGATACTCAATCTGAGGACACTCCCATTATTACTAACCTTTCTCTTGCAGATCAATTACACTTAGCACAAGAGGTTAGATATTGGAAGAGCTTCAAAGAGATCCTTGGTTAGTAAATGCAATTGAAAATAAAAACATATTCTATTAACAAAGAAAAGAAGTATTATTTTTAACATTTTTGTCTCTCAGCTCTTAAGCTTTTTTGTGGAAGACCTCTTAAACTTTTAGGCAGTACTACGAGTATTATTTTTAACTTTTAGGAAGCTTATACTCCGTAATATGTACTCCCTATTATTTTTATCTTTGCTGCTATTCAGCTGTATTAATTTTTGCCCCTTACTGATTTTAACCTCCCGCTTCTTCCCCAGTTCCCCCTAACCCTAGGTAAGTTTTCTTTTCCTTCGATTCTCTCTGCATCTGGCAAATACCACGAGAGTGAAACGCAGCTCTAAAGGATCTGAAACTCAATCGGCCAGAAAGCTAAGGGACATCCAGTCAGCGAGAAGAACGACTACGTCTGGCCAGAGCACTTCAATCAGCGATTCAGATAACGATGGTTGCTGGGCCGGTGTTCCTCCTCTTTTGATCTTCATATTGTTCCTCTTCTCTTTCAAGCTTCATCATCTCATTCTGATTTTATTCTCTACTTCACATCTTTAACAGGTCAGTAATATCTATCCTTAATTTCATTATCTCTTTGTTTGAATGTTGGGATAAAACCTAAATATGTATGATATCGATCATAGTGTTTCTCAAGAATGAGTATAAAGTTATGCTTAGATTGATATTAGAATTGAGATTCATCTCATTACTCAAGTCTCTCAATACTTACTCAATACTAGTGATATATCGATATATGTATATATAGATATGTGTATGAGTCATGAATTAACTTGCTGAATTAATATATGTACGCACAGATTGCTAATTAATGTTATTCGGGATACCATCTAAATGTGTTTGAATCATTAATCTACTGTGAAATCAATCCCACTCTGTAAACAGACACCACAATTAGATCTCTGTTTTCGTTTAGGTACATCCCACAGATTTGAAGATCGACTGTATCCTCAGAACGGCTGGCTGAGGCCTTTACCTTATACTACTGATAGTTTTATATAAATAGATCTAGAGGTGAGTATTTGATGCTACAATAATAATTGCTATATGTTTTCTGAATAACTTGGGTCAACATATGAAAATAAGCCAGTCTTTTTTAAGAATTATGTATGTAAGGATTTCGGTGAGTTCTGCATTCAGTTGTATATAATTTTTACAAAGCCTATATATTCATTAAACCTGGAACACTAGGTAGAGGACTTGGAGAAGGACTGAGTTCAATGCTCTCTAATAAATCTATGATAACTTCAACGTTTGCTACTGTCAGTATAAGGGCAGTATAGAGTGTGGTATAGTTCTTTGTCCTACCACTAGTTCTGAAATAGATTACTTTTATTATGTCAAAGTATCACTAGCTGATTTATGTTGTTGTGATACTTGAGTATGTTTTGGCTGCTAACTTAGTACACTACATTGACAGTTTTTGAGGGTGCAGGGGAATGACTTTTTTAATTGTTTGAGGAGGCGTTGGTGTACACAACCATCTCATTTTGAGGCCTATTTGATTCTTTTTAGGATCTGAAGCAGTCTGATGCTTAGGACCTCTATAGTGAATTCAATGTTATTTACCAACCACCCTAAAATGAAGTATAAAATGAAAGAAAATAACATTATAGTACTCTGAGTTGATTACTCTAGTTACAAAGTAAAAAAATAAATAGATAAATAAGTAAAGATATCACAAAATGGCACAAAATGGCACTATATTAAATAGATAAATACATTGCAAGTTGTTCTATAACTTCTGAAATTTTTCTTAGCCAGGTGTTTAAGGTAACAAAGTCTCTACTCCCAGGGTTAACTAGAGTTAAGGTTTGTGTCTAATGCATCTTTGTCAAATATTGGACAAGCAGCCACTAAAGCGATTGGCCAAAGAATGGTAATCTTTGTTTTTTCATCTTTTGGTAGTCTTTGTTTTTTCATCTTGTCACTGAAGTGAAAAAGCAGAAAAAATAATAGCATTGGTGCAAACTCTAATTCTGGAGAGATAATGTTAGTACTACGAAATTTTTTGTATTTCAAGAGAGATAATTTCATCCAGATGTCAAGCAGTTTTAGTGGAATGAGATGTCACATTGTTCTGTTTATTCCACACTTTAGTTCTGTTATGACATAGCAGTTTTAGTGTCATACATTGTATTTCATCCAGCCGTACTAACATTAATACAATTATCATGTTAGTTAGGGTGAACTCATAATGTTGTTGTAGTTTTAGAGTACAAATGATCCTGAAAATGTTGATGTTTTAGTTAATTTTAGAGTACACACGATCCAAAAAGTGTTTTTAGGAGAGTAAAAATGTGTTTTAAAAAACTTGTGCAAACTTATTTGTTTTATGGATCTGATAACTGGATATACCTATGATGCATAAGTAGTATTGTTATGTGTTTGTATAAGTGGTTTTTATTATTGTATCATTAATAGGGTGTATCAATCATTTTTCAGTGTTGATGGATGTCGCTGCTATGAAGACTTGATGATGTGAAGGCGATGTTTAATTCTGAATTGTTATTCGCGTTGTGCAATTGATTTTGCTATATTTATTTAGGACGTGTAGGCGGGCGGCTCACTTTTTGGGACTAAACCGTGTAGTTGCTTAGAATTCTATTAACTCAGTTGTAAATGAATATTGTAC
Organism: Cuscuta europaea; assembly: GCA_945859875.1. Taxonomy (NCBI): domain Eukaryota; kingdom Viridiplantae; phylum Streptophyta; class Magnoliopsida; order Solanales; family Convolvulaceae; genus Cuscuta; species Cuscuta europaea. Next base: position 350,534 of record CAMAPE010000047.1, on the reverse strand, counting down.
TTTAAACGTTCAATCTATGGTTGGAGATTTATTGATTTATTGATTTTGTTATCGTTTATGGGTTTAATAAATATTGAATTGGAATTTCTAAAATATAATGATTTGGAATTTCAAAATTATATTGTTTTGGAATGCTAAAAAAATAAAAAACAATGTGATACCAAAGTGTCACTAAATTATCATTTTGCTTGGATGGAAAATAGAATTATGTGATATCACAGTGTCATTAACATGTGTGATGTAAAAGTATCGTTGAACGGGTGTGTCGCACATGTATCACTAATTGGTGATACTACAATGTCATTATTTAGTGACACTTTTAGTGACACTTTTTTAGTGTCACTAGCCCCCACTTTCAGCGACACTTTTTTAGTGTCACAGAAGCCTGTTAGTGACACTAATTTGGTGTCACTGTAAGGCATTTTTCTAGTAGTGTATAATAAATACTCCCTCCGTCCCCCTAATATTGGTACGGAAGAGACTGGTGTGGTTTTTAATAAAAGAGTTGGTAAATTAAAGGGACATCCAAAAATGAAAAAATGGGATAATTATAGGGGGACAGAGGGAATATCTCAAACTTTATATAAAAAGTTATGTATCTTAATGTCATGATTCGTGACCATATACTTTTTCTTTCATTAATATAATATTATGATGTTAAAAAATGGTTTAAATACCCTTACCATTTATGAGGGTGCAATTAACCTTCTAAGCTTCTAGTCGAGATAAAATTATATTTCATCCGGTCTTTGTAATTGCAGTAATTTTAACTTGACATTTGCTCACACACAACTTTAATCATTAATATATTTAGTTGACTATTAAAGTATGAGTAAAAATTATAAAAAAAAGTCATATTCTAAATATATAAAATTTTATGTAGGACAATTGTTTAACACATTAATAGATAAAGTAAAGTCAACTATTAGAAGTATGAATAATATACTCCGTAAATGATAAAGTAGCATGCAAAAAATGTAAAAGTCTCTTTCAACTAGGGTTGGATTCGGTTCGGGCCACCCGGCCCGTGACCCGGCCCGGCCCGGTGCTGTGCGGGCCCGGGACCGGCCCGGTCGGGCGGTCCGGGACCGGGTATGGGCCCGAACCGGGGGGAAGGGGCGGGGCGGGCTCGGTTCAGCATTTTTGTGACCCGGCCCGGGCACGGGTCCGGTTCAATTTAAAAAAAAAAAAAAAATTTGGTTTGGGCTCCTACTAGCCGTTGGGGGTGGGGCTGGGGACAACCCAAACGGCTATATAGCCGTTGGGTGGGGTAAAGGGGGGGTCCGGGGGGTTGGGTGGTGGGGGGTGGGGTGGGGGGGGTGGGGGGTAAAAAAACCTATAAATACTCCTAATCTTAAACATTTTTTCATATCTCTTCTCCAATTCTTCCTAAATCCTATTCTTAACTCTCTACTCTCTAATTCTCTTATTCTCCATTCTCCAATATATTATATTTATTATTTATAGTTTATATTAATTATCTACTTATATAAACTATAAATAGATATAAATAGTATTATATTACTTATATTTGTTATCTAATTATATATTACTTATATATTTATTATATCTATTAATATAGTTGGAATTATATCTAATTAATTTGAAGTCATTCTATTATTCCCATCCGAAAGACCGAAAGTCCGAAAGAGGTACGAAATTATTCTATTATTTACACTTGTTTAATTAGTTTAAAAAATATGTTGTACACAAAACTAGTTAATTCACTACTTAATTTGCTATAACTCGAATTAATAGTTAGATAAATAGTTAATTAGTTTTTTACAATTTTTTATTAATTGCTACATTTGACTCTAGTTTAAAAAATATGTTGTACACAAAACTAGTTAATTCACTACTTAATTTGCTATAACTCGAATTAATAGTTAGATAAATAGTTAATTAGTTTTTTACAATTTTTTATTAATTGCTACATTTGACTCTAGTTTAAAAAATATGTTGTACACAAAACTAGTTAATTCACTACTTAATTTGCTATAACTCGAATTAATAGTTAGATAAATAGTTAATTAGTTTTTTACAATTCTTTATTAATTGCTACATTTTTTAGATGGATCGTCCTAGATATTCGGTTGATATGGGTAACCTCGAGCGCAACCGAATGAACGAGCTTGCGAGGAAGAGATCCCGCAAAGGTAAATCACATATCGGCTCTTCATCTCAAAGTCAAGATGATTTTGATACGGGTTACGTAAGGAGGGATGGGGATGCGATGACCGACGAACAACTAGAACAAGAATTGCACCGACATAATTCCCGCTTTTTTCAAGACCAACCGAGGACCATTGACGAAGAAGAGCTCGAGGACGAGGACGACGATGTGGAGGAAGCAATTCCGGAGAGCCACGACGACGAGGAGGAGGAGGGTGGCGGCAGCCATGACGCCGACCAAGCAGCATCATCCCAAACAGGTACAAAAAAAAGTAAATCTGAATTAATGGCTAATAATTTTTCTAAGTGGAAGGACCCGAACACCGGGAATTGGACCGCAACTTGCAATTGGTGCAAGAAAAACTATAGCTTGGGGATTTCCGGCGGATACGGATCCGCCACAAGACACCTTAAGTCCAAACACCCGGTGGAGTATGCAAAATTAGGCGGCGGAACGGGGAAATAAACGCAAATATCGAGGTTTGCAAATAACCAACAAGCTTTTGGTAATTTCTCATACAATGATGCACAAAATTTGACAGGTATGGCTAACTTACTTGTTGAAGAAAATTTGCCTTATTTGTTTTCTGAAAGTCTTGCTTTTCGTGATTATGCACAAACTTGTTTAAATCCGCAATATAGAGGTTATAGTCGCAAAACGGTTAAGAAAGAAATTTCAAGGCTTTATGGTGCGGAAAAGGTAAGGTTACAAAATTATTTTGCAAACTTTGATGGACGTGTTACTGTATGTTCTGACATATGGGAGGATACTTATCATAATTTACATTATTTGGGTCTGACTGTACATTATATTGATAATGATTGGCATATGCATAAACGTGTTCTTGCTTTCCGTGAATTTAATGATCGTCACACCGCTGAACATATTTATATTTTGATTGAATGTATTTTAATTGAGTATAATTTAATTGATAAGGTGTTTGCTATTGGTTTTGATAATGCTACTAATAATACTGCTGCTATTCCTAGATTGCGTGAATTGTGTGGTTCTACTTCTTTGATGGGTAGATTTTTTCATCAACGATGTGCATGTCATGTTCTAAATTTATGTGTGCAAGATGGTCTAAAAGCGTTGGGAGCATCGTTGGAGGTAGTCAAGGGGGGGATTAGACGTATTTGGGGTAATGGACACCTTAGGGGAAAATGGCATGATTATTTGATAGAAAGATGTGAGAGATATGTGGCTTTTCCAAAAGATTTGTCTATTCGTTGGAATAGTACCTATAAGTTAATTGGAGTTCTTCTTAGATATAAACAACATTTTCCTGCTTTTATGAAACAATATGATAACTATATTATAAACTCGGCTGAGATCGACACCTGTGAAAAAATTTGTAATGCTTTGATATATTTTAATAATGCAACTGAAACTTTTAGTCATGTTTATAAACCTACCTCAAACCAATTTATTCGTGAAGCTGTTAATCTCGCCGGTGCTTTTTCAAATTTTGAGAATGATGACTATGTGAATTATTTTGCTGGTTTTATGAAGGAAAAGTTTTTAAAATATTATTCACATATTCCGCATATTTATGGTATTGCATTTGTTCTCGATCCTCGTTTTAGACTTGGTTCTTTAGAAGAATGTTTGAATTATTATTATGCTGCTTTTTTTGGTCCATTGCCAATGTATGAGGACAACCCAATTGATCCGAAAAAAGAATACAACGAGGTTAGTGATATATTTTATGCATTATTCAATGAGTTTCATGCACAATATGGCAATGCGCCCCCTCCCCCGACACAAACATCATCTAAAGGAAAATCAATTTTCAAATCTACGTTTGCCAATCTTATTAAAAAAACAAAATCAACTCCCGCTACACAACAAAGCACAATTAATGAGATTTCTTTGTATTTAACTTATGATGTTGATTTTGAAGAAGATGATGATTTTGACGTACTAAACTGGTGGAAGGGAAAAGAAAGAATGTTCCCGGTTTTAGCAAAGATGGCTAAGCAAGTGCTATCAATGCCAGTTTCAACGGTTGCCGTGGAACAAGAATTTAGTTCGGCCGGCAATGTTCTAACACAAACCAGAACGAGGTTGAGCGCTGAATCTCTTGAGATGCTTATATGCTACCACGATTGGTTGAAAGCAGCACGTAGAGCTCAAGAAATTGACATCACTCCATCCCAACACTTTATGGATGAATCTACAGAGGGTGGCTCTACTTATGCCGGAGATTCCGATTAAAAACAATTATAGTTCCTATTTAATTTTCAAATGTAGTTCCTATTTCATTTCAAATAAATGCACTTGAAGTTTGTTTTTTAATACTTGTATAAAACTATAAAGTATAAAATATAAATAAATAAAAAATTACCCGGCCCGACCCGGCCCGGCCCGGCCCGGCGGGTGGCCCGACCCGTGACCCGGGCGGGTGGCCCGGCCCGAACCGGACCCGTCCAACCCTCGGGCCGGTCCCGGGCCCACTATTCTAGAACCGGCGGCCCGACCGGGCCTAGGCCCGGCCCGAATCCATCCCTACTTTCAACTATTAGAAATGAATTACAGTGTAGATTACTTCAATATGATGCATGACTCATACTTCCACGATTCTTTAATAGTTGAAACATTTTTTATTTTACACTATTTACATACGAACTTTGACTTTTACACTATTCACACATGCACTCTACTTTGACTACATTCCAACCGCATATCCTCCGTATTATTTATTTCACAAATGCCAACTTTGAATGTTATATGCATTGTCTATTATCGTAAAGTGGTTTGGGTGCAATGCATATTCTTTAACTAAACATTAGCCATGTAATTATGTAAGTAATGTAACTAGGAATTCTACCTTGTAATTTTGTATACTTCGTATAATACAAGACAACGTTGGCCATTTCCAATAGATAAGTGGGTGATACCCTTCCCTTGTCAGAGACCTTTAACCTAGGGATTAGGCATGGACCGGTTCCGGACCAGGCCGGTCAAAACCGGGCTTTTGTATTGGGGGTTAAGGCTCGGAACCGGCTCGGGATTCTACCGGGACCGGGTCGGGTAACGTTTTTTTTTTATTTTCTATTTAATTCCAACCCCACCCCAAACCCGAGCCCGCCCCCAAAACACCCCCGGGTCGGGTCTTAGGATCGGGCTCGGTCCCGCACAGCGGCAGGCTGGTCCGGTTCCCGGGCCGGGCAGACCGGAACCGGCCCATCCCTACAAGGGATGGACTGGGACAGGTCAGCCCGACCCGGGACCCGGCCCGACACTATGCAGGCCCGACCTGGCCCGACCACACGGTACCGGGACCGAGGGTCCGAACCGGGTGTAAAAGGGTCGGGCTCTGGGATGCTGAAATTGTGGACCAACCCGGCCGGTCCGGGCCCAATTTTTTTTTAATTTTTTTACCATTGATTGAGTGCTAGGTGGGTGGGGCTAGGTGGTTTGGGTGGGGGGTTTGGGGGTGGGGGAAGGAATAATTTTGAAAAGCAAATTAAAAAAAAAAATGGACCCGACCCGGGCCGGGCCAGGCTTGCAACCCAGATATTTAGTTCCACCCAATCGCGGCCCGGGCCGGGCCCAGTCCACCCCTACTTTTACCCAAATTGTCTGAACTCTCTTCCGTTAGGTCTACCAAAAGGTCGTTCATCTCAAATGAATGCCATTCTTAGCAGAGCGTGTAATCCTGGAATGATAGCAGAACTCTAAGGGTATGTTTGGTTTGGGGTTATCTCACATTGAGGCCGGAATGTGATGCCTAGAATGTTGGATACTCATGTTTGGTTCACGGTTTTAACAAAAAATCGGGAAAGTTACATTCCTAGGAATGTAATATGGAGGGGAATGTTATACCCTTCCATGACTTAGGTTATCTTACATTATCGGGGATGATCTAATTTTCTTTCGAAAATACCCTCAATTAATTATCGTTTTTCATTTAATTTCTCTATGTATCCAACTTTTATCAAATAATTTTTTTGATTTTATAAAACTTTTAAGGTAGATTGCTATTTGAGCATAGTTTCTTTCATCTCTATATTGGATCTACAACCTCTTACAATTAAACATACTTAAAAATAATTTATTTAGATTTGATTTTATTTATTATTAAGATATTTCAATATTTTAAGGCCATCGAAGTAATCCACCGTATCTCCAATATAAGATAAGTATCTTTTAACCAAATAAATTAGGTGACAACTTCGGTACCCACTTAACAAATAGGGTACCGTACCTACCATTCACTTGATTGGTCCAAATCATTATATCATTTTTAATTTAGATTTAAATAATTCAACTACAACATTCTGATTGGTCCATGTAGACAAATGTATGGTACCTTATGGGAATAAATTGATGTCACATTCCCTTATTCCTAACCAAACAGAAATGGGAATAAATTGAATTCATTCTCATCAATCTAACATACTCATTAATATGACATTCACATGGTAATCTGACATTCCTGGACCCAAACGCCCCTAGTGTATCTGTTGTATGTCTTATACGCAATAACCCAAACACACTGTACATATTGCAGCCAAAAAAGAAAGACAAACGATACTAAGGAAAAAAGAGATTAAAAAGGGTAAATTTTCATACACTAAACAATGCCCACATACCTATAGTAGCAGAATCATACATTCATTCTAGTACCTTTGGAAAATGCAAACACAAAAAGATGACAAAGAAGAAAAGAAATATGGGATGATGACATTGTAGAAGGACAAAGCATGAAAATGCTACAAAAATTAATCGTGTCAACCGTCAACAATGGTACAACATACACCCACAGACATCTAAGCAGCCTTTGGCTTTGGTGTCTTTCTCCTTAGTTGCCTCTTTGAAATTGAATTTTTCATCCCAAGGAAATAGAGCAGTGCACCGAAAAGTGCCACGTTCTGCCACACCAAAACAGATGATTCATCATGCAATTAAAACAAACGCGTTTCACCATTTCTGAAACATAATTTTTTACCGAGTGATATTTCAGCTGTTTTCGACTATTTTGAGTTTTACCAGTTCTTCTAAAAACTACTGACATGGTTAGGGCATTAAATTAATGTTAGGAAAAGCTGTTTCAGTACGATATACTGTACAATTTAATCTGAATTGGAAAAGTTAACAGCTAAATGCTGAGATTACTTTGGAACTTATTTTTCCTTTCAGCTATGCTCATGCTCTTACCCTGTAGATCATGAATTATTGTTGCACCCAAACAAAATTAATTATTTAGAAATCACTTTTAAGCAAACTTACCCAAACGGAATTTGATTTTCAGTATTCGATTATGCATGTAATGTATGCTTGCAGCCACACTAATCAAGCTCTAGCGAATTAAAAATGATGGACTAATTATATAACAAAGATGGATGAGAGTTGAACTCTGTTTGACATTCATACCACCTCAAAAACACTTTTTTATGAAGTACTACGGGGTAATAGATAAATGTTGCTTTTCAGAAGCAGTTTTGGCCATAGCACATTTCCAAAAGATAAATCCAAACACACCCTAACACGGACCTGCAGGAAGTCATGGAGAAGAGGGATAAACTGTGGCTCTCCGAATTTGTAGTTGTAGAAGTCATGCAAAAATGGAGTGATAAAGAGCAAGTAACACATCTGTCCAGTAAAAAATAATAACAAAAAATAAACTTGTGATTCATCCAGCATTCCAATGATAGAAACTCTAAAGTTTGTTTGGATGAAGGCTTTTGGAGGGGTTATTCTATCTATAGAAAAACAGAATGTCCCTTAGAAAAAGTGATTGAAGCGTTATACAATCATGTACTCCCTCCGTCCCCCTATTATTGTCCCATTTCCTATTCACTTGGTCAACACAAATAACTCTTAATCTCTTACTTTATTTAACAAATTTTTATCAAATTTGATTCTGGTTTTTGCGACTTTGTAAACCTTTTAATGTAGTTTCTGAATATGCAATTTTTTTCCTAAAAATAATTCTAGTGCGGACAGGGATCTGTTTGCTTTATCGTCAGTCAAGCATCGTAAACCGCAATGGGACAATAACAGAGGGACGGAGGTAGTATTATATTAAATTGTTATCCCTTCAAATTTTTGTAGTATCTCAAATATATAGCAAGATAACGATTAAGCCCTCCAAACCATTCCCTCCATCCAAACAGGCCCTAATTGATAGTGTCAAAAAAGTTTCAGAACAAACTTTACCAGCAGATAAGCACCGAGGGGGTTGCCAAATACAAATACAAGACCTCCTATTCCTTTCAGCACCAAAGAGGCTGCAACAATATGCTTAACCTAAAATACATGAAGCTCATATTACACATTAACAATGATTAGGATTTTAGAGTACACATTTGGAGATAGAAATGAGGCCTCCGATACACCAACATTTGGCAAAACCCCAAACTTGGAAGCAACAAGTCTCTTGACAATAGCCAGCTTAGGAGCCAGTTCCTTTGCAGCAGGACCACCATCCTCTCCAAAGTCATTATACCTACAATAACAAGTTATGATTTAAGTGGCATAAGGCAGTTCACCATTGTATTTCATAAGTTTTATTTCAGGTCAGGCTGTTAAAACTTAAAAGCTCATATGTCCCAACATTTATGACTAGAACTTTGAACCTGAAGTGGCTTCAGAAATGAGAATATATTAAATAAATTGGCATGACAGTAATCATGACTGAAGGTTTTGAATTCAAAACATCAACCACAGCCAAATAATTGCTGTAAATAGTATAAGATGCCAGCTAGGAGGTACATAAGAACATTGGATCTTAACATCTAGTAAGGGATAATCTAAAGTAAGTGGAAACTAATTGGAATTAAGTGAGGTCTACACGAAGAAACCAATAAGTTCCAAAAGAGATGGGATCTAATCTCTAAATAAGCTAAACTTTTAGGTATAAACATTGAACTCCTGTCACGCACTTATGCTACGAGCCTACTCCCATATTGAGTACCAGATTGTTAAGGTTAATTTGGCTGAATTTCTGAATTTTTAAGAAGAGAGTTCCATAAAATTCATTTCGGCAAACAAAGCAAGTCAAAAGCTACTTAGTGCCTGTTTTGTAATCCCTTTTTAGATTCAGCAGATAATTGGTAACACTGCTTAGAAGCCATTGTTTTAGCAATTACTAGATTAAGACAATTCACCAATTTCAACTTTACCAAATGGGCTCTTATTCTGTAGATCACCACAATAAGCATAACATGGCTACTTGTAACGATCCAACACCCCTCAAGTATGGGCTTGATCGGTGTCTTATAAGCTAGGTGTCCCCTCCTCCTAATTGGCTAGTCTTTTGGGAGTGAATTCTACACCTGGTTTATGGCCTTGGTATGGGCCTAATATGGGCTAGGTCCGTAACACTACCAAACACACTTTAAACGAAGTAGTCTTATCGAATACCTTCACACCTTTTCTTCTTCTTTTAGATTATTCCTCATTTAGGGGGGAAATATAAGGCTACTAAATACCAATTTTTTGTTTTATTTTGATAAACATAGTTAAGGTTGACTTTTTTGTGTCAGGCTAATAACTACTTGTATATGTTATACAAGCAGATTTGCTGCACGCAGTCTCTTCTAAACGGTATATAATTTGAAGAGTTCAAAAGAAATTGCCATCTAACTACGGGTGGTCATTGGTCCAAACAAATACTATATTCAGTAAATCAGGTCGCCATAACCACCGGCTCAAGTAAACACAATGCATCTATCCAGTTTGCCAAAACAACGAAAACCCCATGCAGAACAACATATTGAAAAGTACGCATCCAAGAATGAGGATAGAAACTAGATCTATCGAGAGGAAGAGAGAGCAAGCGTACATTTGCCAGGCAGAGAGAATGAAGATGGAGGCGAAGAGAACTCTTCCCAAAAATGAAAAGAACCCCATTTTATGCCTATCTTGCTGCTAGCAGATCTTCTTGGCGTTTGAGGATGGAATGACTGCTTCGCTTCTTGCTCCCGGAGCTGTAGAGCTTGTGAAAAACTGAAACTAGAATTGGGGATGGGGAGATCGAAGAGTTTGGGACTCTCTGGGTTTAAAACTTTTCTTTTGTGGAATAACTCGATTTGATTCAAAATCACAATAGTTAAATACTACCTCCCTTAGAACTTTATCAAAGTTGATCGGCCCTGAGAATAATAAAGTAAAAACTGTGTGGTTGAGATTTGTGCAGAGGAGAGAGAAATAACTTTAACCACAAAATAATTGATTAAAAGAGTAAGTGACAAAGTTTTTTGGGACATCCCAAAAAGGAAAGATGACAGACAAAGTTTTAAGGAACGGAGGAAGTATAAATATTGTGATTTTGTATTTGTTTAACTTTTTCCAATATGAATTCGAATATGAAACGAATATAAATTTCAATTTGTATGTGACTATTTGTGTAGCAATACAAATAATTAACGAATCATATACGAATATCGAATTGATTTGATCATAAGTTAAATATTATTCAAATACCATTGTGGACATATAAAATTATTAGGCCAATGTTCAATAACTGAATTTAGAGAACTATCCTCCCAGTCTTCTAAGATGTTTTCTGGGTCAATTCACATAAGTGTACACGTGAATAGATAAATACATTAAAATGTACTAATATTATTTATCTCTAACACTGAATTGACCCATAAAGCATCTTAGAAGACTGGGAGGATAGTTCTCTAAATCCATAGTTCTCTATTTTTTTTGGGTGAAATGTAAGTATATAAAATAAGACACCCAAGAAAAGGGGGGTTCAAGAATGTACAAACAAGGAAAGGGAAACAAAACTTTAGGCTATCCAACAAGGATAACCCTCCCCATCAAAACAACAACCTGCCTAAAAAAGAAAGGAACCACCAACAAAACAGCCATGGTGGAGCAAACCAAGCAACAAAAAGCAGCCAACACAAGCAAAACCAAGCAGCAAAAACAGCGTGATGGAGGGAAAAACAGCCATCACCTAAAGGGTTACAAGTTCGTAGGGGTAAAGGCTATAAAGGATCTTATACGTGATATATTGAACCCTAGCAAAAATGTCGTCTTCCTTGGGCAGCAAACCATCGAAGCAAGTGCCATTCCAGGTCCTCCAAATCCAATAGACAGAAAAGCAAAATGCAATCCTAGCCGCCTTAGCTTTAATCCCCGAGCCCTGCCTTTCCTTCTTGATCCATTTGAGCGAGCTTTGCAAGGTCCTCATCTCCCTAGGAATGCCCAGCAAAGTAGTCACTTTGCGCCATACAAGACCTGAAAAAGGACAAGCAAAAAATAGGTGCGGTACAGTTTCCGGACCACCCTTACAAAAAGGACAAATATTAACAACATTTAATCTATGCAAATTATCAAAAGTAGCAAGGCGGTTACGAAAGGCTAACCAAACCGTGAAGCTGAACTTAGGGGGAATATAGTGCTTCCAAATGAAAGGCATCCACATATGAGTTTCACCCCTAATTCTGAGCAAGTCATATACCTTGGCCGAGGATAATTTGCCATGAACTTGAAGGCCATTAAGATGATTAATGGCAGATTGAGTGCTATCAAAATGGGACAGGATTTGATCTCTAACAAGAGCAATCTTCTTAATCAATTGGGAGTCCCTTTTATGAGGTGTGAACTCCCAAACACCTTTGCCATTAAGGTACACCCCATGTATCCACCGAACCCAAAGATTATCCTTTTTAACATGGATATCCCAAAGGGTTTTTGCCAACACGGCAGAATTCCAAACATGAGTATCATGAAAGCCAAGCCCACCTTCCTCCTTAGGGAGGCACATGTCGGCCCAGGCAACCCTGGCATACTTGCACCCCCAAAGGAAAATACGACAGATAAAAGTGATTCTATCCAAAACTGCCTTAGGAATTGGGAGTGCTTGTAGCCAAAAAGATTGAACACCCTGGATGACAGACTTAATAAGCTCAACTCTCCCAGCATAAGAAAGGCTTTTTGTGTTCCAAGCATTGATAAAGTTGGTAATAGAATCCAACAAGGGGGCATATTGTGCCACCGAAATTTTTAGAGGGGCAAGAGGAATGCCCAGATATCTCACGGGGAAAGTACCCTTCTTGAAGTCAATCATATTAAGAATGTAATTAAGCCAAGCCTCCAAGAAAGATGCTAGATTTATCAGAGTTAACTTTAAGCCTCGAGACTTTTCCAAACTCATCCAAGGCATCAACTAGAACTTTAATAGATGGGTAATCCCCTCTAGAAAATAACATCAGATCATCAGCATAAGCCACATGCGAAATATTAAGTTTGCCACATTTAGGATGGAACTTAAAACTGTGGACCTTGGTTCTAATATGGAGAAGCCTAGAGAAGTACTCAAGGCATAGCCCATATTAGGCCATATTAGGCCCATACCAAGGCCAAAACACCTGGTTTGTGGACCTTGGTTCTAATATGGAACTTAAATCCATAGTTCTCTAATAACTACTTGTATATGTTTGTATAACATATACAAGTAGTTATTAGCCTGACACAAAAAAGTCAACCTTTTTTTGTAGGGGAAAAATATAAGGCTACTAAATACCGATTTTTTGTAGCCTGACACAAAAAAGTCAACCTTTTTTTGTAGGGGAAAAATTGGTATTTAGTAGCCTCTAACACTGAATTGATTTAATTTATAATTAAATCAATTCAGTATATTTTTTAAGGATCTAAATAAATTCAATTATTAAATTTGATCCGAATGGATCCATATTAATATTTTTTATAAGTCCCAACCTTGTATTTAGAGAACTATCCTCCCAGACTTCTAAGATGCTTTCTGGGTCAATTCAGTGTTAGGGATAAATAATATTAGTATATTTTAATGTATTTATCTATTCACATGTACACTTATGTTATGTAACTACCTATTCCTATCTCTGTAACTTATCCCTTAGTTGTAGAGATAAACTAGGTCTCTAATACTTTATTCTCATGTGTATGTATTATTATAAATACTCGTGTAAGCCTTCAAGTATTATATTGAATATACTATCCTTTACTTTCAGTCCATAGGAACTACCCTCCCAATTTGTTTATTTTGGCAGAGAGATGAATATCAGTCCTGTTTGCTATTTTCAGGTGGTCTTGTGAGGATAATTAATGGGGCTAACCGTGGGTCAAATGCAAGGTTGTTAGACATTGATATGGATTCTTGAGAGCTCTGCGTTTTGGTTCTATGTTTCTTCCTTATGCGCTTGAGAGGGCTTTGCGTTCTGTGCTCCTGCGCATCCCAAACATTCTCGTAATAAGGTTAATCATGCTTACTTAACGATTGTTATGTGGAGTTATGTAGAGTAAGGGTAGTTTAGATAATTTATTTATTTTTATTTTTTATTATTTAATGAAGTGGATGTGATTAGTAAAAAAAGGGGCTGTGAATAGAATTTCTCTTTTGGGAACCCTAAGGCATATTTTATCCCTTCACACCTATAAATAAGGGTCTCAGTTGAGAAGAATGGAAGACAGAACTTTCAGACGAAGAAACGCTTCAGAAAATCTCTGAAGAATTCCCGAAAGGCTCTGAACAATTCCGAAGAAGAGGAATAAATCAAGCCATGAATTTGATTAAGAATATACAAATAATCCTTCGTGATTTCGTTGATTCTTGATAAATAAATCCAAAAGTTGAAGAACGTTCGAAGATCTGAAGAACGAAGCTTGAAGATTCGAAGATCTGAAGAACAAGACCTTGAAGATTCGAAGATATGAAGAACAAATCTTTGAAGATTTGAAGATATTCATACGAAATCACGGTACGGTTAACCAATTAAATAAAAAAAGTTTTACCATGGGTTAACCGTTTTAAATCGATTAGAACCGGTTTACCGAAGTCTTACCGAAGAAAAACCCTTTTGCTTCCCCAGCCTCTCCACTAGGTCCAGAGCTCCATCCGTAAAACAATGTCCAGAGCCGCCGACCTGATATAGGCGATCGATCTCTTCAGCTCCAAATGGTAATTCATCCTCTTCTCGACCAGCCCATGGAAAACAATGCCTTTCTTCTTCCATCTTTCTCCAGAGCCGCAAATCTGATTTAATTTAAGCGATCGATCTTTCTGCTACATATCCAGGTATTTCATTAGATCGGAAATCCGTTGTCCATTTAGTCACCCGCATCACATGACCTTGAATGTTCAACCTTTGGGACTAAGGGTGGAGGATCAGTCATCGGCGATTCTCACTTTCGCAACCCAACTCTCTCCCAGGATCAATGCAAACACTTAAAAGTTATTATTATTATTATTATTATTATTATTATTATTATTATTATTATTATTATTATTATTATCATCATCATCATCATCGTTATGATTATCGTTATGATTATTGTTATGATTATCGTTATGATTATCGCTATCATTATCGTTATCATTATCGTCATGATTATCGTCATGATTATCGTCATCATTATCGTCATCATTATCGTCATCCTTATCGTCATCGTCATCGTTATCGTTATTGTTATTGATGGATAGTGTACCCGGGGGGTAGCTTATCCGAGGGTTATTACTGGGAATAACTTAGAGAGAAGTCGGAGTAAGTAAGTAAGAGAGAGAGTAAGTGTTTGATATAGAAACGTGTTATGCTTTACAATGGAAAATGGGCTGCTATTTATAACAGCAATAAATGCTAGACAGGGGCACGTGTTGAACATCTGACGGCCGAGGGTCACCTCAATCGGGGTGGCACCGACATTCGCATGTGGCTGCATTAAATGCGGTGGTTGGATGCGACGTTTGTACTTGGTACGGCGATTCAGTGTATGTGGGAGAGGAGATTCTGTCGAGGAGGATGCCTTCGGCTGTACATGTTGGGCCGAAGGCTATTTGTACCAAGGGCCTCCCTGTGCCGAGGGCTGTAGGTGCCGAGGGCTCGTTTTTCTAGCCTTGTTCTCCTGTGATGTTTCTGGGCTTGATTCCATGAATGTTAGCCCTCAGACATGGGGCCGAAGGCACCCCCTTGCGTATTGTGGGCTGCTTAGAGCTTTTCTTCCTGGGCTTGGCCCGCTTCGGCCTGTTTGGGCCTGACTGCGGTAGTGGAAGTATGTGGGCCGGGGGTCCCTGGGCCATATACTCCATCAGGAGTCCCTCACTCCTTTTGCCGAAAGGTACTTGAGGGAAAAGGAGTAGTTGTGTTTGTCCTCTCGTGTTTGCTTCTTTGTAATTTGTAAAGTTGTGAGAGATTTGCGTCTGCGTGATTTGCCGGGGGCAGTCCCTCAGTCCCCCATATTTTGGGACTGAAGGATCATGTTGATAAGATTTTAACATTTCGTGATTTTCCCGAAGGGGTTCTCCAGTCCCCCACTCCTTGAGGCACATGTGATGTGGTGAAAAGGAGTAGGGCAGTGCCTGTCTTCAGCATAAGGCCGAGGGCTGACGCTTTTCGCTTCATTTTGGGGGGATGTCTCGTTAAAAACCTCACTAGAAAAAACCCTGTGGGAAAAAAATCCTAATGAGGGAAAAAGAGTGCACCGGGTTCCCCCAATGATGAATCAGAAAGGTGAATCATTAATCTGAGTATAATGTTGAGGCCGAGAGCTGTTCATGATCTGAGGGCTTTCTCGTTGATTAGCCGAAGGCCGCTTAAGGCCCAAGGGGGTAATTAATGGGAGCTTCCTCGGAAGACGTCTGTAGTTTGATAAGTATGAGTGGATATTCCGGAGATGCCGAGGGCAGTCCCCCATTCATTGAGGGATGAGGGTGTGATCGTTACGGATGAATGCAAGTGACTGTTCCTGTGTTGCCGAGGGGGGGTTCCCTGGTTCTCAATATATTGAGGGCTAAGGGTTCCCGAGGGGTTCCCTGATCTTTATGCTGGGGGCATACTCTCGATGAGGGAGTTTGAACATGCTGGCCCGGGGGCTTGCCGTGTTGTTGTCTAAGGGGTGTCAGCAGAGGGCACCTCTGCGTTCCGAAAACTGGTCGTTAGGATATGACCGTTGGAGAGACCGTCCACGTGGCGTGTATCCATTGGCTGGCCGTGGGCGGGCGTCATCGATTGGCTGAGGCGGCGGTTTGTAATGATGTTTTTTTAAACCGGGGGCCCAGTTCTCGGCCTAGACCCGAGATGGGGAGACTATAAATACCCCAAGGCCGGACCTCATTTGGCTCTGTGCGTTTTGAAGTGGTAGCGAAGCTCTGCCGATTTTTCTAGAGAGATAAAATACTTCCTTCAATCAAACCATGTTTTTCGAGATTAGTTCTTCACTTCCTCTTGAGTCTCCTCGCATACTTTGCTCCTCCGTCTTTAGATCTTATGTTAGAGCCTTAGAATCTGTAGGAATCCTCTTCTACTTCAACCCTTCTGCTTCTAGTCTTTCAAAATTGTCGTCGCAAAGTGATTCTCAAGATATCTCGGGGGAGCCCTGGGTCGCGGCGGAAAGCATCTCCGACGTGGAGTCTTCTAGCGAGCGGTCCTCGGCTGGAAACGATTCGGAAGTTGCTGTCCAAGTCCAGAATCAGCTCATCACCGAAGCCGAAGCCGAAGCCGAGGAATTTGAGCAAGTGATAGAGGATGAGGAAATGGCATTCGCTATGCAAACGGCTGAGGAGGAGGAGGAAAAAGAACGCCTTCGGGTGACGATTGCCATCCCTTCAGCTGTACTTGGTGGAGCTGGAACATCAAGGCCCCTCAGTCCTGATCCCCTCAGAGTTGCGCCCTCGACGAAGGGTAAGAAGAAGATGAAAGCTCCCCTGAAGAAGAAACAAAGTGCGGCAGACTGTAGGAGGCCCGTGGGAATACCCGAAGGGCATTCATGGTTGAATACTGCTGCCCTCGCGCTGAAGTCGAGGGCTTATCGGGCAGAATGCTACGCTACCCAACTCCATGTTGGGCCTTCGGTGACAGTGATAGAACCGGGCCCTAATGACCTTCTGTCCCAGGCTCCCGAGGGGTGCTTTGCGGTCCACATTATGTTCGTTGCGTTGGGCCTTCGGTTTCCTCTGCATCCCTTTATTCTCGAGTACCTCATGTACGTAGGGTTAGCCCCCTGCCAGCTCACCCCAAACAGCCACTCTTACATCACTGATTTCCTGCATCTCTACCGGTCCCAGGGGGGCAACTCCCAGCCTTGACCTCTTCTTCCAGAGTTTCAACCTCTGCCGGGGAGGGCACACAAATGTCGAGGGGTTTGCAAACCTATAACAGATCGCCTCGTGGAGGCTTTTCGATGATGTGCCCTCGTCCCACAAGGACTAGAAGGATCGTTTCTGCTACATCAAGATGGCGGAAAATCCATTCCCGAGGAAGCTGCGGAACCATTTCAGGCGGCACCTGAAGATGGAAAGTGCTGCCCATGAGAAGGAGGGTAAGAAGATTTCTGCCATCCCGGAGGGGTGTGAAAAGCATGTGTTAGGCAAGGACTCGACCCTCCCGGATGACCTATACAATTTGGGCTTCCGGCAATACCACTTCCTGGGGGAGCGGGATGAGAAGTATCCCCTTCTTGATCGCGCATTCGAGGGCACATGAGGTGGTTCCCGAAGGCTCCCCTTTTTGTACTTAGAAATTTTTTATGTTTCTTTCCTTTTTTTGTTGTTTGTCTTAACCCTTTGACTTAACTTTTTTGTCTTGCAGGTGCCACTATGGATGTGAGAAATTTTTCCGGTTTCAAGAAGAAGTCGGGCAAGGACCCGAAGAAGAAGGAGGCAGGCACCCAGAAGCTGAGTTCTTCCCGAGGGAAGCTGAGCCCTCGGTTGTCCCTGCTGATGTTGCTGCTGTCGTTGTGAAGAAGAAGGCGGCAGGCAAAGGTGTCGCCCCTACCGGCAAGAAGCCGAAGAAGGGGAAGACTGGGAAGAAGGCTTCCCCGGTCATGATCGTGGACGAGCACTCCTCCTCCGAGACCCATGTCGTGATGGCGATGGCTGCTTCCAACCCTCCTCCGGCACAGAAGGGTGAAGGGGGCCTGCCCCGGGAGGACATACAGTTCTCCCTCCTGAAAGGGACCTCCATAGTGCATGACACTGTGGATCCGAAGGAGTTCCTCCGGGGTGCTACTCCTTCGTTGGATAAGGCAGCCCTGAGCCGGCTTGAGGATGATGCCCTCGACAATAAGATCCTTCGGTCCTCCCTAACTGTAAGATCTCCCTTGTCCTTTGTTCCTTTTCTTTAGGACTTTGCGTATTTTGCCTAGTGGTCTAACCTTTTTGCTTGTTGTTTGCATGCTTGCATCGCCCTCAACGAACAAGTCCGGAGGGTGGAACAGTTGTGCCTCCAAAAGGTGGAGCAGGACGAGACCTTGAAGAAGCTCGTCGTGGACAACGCCACTGCCGTGAGGGAGATGGCTAAGTTGGAGGAGACTCTTCGGTAGACGGAGCAGAAGCTGGAGGCTGCCAGAATGGAGGCAAGGGCCGAAGGCAAGGCTGAAGCTGAGAGGGCTGCCGTTGAGGTTGCAAAGAAAGCCGCCAAGGAGGCTGAGGAGGCCAAGAAGAAAGTCGTCGCCCTGGCTCGGGAGGATGATGTCGCCGCTTTCATTGCCGAAGGGTGGAAGGTCGAGGACCAGCAGCAATGGCTGGTCTCGGTAGTGGAGGCCTCGGTTGACGCTTGGATACGTGGCCCTGGAGCTGAATGGTTGGCCCGGAAGGACAAGGACTACTATGATGGGGGGAAATTCTTTACCCAAGCCCTCATCTACCGGAGGCTGGCCCGGCACTTTGGGGCGGACCTGAAGGAGTTTGACCCAGCAGCCTACGACCTTCCTCCCCTCCAGCCTGACGTGCGAATCCCTATCCCTCCAGATGTTGAGAGGCCGGACCTAGAGGATTCGGTGCTGATGCAAGAGGCGCAGGATGCCGACGAAGAGGCCAGAGGGGACATCTCTTTAAAGCCCGCCGAAGAGGTCGCTGCTGAAGTAGATAACCCTTAACATTTATGTAACAAACAATTTACTCTTCTTTTTGTGGATGGATGAATGGATGCCTTTGGGTTTTGATGTATGAATTCGCCGTCACTATTTTCTTTATGTTTTCTTCACAACTTTATGAATGCATGTTTGCATTGTGAGTTTGACCGAGGGCTAAACATTTAGGACTTAGAAATTTTTTCTAAGTGTTGTTTACCACTGGGCCCCCGGTTGAAATCTCCTTTTAGCTGTATGAAATAGCTAGCCTTCGTTGTTTATCCCCTGGGGATTGACGTTGTGGACTTAGCCATTTTTCGGGTAATGTCATGAACATGCCCTCGGTTGACATCTTCCTTTAATATATGGTGCCCTCGGTTTGTAGTAGTCTTAGGCATAGTTTCCCTTAGCAGAGTATGCTGGTGTCGGGGGCCCTTAACTCACTGACTTAAAAGAATTTCCATTGAGTTTGTAATTGGTAGCCTTCTGTAGAAATGCGGAATTAGTAAACCTCTTACCCTCTCGTAGAGTAGGAGCCTCCGGTGTTGATTGTAGTGTCGGGGGTTATTGGATTGTGGACTTAGGAAATTTGAGCTCTTGTTTGTGAGCAGCCGCTTTCGGTAATGTATAGTAGGCGCCCTCGATCCCTGTTGAGCATATGAGCCTTCGCCTTTGGTGGATTCCAAAGTGTGGACTTAGGGACCCTGTAGCCCAATCATATTATAGTAGGCACCCCTGATCCCTGTTGGCTCCTCGAAGGCCATCTGACAGGAGCTTTCGGGGTAACCTTTCAAAATGTAGGCTTGGATGATTTCTTCCTGATACATAAGGGCAGCTGCCTTCGGTCCATGTTAAGATGGAGGATGTTGCGCCACAGAGGCCTTCAGTGTTGGCCTCATAAATGTGGGCTTTGGAATTCAAGCCCCAAACATAGAGTAGATGCCCTCGGTATTTGTTCAAATGCCGGAGGCTGTAGTACATTGGACTTAACCAAATTCAAACCATTTTGTAGGATTAGAGCTTTCGGTATTGGCTGGTGCCGGAGGCAACCAGATTGTGGACTTAGCCAATTCTTGGTACTATTTTTTGAGTAGTAGTTGGATTTGAAGGCAATCGTCATGCTGGTCGTCGAAGGTTGCTCTGTTGTAAACTTGTACTCATTGATTGCTCGTTGAGTCTACTCCCTTTCACTCCCTTATTTCTGATTTCACTCCGAACTCGTGTAGAATTTGATGCGATCATAACTTGCTTTCTTTTGTGCCATTGAAAGCGTTTAATATCTCGTTGGAAAGATCTTACCGAGTTCTAAAACTTGTCTTCAGGCGCTGGTTTCAAAATATCAAGGGATGATTGCCTAATTACTAAAATACATTGTATTTACGCTAAATCATAGAGATAAGGCTAAGTATTTGTGACACTCATATCTTGCTGTGTTTTTTTAGAGAGTGAAGGGAAGGCTTCAAGAAACTTGGTTTCTTGGTAAGGCTTGGCCTATGCGGGAGGCAATGGTATAAGTTGTTGGCTCCCCGCTCGGGATTAACCTTTCGGGTTCCGAGGGGATCGAGGGTCGTTTCCTCGGCCCGAGACATAGTATGTTGCCTGCCTCCCCTTGGGGGATGGCACGGAAAGCGCCTCAGTTTTGAAAGTCATTCCCTCAGCCCGAGACATAGTCTGTTGCCTGCCATTCCCTTGGGGTGATGGCGCGGGAAGCGTTTCGTTTTGAAAGTCGAATCCTGGGCCTAGGACATAGTCTGTTGCCTGCCATTCCCTTGTGGTAATGGCGCACAAAGCGTTTTGAGGAAGGGTTTTATTTTCATATTAGTTGCAAATGGTCGGGGCACTTGGTGCCTCCGGGACTGATAGGTGGCGCCTTTGGTAGAGTTGCGTCCTCGAGGGGAACAACTTTATTTTTGACACTTGGTGTTACATTCTGCCCTTGGTACTTGGTACCGAGGGGTCGCTTCAGTGAAAATACACTTGGTGTTTTTCCCAGTTGATTTGTAGTTGATTGGGATGTCCATCCTCGGCACTTGGTGCCGAGGGGTCTTTTTGCGCGCTTCTCCTCATGAAATAAAGCCTTGGGCCATGGGCTCGCATGATGGCTTGGCCGCTCATGCGTACTTTGTACTTGGTACTTAGTGTCTTCAATATGTATTTATTCTTCAAAAACATGGGGCCTTGGGCCGTTGGATAATACATTTGTAAGTCGTGAGGGCTTGTCCTGCTCATATATTACTGATAGAATTTGACCAGGTGGTCTACATTCCAATGTCTAGGGACCTCAGTCCCATTGGGGCGTTTCAGCTTGTAAGTCCCTGGCTTGATGATGGCTGCTATTTTGCCGCCCTCGGTTGGTTGACTCGCCTCCCTTCACCGGAAGACGTAGTCCCCCACTTGAAATTCTCGGGAATGAACCTTGGCGTCGATGTATCCCTTGACTTGGCATCTGTAGTTCTCCGCCCGCATGAAGGCTTGCTCTCAACGTTCTGAGATGAGGTGAAGGTCGAGGGCCATATTGTTGTCGTTGACCTTGGGTTCATATTAGTCTACCCTTCGGGTTGGTAGAGTGACCTCCGTGGGGGCTTTAGCTTCGAACCCATAGCACAGGGAGAATGGTGTTTCGTCGGTTGCCCTCCTAGGGGTGGTGCGGTAGGCCCATAAGATGTTGTGGAGTTCTTCTACCCAGCCTCCCCCTCCCCCTTCGACTTCCAGCTTCTTTTTTAGCCCCTCCAGCAGAGTTCGGTTGGCATTCTCCATTTGTCCGTTGCCTTGGGGGTAGGCAACTGATGAGAAGGCGTGTTTGATGCCTCATGCCTCTAGGAGGGCGCAGAAGGGGGCTGCCTCAAACTGAGTTCCATTGTTAGAGATGATTTGTTGTGGAACGCCAAATCTTGTGAGGATGTTTTTGAGGACTAAATGGCAGCACCTGGCCTCGGTAATGCTAGCGAGGGGCTCAGCCTCCACCCATTTGGTGAAGTAGTCGATGGCAATGATGATGTACCTGTTGTTGGAGGTACCCCTCGGCAGTGGGGTTACAAGGTCAATGCCCCACCTGGAGAAGGGTATTGTTGTGCCCTCGATATTTGAGTGAGGGAGTGCGCGTCAAACATTTTGAGTAATTCCTTGGCCGCATCTTTGTATTGCTTCATTCTCCCTTCCTTGGCATCATACTCCCCCGAAATTTGGCCGACGACTAACTTGGAGTCGCACTTTACGTGGATCTGTCTGGCCTTCATGTTAGCTGCCAGCCGAAGGCCACAGAGGAGGGCCTCATACTCTGCTTCGTTGTTGGAAACTTTGAAGTAGAAGCGGATGGCGTAGTAGGCACGGAAACCTTCGGGTGCAATGAGGACGACGCCTCTCCCGCATGCTTTGGCGGTCAACGAGCCATCCATGTAGAGGGTCCACCATTCGTCCAGGGGTGCCGGGGGCTCCTCATCCACCGCGGATCTCGCCGTGCATTCCGTCACGAAGTCTGTCAGGGCTAGGCCCTTGATGGCAGGCCTCGGCCGGATGTCTATGTTGTATTGGCTAAGGAAGATAGCCCATTTCACCATTCAGGAGGATCTGGTGGGGCTCCTTGTCAAAGCGCCGAGGGGTTGGTGCGTGAGGACTTGGACCGGATGAGCTTGGAAGTAGTGGCTTAGTTTTTTCATGGTCCAAACGATAGCCAGTACAGTCTTCTCTAAGGGAGAGTATCTGAGTTCTGCCTCCCTGAGGGTCTTGCTAACATAGAAGATGGCATGTTGGATGTCGTCTTCCTCCCGGATGAGGACTGAGCTGATGGCGGCAGGGCTAACGCCAAGAAAAAGGTACAACGTTTCTCCCACTTTGGGTTTGGGGAGCACAGGGGGTGAAGATAGGTATTGTTTCAGCTCGTCGAAAGCTACATGGCACTCAGTATTCCATTGGAAGCCGGCTGTCTTTCTCATCACTTGTAAGAAGGGGAGGGCCTTCTCTGCTGACTTGGAAAGGAAGCTGTTGAGGGCTTCCAGGCGGCCCGTCAACCTTTGGACTTCTTTCACGTTGTGTGGGGGCTCCATGTTGATGATGGCCCGGATTTTCTCGGGGTTGGCCTCAATACCCCTTCGGCTCACCATATAGCCCAAGAACTTGCCTCCTTGTACTCCGAAGGTGCATTTTTTCGGGTTTAGCCAAAGGTTAAACTTTTGCATGATGGCGAAGATCTCCCGGAGGTCGTCACCATGGCTCGACGATTGTTTGCTTTTGACGATCATGTTGTCGACATAGGCCTCCATGGTGCGCCTTAGTACGGCTTGAAAGACTCTGGCCACCATCCGGGTGTAGGTGGCGCCTGAATTCTTTAGGCCGAAGACTATAACCAGACAGCAGAAGATGCCTTCGGGTGTCATGAAGGCTGTCTTCTCCGCGTCCTTCTCATGCATGTAGATCTGGTGATACCCGCGGAAGGCATCGAGGAAGGACATGATTTCACAACCCGCTGTCTCATCTACCAGTTGATCAATGTTTGGTAGAGGAAAAGGATCCATAGGGCATGCCTTATTCAAATCGGTGTAATCCACACACAGCGGAAAGTGGGTGGTTTTTGCGCGAGGACCACGTTAGCGAGCCATGAAGGGTATTTTACCTCCCGGATGTGTTGGATGGATAGGAGCATAGCAACCTCCTTCTTTATGAAATCCCTCCTCTCGGCCGAGAGGGGTCTTCTTCTTTGTTGCACAGGTTTGGATGAAGGGTCCACCGCCAGGCGGTGAGTGATTACCCTTCGGCTAATTCCCGGCATGTCTTCAAGTCTTCAGGGAGCTTCGCTCCGATCTTCACGACTCTCTCTGGCTTGGCTGGATCGAGCGCAAAGTCTTCTACCTCCTTGGCTGGTTCTGCCCTCAGCCTCTTCTCCTCTTCTTCTACTGTTCCAGTGATGGTGTCCACACGGAACTCGGTCTTACTAACCTTCTTCGTTATTTGGAGGTAGTAGGCGCGTGCAAGTTTTTGGTTCCCCTTGAGTACTCAATGCCCCCTTCTGTCGGGAACTTTGGAAATGATTGCCTCCAAGTCCTCGAGGGCAGGCCGGCCGAGGATGATGTTGTGGGTGCAGTCGATGTTGACGACGACGAATTCCACTTCGAGCTTGGCTCTATAGAACCTGTTGGTCCCGGTTGTACTGGGTACAGTCTAGAGGGGGGTGAATAGACTGTACTGGTTTTTAACTTTTTCAAGCCAAGTACCAGATTTAACAGAATAGCGTGTTCTGTTGACAGAACAGACTGGCAACGGATGGTCTTTTGGTAGGGGTTATGTTCGGTTAGCCTCTAAGATATGCAAAGGAAGTAGGCCTTCTGTTAACTCACAGGAGGGGTTCTGCTGAACACAGAGACCCAAATTCTGGAGTTAATCAGTAGAAGTAAAAGGCGAGAAATAAGAGCAGTAAGTAAATGACACCAGGGATTTTTATAGTGGTTCAAGGAACAACTTGTTCCTCTAATCCACTGTTCCACTGAGCTTGTAAAAATTCCAATTACACAGCCTTAGTCCTAGCACTTAAGAAGCTCTCCACGTCTTCTTCAAGTCTAGATGTCTCCTGGGATGCACTTCCTTGCTTCCTTTAAGACTGGTCCTTTCACTTAGCTTCCTGGAAGTATCACCACTTCACTACTCCAGTTACTTGGACGTCCTTCTCGTTGGAGAAGAGTTCTTTGAGAACAGGGGTTTTCCAACTAGCTTCTTTACAAGTGATTTGTTGTTGAAGAGCTTGAAGAGTTGAAGAACAGTTGGAACTTTGCTTTTGTTGGGATATGAAGATAGAAAAATATTATCTTCCCAACGTTCGCCTTTCTTGTTGATGATGAAGAAGTTTTTATCTCAAGAAGGCTTGTGCGTTTGAGTGTTTGAATTTTTCGTTCGAGCACAGGTTTGTCAAAGTTTTTGCAAAGTTGTTGTTGATGTTCTTCAAGTTGTATCTTTTATACTGGGGTTGTCTTCCCGTTGGAGGAGGAGGACAACAACATTAAATGTGTGAATAGTTGACTTGACCAGTAGGACCCAGCGAAGTTGGCGAGTTACTATTTTAGGATAGAATTGTCCTGAAATATCGTGGAATGTTGGCCAATCATCAGCTTTTACTCTTCAGGGTGCAGGGTGCATTAAATGTGCATTTAATGCGCGTACTGTAGCTTTTCCGTTGAAGTCTTCTAGCCGTTGAAGGAATCTTCAGATGGTTTTCACCGGCTGAAGTTTTTTAGTGAAAATTCTCTAAGTGTCAGGTCTTCTGGTGTCTTCAGCAGTGGATCAACCAGAGGGGGTCCCGAGCACTTCTGTTGGACTAGCTACCAGAGAGTCCTTAGGTCTTCTGTCAAGAGGCGAGTTAACAGTGGGTCATGACAGTTTCTGCTCTTAGTGAAATCTAATAGAGAGCCAGGTGATCTTCTATCTGGATATGAGCCAGCAGAGAGCCAAAGGTCTTCTGTCAGGAGGTCTTCTGTCAGTCGACTATACTAAAACATATACAAAGAAAATTCTAATACAATTTTCTAAGGGGGGAACTCTAAAGTCCTATAGCATCATCAAAATCTAATTACAATTATTCCTTACAATTTCCCCCTTTTTTATAATGCCAAAACCCTTTAAATATTTCCACAGAAGTGCCTTCACCATAAAAGAATCAAAGTATAAAACTTTCATTGAAATCTTGGTGGGCAACTTGGCATAGGAAAATAGTAAGAGTAAGATACATTCAGATAGGAATTAATAAAGCAAAGTAAACAGGAATTTTCAGAGTAAGTAAAACAGACAAAATTAGCAGAAAAATAGGAGCAGATAAGGATGAATTGCCTTACAATGTGAAAGGCAGAGATGTGATTTTATTAAGGGATAGAGTACAGATATTTCTTTACAAGTTTTCCCTTGCTGCTGCGGCCCTGGCTTGATCATCCAAATCTTTCAACCTTTTCAGTTCTTCATTAACTTCTGCTCTTATCTATGTGAAACTACCAGAACTTTGATAGGAGGCCCAGATAGGTGAAAGCTTGCAGTCAAGATAATTGAGGACACCTTCATGGATGTCCTTCCCTGGAAGGATTCTCTTATGATACCAGTACTCAGATTGTTCCAGTGAGCCACCATGTCTGACTTTTATTCGACCATCTTTGTCAAGGTAGAGATTCTGTCGCTGAGTAGGGGTCATCTTCTGTTGAATCTCTTCAAATTGGGCTCTGTCTATCCTCTGAGAACCTCCTAATCTCCATTCTCTGAAGTTTAGAGCTTTCTTCTTCTTGGATGTGTATCTTTGAGGCGAAGAGGAGGGCTTGGCCATACCCGCAGCTTCTTTCTTCTTTTGAATGGAAGCTTGAAAGTAGGGGGCTGGATCAACGCCAGTAGAAGGGCCTGATGAGATTCTGGGAGGTTGCTTCTTTTTCTGCTGGGGATCCTCTTCCTCCTTTTTGGCATCATCCAAGTCAGAGATCATTATAGCTATCCTTTGAAATTCTGAGGCCTGAGATGTAGCAATTTGCTCAAGGGCTTCTGGCAGAGTTTGAGTGCCAGAGGCTAGACCTTCTAATAGGTTCTGTTGCTTGACAACTGCTGATTGTATATCCTTGGAGATTTCTTCAAGGAGTACCATCTTTTGGTATCTCTCCTTGTCATTCTGAAGAAGATTAGAGGCTTGCGCTTTGTGGGATTTGCAGAGCTCTTCAATATCTAGCATTTGCTCACTCTCCTTGTCATGAGTCCACTGAAGGGTTTCTATATCCACAGAGATGGTTTTAATCTTCTCATACTGTTTGTTGAGAGATTGAGAATGATAGTAAAGAATAGAGTTGATGCCATCCACTTCCTTGGAGACTGCATCTACCTTTGCAGTGGAAGATTCCATGAAGGAGGTGAAGGTTGTGGTTAGAGATTCAACCTTGGCAGATAGATTTTGTAGGCCAGCTTCAAGATTGTTGTTCACAAATGTGAGATGTTCATAGTGCTTATCATTTATAAGGACCAGCTTGTTCATGTTATCCAGCATCTGTCCACCAAATTCTTCAGCTGCTTGCACAAACTGATTGAAAGGAATTTGAGGTTCTGTGTCCTCATAATCCGGCATTCCCAGTCCTCTTGACCTAGGCATTGGGGGCCTTGTGGGCTGTTTCTTACTCTGAGGAGGAGTCTTTCTCTTCTTGGATGTGGCCTTGTTTGATTTGCTAACAACGAGTCCATCATTTCTAGAAGCACCAATGCTAGAGAGGTCAATATGAACCTTAAGGTTGTCCGGGTTCGGATTGGATGTAGCAGAGTGTTGAGGTGAAAGGTGAGAGTTGGCAACTTTGGGTGCTGATTTCTGAGGGGAAGGAGTTGGAGTTTTGGATTTGTGGTGGGAGGGGGTTCTCTGGTGAGGGGAGACATTTTGAGGGGAAGTGGATTTCTGAGGGTGAGGGGAGGGAGGAGGTGAGGGGGAGCGGTTTGTGTTGGATGGGGTGGGTTTGCAAGGTGTGGAGTGTTTGGATTTCTCTGAGGGGGATTGCTGTTGGGAGGGTTTCTGTAGAGATGAAGTTTTCTGTTGGGATGGGGATTTCTGGTGAAGAGATTGTGGTGGAGTGGTAAAGGGAGTTGGGATATTGGGTGTGGGTTGTGATTGAGGAGGTGATTTAGTTGGGGAAGGAAGCAGGAGTTCTGTATTGTGAATAGAGGGGGATTTAGAGATTACCTCAATTACAGTTTCCTCGAACTGTGAATCCCTCCATTCTTTGATTAGCTTCTGCATAGCTAGAGGAAGATCATTCGCAGAGGATGGTTCTCCTTCTCCTTGACTACTGTGACGAAACCGAATCAAGGATTCTTTGCGTTTCTTCTCAATGAGCCATTCATCAAAAGCAGCCATTTCATGTTCTGCTAAGGCTTTGACCGGTTCCGCCTCATCAAAGTGAATCAGTTTGGCCTTTCCTTTGTAGTTCTCCTTCTTCTTTTCTGCTAAGACAGAAGGAAATCTTTGTTGAGGCATTGCTCAACGTCTCATGTATTTGCTCACTTAAGGACTTCTGATTCCTCATTGATAAAGTGAGGGAGCTTTCTGATTAGCTCTGAGAGAGGTCCCACTCTCCACTTTCTCCACGCTAGCACCCTGACAAACTGTTTGTCCAGGGCAGAGGTGATCTCTTCCTGAGGTTCTGAAGGCTCAGGGGTCCTGTTGATGATATCTTGATGCTCTGAGGAAGGAACCTCCAAGGATTGAAATGGTATAGCAACAGGGGAGAGCTGTGAGATTCCCCCTGAGTGGTAGCATCCTACACTACTACTTCTTCCTCTGAGTCACTTGACTCAAAAACTATCTTCTTACCTTTCCAGGCATTTCTGTTTAGTTGTGCAGAGGGGACAGAATCTCCAAGTTCCCCCTGACTTGCAGGAGTCATCACTCTGGCCTTCTTGGCAGTGGGAGAGGCAGAAGGTGTAGATTCTGTAGAGACTGGTGAGGGTGCCTTTCTCTTGATGACTTCCTTCTTTGCCACCAGCTTCTGGACTTTTGCTGGTGCAGCCTTCTTTGTGACAGCCTTCTTCACCGGTTTTCTTACCAGAGGTTCTTCCTCCTCGGTTTATGAAGAGGCAGGGGCTTTCTGCTGCTTTTTCACAGCCTTCTTTTGTTGGTCATCAACCTTCTTGGGCCTAACAGCCTTTTGTTGGAGTTTCTCCCTGTTGAACTCCAACGTCCTCAATCGTTTCTGTTCAGCGTGTAAAGCAACTCTTCTATCATTGGATGTCATGAGGAAGAGTAGTTTGGTGTAATCAGCTTCAATTGGCTTCCTCAACCCTATTCTAGCTTTCAGTAACAACTCTGACAGTAGGAGGCCATAACCCATGGGGGTTCTGAAGAGGCCAGTTTCTTTGTTCTTCTTCTTTATGAAATCAACTAAAGATTTGACAATTACCTGTCCCCAGTTGATGTTCATCCCATGATGAACAGCAAAAACAGCTTTTGCATTCAGAACTGTCATATCATCAGTAGAGGTGGTCTTGCTCCAGACACACCTATGAAATATGTTGACCAGCCTCTCATAATCACTCTGAAGCAGGTTCTTCTTCATGTACAGCTTTGGAGCACTTTCCACTCCTGGACGGCAATAGAGTTGAACAAAATGTTCAATAGTGACCTTGACACTGTCTAGGGAAATGAACCCTTCAGTGTCTTCTTCCTGGGGGTCCTCTATCACCCCAAAAAGAGTGTTGATGGTCTCAAGGGTGAGAGTGATGTCATCTCCATTGACATGGGAGTTGATGGTTTCCCCTTCAAATGTGGTGTTGAGATAGAACTCGGCCACGTCCCTGGTGCTGTTGGAGTTGAACTGGTATCCTACCACCTTATCCAGTTGGGAATCCTTCATTCCCTGGATGATTTTCTTCATCATCTCTTGGTTCGCAGCCAGTTCTGGAAGTGCAGAAAGATCACAGTTCATTCTGGTGTAAATGTTGGCGACCAAGATATTTGTTTCTTCCTCGATGAGGTTGTTGATGTTGATGAAGGCCATTGCAGAGAGTTTTGAGAGTTGAGAGCTTGAGAGGAAAATTAACTCGAGAGCTTGAGAGTAATGGAAGCAGTAGCGGTTTAGATTGAAAGGATTGGAATATAAGGGTTCGGGTTAGTGGACGTTTGAGATTATTAGCGATTTCGAGGTACCAATAAATGAAAAAAAGGGGCGCAGTAAATGTTTTGCGGCAGTAATACCGTTTTCAGGATAAAAGGGTAAAAGACCTTCATTAAGTTACTAGGTCACCCGTTTCCTCAAAATATTTCTAAGTCCACAACCTTCTGTTAGGGATAAAGGGGGTTTCTATTGCTGAGGTGTTCTGTTAGGAACGGAGGTTCTCTATTCAAGATGGAAGACAGAAGAGGTTCAAGATGGAGGGTTTTTGTGACAGAGATTTTGCAACAGAGAGTCTCCCTTTCAACCTTCTCTTGGGATTTCATCCATCATTCCCAATTCTTCTCTCACCTTATTGAACCTAGCCTCAGGCAAAGGCTTGGTCAGAATATCTGCAAGTTGGTCTTCTGTTGACACATGCTCCATGTATATGTGCTTCTTCTCAACATGATCTCTGATGAAGTGATGTCTGATCTCCATGTGCTTTGTCCTGGAGTGAAGAATTGGATTCTGAGTGATTGCAATGGCACTTGTGTTGTCACACAAGAGCTTGATCTCCTTTGCTTGAATTCCATAGTCCTTCAGTTGTTGCTTGATCCAGAGTAGCTGAGCATAACAACTCCCAGCTGCAATGTATTCAGCTTCTGCTGTAGTGGTTGAGATAGAGTTCTGCTTCTTGCTAAACCAGGAGACAAGTCTCCCACCTAGCAATTGGCAGTGACCAGAGGTGCTCTTTCTGTCTAACCTTTAACCTGCAAAATCTGAGTCAGAGTAACCAATCAGTTCAAAGTTACCTCCCTTGGGATACCATAGGCCTGCATTTGGATTTCCTTTGATGTATCTAATGATTCTCTTTGCAACACTTAAATGGCTCTCCTTGGGCTTTGATTGGTATCTGGCACAGATTCCAACAGAGAGTGATATGTCTGGTCTGCTTGCAGTTAGGTAGAGAAGTGATCCAATGATTCCTCTGTATGTTGTTGCATCAACATCTTTGCCTTCATCATCTGGTCCAATTCCTTGAGAGGTGTTCATGGGAATCTTCACTGAGGATTTGCCTTCTACTCCAAACTTTTTAATCAGGTCTCTAGTGTACTTCCCTTGGTTGATAAAGATTCCTTCTGGAACTTGTTTAACTTGTAATCCAAGGAAGTAGCTCAGTTCTCCCATCATACTCATTTCAAACTGACTCTGCATAACTTGAGAAAATTTCTTGCATAATTCTGCATTAGTACTACCAAATATAATATCATCAACATATATTTGTACTAACAGAATATGGTTAGCAACAGAGATTTGAAAAAGAGTTTTGTCAACCTTTCCCTTAGTAAACCCATGGTTCACTAGGAATAGGGATAGTGTGTCATACCACGCTCTGGGAGCTTGCTTAAGACCATAAAGGGGCTTTCTAAACTTGTAGACACAGGAAGATTGAGTAGGAATGACAAAACCTGGAGGTTGTTCCACATAAACTTCTTCAAGATCTCCATTCAGAAATGCACTCTTGACATCCATCTGGTAGACCTTGATGTTATTGTAGGCAGCATAGGCTAGAAAGATTCTGATGGCTTCTAATCTGGCAACTGGTGCAAAAGTCTCATCAAAATCTATTCCTTCTTCTTGGCAGTATCCCTTAGCTACCAGCCTTGCTTTATTCCTTACAATGTTGCCTTCTTCATATGCTTTGTTCTTGCATACCCATTTGGTTCCAATGACATTCTGATGCTTTGGTCTAGGAACAAGTTCCCACACTTTGTTCCTCTCAAATGAAGTAAGCTCTTCTTGCATTGCATTGATCCAGTCTGAGTCTGCAAGAGCTTCTTCCACAGTCATAGTTTCCATCTGAGATATGTAACAGGCAAACATTGCTTCTCTTCTTGTTGAGGCTGATCTGGTCTGCACACCGCTTCTGATATGTCCAATCACTTGGTTAGGAGGATGATCTCTTAACCATGTCAGATCAGGTTCTGTCGGTTGTTGTCTGGGTCTCTCCGGTTCCTCATCTTCTGAATCTTCATCTTCATTCAACAGAAGGGGGTTTGGTGCAGGTGTTGGGAACACTGAATTGACTGCTACCTCTTCTGTTGGTTCAGGTGTTCTGTCATCTAGGTTGACTTCCTTGAGAGTTTCTGTAACTTCTTCAACAGAGATGGTATCATCAAACTTTACAACAAATGTTTTTGATTTCACTCTGAACTCGTGTAGAATTTGATGCGATCATATCTTGCTCTATTTTGTGCCGTTCAAAGCGTTTAATATCTCGTTGGAAATATCATACCGAGTTCTAAAACTTGTCTTCAGGCGCTGGTTTCAATTTTTTTTGGATGAAATGTAAGTATATATAAAACACCCAAAAATAACATTTTACAATGTATCATACTGAATCTAAAAATACTACTTAAGTTAGATAAATCTAACCTAAATATAATGCATCATCAAAATAATGGGACATTCCCCATATCCACCTAATCAGATAAATCAAGTTCAGAACAATCATCAAGCAAAGAATTAGCCTAACCCTATTTGAGCGGGAGCAGCTTCCCTTCCCTTCTTTATTTCTCTATATTGAGCGATTTTTTCCCAAAATTCTTCAAGAATTATCTGTTCCTCCTCGTCCGAGAAAGTATCATCTTCGTCCGATTCGCTTTCCTTTGAATCCTCCTCTCCCTCCGGTTCCGGCAAGGCAGCTGGTTCATGTGTTGTAGATGTCTCGGGCAGGGCCGTTGTTGTCCTAACCTTATTTCTCACCACGTGTTGAGTACACCCCTCTTCGGCCTCCTTCACCATTATTACTTTTTCTTTGTGCTTTGGTGGGATTTGAATATCATCTTTCACTGTTTCCTTTTCCATTTCAACAATAGTCTCATTCTGTTCTTTTGCTACCAACTTCTTGCAAATAAATGGGTTGTGCCCATACATTTTACACTGGAAACAGAAGTTGGGGAAAGTTTCATAAACCACCATTTGTTTGACTACCTTACGGGAAGGTAATCGTATAGGAAATGATAACGGAGGTGGTTTAGAAACATCAACCTCAATCAAAACTCTATCAAAGTGGTGATTGCTTCTATTTTGGGTAATTTTGTCCGTAGAAAGTGGGACACCTACCATAGATGCAACTTCACTCATGGCCTCCTCATTCCAAAGTCTCATATGTAGATTAGGAAATTTTACCCAAATGGGGACTTTGAGAAATTCATCATCATCAAAGGAAAAATCTTCCGAAAGTGTTTTTAACATGAGTTGTATACCAAAGATGGTATACGGACCTCCATTCAACACTTTGGACCTATCTTCATCATTTTTAAATTTGAGAATAACCCATCCTTTACTATGTGTATCAACAATGCAGCTAACTCCCCAAGTATTCTTCTGGTCATAGATTGCTTTAAGGCCCGGAAATTTTCCGGTAAAGAACCCCACAAGACAAAATCCCCACATGTCAACCATAGAGGGCAAAACTCAATCCGTAAAATCTAAGGAAGTACCTTTCGGCGGAATATACCTCAGTTTCAATCCATTTGATGGGTCACGGTTGTCTTTGAACAATGAAGACCACGGTTTTTGTATAACCCCTACATCCCCTTGACTGCCATTAGATTGTCCAGCACTTGCACTTGCCACTGCCCCAGCAGCAGCGTACTTGCCAGAAGTTACTGGCCGTGGGAGGTCAGTCTTCCCAGGAGTACCAGCAGTCCCTGAAGAAGCATGGAAGGCCCTTTTAGCTACTGCCTCAGGTTGAGCAGGTCCACCATTATTTAGTGGAGTAGTCTGCCCAGTTTTCACAGATTTCACTCCAGAAGAGGGCATAGCGTGGGAGATCCCTGCCTCAGTAGGTTTCGCAGCAGATGCAAAGTTAGCTCCATTCCCTGAAAGAGCTGGGATTCCTGCATTCAGCTCTTTGTTAGCTACAGTTTTATTAACAACATTTTTCTCTTTTTCGGTCTTCCCAGGAGTAGCATCAGATTTATTAAAAACATTCTTCTCTGTTTCCAGATTTTTGGTTGATTGCCTAGTTTGCCCAGCATCAGAAATTAGCTGCACTTGGTTAGTTTGCTCAGCGTGAACGCCCCCTGCACTAGTAGAATTAGCAGAACAGGATCCAGCTAGATGGCCAGAAACAGGTATGTCACCACTTTTCAATTCTCTTTGTGCAGTAGCATTTTGTTTTTTCGAAGCTTTCCCAGAGGTAAGAGCTGGGAATTCATCATCAATTCCTGCCAATACCTCAAACTTGGAACCAGAATCCGTGGCAGATGGCTTCTTAACTGCATATCCAGAAGACACTGGGATCTCTACATCGATGTCAGGAATGATATCCCTCGATCTGGTATTTCGCAGATAGAGAGGCTGCACTGACACCGACTTTTTCCTCACCATTGATTCGTAAAGCCTAGACCAGTAATTAGCTTCCCCTGCCTAGATGTCGAGAATGAACAGTAAAGAAAACCCAATCGCATTCAATTTTGCAGGTGAAAGCAAACGTCGCACTAGGTTTCCGCGGATTTAAGGTTGATTCAGCATAGCAGTCCGAAGACGGAACCGGACATACTGAATACCAGAAATAAGCACGGAAACTTTCGATACAGATTTCGAGATAGCACAGAAACAGATTTCGAACTTCCAATTTCAGAAATCAAACTGCCCAACTGCAAATCATTCACGAACCTCAACGTCGTAATTGAACAAAACACCAACGTCGTTGCTGAATAGTATCGTTCGCACAAAGGAATCAGCTCAAACCAAAGATCGAGGAACGCCATTGTTACGCGTGAGTCTGGAATGGAGATTCCAGAGAGAGACGCTCTCAACACGCGACATTTTTTCTCTCAGGCGCTGGTTTTCAGGCGCTGGTTTCAAAATATCAAGGGATGATTGCCAAATTACTAAAATACATTGTATTTACGCTAAAAGTGCTCTATTTTCGCTGAAAACGCTAAATCTCAGAGATAAGGCTAAGTATTTGTGACACTCATATCTTGCTGTGTGTTTATCCATTTGGAGCGTATTATATCTCGTTGGAAAGATAGATTGGGGCTCGAAAGCTATTGTTCCAACTTCATTTACAATGCATTAATTAAAAGTTACAGATTAACCATATATTCACAAATGTTTCTGATTTCACTCTGAACTCGTGTACAATTTGATGCGATCATATCTTGCTCTATTTTGTGCCGTTGAAAGCGTTTAATATCTCGTTGGAAAGATCTTAATGAGTTCTAAAACTTGTCTTCAGGCGCTGGTTTCAAAATATCAAGGAATGACTGCCTAATTACTAAAATACACTATATTTGCGCTAAAAGTGCTCTATTTTCTCTGAAAACGGTAAATCATAGAGATAAGGCTAAGTATTTCTGACACTCGTATCTTGCTGTGTGTTTATCCATTTGGATTTTATTATATCTCGTTGGAAAGATAGATCGGAGCTCTAAAGCTATTGTTCCAACTTCATTTACAATGCATTATTTAAAAGTTACAGATTAACCATATATTCACAAATGTTTCTGATTTCACTCCGAAGTCGTGTAGAATTTTATACGATCATATCTTGCTCTAATTTGTGCCATTGAAAGCCTTTAATATCTCGGTTGAAAGATCTTACCGAGTTCTAAAACTTGTCTTCAGGCGCTGGTTTGAAAATAGCAAGGGATAATTGCCTAATTACTAAAATACACTGTATTTACGCTAAATGTGCTCTATTTTCGCTGAAAACGCTAAATCATAGAGATAAGGCTAAGTAATTGTGACACTCATATCTTGCTGTGTGTTTATCCATTTGGAGCGTATTATATCTCGTTGGAAAGATAGATCAGAGATTTAAAGCTATTGTTCCAACTTCATTTACAATGCATTAATTAAAAGTTACAGATTAACCATATATTCACAAATGTTTCTGATTTCACTCCGAACTCGTGTAGAATGTGATGTGATCATATCATGCTCTATTTTGTGCCGTTGAAAGCGTTTAATATCTCGTTGGAAAGATCTTACCAAGTTCTAAAACTTGTCTTCAGGATCTGGTTTCAGACTATGAAGGGATGATTGCCTAATTACTAAAATACACTGTATTTACGCTAAAAGTGCTCTATTTTCGCTGAAAACGCTAAATCTTAGAGATAAGGCTAAGTATTTGTGACACTCATATCTTGCTGTGTGTTTATCCATTTGGAGCGTATTATATCTCGTTGGAAAGATAGATCGGGGCTCGAAAGCTATTGTTCCAACTTCATTTACAATGCATTAATTAAAAGTTACAGATTAACCATATATTCACAACTGTTTCTGATTTCACTCTGAACTCGTGTAGAATTTGATGCGATCATATCTTGCTC
The DNA here is from genome assembly GCA_945859875.1 of Cuscuta europaea. NCBI lineage: Eukaryota > Viridiplantae > Streptophyta > Magnoliopsida > Solanales > Convolvulaceae > Cuscuta > Cuscuta europaea. The sequence continues at coordinate 314,646 of CAMAPE010000047.1, read as the reverse complement.
TATTTTGTGCCGTTGAAAGCGTTTAATATCTCGTTGGAAAGATATTAATGAGTTCTAAAACTTGTCTTCAGGTGCTGGTTTCAAAATATCAAGGGATGACTGCCTAATTACTAAATTACACTGTATTTACGCTAAAAGTGCTCTATTTTCTCTGAAAACGGTAAATCATAGGAATAAGGCTAAGTATTTCTGACACTCGTATCTTGCTGTGTGTTTATCCATTTGGATCTTATTATATCTCGTTGGAAAGATAGATCGGAGCTCTAAAGCTATTGTTCCAACTTCATTTACAATGCATTAATTAAGAGTTACAGATTAACCATATATTCACAAATGTTTCTGATTTCACTCCGAAGTCGTGTAGAATTTTATACGATCATATCTTGCTCTAATTTGTGCCGTTGAAAGCCTTTAATATCTCGGTTGAAAGATCTTACCGAGTTCTAAAACTTGTCTTCAGGCGCTGATTTCAAAATACAAGGGATAATTGCCTAATTACTAAAATATACTGTATTTACGCTAAAAGTGCTCTATTTTCGTTGAAAACGCTAAATCATAGATATAAGGCTAAGTATTTGTGACACTCATATCTTGCTGTGTGTTTATCCGTTTGGAGCGTATTATATCTCGTTGGAAAGATAGATCGGAGATTTAAAGCTATTGTTCCAACTTCATTTACAATGCATTAATTAAAAGTTACAGATATACCATATATTCACAAATGTTTCGGATTTCACTCCGAACTCGTGTAGAATGTGATGCGATCATATCATGCTCTATTTTGTGCCGTTGAAAGTGTTTAATATCTCGTTGGAAAGATCTTACCGAGTTCTAAGACTTGTCTTCAGGCTCTGGTTTCAGAATATGAAGGGATGAATGCCTAATTACTAAAATACACTGTATTTACGCTAAAAGTGCTCTATTTTCGCTGAAAACGCTAAATCATAGAGATAAGGCTAAGTATTTGTGACACTCAAATCTTGCTGTGTGTTTATCCGTTTGGAGCGTATTATATCTCGTTGGAAAGATAGATCGGAGCTCTAAAGCTATTGTTCCAACTTCATTTACAATGCATTAATTAAAAGTTACTGATTAACGATATATTCACAAATGTTTCTGATTTCACTCCGAACTCGTGTAGAATTTGATGCGATCATATCTTGCTCTATTTTGTGCCGTTCAAAGCGTTTAATATCTCGTTGGAAATATCATACCGAGTTCTAAAACTTGTCTTCAGGCGCTGGTTTCAAAATATCAAGGGATGATTCCCTAATTACTAAAATACACTGTATTTACGCTAAAAGTGCTCTATTTTCGCTGAAAACGCTAAATCTTAGAGATAAGGTTAAGTATTTGTGACACTCATATCTTGCTGTGTGTTTATCCATTTGGAGCGTATTATATCTCGTTGGAAAGATAGATCGAAGCTCGAAAGCTATTGTTCCAACTTCATTTACAATGCATTAATTAAAAGTTATAGATTAACCATATATTCACAAATGTTTCTGATTTCACTCTGAACTCGTGTAGAATTTGATGCGATCATATCTTGCTCTATTTTGTGCCGTTGAAAGTGTTTAATATCTCGTTGGAAAGATCTGAATGAGTTCTAAAACTTGTCTTCAGGCGCTGGTTTCAAAATATCAAGGGATGACTGCATAATTACTAAACTACACTGTATTTACGCTAAAAGTGCTCTATTTTCTCTGAAAACGGTAAATCATAGAGATAAGGCTAAGTATTTCTGACACTCGTATCTTGCTGTGTGTTTATCCATTTGGAGCTTATTATATCTCGTTGGAAAGATAGATCGGATCTCTAAAGCTATTGTTCCAACTTCATTTACAGTGCATTAATTAAAAGTTACAGATTAACCATATATTCACAAATGTTTCTGATTTCACTCCGAAGTCGTGTAGAATTTTATACGATCATATCTTGCTCTAATTTGTGCCGTTGAAAGCCTTTACTATCTCGTTGGAAAGATATTACCGAGTTCTAAAACTTGTCTTCAGGCGCTGGTTTCAAAATAGCAAGGGATAATTGCCTAATTACTAAAATACACTGTATTTACCCTAAAAGTGCTCTATTTTCGCTGAAAACGCTAAATCATAGAGATAAGGCTAAGTATTTGTGACACTCATATCTTGCTGTGTGTTTATCCGTTTGGAGCGTATTATATCTCGTTGGAAAGATAGATCGGAGATCTAAAGCTATTGTTCCAACTTCATTTACAATGCATTAATTAAAAGTTACAGATTAACCATATATTCACAAATGTTTCTGATTTCACTACGAACTCGTGTAGAATGTGATGCGATCATATCATGCTCTATTTTGTGCCGTTGAAAGCGTTTAATATCTCGTTGGAAAGATCTTACCGAGTTCTAAAACTTGTATTCAGGCTCTGGTTTCAAAATATGAAGGGATGATTGCCTAATTCCTAAAATACACTGTATTTACGCTACAAGTGCTCTATTTTCGCTGAAAACGCTAAATCATAGAGATAAGGCTAAGTATTTGTGACACTCATATCTTGCTGTGTGTTTATCCGTTTGGAGCGTATTATATCTCGTTGGAAAGATAGATTGGATCTCTAAAGCTATTGTTCCAACTCCATTTACAATTCATTAATTAAAAGTTACAGATTGACCATATATTCACAAATGTTTCTGATTTCACTCCGAACTCGTGTAGAATTTGATGCGATCATATCTTGCTCTATTTTGTGCCGTTGAAAGCGTTTAATATCTCGATGGAAAGATCTTACCGAGTTCTAAAACGTGTCTTCAGGCGCTGGTTTCAAAATATCAAGGGATAATTGCCTAATTACTAAAATACACTGTATTTACGCTAAAAGTGCTCTATTTTCGCTAAAAACGCTAAATCATAGAGATAAGGCTAAGTATTTGTGACACTCATATCTTGCTCTGTGTTTATCCGTTTGGATCGTATTATATCTCGTTGGAAAGATTGATCGGAGCTCTAAATCTATTGTTCCAACTTCATTTACAATGCACTAATTAAAAGTTACAGATTAACCATATGTTCACAAATGTTTCTGATTTCACTCCGAACTCGTGTAGAATTTGATGCGATCATATCTTGCTCTATTTTAGGCAGTTGAAAGAGTTTAATATCTCGTTTGAAAGAACCTACCGAGTTCTCAAACTTGTCTTCAGGCTCCGTTTTCAAAATATCAAGGGATGATTGCCTAATTACTAAAATACACTGTATTTACGCTAAAAGTGCTCTATTTTCCCTGAAAACGCGAAATCATAGACACAAGGCTAAGTATTTGTGACACTCATATCCTGCTGTGTGTTTATCCGTTTTAGGCGTATTATATCTCGTTGGAAAGATAGATCGGAGCTCTAAATCTATTGTTCCAACTTCATTTACAATGCATTAATTAAAAGTTACAGATTAACCATATATTCACAAATGTTTCTGATTTCACTCTGAACTCGTGTAGAATTTGATGCGATCATATCTTGCTCTATTTTGTGCCGTTGAAAGCGTTTAATATCTCGTTGGAAAGTTATTAATGAGTTCTAAAACTTGTCTTCAGGCGCTGGTTTCAAAATATCAAGGGATGACTGCCTAATTACTAAATTATACTGTATTTACGCTAAAAGTGCTCTATTTTCTCTGAAAACGCTAAATCATAGAGATAAGGCTAAGTATTTGTGACACTCATATCTTGCTGTGTGTTTATCCGTTTGGAGCGTATTATAACTCGTTGGAAAGATAGATCGGAGATTTAAAGCTATTGTTCCAACTTCATTTACAATGCATTAATTAAAAGTTACAGATATACCATATATTCACAAATGTTTCTGATTTCACTCCGAACTCGTGTAGAATGTGATGCGATCATATCATGCTATATTTTGTGCCGTTGAAAGCGTTTAATATCTCGTTGGAAAGATCTTACCGAGTTCTAAAACTTGTCTTCAGGCTCTGGTTTCAGAATATGAAGGGATGATTGCCTAATTACTAAAATACACTGTATTTACGTTAAAAGTGCTCTATTTTCGCTGAAAACGCTAAATCATAGAGATAAGGCTAAGTATTTGTGACACTCATATCTTGCTGTGTGTTTATCCGTTTGGAGCGTATTATATCTCGTTGGAAAGATAGATCGGAGCTCTAAAGCTATTGTTCCAACTTCATTTACAATGCATTAATTAAAAGTTACTGATTAACGATATATTCACAAATGTTTCTGATTTCACTCCGAACTCGTGTAGAATTTGATGCGATCATATCTTGCTCTATTTTGTGCCGTTCAAAGCGTTTAATATCTCGTTGGAAATATCATACCGAGTTCTAAAACTTGTCTTCAGGCTCTGGTTTCAAAATATCAAGGGATGATTGCCTAATTACTAAAATACACTGTATTTACGCTAAAAGTGCTCTATTTTCGCTGAAAACGCTAAATCTTAGAGATAAGGCTAAGTATTTGTGACACTCATATCTTGCTGTGTGTTTATCCATTTGGAGCGTATTATATCTCGTTGGAAAGATAGATCGAAGCTCGAAAGTTATTGTTCCAACTTCATTTACAATGCATTAATTAAAAGTTATAGATTAACCATATATTCACAAATGTTTCTGATTTCACTCTGAACTCGTGTAGAATTTGATGCGATCATACCTTGCTCTATTTTGTGCAGTTGAAAGCGTTTAATATCTCGTTGGAAAGATCTGAATGAGTTCTAAAACTTGTCTTCAGGCGCTGGTTTCAAAATATCAAGGGATGACTGCCTAATTACTAAAGTACACTGTATTTACGCTAAAAGTGATCTATTTTCTCTGAAAACGGTAAATCATAGAGATAAGGCTAAGTATTTTTGACACTCGTATCTTGCTGTGTGTTTATCCATTTGGAGCTTATTATATCTCGTTGGAAAGATAGATCGGAGATCTAAAGCTATTGTTGCAACTTCATTTACAATGCATTAATTAAAAGTTACAGATTAACCATATATTCACAAATGTTTCTGATTTCACTACGAACTCGTGTAGAATGTGATGCGATCATATCATGCTCTATTTTGTGCCGTTGAAAGCGTTTAATATCTCGTTGGAAAGATCTTACCGAGTTCTAAAACTTGTATTCAGGCTCTGGTTTCAAAATATGAAGGGATGATTGCCTAATTCCTAAAATACACTGTATTTACGCTAAAAGTGCTCTATTTTCGCTGAAAACGCTAAATCATAGAGATAAGGCTAAGTATTTGTGACACTCATATCTTGCTGTGTGTTTATCCGTTTGGAGCGTATTATATCTCGTTGGAAAGATAGATTGGATCTCTAAAGCTATTGTTCCAACTCCATTTACAATTCATTAATTAAAAGTTACAGATTGACCATATATTCACAAATGTTTCTGATTTCACTCCGAACTCGTGTAGAATTTGATGCGATCATATCTTGCTCTATTTTGTGCCGTTGAAAGCGTTTAATATCTCGATGGAAAGATCTTACCGAGTTCTAAAACGTGTCTTCAGGCGCTGGTTTCAAAATATCAAGGGATGATTGCCTAATTACTAAAATACACTGTATTTACGCTAAAAGTGCTCTATTTTCGCTAAAAACGCTAAATCATAGAGATAAGGCTAAGTATTTGTGACACTCATATCTTGCTCTGTGTTTATCCGTTTGGATCGTATTATATCTCGTTGGAAAGATTGATCGGAGCTCTAAATCTATTGTTCCAACTTCATTTACAATGCACTAATTAAAAGTTACAGATTAACCATATGTTCACAAATGTTTCTGATTTCACTCCGAACTCGTGTAGAATTTGATGCGATCATATCTTGCTCTATTTTATGCAGTTGAAAGAGTTTAATATCTCGTTTGAAAGAACCTACCGAGTTCTCAAACTTGTCTTCAGGCTCCGTTTTCAAAATATCAAGGGATGATTGCCTAATTTCTAAAATACACTGTATTTACGCTAAAAGTGCTCTATTTTCTCTGAAAACGCGAAATCATAGACACAAGGCTAAGTATTTGTGACACTCATATCCTGCTGTGTGTTTATCCGTTTTAGGCGTATTATATCTCGTTGGAAAGATAGATCGGAGCTCTAAATCTATTGTTCCAACTTCATTTACAATGCATTAATTAAAAGTTACAGATTAACCATATATTCACAAATGTTTCTGATTTCACTCTGAACTCGTGTAGAATTTGATGCGATCATATCTTGCTCTATTTTGTGCCGTTGAAAGCGTTTAATATCTCGTTGGAATGATATTAATGAGTTCTAAAACTTGTCTTCAGGCGCTGGTTTCAAAATATCAAGGGATGACTGCCTAATTACTAAATTGTACTGTATTTACGCTAAAAGTGCTCTATTTTCTCTGAAAACGCTAAATCATAGAGATAAGGCTAAGTATTTGTGACACTCATATCTTGCTGTGTGTTTATCCGTTTGGAGCGTATTATATCTCGTTGGAAAGATAGATCGGAGATTTAAAGCTATTGTTCCAACTTCATTTACAATGCATTAATTAAAAGTTACAGATATACCATATATTCACAAATGTTTCTGATTTCACTCCGAACTCGTGTAGAATGTGATGCGATCATATCATGCTATATTTTGTGCCGTTGAAAGCGTTTAATATCTCGTTGGAAAGATCTTACCGAGTTCTAAAACTTGTCTTCAGGCTCTGGTTTCAGAATATGAAGGGATGATTGCCTAATTACTAAAATACACTGTATTTACGCTAAAAGTGCTCTATTTTCGCTGAAAACGCTAAATCATAGAGATAAGGCTAAGTATTTGTGACACTCATATCTTGCTGTGTGTTTATCCGTTTGGAGCGTATTATATCTCGTTGGAAAGATAGATCGGAGCTCTATAGCTATTGTTCCAACTTCATTTACAATGCATTAATTAAAAGTTACTGATTAACGATATATTCACAAATGTTTCTGATTTCACTCCGAACTCGTGTAGAATTTGATGCGATCATATCTTGCTCTATTTTGTGCCGTTCAAAGCGTTTAATATCTCGTTGGAAATATCATACCGAGTTCTAAAACTTGTCTTCAGGCTCTGGTTTCAAAATATCAAGGGATGATTGCCTAATTACTAAAATACACTGTATTTACGCTAAAAGTGCTCTATTTTCGCTGAAAACGCTAAATCTTAGAGATAAGGCTAAGTATTTGTGACACTCATATCTTGCTGTGTGTTTATCCATTTGGAGCGTATTATATCTCGTTGGAAAGATAGATCGAAGCTCGAAAGCTATTGTTCCAACTTCATTTACAATGCATTAATTAAAAGTTATAGATTAACCATATATTCACAAATGTTTCTGATTTCACTCTGAACTCGTGTAGAATTTGATGCGATCATACCTTGCTCTATTTTGTGCCGTTGAAAGCGTTTAATATCTCGTTGGAAAGATCTGAATGAGTTCTAAAACTTGTCTTCAGGCGATGGTTTCAAAATATCAAGGGATGACTGCCTAATTACTAAAATACACTGTATTTACGCTAAAAGTGCTCTATTTTCTCTGAAAACGGTAAATCATAGAGATAAGGCTAAGTATTTCTGACACTCGTATCTTGCTGTGTGTTTATCCATTTGGAGCTTATTATATCTCGTTGGAAAGATAGATCGGATCTCTACAGCTATTGTTCCAACTTCATTTACAGTGCATTAATTAAAAGTTACAGATTAACCATATATTCACAAATGTTTCTGATTTCACTACGAAGTCGTGTAGAATTTTATACGATCATATCTTGCTCTAATTTGTGCCGTTGAAAGCCTTTACTATCTCGTTGGAAAGATATTACCGAGTTCTAAAACTTGTCTTCAGGCGCTGGATTCAAAATAGCAAGGGATAATTGCCTAATTACTAAAATACACTGTATTTACGCTAAAAGTGCTCTATTTTCGCTGAAAACGCTAAATCATAGAGATAAGGCTAAGTATTTGTGACACTCATATCTTGCTCTGTGTTTATCCGTTTGGATCGTATTATATCTCGTTGGAAAGATTGATCGGAGCTCTAAATCTATTGTTCCAACTTCATTTACAATGCACTAATTAAAAGTTACAGATTAACCATATGTTCACAAATGTTTCTGATTTCACTCCGAACTCGTGTAGAATTTGATGCGATCATATCTTGCTCTATTTTATGCAGTTGAAAGAGTTTAATATCTCGTTTGAAAGAACCTACCGAGTTCTCAAACTTGTCTTCAGGCTCCGTTTTCAAAATATCAAGGGATGATTGCCTAATTTCTAAAATACACTGTATTTACGCTAAAAGTGCTCTATTTTCGCTGAAAACGCGAAATCATAGACACAAGGCTAAGTATTTGTGACACTCATATCCTGCTGTGTGTTTATCCGTTTTAGGCGTATTATATCTCGTTGGAAAGATAGATCGGAGCTCTAAATCTATTGTTCCAACTTCATTTACAATGCATTAATTAAAAGTTACAGATTAACCATATATTCACAAATGTTTCTGATTTCACTCTGAACTCGTGTAGAATTTGATGCGATCATATCTTGCTCTATTTTGTGCCGTTGAAAGCGTTTAATATCTCGTTGGAATGATATTAATGAGTTCTAAAACTTGTCTTCAGGCGCTGGTTTCAAAATATCAAGGGATGACTGCCTAATTACTAAATTGTACTGTATTTACGCTAAAAGTGCTCTATTTTCTCTGAAAACGCTAAATCATAGAGATAAGGCTAAGTATTTGTGACACTCATATCTTGCTGTGTGTTTATCCGTTTGGAGCGTATTATATCTCGTTGGAAAGATAGATCGGAGATTTAAAGCTATTGTTCCAACTTCATTTACAATGCATTAATTAAAAGTTACAGATATACCATATATTCACAAATGTTTCTGATTTCACTCCGAACTCGTGTAGAATGTGATGCGATCATATCATGCTATATTTTGTGCCGTTGAAAGCGTTTAATATCTCGTTGGAAAGATCTTACCGAGTTCTAAAACTTGTCTTCAGGCTCTGGTTTCAGAATATGAAGGGATGATTGCCTAATTACTAAAATACACTGTATTTACGCTAAAAGTGCTCTATTTTCGCTGAAAACGCTAAATCATAGAGATAAGGCTAAGTATTTGTGACACTCATATCTTGCTGTGTGTTTATCCGTTTGGAGCGTATTATATCTCGTTGGAAAGATAGATCGGAGCTCTATAGCTATTGTTCCAACTTCATTTACAATGCATTAATTAAAAGTTACTGATTAACGATATATTCACAAATGTTTCTGATTTCACTCCGAACTCGTGTAGAATTTGATGCGATCATATCTTGCTCTATTTTGTGCCGTTCAAAGCGTTTAATATCTCGTTGGAAATATCATACCGAGTTCTAAAACTTGTCTTCAGGCTCTGGTTTCAAAATATCAAGGGATGATTGCCTAATTACTAAAATACACTGTATTTACGCTAAAAGTGCTCTATTTTCGCTGAAAACGCTAAATCTTAGAGATAAGGCTAAGTATTTGTGACACTCATATCTTGCTGTGTGTTTATCCATTTGGAGCGTATTATATCTCGTTGGAAAGATAGATCGAAGCTCGAAAGCTATTGTTCCAACTTCATTTACAATGCATTAATTAAAAGTTATAGATTAACCATATATTCACAAATGTTTCTGATTTCACTCTGAACTCGTGTAGAATTTGATGCGATCATACCTTGCTCTATTTTGTGCCGTTGAAAGCGTTTAATATCTCGTTGGAAAGATCTGAATGAGTTCTAAAACTTGTCTTCAGGCGATGGTTTCAAAATATCAAGGGATGACTGCCTAATTACTAAAATACACTGTATTTACGCTAAAAGTGCTCTATTTTCTCTGAAAACGGTAAATCATAGAGATAAGGCTAAGTATTTCTGACACTCGTATCTTGCTGTGTGTTTATCCATTTGGAGCTTATTATATCTCGTTGGAAAGATAGATCGGATCTCTACAGCTATTGTTCCAACTTCATTTACAGTGCATTAATTAAAAGTTACAGATTAACCATATATTCACAAATGTTTCTGATTTCACTACGAAGTCGTGTAGAATTTTATACGATCATATCTTGCTCTAATTTGTGCCGTTGAAAGCCTTTACTATCTCGTTGGAAAGATATTACCGAGTTCTAAAACTTGTCTTCAGGCGCTGGATTCAAAATAGCAAGGGATAATTGCCTAATTACTAAAATACACTGTATTTACGCTAAAAGTGCTCTATTTTCGCTGAAAACGCTAAATCATAGAGATAAGGCTAAGTATTTGTGACACTCATATCTTGCTCTGTGTTTATCCGTTTGGATCGTATTATATCTCGTTGGAAAGATTGATCGGAGCTCTAAATCTATTGTTCCAACTTCATTTACAATGCACTAATTAAAAGTTACAGATTAACCATATGTTCACAAATGTTTCTGATTTCACTCCGAACTCGTGTAGAATTTGATGCGATCATATCTTGCTCTATTTTATGCAGTTGAAAGAGTTTAATATCTCGTTTGAAAGAACCTACCGAGTTCTCAAACTTGTCTTCAGGCTCCGTTTTCAAAATATCAAGGGATGATTGCCTAATTTCTAAAATACACTGTATTTACGCTAAAAGTGCTCTATTTTCGCTGAAAACGCGAAATCATAGACACAAGGCTAAGTATTTGTGACACTCATATCCTGCTGTGTGTTTATCCGTTTTAGGCGTATTATATCTCGTTGGAAAGATAGATCGGAGCTCTAAATCTATTGTTCCAACTTCATTTACAATGCATTAATTAAAAGTTACAGATTAACCATATATTCACAAATGTTTCTGATTTCACTCTGAACTCGTGTAGAATTTGATGCGATCATATCTTGCTCTATTTTGTGCCGTTGAAAGCGTTTAATATCTCGTTGGAATGATATTAATGAGTTCTAAAACTTGTCTTCAGGCGCTGGTTTCAAAATATCAAGGGATGACTGCCTAATTACTAAATTGTACTGTATTTACGCTAAAAGTGCTCTATTTTCTCTGAAAACGCTAAATCATAGAGATAAGGCTAAGTATTTGTGACACTCATATCTTGCTGTGTGTTTATCCGTTTGGAGCGTATTATATCTCGTTGGAAAGATAGATCGGAGATTTAAAGCTATTGTTCCAACTTCATTTACAATGCATTAATTAAAAGTTACAGATATACCATATATTCACAAATGTTTCTGATTTCACTCCGAACTCGTGTAGAATGTGATGCGATCATATCATGCTATATTTTGTGCCGTTGAAAGCGTTTAATATCTCGTTGGAAAGATCTTACCGAGTTCTAAAACTTGTCTTCAGGCTCTGGTTTCAGAATATGAAGGGATGATTGCCTAATTACTAAAATACACTGTATTTACGCTAAAAGTGCTCTATTTTCGCTGAAAACGCTAAATCATAGAGATAAGGCTAAGTATTTGTGACACTCATATCTTGCTGTGTGTTTATCCGTTTGGAGCGTATTATATCTCGTTGGAAAGATAGATCGGAGCTCTATAGCTATTGTTCCAACTTCATTTACAATGCATTAATTAAAAGTTACTGATTAACGATATATTCACAAATGTTTCTGATTTCACTCCGAACTCGTGTAGAATTTGATGCGATCATATCTTGCTCTATTTTGTGCCGTTCAAAGCGTTTAATATCTCGTTGGAAATATCATACCGAGTTCTAAAACTTGTCTTCAGGCTCTGGTTTCAAAATATCAAGGGATGATTGCCTAATTACTAAAATACACTGTATTTACGCTAAAAGTGCTCTATTTTCGCTGAAAACGCTAAATCTTAGAGATAAGGCTAAGTATTTGTGACACTCATATCTTGCTGTGTGTTTATCCATTTGGAGCGTATTATATCTCGTTGGAAAGATAGGTCGAAGCTCGAAAGCTATTGTTCCAACTTCATTTACAATGCATTAATTAAAAGTTATAGATTAACCATATATTCACAAATGTTTCTGATTTCACTCTGAACTCGTGTAGAATTTGATGCGATCATACCTTGCTCTATTTTGTGCCGTTGAAAGCGTTTAATATCTCGTTGGAAAGATCTGAATGAGTTCTAAAACTTGTCTTCAGGCGGTGGTTTCAAAATATCAAGGGATGACTGCCTAATTACTAAAATACACTGTATTTACGCTAAAAGTGCTCTATTTTCTCTGAAAACGGTAAATCATAGAGATAAGGCTAAGTATTTCTGACACTCGTATCTTGCTGTGTGTTTATCCATTTGGAGCTTATTATATCTCGTTGGAAAGAGAGATCGGATCTCTACAGCTATTGTTCCAACTTCATTTACAGTGCATTAATTAAAAGTTACAGATTAACCATATATTCACAAATGTTTCTGATTTCACTACGAAGTCGTGTAGAATTTTATACGATCATATCTTGCTCTAATTTGTGCCGTTGAAAGCCTTTACTATCTCGTTGGAAAGATATTACCGAGTTCTAAAACTTGTCTTCAGGCGCTGGATTCAAAATAGCAAGGGATAATTGCCTAATTACTAAAATACACTGTATTTACGCTAAAAGTGCTCTATTTTCGCTGAAAACGCTAAATCATAGAGATAAGGCTAAGTATTTGTGACACTCATATCTTGCTGTGTGTTTATCCGTTTGGAGCGTATTATATCTCGTTGGAAAGATAGATCGGAGCTCTAAAGCTATTGTTCCAACTTCATTTACAATGCATTAATTAAAAGTTACTGATTAACGATATATTCACAAATGTTTCTGATTTCACTCCGAACTCGTGTAGAATTTGATGCGATCATATCTTGCTCTATTTTATGCCGTTCAAAGCGTTTAATATCTCGTTGGAAATATCATACCGAGTTCTAAAACTTGTCTTCAGGCGTTGGTTTCAAAATATCAATGGATCATTGCCTAATTACTAAGATACACTGTATTTACGCTAAAAGTGCTCTATTTTCGCTGAAAACGCTAAATCATAGAGATAAGGCTAAGTATTTGTGACACTCATATCTTGCTGTGTGTTTATCCGTTTGGAGCGTATTATATCTCGTTGGAAAGATAGATTGGATCTCTAAAGCTATTGTTCCAACTCCATTTACAATTCATTAATTAAAAGTTACAGATTGACCATATATTCACAAATGTTTCTGATTTCACTCCGAACTCGTGTAGAATTTGATGCGATCATATCTTGCTCTATTTTGTGCCGTTGAAAGCGTTTAATATCTCGATGGAAAGATCTTACCGAGTTCTAAAACGTGTCTTCAGGCGCTGGTTTCAAAATATCAAGGGATGATTGCCTAATTACTAAACTACACTGTATTTACGCTAAAAGTGCTCTATTTTCGCTAAAAACGCTAAATCATAGAGATAAGGCTAAGTATTTGTGACACTCATATCTTGCTCTGTGTTTATCCGTTTGGATCGTATTATATCTCGTTGGAAAGATTGATCGGAGCTCTAAATCTATTGTTCCAACTTCATTTACAATGCACTAATTAAAAGTTACAGATTAACCATATGTTCACAAATGTTTCTGATTTCACTCCGAACTCGTGTAGAATTTGATGCGATCATATCTTGCTCTATTTTACGCAGTTGAAAGAGTTTAATATCTCGTTTGAAAGAACCTACCGAGTTCTCAAACTTGTCTTCAGGCTCCGTTTTCAAAATATCAAGGGATGATTGCCTAATTTCTAAAATACACTGTATTTACGCTAAAAGTGCTCTATTTTCGCTGAAAACGCGAAATCATAGACACAAGGCTAAGTATTTGTGACACTCATATCCTGCTGTGTGTTTATCCGTTTTAGGCGTATTATATCTCGTTGGAAAGATAGATCGGAGCTCTAAATCTATTGTTCCAACTTCATTTACAATGCATTAATTAAAAGTTACAGATTAACCATATATTCACAAATGTTTCTGATTTCACTCTGAACTCGTGTAGAATTTGATGCGATCATATCTTGCTCTATTTTGTGCCGTTGAAAGCGTTTAATATCTCGTTGGAATGATATTAATGAGTTCTAAAACTTGTCTTCAGGCGCTGGTTTCAAAATATCAAGGGATGACTGCCTAATTACTAAATTGTACTGTATTTACGCTAAAAGTGCTCTATTTTCTCTGAAAACGCTAAATCATAGAGATAAGGCTAAGTATTTGTGACACTCATATCTTGCTGTGTGTTTATCCGTTTGGAGCGTATTATATCTCGTTGGAAAGATAGATCGGAGATTTAAAGCTATTGTTCCAACTTCATTTACAATGCATTAATTAAAAGTTACAGATATACCATATATTCACAAATGTTTCTGATTTCACTCCGAACTCGTGTAGAATGTGATGCGATCATATCATGCTATATTTTGTGCCGTTGAAAGCGTTTAATATCTCGTTGGAAAGATCTTACCGAGTTCTAAAACTTGTCTTCAGGCTCTGGTTTCAGAATATGAAGGGATGATTGCCTAATTACTAAAATACACTGTATTTACGCTAAAAGTGCTCTATTTTCGCTGAAAACGCTAAATCATAGAGATAAGGCTAAGTATTTGTGACACTCATATCTTGCTGTGTGTTTATCCGTTTGGAGCGTATTATATCTCGTTGGAAAGATAGATCGGAGCTCTATAGCTATTGTTCCAACTTCATTTACAATGCATTAATTAAAAGTTACTGATTAACGATATATTCACAAATGTTTCTGATTTCACTCCGAACTCGTGTAGAATTTGATGCGATCATATCTTGCTCTATTTTGTGCCGTTCAAAGCGTTTAATATCTCGTTGGAAATATCATACCGAGTTCTAAAACTTGTCTTCAGGCTCTGGTTTCAAAATATCAAGGGATGATTGCCTAATTACTAAAATACACTGTATTTACGCTAAAAGTGCTCTATTTTCGCTGAAAACGCTAAATCTTAGAGATAAGGCTAAGTATTTGTGACACTCATATCTTGCTGTGTGTTTATCCATTTGGAGCGTATTATATCTCGTTGGAAAGATAGATCGAAGCTCGAAAGCTATTGTTCC
Organism: Cuscuta europaea; assembly: GCA_945859875.1. NCBI lineage: Eukaryota > Viridiplantae > Streptophyta > Magnoliopsida > Solanales > Convolvulaceae > Cuscuta > Cuscuta europaea. Next base: position 299,586 of record CAMAPE010000047.1, on the reverse strand, counting down.
AACTTCATTTACAATGCATTAATTAAAAGTTATAGATTAACCATATATTCACAAATGTTTCTGATTTCACTCTGAACTCGTGTAGAATTTGATGCGATCATACCTTGCTCTATTTTGTGCCGTTGAAAGCGTTTAATATCTCGTTGGAAAGATCTGAATGAGTTCTAAAACTTGTCTTCAGGCGATGGTTTCAAAATATCAAGGGATGACTGCCTAATTACTAAAATACACTGTATTTACGCTAAAAGTGCTCTATTTTCTCTGAAAACGGTAAATCATAGAGATAAGGCTAAGTATTTCTGACACTCGTATCTTGCTGTGTGTTTATCCATTTGGAGCTTATTATATCTCGTTGGAAAGATAGATCGGATCTCTACAGCTATTGTTCCAACTTCATTTACAGTGCATTAATTAAAAGTTACAGATTAACCATATATTCACAAATGTTTCTGATTTCACTACGAAGTCGTGTAGAATTTTATACGATCATATCTTGCTCTAATTTGTGCCGTTGAAAGCCTTTACTATCTCGTTGGAAAGATATTACCGAGTTCTAAAACTTGTCTTCAGGCGCTGGATTCAAAATAGCAAGGGATAATTGCCTAATTACTAAAATACACTGTATTTACGCTAAAAGTGCTCTATTTTCGCTGAAAACGCTAAATCATAGAGATAAGGCTAAGTATTTGTGACACTCATATCTTGCTGTGTGTTTATCCGTTTGGAGCGTATTATATCTCGTTGGAAAGATAGATCGGAGATCTAAAGCTATTGTTCCAACTTCATTTACAATGCATTAATTAAAAGTTACAGATTAACCATATATTCACAAATGTTTCTGATTTCACTCCGAACTCGTGTAGAATGTGATGCGATCATATCATGCTCTATTTTGTGCCGTTGAAAGCGTTTAATATCTCGTTGGAAAGATCTTACCGAGTTCTAAAACTTGTATTCAGGCTCTGGTTTCAAAATATGAAGGGATGATTGCCTAATTCCTAAAATACACTGTATTTACGCTAAATGTGCTCTATTTTTGCTGAAAACGCTAAATCATAGAGATAAGGCTAAGTATTTGTGACACTCATATCTTGCTGTGTGTTTATCCGTTTGGAGCGTATTATATCTCGTTGGAAAGATAGATTGGATCTCTAAAGCTATTGTTCCAACTCCATTTACAATTCATTAATTAAAAGTTACAGATTGACCATATATTCACAAATGTTTCTGATTTCACTCCGAACTCGTGTAGAATTTGATGCGATCATATCTTGCTCTATTTTGTGCCGTTGAAAGCGTTTAATATCTCGATGGAAAGATCTTACCGAGTTCTAAAACGTGTCTTCAGGCGCTGGTTTCAAAATATCAAGGGATGATTGCCTAATTACTAAAATACACTGTATTTACGCTAAAAGTGCTCTATTTTCGCTAAAAACGCTAAATCATAGAGATAAGGCTAAGTATTTGTGACACTCATATCTTGCTCTGTGTTTATCCGTTTGGAGCGTATTATATCTCGTTGGAAAGATTGATCGGAGCTCTAAATCTATTGTTCCAACTTCATTTACAATGCATTAATTAAAAGTTACAGATTAACCATATGTTCACAAATGTTTCTGATTTCACTCCGAACTCGTGTAGAATTTGATGCGCTCATATCTTGCTCTATTTTATGCCGTTGAAAGAGTTTAATATCTCGTTTGAAAGAACTTACCGAGTTCTCAAACTTGTCTTCAGGATCTGGTTTCAGACTATGAAGGGATGATTGCCTAATTACTAAAATACACTGTATTTACGCTAAAAGTGCTCTATTTTCGCTGAAAACGCTAAATCTTAGAGATAAGGCTAAGTATTTGTGACACTCATATCTTGCTGTGTGTTTATCCATTTGGAGCGTATTATATCTCGTTGGAAAGATAGATCGGGGCTCGAAAGCTATTGTTCCAAGTTCATTTACAATGCATTAATTAAAAGTTACAGATTAACCATATATTCACAAATGTTTCTGATTTCACTCTGAACTCGTGTAGAATTTGATGCGATCATATCTTGCTCTATTTTGTGCCGTTGAAAGCGTTTAATATCTCGTTGGAAAGATATTAATGAGTTCTAAAACTTGTCTTCAGGTGCTGGTTTCAAAATATCAAGGGATGACTGCCTAATTACTAAATTACACTGTATTTACGCTAAAAGTGCTCTATTTTCTCTGAAAACGGTAAATCATAGGAATAAGGCTAAGTATTTCTGACACTCGTATCTTGCTGTGTGTTTATCCATTTGGATCTTATTATATTTCGTTGGAAAGATAGATCGGAGCTCTAAAGCTATTGTTCCAACTTCATTTACAATGCATTAATTAAGAGTTACAGATTAACCATATATTCACAAATGTTTCTGATTTCACTCCGAAGTCGTGTAGAATTTTATACGATCATATCTTGCTCTAATTTGTGCCGTTGAAATCCTTTAATATCTCGGTTGAAAGATCTTACCGAGTTCTAAAACTTGTCTTCAGGCGCTGATTTCAAAATAGCAAGGGATAATTGCCTAATTACTAAAATATACTGTATTTACGCTAAAAGTGCTCTATTTTCGTTGAAAACGCTAAATCATAGATATAAGGCTAAGTATTTGTGACACTCATATCTTGCTGTGTGTTTATCCGTTTGGAGCGTATTATATCTCGTTGGAAAGATAGATCGGAGATTTAAAGCTATTGTTCCAACTTCATTTACAATGCATTAATTAAAAGTTACAGATATACCATATATTCACAAATGTTTCGGATTTCACTCCGAACTCGTGTAGAATGTGATGCGATCATATCATGCTCTATTTTGTGCCGTTAAAAGTGTTTAATATCTCGTTGGAAAGATCTTACCGAGTTCTAAGACTTGTCTTCAGGCTCTGGTTTCAGAATATGAAGGGATGAATGCCTAATTACTAAAATACACTGTATTTACGCTAAAAGTGCTCTATTTTCGCTGAAAACGCTAAATCATAGAGATAAGGCTAAGTATTTGTGACACTCATATCTTGCTGTGTGTTTATCCGTTTGGAGCGTATTATATCTCGTTGGAAAGATAGATCGGAGCTCTAAAGCTATTGTTCCAACTTCATTTACAATGCATTAATTAAAAGTTACTGATTAACGATATATTCACAAATGTTTCTGATTTCACTCCGAACTCGTGTAGAATTTGATGCGATCATATCTTGCTCTATTTTGTGCCGTTCAAAGCGTTTAATATCTCGTTGGAAATATCATACCGAGTTCTAAAACTTGTCTTCAGGCGCTGGTTTCAAAATATCAAGGGATGATTCCCTAATTACTAAAATACACTGTATTTACGCTAAAAGTGCTCTATTTTCGCTGAAAACGCTAAATCTTAGAGATAAGGCTAAGTATTTGTGACACTCATATCTTGCTGTGTGTTTATCCATTTGGAGCGTATTATATCTCGTTAGAAAGATAGATCGAAGCTCGAAAGCTATTGTTCCAACTTCATTTACAATGCATTAATTAAAAGTTATAGATTAACCATATATTCACAAATGTTTCTGATTTCACTCTGAACTCGTGTAGAATTTGATGCGATCATATCTTGCTCTATTTTGTGCCGTTGAAAGTGTTTAATATCTCGTTGGAAAGATCTGAATGAGTTCTAAAACTTGTCTTCAGGCGCTGGTTTCAAAATATCAAGGGATGACTGCATAATTACTAAACTACACTGTATTTACGCTAAAAGTGCTCTATTTTCTCTGAAAACGGTAAATCATAGAGATAAGGCTAAGTATTTCTGACACTCGTATCTTGCTGTGTGTTTATCCATTTGGAGCTTATTATATCTCGTTGGAAAGATAGATCGGATCTCTAAAGCTATTGTTCCAACTTCATTTACAGTGCATTAATTAAAAGTTACAGATTAACCATATATTCACAAATGTTTCTGATTTCACTCCGAAGTCGTGTAGAATTTTATACGATCATATCTTGCTCTAATTTGTGCCGTTGAAAGCCTTTACTATCTCGTTGGAAAGATATTACTGAGTTCTAAAACTTGTCTTCAGGCGCTGGTTTCAAAATAGCAAGGGATAATTGCCTAATTACTAAAATACACTGTATTTACCCTAAAAGTGCTCTATTTTCGCTGAAAACGCTAAATCATAGAGATAAGGCTAAGTATTTGTGACACTCATATCTTGCTGTGTGTTTATCCGTTTGGAGCGTATTATATCTCGTTGGACAGATAGATCGGAGATCTAAAGCTATTGTTCCAACTTCATTTACAATGCATTAATTAAAAGTTACAGATTAACCATATATTCACAAATGTTTCTGATTTCACTACGAACTCGTGTAGAATGTGATGCGATCATATCATGCTCTATTTTGTGCCGTTGAAAGCGTTTAATATCTCGTTGGAAAGATCTTACCGAGTTCTAAAACTTGTATTCAGGCTCTGGTTTCAAAATATGAAGGGATGATTGCCTAATTCCTAAAATACACTGTATTTACGCTAAAAGTGCTCTATTTTCGCTGAAAACGCTAAATCATAGAGATAAGGCTAAGTATTTGTGACACTCATATCTTGCTGTGTGTTTATCCGTTTGGAGCGTATTATATCTCGTTGGAAAGATAGATTGGATCTCTAAAGCTATTGTTCCAACTCCATTTACAATTCATTAATTAAAAGTTACAGATTGACCATATATTCACAAATGTTTCTGATTTCACTCCGAACTCGTGTAGAATTTGATGCGATCATATCTTGCTCTATTTTGTGCCGTTGAAAGCGTTTAATATCTCGATGGAAAGATCTTACCGAGTTCTAAACGTGTCTTCAGGCGCTGGTTTCAAAATATCAAGGGATTATTGCCTAATTACTAAAATACACTGTATTTACGCTAAAAGTGCTCTATTTTAGCTAAAAACGCTAAATCATAGAGATAAGGCTAAGTATTTGTGACACTCATATCTTGCTCTGTGTTTATCCGTTTGGATCGTATTATATCTCGTTGGAAAGATTGATCGGAGCTCTAAATCTATTGTTCCAACTTCATTTACAATGCACTAATTAAAAGTTACAGATTAACCATATGTTCACAAATGTTTCTGATTTCACTCCGAACTCGTGTGGAATTTGATGCGATCATATCTTGCTCTATTTTATGCAGTTGAAAGAGTTTAATATCTCGTTTGAAAGAACCTACCGAGTTCTCAAACTTGTCTTCAGGCTCCGTTTTCAAAATATCAAGGGATGATTGCCTAATTACTAAAATACACTGTATTTACGCTAAAAGTGCTCTATTTTCCCTGAAAACGCGAAATCATAGACACAAGGCTAAGTATTTGTGACACTCATATCCTGCTGTGTGTTTATCCGTTTTAGGCGTATTATATCTCGTTGGAATGATAGATCGGAGCTCTAAATCTATTGTTCCAACTTCATTTACAATGCATTAATTAAAAGTTACAGATTAACCATATATTCACAAATGTTTCTGATTTCACTCTGAACTCGTGTAGAATTTGATGCGATCATATCTTGCTCTATTTTGTGCCGTTGAAAGCGTTTAATATCTCGTTGGAAAGATATTAATGAGTTCTAAAACTTGTCTTCAGGCGCTGGTTTCAAAATATCAAGGGATGACTGCCTAATTCTAAATTATACTGTATTTACGCTAAAAGTGCTCTATTTTCTCTGAAAACGCTAAATCATAGAGATAAGGCTAAGTATTTGTGACACTCATATCTTGCTGTGTGTTTATCCGTTTGGAGCGTATTATAACTCGTTGGAAAGATAGATCGGAGATTTAAAGCTATTGTTCCAACTTCATTTACAATGCATTAATTAAAAGTTACAGATATACCATATATTCACAAATGTTTCTGATTTCACTCCGAACTCGTGTAGAATGTGATGCGATCATATCATGCTATATTTTGTGCCGTTGAAAGTGTTTAATATCTCGTTGGAAAGATCTTACCGAGTTCTAAAACTTGTCTTCAGGCTCTGGTTTCAGAATATGAAGGGATGATTGCCTAATTACTAAAATACACTGTATTTACGCTAAAAGTGCTCTATTTTCGCTGAAAACGCTAAATCATAGAGATAAGGCTAAGTATTTGTGACACTCATATCTTGCTGTGTGTTTATCCGTTTGGAGCGTATTATATCTCGTTGGAAAGATAGATTGGATCTCTAAAGCTATTGTTCCAACTCCATTTACAATTCATTAATTAAAAGTTACAGATTGACCATATATTCACAAATGTTTCTGATTTCACTCCGAACTCGTGTAGAATTTGATGCGATCATATCTTGCTCTATTTTGTGCCGTTGAAAGCGTTTAATATCTCGATGGAAAGATCTTACCGAGTTCTAAAACGTGTCTTCAGGCGCTGGTTTCAAAATATCAAGGGATGATTGCCTAATTACTAAAATACACTGTATTTACGCTAAAAGTGCTCTATTTTCGCTGAAAACGCTAAATCTTAGAGATAAGGCTAAGTATTTGTGACACTCATATCTTGCTGTGTGTTTATCCATTTGGAGCGTATTATATCTCGTTGGAAAGATAGATCGAAGCTAGAAAGTTATTGTTCCAACTTCATTTACAATGCATTAATTAAAAGTTATAGATTAACCATATATTCACAAATGTTTCTGATTTCACTCTGAACTCGTGTAGAATTTGATGCGATCATACCTTGCTCTATTTTGTGCAGTTGAAAGCGTTTAATATCTCGTTGGAATGATATTAATGAGTTCTAAAACTTGTCTTCAGGCGCTGGTTTCAAAATATCAAGGGATGACTGCCTAATTACTAAATTATACTGTATTTACGCTAAAAGTGCTCTATTTTCTCTGAAAACGCTAAATCATAGAGATAAGGCTAAGTATTTGTGACACTCATATCTTGCTGTGTGTTTATCCGTTTGGAGCGTATTATATCTCGTTGGAAAGATAGATCGGAGATTTAAAGCTATTGTTCCAACTTCATTTACAATGCATTAATTAAAAGTTACAGATATACCATATATTCACAAATGTTTCTGATTTCACTCCGAACTCGTGTAAAATGTGATGCGATCATATCATGCTATATTTTGTGCCGTTGAAAGCGTTTAATATCTCGTTGGAAAGATCTTACCGAGTTCTAAAACTTGTCTTCAGGCTCTGGTTTCAGAATATGAAGGGATGATTTCCTAATTACTAAAATACACTGTATTTACGCTAAAAGTGCTCTATTTTCGCTGAAAACGCTAAATCATAGAGATAAGGCTAAGTATTTGTGACACTCGTATCTTGCTGTGTGTTTATCCGTTTGGAGCGTATTATATCTCGTTGGAAAGATAGATCGGAGCTCTAAAGCTATTGTTCCAACTTCATTTACAATGCATTAATTAAAAGTTACTGATTAACGATATATTCACAAATGTTTCTGATTTCACTCCGAACTCGTGTAGAATTTGATGCGATCATATCTTGCTCTATTTTGTGCCGTTCAAAGCGTTTAATATCTCGTTGGAAATATCATACCGAGTTCTAAAACTTGTCTTCAGGCTCTGGTTTCAAAATATCAAGGGATGATTGCCTAATTACTAAAATACACTGTATTTACGCTAAAAGTGCTCTATTTTCGCTGAAAACGCTAAATCTTAGAGATAAGGCTAAGTATTTGTGACACTCATATCTTGCTGTGTGTTTATCCATTTGGAGCGTATTATATCTCGTTGGAAAGATAGATCGAAGCTCGAAAGCTATTGTTCCAACTTCATTTACAATGCATTAATTAAAAGTTATAGATTAACCATATATTCACAAATGTTTCTGATTTCACTCTGAACTCGTGTAGAATTTGATGCGATCATACCTTGCTCTATTTTGTGCCGTTGAAAGCGTTTAATATCTCGTTGGAAAGATCTGAATGAGTTCTAAAACTTGTCTTCAGGCGATGGTTTCAAAATATCAAGGGATGACTGCCTAATTACTAAAATACACTGTATTTACGCTAAAAGTGCTCTATTTTCTCTGAAAACGGTAAATCATAGAGATAAGGCTAAGTATTTCTGACACTCGTATATTGCTGTGTGTTTATCCATTTGGAGCTTATTATATCTCGTTGGAAAGATAGATCGGATCTCTACAGCTATTGTTCCAACTTCATTTACAGTGCATTAATTAAAAGTTATAGATTAACCATATATTCACAAATGTTTCTGATTTCACTCCGAAGTCGTGTAGAATTTTATACGATCATATCTTGCTCTAATTTGTGCCGTTGAAAGCCTTTACTATCTCGTTGGAAAGATAGATCGGAGATTTAAAGCTATTGTTCCAACTTCATTTACAATGCATTAATGAAAAGTTACAGATATACCATATATTCATAAATGTTTCTGATTTCACTCCGAACTCGTGTAGAATGTGATGCGATCATATCATGCTCTATTTTGTGCCGTTGAAAGCGTTTAATATCTCGTTGGAAAGATCTTACCGAGTTCTAAAACTTGTCTTCAGGCTCTGGTTTCAGAATATGAAGGGATGATTGCCTAATTACTAAAATACACTGTATTTACGCTAAACGTGCTCTATTTTCGCTGAAAACGCTAAATCATAGAGATAAGGCTAAGTATTTGTGACACTCATATCTTGCTGTGTGTTTATCCGTTTGGAGCGTATTATATCTCGTTGGAAAGATAGATCGGAGCTCTAAAGCTATTGTTCCAACTTCATTTACAATGCATTAATTAAAAGTTACAGATTAACCATATGTTCACAAATGTTTCTGATTTCACTCCGAACTCGTGTAGAATTTGATGCGCTCATATCTTGCTCTATTTTATGCCGTTGAAAGAGTTTAATATCTCGTTTGAAAGAACTTACCGAGTTCTCAAACTTGTCTTCAGGCTCCGTTTAAAAAATATCAATGGATGATTGCCTAATTACTAAAATACACTGTATTTACGCTAAAGGTGCTCTATTTTCGCTGAAAACGCGAAATCATAGAGACAAAGCTAAGTATTTGTGACACTCATATCCTGCTGTGTGTTTATCCGTTTTGGGCTTATTATATCTCGTTGGAAAGATAGATCGAAGCTCTAAATCTATTGTTCCAACTTCATTTACAATGCATTAATTAAAAGTTACAGATTAACCATATATTCACAAATGTTTCTGATTTCACTCTGAACTCGTGTAGAATTTGATGCGATCATATCTTGCTCTATTTTGTGCCGTTGAAAGCGTTTAATATCTCGTTGGAAAGATATTAATGAGTTCTAAAACTTGTCTTCAGGCTCTGGTTTCAAAATATCAAGGGATGACTGCCTAATTACTAAATTACACTGTATTTACGCTAAAAGTGCTCTATTTTCTCTGAAAACGCTAAATCATAGAGATAAGGCTAAGTATTTGTGACACTCATATCGTGCTGTGTGTTTATCCGTTTGGAGCGTATTATATCTCGTTCGAAAGATAGATCGGAGATTTAAAGCTATTGTTCCAACTTCATTTACAATGCATTAATGAAAAGTTACAGATATACCATATATTCATAAATGTTTCTGATTTCACTCCGAACTCGTGTAGAATGTGATGCGATCATATCATGCTCTATTTTGTGCCGTTGAAAGCGTTTAATATCTCGTTGGAAAGATCTTACCGAGTTCTAAAACTTGTCTTCAGGCTCTGGTTTCAGAATATGAAGGGATGATTGCCTAATTACTAAAATACACTGTATTTACGCTAAAAGTGCTCTATTTTCGCTGAAAACGCTAAATCATAGAGATAAGGCTAAGTATTTGTGACACTCATATCTTGCTGTGTGTTTATCCGTTTGGAGCGTATTATATCTCGTTGGAAAGATAGATCGGAGCTCTAAAGCTATTGTTCCAACTTCATTTACAATGCATTAATTAAAAGTTACAGATTAACAATATATTCACAAATGTTTCTGATTTCACTCCGAACTCGTGTAGAATTTGATGCGATCATATCTTGCTCTATTTTGTGCCGTTCAAAGCGTTTAATATCTCGTTGGAAATATCATACCGAGTTCAAAAACTTGTCTACAGGCGCTGGTTTCAAAATATCAAGGGATGATTGCCTAATTACTAAAATACACTGTATTTACGCTAAAAGTGCTCTATTTTCGCTGAAAACGCTAAATCTTAGAGATAAGGCTAAGTATTTGTGACACTCATATCTTGCTGTGTGTTTATCCATTTGGAGCGTATTATATCTCGTTGGAAAGATAGATCGAAGCTCGAAAGCTATTGTTCCAACTTCATTTACAATGCATTAATTAAAAGTTATAGATTAACCATATATTCACAAATGTTTCTGATTTCACTCTGAACTCGTGTAAACTTTGATGCGATCATATCTTGCTCTATTTTGTGCCGTTGAAAGCGTTTAATATCTCGTTGGAAAGATCTGAATGAGTTCTAAAACTTGTCTTCAGGCGCTGGTTTCAAAATATGAAGGGATGACTGCCTAATTACTAAAATACACTGTATTTACGCTAAAAGTTCTCTCTTTTCTCTGAAAACGGTAAATCATAGAGATAAGGCTAAGTATTTCTGACACTCGTATCTTGCTGTGTGTTTATACATTTGGAGCTTATTATATCTCGTTGGAAAGATAGATCGGATCTCTAAAGCTATTGTTCCAACTTCATTTACAGTGCATTAATTAAAAGTTACAGATTAACCATATATTCACAAATGTTTCTGATTTCACTCCGAAGTCGTGTAGAATTTTATACGATCATATCTTGCTCTAATTTGTGACGTTGAAAGCCTTTACTATCTCGTTGGAAAGATATTACCGAGTTCTAAAACTTGTCTTCAGGCGCTGGTTTCAAAATAGCAAGGGATAATTGCCTAATTGCTAAAATACACTGTATTTACGCTAAAAGTGCTCTATTTTCGCTGAAAACGCTAAATCATAGAGATAAGGCTAAGTATTTGTGACACTCATATCTTGCTGTGTGTTTATCCGTTTGGAGCGTATTATATCTCGTTGGAAAGATAGATCGGAGATCTAAAGCTATTGTTCCAACTTCATTTACAATGCATTAATTAAAAGTTAACGATTAACCATATATTCACAAATGTTTCTGATTTCACTCCGAACTCGTGTAGAATGTGATGCGATCATATCATGCTCTATTTTGTGCCGTTGAAAGCGTTTAGTATCTCGTTGGAAAGATCTTACCGAGTTCTAAAACTTGTCTTCAGGATCTGGTTTCAAAATATGAAGGGATGATTGCCTAATTCCTAAAATACACTGTATTTACGCTAAAAGTGCTCTATTTTCGCTGAAAACGCTAAATCATAGAGATAAGGCTAAGTATTTGTGACACTCATATCTTGCTGTGTGTTTATCCGTTTGGAGCGTATTATATCTCGTTGGAAAGATAGATTGGATCTATAAAGCTATTGTTCCAACTCCATTTACAATGCATTAATTAAAAGTTACAGATTGACCATATATTCACAAATGTTTCTGATTTCACTCCGAACTCGTGTAGAATTTGATGCGATCATATCTTGCTCTATTTTGTGCCGTTGAAAGCGTTTAATATCTCGATGGAAAGATCTTACCGAGTTCTAAAACGTGTCTTCAGGCGCTGGTTTCAAAATATCAAGGGATGACTGCCTAATTACTAAAATACACTGTATTTACGCTAAAAGTGCTCTATTTTCTCTGAAAACGGTAAATCATAGAGATAAGGCTAAGTATTTCTGACACTCGTATCTTGCTGTGTGTTTATCCATTTGGAGCTTATTATATCTCGTTGGAAAGATAGATCGGATCTCTACAGCTCTTGTTCCAACTTCATTTACAGTGCATTAATTAAAAGTTACAGATTAACCATATATTCACAAATGTTTCTGATTTCACTCCGAAGTCGTGTAGAATTTTATACGATCATATCTTGCTCTAATTTGTGCCGTTGAAAGCCTTTACTATCTCGTTGGAAAGATATTACCGAGTTCTAAAACTTGTCTTCAGGCGCTGGATTTAAAATAGCAAGGGATAATTGCCTAATTACTAAAATACACTGTATTTACGCTAAAAGTGCTCTATTTTCGCTGAAAACGCTAAATCATAGAGATAAGGCTAAGTATTTGTGACACTCATATCTTGCTGTGTGTTTATCCGTTTGGAGCGTATTATATCTCGTTGGAAAGATAGATCGGAGATCTAAATCTATTGTTCCAACTTCATTTACAATGCATTAATTAAAAGTTACAGATTAACCATATATTCACAAATGTTTCTGATTTCACTCCGAACTCGTGTAGAATGTGATGCGATCATATCATGCTCTATTTTGTGCCGTTGAAAGCGTTTAATATCTCGTTGGAAAGATCTTACCGAGTTCTAAAACTTGTATTCAGGCTCTGGTTTCAAAATATGAAGGGATGATTGCCTAATTCCTAAAATACACTGTATTTACGCTAAACGTGCTCTATTTTCGCTGAAAACGCTAAATCATAGAGATAAGGCTAAGTATTTGTGACACTCATATCTTGCTGTGTGTTTATCCGTTTGGAGCGTATTATATCTCGTTGGAAAGATAGATTGGATCTCTAAAGCTATTGTTCCAACTCCATTTACAATTCATTAATTAAAAGTTACAGATTGACCATATATTCACAAATGTTTCTGATTTCACTCCGAACTCGTGTAGAATTTGATGCGATCATATCTTGCTCTATTTTGTGCCGTTGAAAGCGTTTAATATCTCGATGGAAAGATCTTACCGAGTTCTAAAACGTGTCTTCAGGCGCTGGTTTCAAAATATCAAGGGATGATTGCCTAATTACTAAAATACACTGTATTTACGCTAAAAGTGCTCTATTTTCGCTAAAAACGCTAAATCATAGAGATAAGGCTAAGTATTTGTGACACTCATATCTTGCTCTGTGTTTATCCGTTTGGATCGTATTATATCTCGTTGGAAAGATTGATCGGAGCTCTAAATCTATTGTTCCAACTTCATTTACAATGCATTAATTAAAAGTTACAGATTAACCATATGTTCACAAATGTTTCTGATTTCACTCCGAACTCGTGTAGAATTTGATGCGCTCATATCTTGCTCTATTTTATGCCGTTGAAAGAGTTTAATATCTCGTTTGAAAGAACTTACCGAGTTCTCAAACTTGTCTTCAGGCTCCGTTTAAAAAATATCAATGGATGATTGCCTAATTACTAAAATACACTGTATTTACGCTAAAGGTGCTCTATTTTCGCTGAAAACGCGAAATCATAGAGACAAGGCTAAGTATTTGTGACACTCATATCCTGCTGTGTGTTTATCCGTTTTGGGCGTATTATATCTCGTTGGAAAGATAGATCGAAGCTCTAAATCTATTGTTCCAACTTCATTTACAATGCATTAATTAAAAGTTACAGATTAACCATATATTCACAAATGTTTCTGATTTCACTCTGAACTCGTGTAGAATTTGATGCGATCATATCTTGCTCTATTTTGTGCCGTTGAAAGCGTTTAATATCTCGTTGGAAAGATATTAATGAGTTCTAAAACTTGTCTTCAGGCTCTGGTTTCAAAATATCAAGGGATGACTGCCTAATTACTAAATTACACTGTATTTACGCTAAAAGTGCTCTATTTTCTCTGAAAACGCTAAATCATAGAGATAAGGCTAAGTATTTGTGACACTCATATCTTGCTGTGTGTTTATCCGTTTGGAGCGTATTATATCTCGTTCGAAAGATAGATCGGAGATTTAAAGCTATTGTTCCAACTTCATTTACAATGCATTAATGAAAAGTTACAGATATACCATATATTCACAAATGTTTCTGATTTCACTCCGAACTCGTGTAGAATGTGATGCGATCATATCATGCTCTATTTTGTGCCGTTGAAAACGTTTAATATCTCGTTGGAAAGATCTTACCGAGTTCTAAAACTTGTCTTCAGGCTCTGGTTTCAGAATATGAAGGGATGATTGCCTAATTACTAAAATACACTGTATTTACGCTAAAAGTGCTCTATTTTCGCTGAAAACGCTAAATCATAGAGATAAGGCTAAGTATTTGTGACACTCATATCTTGCTGTGTGTTTATCCGTTTGGAGCGTATTATATCTCGTTGGAAAGATAGATCGGAGCTCTAAAGCTATTGTTCCAACTTCATTTACAATGCATTAATTAAAAGTTACAGATTAACAATATATTCACAAATGTTTCTGATTTCACTCCGAACTCGTGTAGAATTTGTTGCGATCATATCTTGCCCTATTTTGTGCCGTTCAAAGCGTTTAATATCTCGTTGGAAATATCATACCGAGTTCAAAAACTTGTCTACAGGCGCTGGTTTCAACATATCAAGGGATGATTGCCTAATTACTAAAATACACTGTATTTACGCTAAAAGTGCTCTATTTTCGCTGAAAACGCTAAATCTTAGATATAAGGCTAAGTATTTGTGACACTCATATCTTGCTGTGTGTTTATCCATTTGGAGCGTATTATATCTCGTTGGAAAGATAGTTCGAAGCTCGAAAGCTATTGTTCCAACTTCATTTACAATGCATTAATTAAAAGTTATAGATTAACCATATATTCACAAATGTTTCTGATTTCACTCTGAACTCGTGTAAAATTTGATGCGATCATATCTTGCTCTATTTTGTGCCGTTGAAAGCGTTTAATATCTCGTTGGAAAGATCTGAATGAGTTCTAAAACTTGTCTTCAGGCGCTGGTTTCAAAATATCAAGGGATGACTGCCTAATTACTAAAATACACTGTATTTACGCTAAAAGTGCTCTCTTTCCTCTGAAAACGGTAAATCATAGAGATAAGGCTAAGTATTTCTGACACTCGTATCTTGCTGTGTGTTTATACATTTGGAGCTTATTATATCTCGTTGGAAAGATAGATCGGATCTCTAAAGCTATTGTTCCAACTTCATTTACAGTGCATTAATTAAAAGTTACAAATTAACCATATATTCACAAATGTTTCTGATTTCACTCCGAAGTCGTGTAGAATTTTATACGATCATATCTTGCTCTAATTTGTGACGTTGAAAGCCTTTACTATCTCGTTGGAAAGATATTACCGAGTTCTAAAACTTGTCTTCAGGCGCTGGTTTCAAAATAGCAAGGGATAATTGCCTAATTGCTAAAATACACTGTATTTACGCTAAAAGTGCTCTATTTTCGCTGAAAACGCTAAATCATAGAGATAAGGCTAAGTATTTGTGACACTCATATCTTGCTGTGTGTTTATCCGTTTGGAGCGTATTATATCTCGTAGGAAAGATAGATCGGAGATCTAAAGCTATTGTTCCAACTTCATTTACAATGCATTAATTAAAAGTTAACGATTAACCATATATTCACAAATGTTTCTGATTTCACTCCGAACTCGTGTAGAATGTGATGCGATCATATCATGCTCTATTTTGTGCCGTTGAAAGCGTTTAGTATCTCGTTGGAAAGATCTTACCGAGTTCTAAAACTTGTCTTCAGGCTCTGGTTTCAAAATATGAAGGGATGATTGCCTAATTCCTAAAATACACTGTATTTACGCTAAAAGTGCTCTATTTTCGCTGAAAACGCTAAATCATAGAGATAAGGCTAAGTATTTGTGACACTCATATCTTGCTGTGTGTTTATCCGTTTGGAGCGTATTATATCTCGTTGGAAAGATAGATTGGATCTATAAAGCTATTGTTCCAACTCCATTTACAATGCATTAATTAAAAGTTACAGATTCACCATATATTCACAAATGTTTCTGATTTCACTCCGAACTCGTGTAGAATTTGATGCGATCATATCTTGCTCTATTTTGTGCCGTTGAAAGCGTTTAATATCTCGATGGAAAGATCTTACCGAGTTCTAAAACGTGTCTTCAGGCGCTGGTTTCAAAATATCAAGGGATGATTGCCTAAGTACTAAAATACACTGTATTTACGCTAAAAGTGCTCTATTTTCGCTAAAAACGCTAAATCATAGAGATAAGGCTAAGTATTTGTGACACTCATATCTTGCTCTGTGTTTATCCGTTTGGATCGTATTATATCTCGTTGGAAAGATTGATCGGAGCTCTAAAGCTATTGTTCCAGTTTCATTTACAATGCATTAATTAAAAGTTACAGATTAACCATATGTTCACAAATGTTTCTGATTTCACTCCGAACTCGTGTAGAATTTGATGCGATCATATCTTGCTCTATTTTATGCCGTTGAAAGAGTTTAATATCTCGTTTGAAAGAACTTACCGAGTTCTTAAACTTGTCTTTAGGCTCCGTTTTCAAAATATCAAGGGATGATTGCCTAATTACTAAAATACACTGTATTTACGCTAAAAGTGCTCTATTTTCGCTGAAAACGCGAAATAATAGAGACAAGGCTAAGTATTTGTGACACTCATATCCTGCTGTGTGTTTATCCGTTTCGGGCGTATTATATCTCGTTGGAAAGATAGATCGGAGCTCTAAATCTATTGTTCCAACTTCATTTACAATGCATTAATTAAAAGTTACAGATTAACCATATATTCACAAATGTTTCTGATTTCACTCTGAACTCGTGTAGAATTTGATGCGATCATATCTTGCTCTATTTTGTGCCGTTGAAAGCGTTTAATATCTCGTTGGAAAGATATTAATGAGTTCTAAAACTTGTCTTCAGGCGCTGGTTTCAAAATCTCAAGGGATGACTGCCTAATTACTAAATTATACTGTATTTACGCTAAAAGTGCTCTATTTTCTCTGAAAACGCTAAATCATAGAGATAAGGCTAAGTATTTGTGACACTCATATCTTGCTGTGTGTTGATCCGTTTGGAGCGTATTATATCTCGTTGGAAAGATAGATCGGAGATTTAAAGCTATTGTTCCAACTTCATTTACAATGCATTAATTAAAAGTTACAGATATACCATATATTCACAAATGTTTCTGATTTCACTCCGAACTCGTGTAGAATGTGATGCGATCATATCATGCTATATTTTGTGCCGTTGAAAGCGTTTAATATCTCGTTGGAAAGATCTTACCGAGTTCTAAAACTTGTCTTCAGGCTCTGGTTTCAGAATATGAAGGGATGATTGCCTAATTACTAAAATACACTGTATTTACGCTAAAAGTGCTCTATTTTCGCTGAAAACGCTAAATCATAGAGATAAGGCTAAGTATTTGTGACACTCATATCTTGCTGTGTGTTTATCCGTTTGGAGCGTATTATATCTCGTTGGAAAGATAGATCGGAGCTCTAAAGCTATTGTTCCAACTTCATTTACAATGCATTAATTAAAAGTTACTTATTAACCATATATTCACAAATGTTTCTGATTTCACTCTGAACTCGTGTAGAATTTGATGCGATCATATCTTGCTCTATTTTGTGCCGTTGAAAGCGTTTAATATCTCGTTGGAAAGATATTAATGAGTTCTAAAACTTGTCTTCAGGCGCTGGTTTCAAAATCTCAAGGGATGACTGCCTAATTACTAAATTATACTGTATTTACGCTAAAAGTTCTCTATTTTCTCTGAAAACGCTAAATCATAGAGATAAGGCTAAGTATTTGTGACACTCATATCTTGCTGTGTGTTGATCCGTTTGGAGCGTATTATATCTCGTTGGAAAGATAGATCGGAGATTTAAAGCTATTGTTCCAACTTCATTTACAATGCATTAATTAAAAGTTACAGATATACCATATATTCACAAATGTTTCTGATTTCACTCCGAACTCGTGTAGAATGTGATGCGATCATATCATGCTATATTTTGTGCCGTTGAAAGCGTTTAATATCTCGTTGGAAAGATCTTACCGAGGTCTAAAACTTGTCTTCAGGCTCTGGTTTCAGAATATGAAGGGATGATTGCCTAATTACTAAAATACACTGTATTTACGCTAAAAGTGCTCTATTTTCGCTGAAAACGCTAAATCATAGAGATAAGGCTAAGTATTTGTGACACTCATATCTTGCTGTGTGTTTATCCGTTTGGAGCGTATTATATCTCGTTGGAAAGATAGATCGGAGCTCTAAAGCTATTGTTCCAACTTCATTTACAATGCATTAATTAAAAGTTACTGATTAACGATATATTCACAAATGTTTCTGATTTCACTCCGAAGTCGTGTAGAATTTGATGCGATCATATCTTGCTCTATTTTGTGCCGTTCAAAGCGTTTAATATCTCGTTGGAAATATCATACCGAGTTCTAAAACTTGTCTTCAGGCGCTGGTTTCAATTTTTGGATAAACTGTAAGTATATATATCCAGAAAAATAGCATAGTACAATGCAACACGTGTACAATCAAGGTGCATATCCCATGACCAGAGATACCACAAATTCAACAAGAACTCACACTCACACAATCAACGTTTTGAAAATCACAAACGGAACAACACAATCCAACAAACCTAGCACAACACAAACTAGGTATCCCTAACTCAACATCCAAAGAAAAGTCGGAAGGGAGTAGTGAACTTTGAGGCAAAGCAAACCTCCCCTTTTTTCTTTTTAACTCCCGGTAATCTCTCAAGACATTCGGTGGTGAAAGTTAGGCCTTTTTTGTCCAAATCATCCGTGAGTCGAAGAAAAGAGTCCACTCTAATCACACTGACTTCCACACATTTAAACGGTTTAACAAACAACCTGAACTTCTTTCCATTAGTCACCTCACATTTGGTTACTACATCGTCTTGATGCAAGTCGGTCTCATCCATTACTACTCTCTCGTTGTCTTCCAAAAAGACCTCGTCGTCGTCATCTTCAGAAGTCTCATGTTCCATTCGCGTACCCTTTAACCCCTGGGTAGTCGCAGAAGCTTTTTTGGCTATTTCAGCCCCCTGGGCAGTAGGCCCGGTCGGGTCATTCGTACCCCCGGGCGGGTCGGCAGCCAAAGTTAAAGCAGCAGGCTCGGGAACTACCCCAACAGGCCCCTGGGCAGTAGACCCGGTCGGGTCAGGGGCACACCCGGTCGGGTTGGGCACAGCAGCAACTATGGACCCGGTCGGGCCAGGGGCAAACCCGGTCGGGTTTGACCCCTGGACAGTAGCATCCGGCCCAGAAATCTTGGTCCCAGCTTTTTCCTTATTCTCCAAACTCCGTTCTTTTTCAGTTTCCCCATCCTCCTGTATGGCAAGCTTCTTACAAATAAAAGGGTGGTGCCCAAATTCTTTGCAATGAAAGCAAAAGCTAGGAAAAGTTTCATAAACTACATTTTGTTTGATTACCTTTTGGGAAGGTAGCCGTATATGAAAATGTAGTGGTGGAGGCTTTGAAACATCAACCTCGATTAGTACTCTAGCAAAATCATTATTCACCCTCTCTTGAGTAATCTTGTCGGTGGTTATAGGGACCCCAACCATAGATGCCACCTCACTCATAGCCTCATCGTTCCATAGACTCATTGGTAGTTTAGGGAACTTGATCCAAATAGGAATTTTAAGAAATTCCTCATCCTCAAAAGTGAAGTCCCCCAAAAGTTCTTTAAGCATTAGGAGCTTCCCAATCACGGTGTAAGGTCCCCCATGTAGTACTTTCGATCTATCATCCTCATCTTGAAACTTAAAAATCAGCCAATCCTTACTATGTGACCGTACAAGACATTTGACACCCCATGTAGCTTTCAAATCGTGAACCGCTTTGAGTCCGGGGAATTTTCCCGTGAAGTGTCCAACTAGGCAAAACCCCCACATTTCAACCATAGAAGGCAAAATACGATCCTCAAAGTCTAAAGTATCTCCTTTGGGGGGGACATACTTCAATTTGATTCCATGTCTCGGGTCTCGGTTGTCTTTAAATAAAGCACTCCAAGGCGCGGGAGTGGCAGTTTTTTCCTTTACTACAATTCGCCCAGTCACATTACTTCCAGGCAGTTGTGAGTCAATATTACTCAAAGAAGTTGCAGTAGTTCCAGGTGGTTTCCCTTTGGAAGCAGATGCATCGTCGTTTGGCCCAGGGTTAGTGACTAAATTCCCAGCAACAGTAGGCTTCTCTACAGGAGGTGCTAAAGTCACAGCAGCAATTTGTTTCTTTGTAGCAGGGGTTCTTACTGCTGGAGCATCCTTCACATTGGCAGTAGCCTCTGTCTGCGCAAAAGCCACAACAGTATCCGGCTGTTTCTTTTCCTGCGCAGGGGCCACCACAGTTTCACTCCCAGGAGGCTGTACACGAGGAGGTAGCTTCCAAGACTTTGAGGTAAGTTCAGGGAAATTGTCCTCAATTCCATCAAGTAACGCAAATCTGGGGGAGGACCTGGTTAGTTGCGCAGTGGGAACGCCAGAACTCTGTTTCTTCCTCCCCATTGAACTACGCAGCGCCCTAATCCAAATCCAGAAAAACGCAGCGCAGTGACCGCAGCTCAAACCATACGCCTTTCAGCCATCAAACACCAAATAGAGGCAAAATCCAAAATCGGTAAAGGTTAGAGGCGGTTTAGACCGCACGACAGCAACAACAACACAAAAAATCGCAAAGAATCGAAGAATTCAAGTGAGAACAAACGATGAACAGTAGTCGGTCGTTCTACGTCGTCTTCGGTCGAAATACCTCTTCACAAGCTCGAATCGAAGCACGGAATCGTACCCTGACTGTTAATCTGAGCCGGAAACTAGCATCTAACATTCCAGATCCATCAAATAATCCATGGGAGACCTGCCGCGTAAGAAAAAAAACTGGGTCGCCGATGAGCCCAGGAGAGAGACTCTCTCAATTTTTTTCAGGCGCTGCTCCTCAGGCGCTCAGGCGCTGGTTTCAAAATATCAAGGGATGATTGCCTAATTACTAAAATACACTGTATTTACGCTAAAAGTGCTCTATTTTCGCTGAAAACGCTAAATCTTAGAGATAAGGCTAAGTATTTGTGACACTCATATCTTGCTGTGTGTTTATCCATTTGGAGCGTATTATATCTCGTTGGAAAGATAGATCGAAGCTCGAAAGCTATTGTTCCAACTTCATTTACAATGCATTAATTAAAAGTATAGATTAACCATATATTCACAAATGTCTCTGATTTCACTCTGAACTCGTGTAGAATTTGATGCGATCATATCTTGCTCTATTTTGTGCCGTTGAAAGCGTTTAATATCTCGTTGGAAAGATCGGAATGAGTTCTAAAACTTGTCTTCAGGCGCTGGTTTCAAAATATCAAGGGATGACTGCCTAATTACTAAAATACACTGTATTTACGCTAAAAGTGCTCTATTTTCTCTGAAAACGGTAAATCATAGAGATAAGGCTAAGTATTTCTGACACTCGTATCTTGCTGTGTGTTTATCCATTTGGAGCTTATTATATCTCGTTAGAAAGATAGATCGGATCTCTAAAGCTATTGTTCCAACTTCATTTACAGTGCATTAATTAAAAGTTACAGATTAACCATATATTCACAAATGTTTCTGATTTCACTCCGAAGTCGTGTAGAATTTTATACGATCATATCTTGCTCTAATTTGTGCCGTTGAAAGCCTTTACTATCTCGTTGGAAATATATTACCGAGTTCTAAAACTTGTCTTCAGGCGCTGGTTTCAAAATAGCAAGGGATAATTGCCTAATTACTAAAATACACTGTATTTACGCTAAAAGTGCTCTATTTTCGCTGAAAACGCTAAATCATAGAGATAAGGCTAAGTATTTGTGACACATATCTTGCTGTGTGTTTATCCGTTTGGAGCGTATTATATCTCGTTGGAAAGATAGATCGGAGATCTAAAGCTATTGTTCCAACTTCATTTACAATGCATTAATTAAAAGTTACAGATTAACCATATATTCACAAATGTTTCTGATTTCACTCCGAACTCGTGTAGAATGTGATGCGATCATATCATGCTCTATTTTGTGCCGTTGAAAGCGTTTAATATCTCGTTGGAAAGATCTTACCGAGTTCTAAAACTTGTATTCAGGCTCTGGTTTCAAAATATGAAGGGATGATTGCCTAATTCCTAAAATACACTGTATTTACGCAAAAAGTGCTCTATTTTCGCTGAAAACGCTAAATCATAGAGATAAGGCTAAGTATTTGTGACACTCATATCTTGCTGTGTGTTTATCCGTTTGGAGCGTATTATATCTCGTTGGAAAGATAGATTGGATCTCTAAAGCTATTGTTCCAACTCTATTTACAATTCATTAATTAAAAGTTACAGATTGACCATATATTCACAAATGTTTCTGATTTCACTCCGAACTCGTGTAGAATTTGATGCGATCATATCTTGCTCTATTTTGTGCCGTTGAAAGCGTTTAATATATCGATGGAAAGATCTTACCGAGTTCTAAAACGTGTCTTCAGGCGCTGGTTTCAAAATATCAAGGGATGATTGCCTAATTACTAAAATACACTGTATTTACGCTAAAAGTGCTCTATTTTCGCTAAAAACGCTAAATCATAGAGATAAGGCTAAGTATTTGTGACACTCATATCTTGCTCTGTGTTTATCCGTTTGGATCGTATTATATCTCGTTGGAAAGATTGATCGGAGCTCTAAATCTATTGTTCCAACTTCATTTACAATGCATTAATTAAAAGTTACAGATTAACCATATGTTCACAAATGTTTCTGATTTCACTCCGAACTCGTGTAGAATTTGATGCGATCATATCTTGCTCTATTTTATGCCGTTGAAAGAGTTTAATATCTCGTTTGAAAGAACTTACCGAGTTCTCAAACTTGTCTTCAGGCTCCGTTTTCAAAATATCAATGGATGATTGCCTAATTACTAAAATACACTGTATTTACGCTAAAGGTGCTCTATTTTCGCTGAAAACGCGAAATCATAGAGACAAGGCTAAGTATTTGTGACACTCATATCCTGCTGTGTGTTTATCCGTTTTGTGCGTATTATATCTCAATGCAAAGATAGATCGAAGCTCTAAATCTATTGATCCAACTTCATTTACAATGCATTAATTAAAAGTTACAGATTAACCATATATTCACAAATGTTTCTGATTTCACTCTGAACTCGTGTAGAATTTGATGCGATCATATCTTGATCTATTTTGTTCGGTTGAAAGCGTTTAATATCTCGTTGGAAAGATATTAATGAGTTCTAAAACTTGTCTTCAGGCGCTGGTTTCAAAATATCAAGGGATGACTGCCTAATTACTAAATTACACTGTATTTACGCTAAAAGTGCTCTATTTTCTCTGAAAACGCTAAATCATAGAGATAAGGCTAAGTATTTGTGACACTCATATCTTGCTGTGTGTTTATCCGTTTGGAGCGTATTATATCTCGTTGGAAAGATAGATCGGAGATTTAAAGCTATTGTTCCAACTTCATTTACAATGCATTAATTAAAAGTTACAGATATACCATATATTCACAAATGTTTCTGATTTCACTCCGAACTCGTGTAGAATGTGATGCGATCATATCATGCTCTATTTTGTGCCGTTGAAAGCGTTTAATATCTCGTTGGAAAGATCTTACCGAGTTCTAAAACTTGTCTTCAGGCTCTGGTTTCAGAATATGAAGGGATGATTGCCTAATTACTAAACTACACTGTATTTACGCTTAAAGTGCTCTATTTTCGCTGAAAACGCTAAATCATAGAGATAAGGCTAAGTATTTGTGACACTCATATCTTGCTGTGTGTTTATCCGTTTGGAGCGTATTATATCTCGTTGGAAAGATAGATCGGAGCTCTAAAGCTATTGTTCCAACTTCATTTACAATGCATTAATTAAAAGTTACAGATTAACAATATATTCACAAATGTTTCTGATTTCACTCCGAACTCGTGTAGAATTTGATGCGATCATATCTTGCTCTATTTTGTGCCGTTCAAAGCGTTTAATATCTCGTTGGAAATATCATACCGAGTTCAAAAACTTGTCTTCAGGCGCTGGTTTCAAAATATCAAGGGATGATTGCCTAATTACTAAAATACACTGTATTTACGCTAAAAGTGCTCTATTTTCGCTGAAAACGCTAAATCTTAGAGATAAGGCTAAGTATTTGTGACACTCATATCTTGCTGTGTGTTTATCCATTTGGAGCGTATTATATCTCGTTGGAAAGATAGATCGAAGCTCAAAAGCTATTGTTCCAACTTCATTTACAATGCATTAATTAAAAGTTATAGATTAACCATATATTCACAAATGTTTCTGATTTCACTCTGAACTCGTGTAAAATTTGATGCGATCATATCTTGCTCTATTTTGTGCCGTTGAAAGCGTTTAATATCTCGTTGGAAAGATCTGAATGAGTTTTAAAACTTGTCTTCAGGCGCTGGTTTCAAAATATCAAGGGATGACTGCCTAATTACTAAAATACACTGTATTTACGCTAAAAGTGCTCTATTTTCTCTGAAAACGGTAAATCATAGAGATAAGGCTAAGTATTTCTGACACTCGTATCTTGCTGTGTGTTTATCCATTTGGAGCTTATTATATCTCGTTGGAAAGATAGATCGGATCTCTAAAGCTATTGTTCCAACTTCATTTACAGTGCATTAATTAAAAGTTACAGATTAACCATATATTCACAAATGTTTCTGATTTCACTCCGAAGTCGTGTAGAATTTTATACGATCATATCTTGCTCTAATTTGTGCCGTTGAAAGCCTTTACTATCTCGTTGGAAATATATTACCGAGTTCTAAAACTTGTCTTCAGGCGCTGGTTTCAAAATAGCAAGGGATAATTGCCTAATTGCTAAAATACACTGTATTTACGCTAAAAGTGCTCTATTTTCGCTGAAAACGCTAAATCATAGAGATAAGGCTAAGTATTTGTGTCACTCATATCTTGCTGTGTGTTTATCCGTTTGGAGCGTATTATATCTCGTTGGAAAGATAGATCGGAGATCTAAAGCTATTGTTCCAACTTCATTTACAATGCATTAATTAAAAGTTAACGATTAATCATATATTCACAAATGTTTCTGATTTCACTCCGAACTCGTGTAGAATGTGATGCGATCATATCATGCTCTATTTTGTGCCGTTGAAAGCGTTTAATATCTTGTTGGAAAGATCTTACCGAGTTCTAAAACTTGTCTTCAGGCTCTGGTTTCAAAATATGAAGGGATGATTGCCTAATTCCTAAAATACACTGTATTTACGCTAAAAGTGCTCTATTTTCGCTGAAAACGCTAAATCATAGAGATAAGGCTAAGTATTTGTGACACTCATATCTTGCTGTGTGTTTATCCGTTTGGAGCGTATTATATCTCGTTGGAAAGATAGATTGGATCTCTAAAGCTATTGTTCCAACTCCATTTACAATGCATTAATTAAAAGTTACAGATTGACCATATATTCACAAATGTTTCTGATTTCACTCCGAACTCGTGTAGAATTTGATGCGATCATATCTTGCTCTATGTTGTGCCGTTGAAAGCGTTTAATATCTCGATGGAAAGATCTTACCGAGTTCTAAAACGTGTCTTCAGGCGCTGGTTACAAAATATCAAGGGATGATTTCCTAATTACTAAAATACACTGTATTTACGCTAAAAGTGCTCTATTTTCGCTAAAAACGCTAAATCATAGAGATAAGGCTAAGTATTTGTGACACTCATATCTTGCTCTGTGTTTATCCGTTTGGATCGTATTATATCTCGTTGGAAAGATTGATCGGAGCTCTAAAGCTATTGTTCCAGTTTCATTTACAATGCATTAATTAAAAGTTACAGATTAACCATATGTTCACAAATGTTTCTGATTTCACTCCGAACTCGTGTAGAATTTGATGCGATCATATCTTGCTCTATTTTATGCCGTCGAAAGAGTTTAATATCTCGTTTGAAAGAACTTACCGAGTTCCCAAACTTGTCTTCAGGCTCCGTTTTCAGAATATCAAGGGATGATTGCCTAATTACTAAAATACACTGTATTTACGCTAAAAGTGCTCTATTTTTGCTGAAAACGCGAAATCATAGAGACAAGGCTAAGTATTTGTGACATTCATATCCTGCTGTGTGTTTATCCGTTTTGGGCGTATTATATCTCGTTGGAAAGATAGATCGGAGCTCTAAATCTATTGTTCCAACTTGATTTACAATGCATTAATTAAAAGTTACATATTAACCATATATTCACAAATGTTTCTGATTTCACTCCGAACTCGTGTAAAATTAAATGCGATCATATATTGCTCTATTTTGTGCTGTTGAAAGCGTTTAATATCTCGTTGGAAAGATATTACCGAGTTCTAAAACTTGTCTTCAGGCGCTAGTTTCAAAATATCAAGGGATGATTGCCTAATTACTAACATACACTGTATTTACGCTAAAAGTGCTCTATTTTCGCTGAAAACGCTAAATCGTAGAGATAAGGCTAAGTATTTGTGACACTCATATCTTGCTGTGTGTCTATCCGTTTGGAGCGTATTATATCTCGTTGGAAAGATAGATCGGAGATCTAAAGCTATTGTTCCAATTTCATTTACAATGCATTAATTAAAAGTTACATATTAACCATATATTCACAAATGTTTCTGATTTCACTCCGAACTCGTGTAGAATTTGTGCGATCATATCTTGCTCTATTTTGTGCTGTTGAAAGCGTTTAATATCTCGTTTGAAAGATCTTACCGATTTCTAAAACTTCTCTTTAGGCGCTGGTTTCAAAATATCAATGGATTTTTTTCTTAAAGAAAACTTTTATTGAAGAAAAGTGAGGATTACGAGGGTCAAAAGAGAGCCCGCTTGAAGATTACAATA
This sequence comes from Cuscuta europaea, assembly GCA_945859875.1. Classification (NCBI taxonomy): domain Eukaryota; kingdom Viridiplantae; phylum Streptophyta; class Magnoliopsida; order Solanales; family Convolvulaceae; genus Cuscuta; species Cuscuta europaea. The sequence goes on along the minus strand of CAMAPE010000047.1, from coordinate 272,881 downwards.
AAAAAAAAGGGGATATGTAATTCAGAGGAGAACAACCCATATCTAATGTTGAGCTCATGACCGGACCAATACCTGTTGCAAGTTGGAGGCCCGTCTGACAGAAACATAATGCGGCCAAAGAATGTTGGTCGTTTTAGTAGGGTTACGAACCAACAGAGAGAGAGAAAAGGTCGATGGAGGCGTTTTCGTCGAGAATCGCCTTGATAGATCGATGTGTTCTTCCGTAAGTTAATCAGCCTGTGTATCTGAAGTAGGTGGCTCCCCTCTTGTCCTCGTGGTATGCTTTCTTCGCTTTCGCCGGCAATGTGTTGGCATTGAAGAAGGTTAACCATATATTCACAAATGTTTCTGATTTCACTCTGAACTCGTGTAGAATTTGAT